>JAJHZJ010000150.1:7055781-7655781 GCA_023548195.1 Bettongia penicillata ogilbyi | reverse complement strand
GAGGTTTTCTTGCTGCCACAGGAGTCCAGGGGAGACCAGCTAACATCGCAACTTCCTCCAGCTCTGCTCTGCTGTGCATGATGACAGGCATAATCCAGGGTTCAGTTTTGGCAAGCTAGGATTTCTGATAAGGGGGCAAAATTAAGGAATGATGAAAGGTATGGGTCAGAGAAACCTGGTGAGACTTGTATGAACTATTAATTACAGAGCGACTTAAGCAGAGCCAGAACAACTTACACAATAACACTGTAAAGACAAACCACTCTGAAAGACTTAAGATCTTTGACCAATTCAATGACCAACCCAATTCCAGAGGACTGCTGATCTATGTTACTCACCTCCAGACAAAGAAACAATGGATTAGAGATGCAGAAGATGCACAACAATGTGAGAATTTGTTTTTCCTGACTGCAAATATATGTTGTAAGAGGAGGGGGAAAGCAAAGAAAATGGGGCAAGGGATTAAAGATCAGAGGAGTGTGGAGTTGAAACTGGGAAGGAAGAGAGTGTAGCCAGAGGAGGGCAACTGCCTGGGAAAATACAGGGGTGTGAAGGTATTGGAGGTCATAAGGCATAGGGAGAGACAGAATGATAAAAAATAATTATGATAAAGGAATTTCAGAATTCATGAAAATGGAAGTGGGACACTGAGGATGAGAGCAAAATCAAGGGTATGACCATCCTTGTGTGTAACTGAAGTGGAAAGGAAAAGTAGTCCACAGGAGCTGCACAGACAGAGGAATGGGGAAGTTAGCATATTTAAGGGAATGTCCAAGTGTATGAGGAAGGAGGAAATCCATGGTTTGAGGGCAGGGATGGAAAATTGTGGGGCCACCACTAACTTTACTGAGGAAGAAGAAAGAATATCCTGGAGCTCTGTAGATGATGGTCACTAGGCTCTGGACTGGGAAGTAAATTTGGACAGGGTGAACCTCAAAGAGGAGGAATCACTAAGTAATGGCAACTTCTGGGAGTCTGGAAGCAGCCATGGCAACCAAGGAGCATCCTGGCACCCCACCCCAGCTAGTGAATTAAAGAGAAGGTGGTGCAGCCAGAACCAAAAAGAACAGCCAGGCCTACAATGTCATCAAAGGGAGCCAGGTCTCAGTGAGTGACAGAAGACAGGAGTGAGAAAAGGAAAGATTCAGGATAAAAAATTCTAATTAATTCCACAGCTACGGGAGTAGAAAAAGGGATTCAGAAACAAAGGCAATGGAAAAAACAAAACAAATAAAATACTTTCCAAAACTACAAACAATACTGCCCTGACAAAGCTGCCTGCGTCTGCCTTCCTCTCCATCCACACACCCACTGCCCAATCCATCTTCCACAGAGCTGACAAAACACTCTTCCTAAGGTGTAGGCCTGATTATACTGCCCCTTGGATGAAGAATTGCTCAGTGCAGCATGTAAGGCCATCCCCACTCTGCCCTCTCATATCTCCCCAGCCTTATCACATTACTCTCTTTCACCCCAAGTGGTACTGGCAAGTTTCTGGACACCCCCCTCACTCTACTGCCCTGTGACTGGCATGTTCTCCTTCTCTGCCTCTCCCTTTAAGGCTTAGTCTGGCCCTGTCTCCTCAAGGAAACTTTCCCTGGTCCCTCCAATTGTTATCGATCTTTTTCTCCCTCAAATTCCTTCAGATTTCCCTACAGCTCTATGTGTAGCATCCAGCAGGAGAGAAGCTCCTGCACGTAGTGGAGTATTTTACGTGCAGCAGGGGCTTGTAGAATTAAAAAACCACTTAGGAGTAGATATTTAATATTACTTTTGTCAAGTGGGATGGAATTCACTACCTGCTAGTCACAGAGTCAGCTTTTCTAGCACCCAAGTTGACATCCCCTAACGACATCCCCAGAGGGGGTCATCACATGGCAGAAACACAGACATTTCTAAACACAGATGTCTCTGGGCCCTCTCCTTGTTCTAGGCACTTCCCCCCTCCTCCTTCCACCAAAGCCAGGGATGGTCAATGAGCTTGGACACAAGTTCTCCCTGTCTCCAAGGAGCCCGATGGGTCAGATGCTTCTGAAGTTCCCCTCAGGGCACCCACTGTTGCTCACCAAAAAGGATGCCTATGAAGTGGGTGCAGACTGTCTCGTTCTGAGTCAAGAGCTGCGTGACTGACGTGGTGTGCCTCATGAGGGCATCATGGAAGCAGGACAACATGTGTTTCTTGCGAACCAGCTTGAGGATGAAAAAGAAAACAGTTCCATGTCCAAGTAAGCAAGGGCTACATTTGAAGCAGCTCCTCTCATCTCCTCCCATTTCACACTCTCCTCATTGTGACTGACATTTAATGCAGGGCAGGCCTTTGCACATGGGAACCAGGACAGTGGGTCTGCAACTGGGAATTCCAAAGGCAGAAATTCCCTCTGCTGATGAGAAGGCACTGGTGCATTGTATGGAGTTGCATAGGAGGAGAGGCTGAATGACTTATCTGTGTCAGGAGCACGGCTTGAACCTAGGGCTTCCCTACTTCAAGGCTAGTCTTCTGTCTACTTCATCCCACTGCCTCTTATTTCTATCTGTGAATACCTGCCTTACAAATATTAGGTGCTTAATAAATGCCTGTGGAATTGGATCAGATCCAGCACTAAGCACAGTTGCTTAACGGATGCTAATTGTTGACTTAAGATTCTATTTCATGGGGACGTTGGGGTTAAATACAAGAAACCATCTAATTAAACTCAAAAGATGGGCCACCATTTCAAAGGGCTCCCCATTTTACACTGGGCATACTCTATACAACTTATGTGACAAAAGAGATGGCACAGGAGGTAGGCAGAGAAGTAGACTGGGTCTAGAAGTGTCAGCTCTGCCACTTAACACCCACATGAACATGAGGAAGTCATATCACCCCACTGCATTCATTTGCTTTCTGAAAGTGACTGGAGAAGGGGATTCTTCCCTGTATGGCCCAGACCCCTCTGGCAGTCAGAATGATGAAACCTAAAGCCCCCTGCTCAGAATCATGCTTTTAAATGCACAAAACACATATGGTTACAGAGAAAACCAACCATTACTGAATATAAAGACGTAACTTTTTTCCATCCACATTCAGTGAACTCTACCCATGGATCCCAAGTTAAGAATCTGTTACCTACTTTTCCCTGTCATCTTTTGTGACTCAATCCCATGAGCAATGGAAGCCTCCAACAAAAGTAAACACAATCCCAAAGCAAATGCTGACAACTGACTCAATGAATGAGTAAAGTAGCAGTAACACCTTGTGGTGAAAAATGTAAAAGTCTCCAGGAGAGAGACAGAGAACCAGATGACTACATAAGCTCACAGAGCCTAAAGTCAGGAAGGCCTGAGGTCAAACTGACCCTCAGACATTTACTAACTGAGCAACCCAGACAAGTCACTTAACCCTGCCTCAGTTTCCGCATCTGTATAAAGGGCTGGAGAAGGAAATAGCAAGCCACTCCAGTATCTTTGCCAAGAAAACTTCAAATGGGGTCCTGAAAAATCAGATATGACTGAACAAGAGTCAACCCAAATAGGAATCCATTGGCTGCTGAACCCATCTCATCAACTAAAGAAAAGTTGTCTGGGTATTAAACCATGGAAGCTCAATCTACTTTGGAGGCTAGGATTCCTTTTTTTCTGGCCTTCTTATCAACTCTCTTCCCTTTATAGTCATTCACCTATCTATTTCATCTCTATGATAGAAATCATTATGAGACCAGACTTTGTTGGGGGAGAGAGGACTCAGAAAAGGAAAAGAGGCTGAAGAATTAACTGAGTACTGAAGGGACACCAGGGTCTGAATGAAAGGAAACACTGAGAGCTGGGTGCCAGACACTGAAAAGGGGCTTAGATGGTCTAGGGAATGGATACTCGGGGACTAAGGGGGAAAATAAAACAAAACCCAGGACAGGAGAAGGCTCAGTAAAAGTACTGGGCAAGGAATCTCTATCTCCCCTGCACACAACACATAGCAGAACAGAATACTGACACCTGGTCCCTAGCACAGTGTCCAGTACCTGGTAGGCACTTAATAGGTGCCTGTTGAATGAAGGTCTACAGAAAGAGAAAAGTCGGAAGTGCAGGGAGAACTGAGCCTGAGAAGACTGGGTCCGAGCAAGGGGCCCGGCTGGGGGTGCTTGCAATGAGGCTAAAGGTAAGGGAGAAAAAGGGCCTTAAGTGGGGTGGGAGAGACGAGGTTCCCAGAGCCTCTGAAAAGCGGCTATATGTGTTTAGTAAGGTTCCAGAGGGTGCTGCACTGAGGGACTCCAGGGAAGCCCTGCTCAGCCAGAAAGGAAGGCGCTGGAGGCTTGTCCAAGCAGGCTCCAGGTATACCTGGACTGGAAACAGGAAGACCCGGGTTCAAATTCCCCCTCAGCCACTTACTGCGTGCCCCTAGGAGAGTCCCCCTCTGTGAGACTCAGTCTCCCCATCTGTAAAGCGGGGACAATACCAATACTTGTGTTCTTTTGCTGATGAGCCTTAAGAAATGTAACTCTGTATGTGCGCAAAAGTATATACGTGCACGTCCACGCCAGCAGGCGTACGCAATGTGTAGATCAACAGAAAGACCGACAGAGCTCGGGAGCCCATGAAGAGTCAGCCATGAGCGTTAGAGAAGAGGAAATCAGGAGGGGCGACAGGAGGGAGGGGCATTGAAGGCGCAGTGGGTGGGGAAGCTCCCGAAGCCGAAAGCCAGGGTGAGGAGCGGTGGGGGAGGGCAGCGCAGGCGCAGGGGGAGGCCCAGAAGGCGCAGGCGCAGTAGAGAGCCGCACCGAGACGGCGCTCGTGGGCTGCAGCAGCTCCAGAGCGCAGGCCAGGCAGAGGCGCGGCGGCGAAGGCAAAAGCCAGCGCGGGTCGTGGCGGAAGTGGGCCCGCTCGTAGAGCAGCAGCGCCGCTCCCGCTGCCTCCTCGTCGTCTCTGAGCTCGGGACTCGCCTCCATCCTGTCCTCACGCCGGCCAGCACCCGCACCTGCTCAAGTACGAGGCGAGCGAGCTCTGCGCATGCGCACGCACACGCACCCGGGAGCGGGCCAAGCCGAGGCTCTAAGTGCGCCTGCGCGGACCGTAGCGTCGTGGTCACGTGGATACTGGGCTGGCGAGCCACGTGCGCGGGTATACAGAATGTCCTCGAACGTTAATAAGCGCCCGCGGTGTTGGGCCTGGGATCGGAGTCAAAGGCTTGGGAGGAACCTTCCAGGCCAGGCGGTTCACGTTCAACAGGCATCACAATCAAAAGCAGTTATTCAGCGCTGCCAGGGAGGAGACCCCATTGTGTGCTGAGAACAAAGTTTTCTTTAGGTGCCAGGCATCAAAGGCAGCCCCTTCCCTGGAGGCGCGCGTGGCCTCATGGGGGGCAGAGAGGGTGTAGACGGAGTGAGCTGGAGATGCCCTGGGCGCAGTAATGGGGGGCGAGCAAGGGCCCCGAGGAACACCCTGGAGCCCAGTGCCACAGGATGGACGGGGCGTGTTGGCCCCCGGAGCCCAGTGCCACAGGATGGACTGGGCGTGTTGGGGATCAAGATGGAAGCAGATGGGGAAGGGAGTTTAAGAGCCAAGAAATGCCACGAACAAAATTTTGATTTATTGTGTAAATAAGACTTTAAAGTGATGGGGGAAATATTAGTAATGGAAATTAAACCTAAAAGTAACTTTTGAGTACTTTTTTTTTTTCAGAGAGCTAGTTGTTAAACATTTAAGGGTGCACCTTTACCACTAATCACTAAACCACCAGTAATTATTGTGGAGAAAGTATCCCGTTTACCTTTGAGTGTTATAGAAATAGGAACTTTTACACCTTCCTCTCCTCATACTCACTCTTGGGAGTACCAGCAGGAAAAGCCCTGTTTTACAGATTAGAAGAGTCTTGCCTACTGTCAAATAGCCACTGAGTGTCAGAGCCAAAATGCCCAATGCAGCTCTCCTGGTTGGAAGTCAGTATATTCGTTCCTCTGGCTCCAGGCCTGGACTTCTATCTGTACCACCACCTGGAGACCTCTTAGTCTTTTTTTTTTTTGAGGTATGGATTGGTCCTGGCAGTCTAAAGAAGCCTTTGGAGTCCTCAGATTCGTATTTTTAATTTAATAAAATACAATTTTATATCAGATTAGAAAGGAAACCAGTTTAATGAAAATAATTGCCAACTATTTATAAAAACAAGTTCATGGTCCCCAGTTAAGAACTCCTATTCTAATGACTGGTGAATTTGGAGCAAGGAGCTTCTCCTTGCTTAGGGAGCCCCTGTATTCTGTGAGGCATTTGTAAATCTGTACATCGCCTCTCACTGCTATAGTTTGACTTCAATTCAAAGGGCCAGAAAGAGTTCTTTTCAGGAATGCCAGGGTCACATGCCAATAGAAACTCCAGTTCACATGTTTGGGGTGCTTCCCATCCCATTTGATGGCGCTGATTCAGAAGCATTCTTTACATTGAACCAACATCTCTCCCTGTAGCTATTCGTCCCCCCACCCAATTGTGCCTTCTTTTACCAGATGGTTCCGCCCCCCCACCTCCCACCAGCCCCCTACTCATTTTCTTCTTCTAAAAGATAAGTCTCCGAAGCTCCATATGCCCACCCTCCTCCAAATATCAGCTTATCAATCTTCTTTCCTGACTCCTACAGTTAAGTATGGTGTTCTCAACAACATGGGATCTCATCAGAGAAGCAGTAGAGGGTTTAGAATCAGGAGACCTGGATTTGAAGTCTAGTTTTTGTGGCCTTGAGTATGTTACTTAGCTTCTCAGGGAAGGAGAGTAGGTAATTTCCCTGTCTGTAAAATGAAGGCCTTGACCCAGATGATCTCTGAGAGCCTTTCTGGTTCTAACTCTATGAACCCGTAAGACCCCTTGAGTATGGAGGAAAAACCCACAAGTCAGAAAAGCCTGAAAAAGCAACTTTTACTAGAGGCTTTGTCAAGAGCAGGGAACAGCAGGCATTCTCTGGTACACAGTCTGAATCTAGGGCCTATTTGTTGAAGTTGAGCCGAGTTAGAAGACCTCTCAGTCGCTTCACCCAGATGGATTTGGTAGGTATTTGTTCACTCTGAGTGGTCTGTGCTGATGATTCCCCTGTCCCATTATCACAAAAGGATCCATCTGAAGATAGAGAGTCTCTTTCCAAGTCCACAGAAGCATAGCCCCTGGTGAATCCTTTGTGGTCAGGCCCTTCAGCCTCTTCTGTGTCCCAAGATCTCCCAGGGAGACCAGCTTGGGATATTCCTGAGCTCCCAACCCCACTTAGGTCAGGATCCTCCTGGCACTGCTTGTGGTTACAGACAGAAGTTGCTGAGCTGGCTTGCCTTGGGGACCAGAGCATCTTGTTCATAAAAGCTGTCCCCAGTCTCACAGCTATAGCTCGTAAAGGTCCTTTGGTCCTGCCTGGGGAGTTGGAGGAAGCCCCTGGCTCAGGCATCTTGCCTCCCTGAGACCAAAAAATCCTTTTTCTTTGTTCTGGCAAGAGGTGAGCTTCTGAGCTGTGGCTCTTGGGGGTGTCCCCACCAGAATCACTTATGTTCTGCAGTTGAGAAGCTGAAGGCATTGACCAGTGACACACCATTGCCCAGGGCAGAGCCTGGCTGTCTTGGAAGACTTTTGTGTTAAGCTCCTTTTTGCAGGGATCTTGGGGCCAAAGCATCATGCTGGCCCCAGCACCTGGGTTCCCTAGTTTCTCAAAGACTTCATGGTCTGAGTTAGAAGGGCCCGGCATTGGCTCTGAGCTGCTCCCCTTGTTTCTAGGAAATACCTCCTCTGCAGCCTCCTGACTGTCCCTCCACTTCCTGGCCTTGATAGATGGGGAATCTCTGGTGCTGAATCCTATCTGCTCCTCAGGGCTACCTCCATGGGCACAGTCTACAGTGACTGGCAGCATGGCCCGAGACAGAGCCTCATCGCAGAGATCTTGCAGCTCCCAGAGGTTTGGGGACTGTTTCGGCCCCTTAGCTCCATCAAGGCTGATGGAGAGGCCCCTCGTGTCTGGACAGCCTGGGTCATTTTTCCCTTTCCTTTTTCTGGGTGGCACAGGCAGCTTCTGGGCTTCTTTCTCTTGGCACTTGAGTCTTTCCTTGAATTGGATAACTGGCTGTAGCATAGGGTCAGGGGTGCCATTGGCAGCCTTTGGAAGGCTCAAACACCGGTAGGTGGGGTGTCCCCCTGCCGTGCAGCTGCTTTGGGTGGCTGTCTCTCCCAGGGTAGGCTCACCTTCTTGGATCTTTGACTCTTCCTTCTTGGTCTCCTCCTCTTCTGTGTTGGAACACTGCTTGCCAGCATCAGAAGGTGAGGAGGGCCCCATTAGCTGAAACAGCCACTCAGATTCCTGGATCCTCCGGGGGAGACCCCACTTCAGGTGGGCGATTTTACGTCTCATGAGAGATTCCAAAAGGAGCCGGGAGCTCTTCTTTAGGGTTGGCCGCTTTGGGGGCATGACGTGAGTCGGAGTAACCTCCTTGGAATCAGTATCTGAGGGTGGTGCAGCATAGTCACTGTCTTCTAGGGGTATAGCAAAAAGGGGAAGAGGATTCAGAGTCTGACTTTCTTGACTCCACCCCGGGAGAGGTGTATCATGGTGACTGTGCTCCAGGGCAGTGCCCCCAGCTTGACCACACTGGTGTTGATGCTGACCTGACACAAGACCAGTGCCTGCCCTGTGCCCCCTTCCAGGGAAGTCCTCATGGATGTCTTGAAGACTTTCCTTTCTTCCAGGGGACTGGAGACACTCCCGCATTCGGACCAGTGGCTGTGTCAGAGGAGTAGTATCAGAGGAACCCTCAGCAGCCTCCAGTTCCTGTTCTGAGGCTTCTGAGGCAGTGTCTTCCAAAGCTGGACCCCATAGGAAGCTGGAGTCTTTGTAGGTGGGACTCTCCCCTCCCAAGCAATTGGTTTGAGAACCAGCCTCTGAGACATCATCACCTGCAAGCAGCCCCTCTTTCACTCCAAAGGCCTGGGTCATCAGGGTGTCTTTAACCCTGGCCAGCTGTTGGTCTTCTCTCTCTGGTTCCTGTGCCTCTGGCCCTTCCACAAGCTGATCCACAAGCATGCGGGGTCCTTCTCCAGGCAGCAGAGAGTGACAAGGCGTTGTCTCAGGAGCTGACGGGGAATCAGAAAGCGAGATTTCCTTCAAGACTGGGAGAGGTGCTGGGAGGATGACAGGTGTTCTTTCTAGGGCCTGCTCCATCCAGCCTGGCCCCTCCAGCACTTGGGACTGGGGGACCTTGCAGAGAAGATGAGCCTGGATATTGCAGAGCCCCCAGGCAAACTGCCAGCCCCCCAGGACATGGAGCTCCTTATGGTGCTCCTCCAGACACCTACAGGTGCTCGGAAAGAGCGGGGAGCAGATACCAGGCTCGCCAGATTTCTCAAGGCCTGTGTGTCCTGACAGCTGGGAGAGCAGGAACTGGGCCCAGGATTCCCGGAGCTTCTGGGGTGGTCCCCACTTTTGCCGGTGGACTAACTTCTGGACATGGATTTCCAGGCGCTTTTGGGTGCAGGGACAGATGGAGAGTCCAGGAGATGGCACAGGGATGGCTAAGCGGTACCAAGGAGGCACCGCCCACTTCAGCAGTGACACCTATGGGACAGAAAAGGAAGATAGCTTCAGGACCAGAATGGGCTTATCATGGCCTCTTACCCATGTCCTTACCTCCCACAGAACCTAACATCCAGCAGAACCCTTCGGGAGCCTGACTTTCCCACACACTAGCTATGTGACCTCAGAGAAGCCTCTCCCCACTCTAAGCCTGTTTCCTCAACTATAAAAGGATGGAGTCAGCTAAAAAATCCCTGAAGACTGCCAGCTCTCAATCCTACTGTCTGTCTGATTTATCTCTGTAACAGTGCATGTCAGTCAGCTCTCCTCTGTTCCCACAATCCCCCCTGGGTCTTATTACTACCTTTCTTGACTACAGATCTTCTCCACTCTTTGTCTGCTCTAGTCTGTGAAAGGTTCCATTTCCATAGTTTGCAAAGCACTTTTCTCACAACCCTCTGGTGCAGATAAATATAATCCCCATTTTCCAGATGAGGAAATCCTCCCGTAGCACACACAATCATCCTTTCTAGCACCAAGTCTCCATTATTTTCATGTTCTAGCCCCTTTCACTCCCCACCCCACCATGGGACCCTACCTCTACTGGGTTCTCAGTATCTTTGGACTTGGTGGCATGGTTGGGCCATGGGAAGAATCCATGAACAAGCTTTTAGTAATGACTGTCTATGTGCCAGGTAGCCCTGCACTAGGCACTGAGGATCCAAAGACAAAAATAGTCCCTGCCTTCCAGGAGCTTACCTTCTGTAGTGGGAGACATGGATCCATGTAAGTGTATATAATGCCAACATGAAACAATCTGGCAGATGAAATATTAGTAGCCACAGAGAGTAGGAAATGCCTCAGGGATAAGGTGATGCTTTAACTGAGCTTTAAAGGAAGCTCAGGATTCTAAGACATGGAAGTGAGAAGGGAGGGACATTTCAGGTATGAAGGACAAGACTGTGCAAAGTTGTCTTGCTGCAAAATGGAATTCCCAATGTGAGGACCCACAAGAAAGCCCATTGGGCTGAAGCACAGAATGCTCAAGGTGGGGTGGAGTGCTTTAGGCCCAGAAACACAGACTGGGTTCTAGATTTTGAGAGGTTTAAATGCTAAGCAGAGGTGTTTGTATTTGATCTCCGGTGCCTAGAAGAGGACTGGAACGTTTAATAAATGTTTGTTGACCAATTGAACCTAGAGGTAATAGGGAACCACTGGAATTTATTGAGAAGGGCAAGGGACATGGTCAGATGTTTGCCTTAAGACAATCACTATGGCAGCTGAGGATGGACTAAAAGAGCCTAGGGAGGCCTATTACAGCTATCCAGGTTAATGGTAATGTAGGAGAAAAGGCAGGGACTTGCCTGAACTCTACAAAATTCCCTTTCAAATAACTTTAAAATAATGCCTCCAAATGAATTCTGGAGCAAAACCAGCCTCAAAAGGATGGGGTAAAAAAATTTTCCAGACCAAGAGAATTTAAAAGGTCAGCAGAAAGGTCTGTTGTCCTACCAGGTGAGAGAGGAATAAAGCACAGATGATGCCTGTCAATACAGCAGCAAAGCTCTAGACCCCTGTTCCTGCTGTAGCAAGCCTTGGGGGCAACTGAATCAGCAGCTTCTGTAACTATCAGCCCATCGACAGGAAGCGGGTTATACAACTGATCAGAAGGAGATTAAAGGGGACCCTTTACTGGCATTGGATGCAGGACTCTGTTGCATTGCCTATACTTGGATCCAGATTGCAGTCTTGGGTCACAGCCCTGGGGTGAGAACTCTGACACAGTAGAGCTTGTAGCCAAAGGGGTGGGGATACTGGTCACAGTTGCAGGGTGGAAAGAGTGATCGTGGTCTCTCACAGATCAGAGGAGAGGCCAAGAGAGTAGTAAACACACCTCTCGTTAGATCATACCACCTTAGAAGAACTGAAAACTTACAATTCTCAAAACCAGCTCTGAAAACAGCAGCATGAAAAACCTTAATGAGACAGTGCCCCCAACCACCCAAGGAGCAGAACCCAACTTTAACATAAAGTTCAAAGTCAAGAAGTTGGCTGGAACAATAGGCAGACAACAGCAGCAAAAAAAACCATAGAAAGTTACTATGGTGTCAGGAAAAATCAAAACATAACTCAGAAGAAGACAAAGTCAAAACTGCTACATCCAAAGCCTCAAAGAAAAATGTGAATTGGCCATAAGCCCAAAAAGAATTCCTGGAAGCACTGAGAAAAGATTTTAAAAATCAAATAACAGAGGTATAGGAAAAATTGGGGGGAAAAAATGAGAGTGATGCAAGAAAATCATGAAAAAAGAATCAACAACTTGGTTAAAAAAAATACTAAAGAAAATAATACCTTAAAAAAAATAGGCCCAAAACTTGGTAAAATAGGCATCCAAAAATGCTGAAGATAATAACACCTTAAAAAACAGAATAGGCCAGAATAAGCATAAAAATCCACAAAAGGGAAAAATTCCTTAAAATGTAGAATTGGCCAACTGGGAAAAGATACAAAAGATTCAGTGAAGAAAACCTTAAAAAACAGAATTGGACACATGGAAAAAGATGTACAAAAATTTATTGAAGAAAAGAACTCCTTAAAAAGTAGACTTGACCAAATGGAAAAGGAGATATAAAAGCTCACTAAAGAAAATAATTCCTTAAAAATTAGAATAGGGCAAGTGGAAGCTAATAACTCCATGAGACATCAAGAAACAAAGAAAATCAAAAGACTAAAAAAATAGAATCTCATTGGAAAAAGAACTGACTTGGAAAATAGATGCAAAAGAAATAATTTAAGAATTATTGGATGACCTGAAAGTCATGATTTTTAAAAAAGTGTCTAAACATTATCTTCCAAGAAATTATCAAGAAAAACTGCCCTGATATTCTAGAACCAGAGAGTAAAATAGAAATGGAAAGAATCTACTAATTACCTCCTAAAATAGATCACCAAATAAAAACTCCAAGGAATATTGTGACCAAATTCCAGAGCTCCCAAGTCAAGGAGAAAATATTGCAAGCAGCCAGAAAGAAGTCAGAGATCATGGAGCCACAGTCAGCATAACATGAAATTTAGCAGTTTCTACATTAAAGGATAAGAGGGCTTGGAATTCTGGAGAGCAAAAGAGCTAGGATTATAACCAAGAATTGTCTACCCAGCAAAACTGAGTATAATCCTTCAGGGGGAAAAATAGATATTCAATGAGATAAAGGACTTTCAGGCATTACTGATGAAAAGGCCAGAGCTGAATAGAAAATCTGGTTTTCAAATACAAAACTGAAGAGGAGTAAAGAAAGGTAAACAGGAAAGAAATCATAAGGGATTCAATAAGTTTTAACTATTTACATTCCAAGATGGGAAGATGATACTTCCAAGTCCTAAGAACTTTATCATTATTAGAGAGAAAGAGTATACATGGACAGAGGACATGGGTTTAAGTTGAAAATGATGGGTCGATATCTAAAAAAATTAAATTAAGGGGTGATAAACAGGAATATACTGGGAGAAGGGGGAAGGCAGAAGTAGAATGGAAAATTATCTCACATAAAAGAGGAGCAAAAGAGCTTGTACAGAGGAGGGGAAGATGGAGGACCTGGGGGAAGAGTGCTTGAACCTTACTGTCATTGGAAATGGCTCAAAGAGAGAATAACACATACACTCAGTTGGATATAGAAATCTATCTTACCCTATAGAGAGAAAGAGGTTAAGAAAGGGGGGTGATAGAAGGGAGAGTAGATTGGGGGAGGCTCTAGTTAGAAGCAAAACACTTTTGAGGATGGACAGGGTAGAAAGGGAGAGAGAAAAGGATACCTGGGTGGGGATTGGATACAAGGAAATACAGAGTTATTAATCATAACTGAAAAAAATTTCTACAGTAAATTTCTCTGATAAAGACCTCATTTCTCAAATATATAGAGAACTGAGTCAGATTTATAAGACTATAAGTCTTTCCCCAATTGATAAAGGGTCAAAGAATGGGGAGTCTTCAGATGAAGAAATCAAAACTATCTATAGTCATATAAAAAATGCTCTAAATCACTATTGATTAGAGAAATACAAATTAAAACAATTCTGAGGTACCACTCCACAGCTATTCAATTGGCTAATTTGACAGAAAAGAAGGAAAATGACAAAATGTTGAAGATGTGGGAGAGCTGGAACACTAATTCATTGTTGTGAAGCTGTGAGCTGATCCAACCATTCTGGAGAGCAATTTGGAACTATGCCCAAAAGGCTACAAAAATGTGCATCCATACCCTTTGACTAACAGTACCACTGCTAAGTCTGTATCCAAAAAGATTTTTTTAAAAAAGGGAAAAATGATCTATATGTGCACAAATATTGATAACAGCTCTTTCTGTCATGGCAAAGAATTGGAGATTGAGAGGATGCAATCAACTGGGAAATGACTGAATAAGTTGTGGTTTATTATTGTGATGGAATACTATTTTGCTATACGAAATGATGAGCATGATGCTCTCAGAAAAACCTGGAAAGATTTACATGAACTGACTCAAAGTGAAATGATCAGAACCAGAACACTGTATACAGTAACAGCAACATACCCAACTGTGAATGACTTAGCAATTCTCAGCAATACAATGATCCAAGACAGTTTTGAAGGACTTACAATGAAAAATGCTATCTACCTCCAGAGAAAGAACTGATGGAGTCTGAATGCAGATTGAAGCAGAGTTTTTCTTTATTTTCTTTTGGGGATTATTTTTTTGGTCTGTGCTTTCTTTCAAAACATGATTAATATGGAAATATTCTTTGCATGACTACACATGTATATAACCTTTATCGAATTGTTTGCCCTCTAAAGAGTGGTAGGGGGAGAGAATTTGGAAATTAAAAAAAAATTTCAAAATTTATTTTTTTCATGTAATTGGGGAAAAATAATAATTTTTAAAGGGTAACGAGGAAGCTTAAAGACCTTTGGCTCCACATGCTAAGTTTGTGAGACATACAGTTGGGACTGGTTAGCAGCACCTTTTCCTTTTTTTTTTTTTTAACTTCATCAATGCTTTTTTAACAAAATATAAAAATAATATTTATACTATTGTTTCCTAAGAATCCTCCCCTCTTTCCCACAACCTTGATTGCTTCAGGTCATAATGAAAAACAGTTAAGGAAACTAAACATGATCTGGAATTGCAGATCTTGCTTAAAAGGAGACTTTGGAGTCCAACTCCCTCATTATACAAATGAGGAAATTGAGGCCCAGAAAAAAGTTAAGCTACTTCCCTGCTGTCATCAGAGAATTTTTCTAGTTTGGCTCTGTTGCCACAATTTGTTTGAGACAGCAAGTCCCATCAGCAGCTGGAGCCTGCAAAATTTAGCTGAGATGCCAAACTTTAGCTCCACTGATTAACTAACTGGTTACTGATGAGAGAATTTCTGACTCAGCTTCACTACCTTCATTCACTTAAGCATATCAAGTAACGAATGATAGCACTGGTGTTAGTGGTTAGTCTGCAAATTTCAGCTTTATCCCTGGTGTTTACTGACCAGTCTATAAGTTTACCTGGTGTAAATCTTTCCTTTTTCCTCTTCGTTCTTTTATATATAAATCTTTACCTTCATCTTTTACCCTCTGTAAAACTCTATTGTGTCCACCCTACCTATGTAACTAAAATCTATATAAGCAGCAGTGGGCTGCTCAGGGCCCACTGTGGGTCTTTGCTGAAATATTCCTGCTTGTCCCTAAGTAGGATTGGCCTCAGTACCTATAGGAGAATCGTTGGACAATTTTTATGTTATATGTAACATAAAGATGACAGGTTAAAATAATGATAATGTTTTCTTAAGCAAGATAACTTTTTTAAGTAATCAGAGTTGTCAAGTAATGGAATAAGGCATCTTGAGTAAAGTTCAACCAGAGGATTGTTTGGAGGAATTGAGGATCTTTAACCTAGAGAAGAAAGGCTTTAGAGAATGACTATATAACTGCACCACAGAGGTCATCTGGTACAGCCCTTACTTGAAGTATGAACAGACTTAGGAGGTAGGTGCTGCTACCATCCTCATTTTACAGATGAGGAAACTGAGGCTGGCAGAAGTGAAGTGACTTGCCAAGGTCACATACCTTAGTAAGTGTTAAAGGTCAATTTTGAACTTGGGTCTTCCTGACTCTAGGCATGTTACTTTGTGCACTATGTTGTCCCCTAGCTACCTGCATATTATACTTTGGGACAATGCTAATTGTTAGGATTTTCTTTGCTCTTTTCTCTGTTTCATGGTATTTCCCATCTCTTCCAAACACCTTCTCTGATCACTGTAGCCCAGAGGTTCCCATACTTATTTGGCCTACTGCCCCCTTTAAAAAAAAAATTTACTCACCACTCCCCTGGAAATCTACTTTCTTTAACCCTTGGGTATTGCCTTTTGACTGAGTCTAAGTTTTACAGAACAAATCCTTTTCTTAAGGGTATTTGTTCTGTGAAGTATGGATTTAGTCAAAGGGCTACACTTGAAGATGTAGAGAGCCTCATGTAGCCTGAAGGCTACAGGTTCCCCACCCTGGCTATAGCCTGTCCAGTAGTTTGCATTCCCACTAGGAAAGAGGATGGCCTGTCCTTAGAGGACTCAAAGACTCCAGCGTACTCCTGGAAGATAAAGGGGTGGAAGGAAAGGCAGAGGGGTAGAAGTGCTTATATGCAGGACTCTGGGAAGGGACAAGGCCTTTGGAGGCAGCACCATGTGGTGAAAGGACAGTGACCACAACAGGAGAGAAGCCCACTCCCTGATGTTGGCATCCTGGACAAAGGCCTGATTGTCCTTCCCCTGGTTGTAGCCAATGTTCCCTGACCCACATGCTCTCTGGAGAGTCCACTGGCCTTCCTTCCAGAGAACTAAACCTGCATATGATGTGCTCTGTCTAGCTGCCAGCCTTCTTTCTCAAGACTAAATTCTCAGGGAATTATAATAGGTCAGATAGGCATGAACCAACAGTAACAACCATCAACCAGTCTTTCATAAGGAGGTGTTTAAAGGAGTCAGGGGAATGATGAGAGCCAGAGGAGTTCAGACAATATCAAAGATCTCAATGACTCTTTAATGCGATGTTAAAGGGGCAAGGAGGGGCAACTGGGTGGCAGAGTGGATAGAACACCAGGTCTAGAGTCAGGAAGACCCAAATTCAGATCTGACCTCAGACACTACTGGCTGTGTGGCCCTGGGCAAATCACTTAATGCCTATTTCATCTCTAAAATGGAAACACTGAAGAAGGAAATGGCAAATGACTCCAGTGTCTTTGCCAAGAATAAGACACTGATGAGTTAACATTTCATGAGACCACAGCACCTTGAGTTACAAGGGACTTTAGACATCATCAGGTCCATCCCCATCATTCTGCATCTCAGGAATGTAAGGTCTATTAAGGAAAAAGGACCTGCCCCCCCCCCCCCATATTTGGTAGGAACTTCTGGAACCATTCCAGGCTAATTCCTCATTTTTATGTGAGGAAAATGAGGCCATAGATGTGAAGTGACTTCCTCCAGCTCACACAGTTGGATCCCAAATCTGGACCTGGAATGTACCAAAGAGACAATCTCATCCAATCTCCTGCCCATTTTAGAGAAGAAACTGAGACCCAAAAAAACAAAGTGACCTGCACGCATACTGTGTGGGGAGAGGAGATCAGGAGCTGTAAAGGCACTTAGAGCCTTTTCATTAGGCAGAGGAGGACCAGGTGAGGTACCCAGGATGACCCCGGACCAAGGCTACCAGCTGGGCCCTGTGGCTCCCAAGGCTGGACTCTCCTTGCCTGGGCCCCTAGAGTAAGTGCCTGCTGACCAGCTTCCTCCTCCTCTCTTTAAGCCAGGACCCTGCAGACCCATTCTCTGCATCAAAGAAGATACTGAGGATTGCAAAGGAAATTAACTATGATGAAGTAAATATGTCATCTTTTCCCTGGTCCACATTCACAGGTTCTCTCTGTTCCTCACCTCGGGGCCTTTCTTCTTGGGGGCTGGGTTCTTGGGGCCCCTGAACCTCTGCCGGATTTGCCAGAGCAGGAAGAGGCAAAGGATGAAGAGGTTGCCGCAGCAGCGGGGGTCTCCGCAACCACAGCCATCCGTCAGGAGGCCCTGTACAGGCTCCCACGACTTGCCCCAGAAGCGTCCAAACAGTGCACAGATGCCCAATAACGGCAGCAACATCGGGCACTCTCAAGGGCCAGGGCCTGAGCCAAGGTGGGCGATGGTGTGGCAGAGGAAGGGGCAGAAAGGAGGTGTTAACAGCTTGCTCCTGGGTCCTCAGGTTTCACATGGGGTCATCATTGCCTCATAGAAGCCCAGGTTACTGAGGCCACCTCACAAAGGGGGCTGCCCGCCCCAGCCCCTGACTGGTTGCCTGGTGGGCCCTCAGAGGGGAGTGCCTGGAGACATTTTTTCAAATGAGGGCAAAGAATTCTTCTGAGGAACCCATTTTCAAATACTCCTGACAGCCCAAGAGCAGTGGGGCAACTCAGGCACCACACTGGGGCATTTGGAGGCCCAGTCCATTAGGAAAGGCCCTGAAATGAGTCAGAAAAGCCCTAAACTCAGAGGCAAAAAATGAAGGCCCAAATCTATTCTCTTCTGCCCTTGAGCACCTGTAGTCATCACCTTAGGAAGCTGAGCTTTCCTCTCTGGTAAAATGAGGGGCCTCAAGCCGATTCCCCCAGTCTCATGCTGAGGCCTTCCCAGTTCTGACAGTTACTCTTAGCTGTTCTGAAGTCTGACACATCACTCTCAGTTTCAGTAATCTACATTCTTTCTTCTTGTGTTCCAAGCTCTCTTGCAGCTCTTAGGTCCCTCCCACTATTCTAGCCTGGAAGGTTCCCCCCAGCCCTAATCCACCATTCAAGGTCCCCCCAGCTATCATGGTTTGTCCTAAAGTTGCTCCCAACTCTGTTGGTCCATGTTCTAAAGTCCTGACTCTGACTTTCCAAGTTCTAGGGTCCCTTCTACCTCTAAATTCATTGAACACTGCCTTGTGCAGAATTCCTGCATGTGACCCCTGAATGGGGGAGAGAAGGGAAAGCCCATTTAATGCCCCAGGAGCTTAAATTCCTGTGATCTACAATAGGGATAATACTCCCTTGGTTCTCTGGGTATTTTTCTGTCCGCTAGAAGGCAGTCAGAGCAAAGGCCCTGATCTCCCTGAGGCTAGAACTCCCTGAAGTTCTAGGCTTCTAGACCTAGGCCAAGGGGCATGCTGAGAAACCAGCTTCCCCAAGTGTCTTTCACTTCCAAAGTCTTTTTTCTTTCTTTTGTTTTTTTCAAGTGTTTACTGGTATCTTCTCACATCATCATAGTTATCCAACAGATCTCTCCCACAGAGCCATGCCACATAACAAATAGTATTTTTTTAAAGGAAAAAATATCACCACAACTGATGGTATATTGTGTCAACTTGAAAGTTTGGTTAAAGGAGGTAAACAGACTAGGTGGCATATAAATTCATATTGTTTATTCCCTTAAAGCTAGCCAAAGCTAGCGAACATGTACGTACAAGGAGCCAGAATGTGAATTCTGACTGACTCATAAAAGAGTGACCAGCCTTAAGTATGTTTTTAGAACAATCGCAATCTCAAGATTATGTCCCTCAGATGTACCCTGAGAAAGGAAGTTTCTTAGCTGAATTCAAGTCGAAAATACAAATTGACAAGACACTTGACAAAGTAGTGTCAATTACAATCCCTTGGATACCAAGGTAAGAGAAGCCCCACTATTCTGGTTGCTGGCATACTGTCCTTAATGGTCACAAACAGGAAGAATGCACCTTGTCAGCCTTATCTGGTCCTAAAGTTGCTGACACAGGAAAGGGCATTTTTAGAGCAAAGCAAAGCATGTCTATTTGATTAGTTCAGGTTTTGGCCCTTATGGGGGTTCAAATGATCTGAAATGATTATCAGTTGAAAAAGTTTGAAAATACATGCAAGTCTGCCTTTCCTTCTCCATGTGTCTGTGATTCATCTCAAAGAGGATGGGTATTGCATGATTCTCTGAGGACTATCTTTCTTCTCCAAAGCTCATGGGTCAGTGGGCTCCTTCTGAGACACCAAAGGAAGCTCAGTCAGAGTCATCTGCATACGAAATACCTGGCCACTTGTATCCCAGCACTTGGCCCTGTGCTGCCTGGCAAATACTTGATGGATTGATGTCTTCAGTTCAGGCTCTAAATCTAAGACCCTATGAATGAATGAACCAATCAATCAGTGAGCATTTATTAAGTACTAAGTGCCAAAACACTGGAGATTTCAGGCAAATACACAGAGGTAATGGTGTACAAAGGACATCCATACTAGGTGCTAGGTTCTGGATGTGCAGAGAAAAAGACATCACTTCCAGCTCCCTTTTTACAGAGGAGGAAACTGAGGCCTGGAGAGGCCAGGTGATCTGTCCAAGGTCACGTAACTTTTAGGTAGGCAGGGTTCCAGTCCATTTCACTGGTATTCATTGAGAGCTTGCTGGTTGCAGAGAGCCCTGGGCCAGACTCTGGGGCAAAGGCTGAAGGAGCTGAAAAACAGCCTCAGGAGAAGCCACTAGATGTGGCAAGGTCTCGGGAACCCAGTGGGACAGGAGGGCAGCCGTGGTGACTGGTTCTTTTTAAAAAACAAAACCTAGAGGGGTTTAGTGATGCCTTTGGTTTTTAAAGTTAGTCATTTCGGCATCTAACCCTGCCCTGCCCTCTGAGTGTTCCCTGAAATTGAACCCTCTCTTGTGACAAAGACTTAGGGTTTGGCTCCAGTAGCTAGTGTCCATTCTGACAAAACAGGCCACATCCTTCGTTTAGAGTCATCAGGTAGAGCCGCCATTTATGGTGTTCTTTTGGCTCTGCTATAATTAGCCTGTGAAATCCTAGGCAGTCCCTCCCCTCCACCTCTCTGAGCCTCGGTTTCCCTATCTGTACACTGAGGGAGTCTGACTCAGTCAGGAGTTCTTAGCCTTTTTTGTGTCGTGGACTTCTTGAAAATTAGGGATGGCTGAGTGGCCCAGTGGATAGAGCACCAAGCCTGTAGTCAGGAAGACTCAGACACTTCCTAGCTGTGTGACCCTGGGCAGGTCACCTCAAATGCCTCGGTTTCCTCCTCCGTAAAATGAGCTGGAGAAGGAAGTGGCAAATCATCCAGCATCTGTGCCAAGAAAACCTCCAGTGGGGTCAGGAAGAGTCAGACATGACTGAAAAGATAGAACTCCTGGGACACTCTGGTGAAACCTATGAACCAACCACTCTCAGAATTATGTTCTTAAATGCATACAATAAAATGCTTAAAATAACGAAGGAAAATAATTATATTCAAGTCAAGAAGCATTTTTATAGTGTCTGCTATAAAATATACAGTGTCAGGGACTGCGGGTTATGCATGGAGATAAAAGGACAAATAACTGTGACTCCTGCCCTCAAGGGCTTTACAATCTAAAGGGTAAATGGTGGGGGGAATGTGTCAGCAACTGTGTGCGTGTGCGCGCGTGTGTCTTTGTCTGTGTGTCTGTGTGCGTGCGTGTCTGTGTGCGTGCGTGTGTCTGTGCGTGTCTGTGTGTCTGTGTGTGCGTGTCTGTGTGTGCGTGTCTGTGTGTGTGCGTGTCTGTGTGCGTGCGCGTGTCTGTGCGTGTCTGTGTGTCTGTGTGTGCGTGTCTGTGTGTGCGTGTCTGTGTGTGTGCGTGTCCGTGCGTGTCTGTGTGTGTGTCTGTGTGTGCGTGTCTGTGTGTGCGTGTGTCTGTGTGTGTGCGTGTCTGTGTGTGTGCGTGTCCGTGCGTGTCCGTGCGTGTCCGTCTTAAACACCAAGCCCCCGCGCGGCGGCCCGGCGGCCCTCCGAGATCCTTTCCAACTTCAATGCTGAAGCACGGAGTCTCCGCGGAAGGGAGCGGCAGGCCCTCGGGGCAGCTCCAGGGACGGACCGGAGCGTTATCCCGGAAGGTGGAGCAGCCGGTCCCCGAGCCACCAACCGCGGACCTCCGGCGGCAGGAGCGAGGGGGAGGGGCGGGGCGGCCCGGAGAGGAGCGGGGCGGGCCAAGGCTTCCGCGCGTGGCTCCGCCCCCTTTCCCAGCAGCCTCCTCCCCCGGGCCCCCAGCGGGGCCTTTTCCACTCCGGGCATCCTCCGTGAAGCTTTCGGGCCGAGAGGACTCGTCCTGCTCGCGTGATCCCAGCGCTCTTCGGACTGCAGGATCGCCAGGATGGTGAGCGTTCCGGGCCCGGGCCGGGGCTCTCTGCGCTCGGGGTGGGCGCGGAGCCCTGGACGTGGAAGCCCCGCGTCCTTTCCGGCGCTGGAGCGGCCGCTGTCGGAAGCGGGCGGCAGGGAAGGCGGGGCGGCGGCGAGCTAGAGGCTGGAAGTGGAAACATTGTATCCTCTGCCGGGCTCCGGCCTTTGGGGGGTGGGGCAGAGGCTGTGAAAGTGCGTTCGGCGCCCCGCTCCCCGCCGCGCCGCCCCGGGGGAGACTCCTCCTGGAGTCGGAGCGCGGTCGCGGCCCTGGGGAGCAGAGGGGAGCAGAGGCCGAGCCTCGGCGGCCCCACGTGGGAGCGAGGCGGGAAGAGCCGGCCGGGGGTGGGGGAGGCGGCTTCCATTTGTCTCAGTTTACCGCGGGGGCCGGAGCACGTGGAGAAGCGAGGACGGAGGCAGCCAGCCCCGCACGTGTTGGGCTTGAGGTCGGGAGGCAGCGGGGGGGCGAAAGGAGAGGGTCCGGGTGCCGGGGCAGCACGGTTGGAATCCGGCTCGATCGCCAAAATGGAAGTGATAATAAATACCTACTGCGGTCCCGCTTGGCCACCACCAGCCGCCGTGGGGCTCGGATTTCGCTGGTAGTCAGAGACCCCCGCGTCCCCTTCGGCTCTGGGGTAGCCCTGGGCCTGAGGGAGACACGTGGCAGGACCAGGGACCCAGTGGATCCATAGTATAAAGAGGCTCAACGCAGCCGAGGCTCATCGAGCGTTTGGCCCCCAAACCCTGGCCAGGTCAGCTCCCAAGGGCAGACACTTGTCTGGGCCGCAGAGAGCCTCGGTGGTTTGCCCAGGGTCCCACGGCCAGGGGGCACCCCCCCTGTCTGGACCTGGTGCCTAGGAGGTTTGTTGAATTGAATCGAGACTTAACCCGTTATGTGTGCAGTGAACAACACCGTGGATTTGGAGGCTGAGGACAGGGAGGTGGGGAGGAAACGGAGGTTGTGGTGGGCTCCCGAGAGTCAGGCCGAGGCAGGGCAATAGGGATCTCCTGAAGATGTCTGAGTAAGGAGGGAACCTGTGCTTTACGGAGATTATCTTAGCAGTTGTAGGAAGGAGAGGAGCTGTTGTAGCTGCTTAGACCCGTGATTAGCCAAGCTGTAGGAGCAGGGAGGAGGCTGACTTTGAGGGGAAAGTGGAATTCATCTGAAGGGATGGAGAAGGGGGGGCCTGGAATGGACAGCGTGGCTCTGAGGCTGAGGAGACTTTATGACTTTACTGGGCCTCAGTGTCCCCATTTGTAAAATGAAGATGTTGAACTAGATTATTGCAGAGGGCATTTCTGACTTCCAAATCTAGGAGGAATTGGGTCACCGCCCTGGCTTCCCTCATTCCCTTCCACCTCAGTTTCCTCATCTGTAAAATATATCTTGTCAAGGATGGCAATTTAAGGTTTTGTCTTTGCTTTCTTGTCGATTGGGGGTCCTTATTAAGGAAATTTGAGGGCCTCCTTGGGCCCCAGGAAGCAGGAGTTAGTCACTCTTGAGAGAAGCTGGAAAGGCATCCTAATCCCAGATCTTGGCCCCTACGGCTGTTGGTATTCTGGGTGAAGCATTCAATGCTGTCACCCATTAATGATGATGCTTTGGGATTTAGGCTGCTCCAGCTGGATGGAGAGCTGGCACTGAGCTACGTTCTCTTCCAGATGCCAAGTCTAGGGCTTTCCCCACCAGGACAAGGCACCCTTTGACCCTTGGGCATTCAGGATTTGCTTCATTCTGTTGTGCTGTTCTCCAGACTGCTCCACTGGAGCCCTTCTCCCCCTGGGGGGTGGGGAGTAGTCTTGGAGAAGGTCTTAGCTCTCTACCTTCCCAAGTGGTATTTGGGAAATGCTGTTGATTCCAATTGCTGAGTAAGCACTTCTCCCACTGATTAGTAGCATCCTTGTCCTGGACTGGAATGGAAGAGGGAATTGGTCCCTGCCCCAAAGGGGCTAACTCTTTACCTATTGGAAACACAAAGTCAACACAATAGATATGCTTAGCACCTGGCCAATCAGGCTGGGCTTCTTGGAGGAGGTGGCATGAGGGAGCTGAGAGACTGTCCTCCAGGGAGCAGAGCTAGCATGGCAGGAGGAGAATGCTTTGCCAACATAAAAGCTCTCTAGAAATGCCAGCTGCTGCGATTATACCATCAGGAATCCTGGTGGGCAGGGGGAGGGAATCACCTGGGCACAGGGTATCCCCAGAAGGTCCTACCTTGCTTCCCTACAAGATGCTTCCCTGGCCCTTGAACTGTAAACTGCTGCTAATGAAGCCTTGACTGCCAATTCTCCTCCCTTTTCCCAGACTGAGGCCGAAGTAAACCCGAAAGCTTACCCATTGGCTGATGCCCAGCTCACCAAAAAGCTTCTGGACCTGGTACAGCAATCCTGTAACTACAAGCAGCTCCGGAAGGGTGCCAATGAAGGTGAGGAGCTGGCTGGCATATGCCACTGCCTTCCTGCTTGGGAGGGTGGCAGGGGAAGGATCAGGCTGAGACTGGAGGTGGGGGGCAGCATAATGAAGGGATGAGCATCTGAGCAGAGCTCTGGGGATGCAAAGCAAGGCTGCCCCTACCCTCAAGAACCTCCCATTCTGAGGAGTGGGTTGATATCCAGAGCTCTGCCCATCAGGGGATAGGCCTCCAGGAATTTTAGGGTGTGGTAGGGGCAAACTCATTACTCCAATGTCGTTTCTGATTCCACTGACAAGTCTTGGACTGCTTCTCATAGGCCTGAAGGAGTGAGAGATTGGGTAGGGCATTTCTCACCCATTTCCCAATTTAGTCCTTAAGAGAGGGAAGAGGACTGAAGTTCAGGGTTCAGAGCCCTGCTTGGCTCTTCCTTTGACTATTCTGTGTGACCTCACCCATATCAGAGGGTCATAGACAGAGTGGGTCCAACCCTCCCATTTTTTATAGATGATGAAACTAAGACCCAGAGAGGTTAAGTCAGCATGCTGGTAACGGGAGGCAGAGAATGGGCCTCAGTTGCTGGCCCCCTATTCAGCTCTGGCTCCCATAGCCAAATCTCTGGGTCGTTGGCCCTTCCTTTTTCTATAAAATGACATTTTGGGGGCCTTCCCCTTTTTTGTATCATGGGCCCCTTTGGGGACCTGATGAAGCTGATGGGCCTGTCCTTCTCAGAATAGTGTTTTTAAACAACTGGAGAAAATGCTAGATTTCATGGAGAGATGTGAGAATGCAAGTGTCTTTCTTTTCCTCATTCAAGTTCATGGGCCTGGGATTCCGAAACCCAGCCGGACCAAGCAGCCCCTTCACCCTCCCCCTGGGGGCCCTGACTGCCCTGCCTTTGGGGGAGCCTGAGCCTCAAAGCTCAGGCCCAGGAAGTAGGAAGGCTGCCCTAGAAACAGGGAGCCCCCGTGATTGGAAGGGGCTGGGTCTAGCCAGCTTATCCTCCTCAGAGCACTGCCTGGAGGAGCTCATCCTTCTCATGCTTCTTCCCTTTTCTTCCTCAGCCACTAAAACCCTCAACAGAGGTATTTCCGAGTTCATCGTGATGGCTGCCGATGCAGAGCCCCTGGAGATCATCCTCCACCTCCCACTGTTGTGTGAGGACAAGAACGTCCCCTACGTGTTTGTGCGTTCCAAGCAGGCACTGGGGCGGGCTTGTGGCGTCTCCCGCCCTGTCATTGCCTGCTCTGTCACCATCAAGGAAGGCTCTCAGCTCAAGCCCCAGATTCAGTCCGTCCAGCAGTCAATCGAGAGACTCCTAGTCTGAGCCTGCCCCGCTGGCTCCACTGTCTATAGGGCGTGGCCAGCAATCTGACCTGGGAGGGCTGTGGTCATGTGGATTGTAGGGAGAGGGTGGCAGCAGAGACTGTTTCTCAGGTGACTTTCGATGTTAAACATTTTTATGGCTGGTAGAACTGGCTGGCTGGTTTTTTTTCTTTCACTCTTTTGCCTGTTCTTGAAGCTTCATTTTGTGGTGGTCATTTCTGCAGGCCCTGGGGTCACAGGGAAGGAAGGTCCATGTTCATAGTTGCCCCCAGCAGCCACCACATATTACTACAGAGGGATGACAGCTACCATGGCACTCCTTCCTGGCTGTGTCTGGCACGCATTCCCTTCCTCCATTACCAAGAATATACAGAAACCAGCCCATTTACCACCAAGGTGCCAGCTTGGCTGGACCAGTTTCATAACAGTTAAAGGGATCTGAAGTCTCCAATTTACCTTCCCACAGCTGTGGGCACACTCCTGGCCTTGGCCTAGATTGTGACCCAGACCCGGACTCTCAGGAGGGCAAGGGTCCTTCCATTCTCTCTCAATACTACTTCCTAACAACCTTCTATATTCTACATGCTTCAATCTAAATCAGATTTTAGAATTTTTTTTTACAATGCTACATTTTATTTTAAAAGTCATTTTTAAATCCATGAAACAAAATGTGGAGGATCCCTCAGACAGCTGTTGAAATGCAAATGTGAACATTTTTTCATAAGTTCAGAATCCCTGATTCAGGTCATTACAGCCTCTTGGAGAAGCCACTTCTAGGCTTGTATTGTCGGTCTGGAACACTCACTGTCTCACAGATGGGCCATGCAGTGCAGGTGTAGTGAGCCCAGGGTACAAAAGACAAAGGGGCAGGAAGGGAATCACCCCCATAAGACTAGGCCTGTGCTCCCAGTGAGGAACCTCCCAACTGATGAGAAGGCGCTCTGTCCACTGCCCTGCCTCTATTTCCTTCTGATGGCCAGGGTGGACTGAAAAGCAACTGGGTCCGGATCCCTGAATCTGCAGTGGCGGCAATGGCAGCCTCTGTCAGGAGCAAAGAGAAATGCTTTCAAGTGACTTAAAAGTAGGAGACTGGTTCCAAAGAAAGGCAGTTCTCTTTATTGGTGAAAAGTAAAAAGGGCATGGCAAGGATGAGACAGCCGAGGCCCACCAGGCCTAGTGGAAATGTTTCATCAGCAGGTCCAAGAGCTCCTGCTTCTTGGTGCTGTTAGTCTTGAGCTGGTACCTGCAGCAGGCCTCTCTAAGGACAGGCACCGTGAGTTTGCCCAGGGTGCCCTGCTGAACATGGGCCTTGAGCTCCTCCTCAGACAGCTCGAGTTTGGGTTGTTTCTCTCCAGGACCACCACTCTCTGTAAATGGAAAGTGAATGAAAGGATGCTAGGGGAGCTGTGGCTCTGCTGAGCACCTCTCGGTTAAAGTCACTACTACAGGCAAAGAGCCAGCAGACCACCTTTACTTGAGGAGAGGCTACAGGCAGGGGGCTTGTGAGGATTCTGAGGGAACATATGCCAGGTGGGGGTAGGGACAGCTTGGGGCCACCCTGAACAGAGTGATGGGAAGCCATGGGCCTCCTAAGTGGTGGAGGGAGGGAGAATGGAAACAGCTTCTAGGTGGGTAGGAAGGAGGGTGGCACTGACACACAGGGAGAATCACAGACTGAGGTCCAAGAGGGGTTTTTGAACAAAGGGGCCATAAAAGGCCCTGAGGAACATTTTATGAAACTTGTGATCTGAGAGTCTCCCACTAGAACAGAATGTCAGCTGGGCACCAGTAGGGGCATGGGAGTTGCAGCAGGAAGGAGCCAGCCAACAGCATCCATTAAGCACCTACTGTGTGCCAGGCACAGGTCCCTGCTTTCAGCAAGTGGCCCTCTTCATGTAAGAAGCACTGATCAGCGAGTCCTTGTGAGGAAAATCACTCCCCAAAGACAGAACAGACTCAAGGAAATAAGGGGGTCCGTGGTGGATGGTGGACAAGGCCGGAGGCCACAGAGCCTGCATCTTCCTGGCTCGGAGGCTAATTATCTCTTGTGCTAATTAAACCAGGGGGAGGGGCACCCAACACACCATCCTTCACTTCCTCTCAAGTTTCTCAGCTTAATGAACCTCTAAGGGCTGATGAGGCGAGCGGAACAGAGCTGGATGAGGAGCTGCCCCACAGCTCACCTGGTTTCCTCTTTAGCACCTTCCTCTCAGGGTTGTAGTCAGGGGGGTAGACGAGCTCCTTGAACTCCTCCACCAGGCTGCCCAGTCTGACATCCATCTCTTCAACCTTGGGCACTGCAAGAATGGAAGGAGGTGGTGAGAAGGGGAGCCCAAAGGATCCAAGCTGGAGTGCAGAGGCACCTGGGAAGCCTGGTAATCAGTGCTTTCACTGAACAGAGGAGGAACTTTAGGGCCAGAGAGGGGCAGGGCTTGCCCAAAGTGACAAGGGCCGTGGTGGGGATAGGATTTGATTTCAAGTCCTGATTCCAGACCCTGCCTTGACGCTGGTCTAAGCCATTTCATTTCATTTCAAAGACTGGGAAATTAAAACTAGAAAAGCCATGATTTGCCCCAATTAGAATTCAGGTCTTGGGACTCACACCAAGTGAGGGGGGAGCTGGGCCATCCAGAAGGCTCCTGCCATGCCCTGCTGGCCAACATGGCCCCATGGCTGCTGAGGTGCTGGATCTGACTGCTAAAAGCAGCCCAGGGCATGCCAATCCTGGCACTGCGGGTGGGAGGGGGCCTACACACAAAATCTTCTACTCTGTCCCTGGGGCATGTCCACACCACCGGGGGGCATGGAGAAAGGACATCTACCATGCCACCCAGAGAAGACATTTCTCCCATCACAGGGCTTTACAAACCGGAGCCCTAACAACAAAAGTAGTAACGTTTTAAAGCAGTCCCAACAACTCCATAACTCGGTTGTAAATCTGTGTAGTCAGAGGGCTACAGCGAGTGTTCTCGTCATCCCCACGGAAAGCCTCCAGCCAGACCCAAGGAGACAGCTCCTCCACTCAGAGTCAGACCTGCAGGCCTGCTCTGCCCAACAAGCCTGGAAGGCTGACAGCTGAGTGCCCAGTTCAGACCTGGGCAGGTCTGGGGCTGCATCCCTGCAGTGAGCCCCTGCTCCATCCTCTGTAAAATGAAGGGGCTGAGCCAGATGGTGTCAGAAACCTCATCTAATTCTGATTCCAAAGTGAATGGTCCAATTCAATGGTTCTCTCTACCCTGTCACTTTAGGCAGTCACTCACCCAGCATTTAAGTGACTGACTACTACATACGGTGTGGGCTATGTGTCAAGGGGTCAGAAGAACAGCTGCCCTTAAGCAGTTAGAAGGAAAACAACATGCAAATGTGTAAGGTGGATGAACCATGGCCCTGTTGGAACCCCCAGGGCAGACAGCCCTGATCCCAAGCTAGGCAGGGCTTCGGACATCACCTGTTTTAGAGGTGAGGGAACCCAGGGAGGAGAAATGACTGCCCTGGATGGGTAAGGCCCAGATGGGACACAGAAAGCTTCCCTCCCTGCCGTCCGGTGGTCCAGCCTCCCTCACCAGCTGAAGGCAGTGTTTTCGTAGCCACATCCCACAGGGAGGCCTGCAGACAGGCCAGGGTCAAGGTTGGGGACTAGAGTGGAGCCAGAATGAGAAACACCTTGGACCCTGCCCCTCAGTCCCCTGGCAGAGTCCAGAGCGTACTCAAGTACCCCCAAAAGCCCCATGGGAGGAGCCTAGCGCCTTACATGTCAGGTCTGGCGCGTGCTCACACTCTTCCTTCTCCAGGGCCAAGGCCTCCAGGTTTCTGAAATGCTGCTGCAGCACAGGATTCTCAAAGCTGTCACTCCTGGAAGTCAAAGCCCAGCAGGGCAGATCCACGATGAGCAGAGACTAGCACCAATGCACAAAGATGCCCCACCTCACCCAGCCCTGCAGTCTTGTTGGGGGTGGCAGGCCAAGGCGCCAGTGCAGGGAGGTGGGGAGATGACCCAAACGGCATCCTATCACCACTCCCCATCCCCGCCCCTGACGCAGGCAGGCAGAAGCACCACTTCTGTCTCTGCAGCTGCTGCTCAATCACTGTGACCCCAAGCAAGCTGTGCTCTCCCTCTATGAGGACTGGAGTGAGAAGGTCTCCCACATGGGCAGGATGCTGGTCCCCACAGAAGGAGCAGAAAGATGGAGACAGGAGGGTGGTTTGTAGGCCCTGTGGTTGTTTTAGTCTATGTGAGAAAGGGTAAAGGTGACCCCAGCTCCGCATCCCACTAATGTCTGCAGAGACACTGAAGGGGCCAAGATGGAAAGGTCAACTCCTTGGCCTGGGATGGCCCTGACTCTGTGCTCTGACATCACCCCTGGCTCTATTTGTCCATGTTTACTTTCTAAAGGATATCCAATCCCATTTAATAGCAGCAGCAGCTGCTTCTCAGAGGCCTGAACAGACAGCAAGAGCCTGTGGCACCATCACTGCCCATCTCTGCAAGAACTCTAGAAAGGGGGGAGAGCACAGCAATAGCTCCTGGGACAAGCCATTCTCCTTCAAGGTATGAGAAGCTGGGGGTTTGCTCCTTTTGTTGGATGGCTTTTCCAAAGTAACAAGAAAATGATCTGGGCTAAATGAAGTGACCCTAGGAAGACATCCCTTAAGGGAATCCCCGGCTCCTGAGCTCTGCCTGCCAAGCACCTTAGTGAGGGGCAGGTGGTCCATCCCCAAAAGGCTGGCCACCGAGGGATGAAGCAGCTTAGCTCCCATGAGGGCCTTCCCTGCCTCTGCTTCTGTCCTTGGCCTGATGCCCTGTTCCTTTCTCAAGGTGATCCATACTCACCGGTACTTGAAACGGAGCTTTCGGACAATCACCTTCATCTTGTTCACCTGCTCTGGGTTGGCAGTGACTTTCTCAGTAAATGGTACCTTCCTTTTGTCATCCGCATAGGGCAGGAAGACGAGCTGAAAGCCTGTGGGTATAAGAAGCAAGATCCCAAATGCCATCTGCCCAGAGCATCCCAGGCAGGGTCTAGAGCAGAGTGTGCAGCATCTTGGCCAGAACAAGGAGCCAATGGTAGAGTGGCTGAGGCCAGACTACCCACAGCAAAGGCATAGGGGCCGGGGTATGTCAAGTCTGCTTACCTGGAGGGGTCACCTGAACTCTTTGGGCATCTAGCTCCTCCACCTGCGGTACCAGGGCCACAAAATATGGGGGGCTGTTTTGGCGGGGGGTGTATCTGCACAGTGCCAACACCCTCTTCTCCAGGCACTTGGTGAGTAAAGCAGCAAACAGTGTTGTACTTCCTGGGGTGGGGAGGAAGCCCGAAAGGTCAAGATTTCAAATGATTTGCACAGCTGTGGTCCTAGGCAGTTAGGCCAGGAATCAAAAAGACCTGAGTTCAAATCTGACCCCAGGCATTTAATAGCTGAGTGAACCTGACCAAGTCACTTCACCACTGTCTGCCTCAGTTTTCTCAACTGCAAAATGGATGTAGTAACAGTCCTTATCTCCCAGGTCTTAAGGATCAAATGAGATATTTCTAACATGCTTAGCGCAGTGCCTGGCTTGCAGCAGGTGCTCAGTGAAGACATCTTCCAACTCCCTCTCCAACAGACAAGAAGATCTTTTTAAAAATCAGATTCCAGGGTAGAAGGCAAGGCCAGGAAACCCCAAAATGCCCTTATAAGAATAGTCTGAACAGCCTGGTCGCAAATGCTGCAGAAGAAAGGAGATTGGGAACAACTTAGACAGCGCAAAGACACATAATCTGGGAAGGCCTGACAACCCCACCTGGAGCTAGGGCCAAGGACAGCGAGGAAACCACCCAGAGGCACCTGGGCATCTGCTTGGTGTCTCTGTACAGCCTTGGGAGAAGAGCTGGGGGTTTTCGTCCCAGAGAGGCAGGAGGGAAAAAAGGAAATATTTGAAAAAAAAAATCCATTAAGAAAAAATGATTCTTCCTTAACTTGGATTCCTCTCCCTGTGGTCCAAGCCAGCAGGAGCCTCCCTTGCCAAGGAGACTCAACGGCATCAGCTCGTTCCCCTCATTAGGAAGGAGAACCAGCTTGGACCCTGATAATAAAAGGGTCAGACTCGTACACTCTGAAGGAGGACAATCTTGGCTCACTCTGCAAAGCAGGGTTTTTTGGTTTTTTTAATTTTAATTAAATTTTATTCATTTCAGACAATGAAAATCTGCCTTCTCTGGTCCCACCCACTCCATCTGCACTGAGAAAAAAAGGAAAATAAAAGCCCTACTAACAAAATGTGTAGCTGAGGTAGCTAGGTGAGGAAGTGAACAGAGCACCGGCCCTGGAGTCAGAAGCAGCTGAGCTTGAATCCAGCCTCACATTTGACACTAGCTGTGTGACCTTGGGCAAGTCACTTAACCCCAACTGCCTTGCCTCCCCCGCTCCAAAAGAAACAAAACAAACACACGTGTAGTTAAACAAATTCCTGCACTGGCCACATCCAAATAACACCTATCTCCCGCTACCCTCTGAATCCATTGTTTGGAAGTGCATTTCATCATGAGTCCTCGTGAATTGTGGCTGGCCTCTGGGTGACCTTGCTTTTTTTACTACTTCAATCACTATATTTCAATAAAACAGGTTTCCTCTGTAAGTGTATCTATTTTATTTCATTCATTTAAAAATGGAAACCCAAACAAATTAGTGGAGCAAGGAATAGTGTATTTATCAGATTTATGCAGAAGGGAAGAATTTTTGGCTAAAGAAGAGACAGAAAACATTATGAAATGCAAAATGTATAATTTTAATTATATTAAACTGAAAAGTTTTTTGCACAAACCCAATACAACCAAGATTGGAGAGAAGTAGAAAACTGGGAAAGAATTTTTGCAACTAGTGACTGTGATAAAGGCTTCATTTCTAAAATATATAGAGAACTGAGTCAAATGTACAAGAATACAAATCATTCCCCAATTGATAAATGGTCCAAGGATATGAACAGGTAGTTTTCAGAGGAAGAAATTAAAGATATCTATAGTCATATAAAAAAATGCTCTAAATCACTATTGATCAGAGAGATGCAAATCAAAACAACTCTGAGGTACCACATCACACCTTTCAGATTGGCTAACGTGACAAAACAGGAAGATGATAAATGTTGGAGGAGATGTGGGAGAGTTGGAACATTGATTCATTGTTGGTGAAGCTGTGAGCTGATCCAAACATTTTGGAGAGCAATTTGGAACTATGCCCAAAAGGGCTACAAAAATGTGCATACCCTTTGACCTACCAATATCGCTTCTAGGACTGTATCCCCAAGAGATCATAAAAATGGGAAAGGGTCCCACATGTACAAAAATATTTATAGTACCACTCTTTGTGGTAGCCAAAAACTGGAAATCAAGGGGATGGTCATCCACTGGGGGATGGCTGAATAAATTATGGTATATGAATGTAATGGAATACTATTGTGCTATAAGAAATGATGAACAGGAAGACTTCAGAGAGGCCTGGAAAGACTCATATGATCTGATGCTGAGTGAAAGGAGCAGAACCAGGAGAACTCTACACAGCAACGACTACAGTATGCAAGGATTTTTTCTGGTAGACTTAGAACTTCATTGCAAAGCAAGAACTTAAAAAATTCCCAGTGGTCCTTTTAAGGCAAAATGCCTTCCACAGCCAGAGAAAGAACTATGGAAATCAATCGCAGAATGTAGTAGATCATTTTCTTTTGTGTTATGATTTGGTATGCTATATTTCTCCCATTCACTTTAATTCTTCTACACAACATGACTTAGGTGAAAATGTAATAGGAATGTATGTGTAGAACCTATATAAAACTGTATGCCATCTCAGGGAGGGAGGGGGGAGATGACGGAAGGAGGGGTAAAAAAAAATCTATGTTATATGGTAGCGATTGTAGAACACGGAAAATAAATAAAATTAATTAAAAAAACCGGAAACCCATGAGCCCAAAACGGCCAGAGTCCCCGGGCTCACTCACCATTAACCAGGGATTCCTCTGGATACACAAACAGAGAAGGCCTCAGGAAATGGTGCTGCTTCAGCATAAACAGAGGCTTGAAGCCAAGCAGGACAAAGCCCGGCTCATCAAATCTCCTCAGCTCTTCCGTCTCCTCCTTCTCCATCACAATCTGACGGCCTCCATAGATCTGAAAGAAGAGAGGCCTTAGGAGCGAAGGCAGAAGCAGGCTGCTAAACCCCAAACCATGCTCATTCAGCCTGGCTCCAGCTTTGGGTGGCTGAGAACCAGAACCAGAATATGAATGACTGCAGCCAGTCCTGCATCAGCTTCGTGGGCACACTTCTGTAGGAAGAACCCAGGATCAAATAACGTCATGAACTCTGCCCAAAGAGCTGTAAAACTCTGCAAATCCTTTGTCCCAGCAGTACCACTTCTAGGTCTCTATCCCAAAAAGATCAAAAAAAAAAGAGAAAAGTACAAAAATATTGACAGCAGCTCTTCCTGTGGTAGCCAAGAATTGAAAATTAAGGGGGACGCCCATCAGTTGGGGAATTGTTGAACAACTTGTGGTATACGAATGTAACAGAACACCGTTGTGCTGTAAGAAATAATGAGCAGGCAGACTTCAGAAAAACCTGGAAAGATCTACATGAACTGATACCGAGGGAAGCGAGCGGAACCAGAACACTGTCTACAGCAACAGCAACACTGTGTGATGACTGACTGATGGACTAAGCTCTCCTCAGCAACACAACGATCCAAGACAACCCCAAAAGATTCATGACGGAAAATGCTACCCACATTCAGAAAAAGGGGATGCAGACTATTTTCACTTTGGATTTTTTTCACAACTTTTCCATTTTGTTCTGATTCTTCTTTCACAACATGACTAATGGGGAAATATATTTAATATGATCGTACATGTATAACCTATATCATATTTAATATGATTGTACATGTATAACCTATATCATATTTAATATGATTGTACATGTATAACCTGTATCAGTCTGCTTGCCACCTTCAGAAGGGAGAAAAAAATTTGGAACTCAACATCTTAAAAGCGAATGTTGAAAACTATCTTTACAGAAAACTGGATAAAATACTATTAAAGTAGAAAAAAGCAAATAATGTCGTAAGGGAGCTGACTTCCTGCTGAAAAGAGTGGCCCCTGTGGAATTAAGCCAAATGGCTGGGAGACAGCTGCTGGGAAGCCTGTCTCCTCCAAGACCGAAGTCGCCCCTCCTCTGCTGCTGACTGCCCCAACTCCAATCCAAATTAGGCGTGACTCTGGTCTCATACCCTGGTCCTCCCAGATTAAGTCGTCTCAGCGACAATTGTCCAAATCCCGGATACTCCCACATTCTTCTCACAGAAGAAGGCCACATTCCATTTAATACTCTCATCTTTGTACTGCAAAGTTCCCAAACAGATCAAAGAGATGAGAAGGGATACAACCCCAGGCCTAGAAGCAACTGTTCCACACTCAGCCCCTGTGCCATCAGTCTCTGCTTCAGGTCACATTAAGCCACAAGAGGAACAGAGTTAGGCTGGGCAGAATGGGACTCCCCCATAGGTCCGTAGTGAGCCCTGCTCCACTCTAGTGAGGTCTGTGAGAGCTTTAGCCACCGCAGCCCAAGTGAGGACATGACCTAGGGAGAGTCATATCCCAGCAGTGGTCAGGGAGGCAATCTCCACTGCAGACTCCTGAAAACTCAAATTTGATTCAACCAACATGTATTAGGTGCCCAGGGATGCGAGGCATTGTTGCCAGACAATGGGATTACAGCGGCAAATGAATGACCTCTGTTTGACACCTTGGTGACACTGAGGTGGTTGAACCAGAGGTCACTGACACCCTCATCCTCAAATCACAAAGCTCCAACACACCTGGCCCTGAGACACAGGCTCTCTCTGGTTATCAGTGCTCCAGTACACCCACACCCAAGACTGCATGACTCCAGGGACCAGATCTCATTGTAAATTTACAGCTCAGCTGGAATGTGGAGGAGACACATCTCGGGGCAAGAATAATATGGGGATTTGTTTTTCCTGACTGCGCATGTTTGTTTGGAGGACTTTTTGTCTTTTAAATGGGAGGCAGGAGCAGGGGAACAGAAGAGAAAATAAATGCCTGCAAATTTAAAAGAAAATGCTCAAGCCTCATGGCCCATCCTTTACACTTCCCTTCCCCTGCCCACAGTGGCAAACGCCCAAGAAACATCAAGGACTTACCTGAGCCCTCTTGGTGTCACTGGGCAGGAGCAAGCTACCCGTTTCTACATTAAATGTTCGGGTCTTGGTTTTCACCTGTTCGTTTGTTTCCCGGTACAGCCTGACAGGAGAAGGCTTGAATGCCTTCTGAACCATATTGAAAATGCCAACAGTCAGGGCCACATCCTTGCCCAGTCTTAGCTTCAATCTGAGGAGAAAGACCAGAGCCAGAAAGGACTTAATAATATAAGTAATAAGAGCAAGTTTTTAGTATTATTTTAAGATTTGCAAACCAACTGACAAATATTATTTCATCTGATGCTCACAACCACCCTGGGAGGTGCCGTTACGATCGCCATTTTACAGTGAGGAAACTGAGGCAGGCAGAAGGTCAATAACTTGCCCCAGGTTACCCAGCTAGGAAGTGTCTGAGGCAGGATATGAATTCGGATCTTTGGGCTCCAGGCCCAGTGTTCTGGCACTGTGGCACCTCCTTCTTCTCTGGTTAAGAGGTGTGAGCCCTCCTTGATAAGTGCCTAGGTCCCATTCCACGTACCAGGTGTGGAGAGTGCCCTGCTGGGAGCATTTTGGGGAGCTCACTTTAAACATAGCACTTCCAGAACATGATGCTCTCTGTCAGGCTTGTTTCTGCATCAAGAACCAAGTTCCAGGAGAAAATGCTTCAAGGTAACATGATGCAGTTCGGAGAGAGCAAACTCTAAGGCCCAAGACCTGAAATTAAATCCTGGACAATTCACGTAACCTCAGTCTTCTCATCTCTAAAACAGGGTTTGACACCAAAGTGCCCCTCTCCCTGGGCTGTGAAGAAAAGAGCTTTGGAATCAGTCCAACGTCCTGGAAGGAGGAGATCTAGCTTTCCCTGGAAGCCTGATGAGCTGTGCCCTCAGGACAGAGGACATCACACCTGGAGTGTCCTGGTAACCTAAAATGTTGAGTCAGAAGGACAATTCTGGGTCACCAGGTATGGATTATCCATGAAAACATTACAGACCAGAGGCAGAGGAAAGAGACTGAGAGGTGACCCGAGCCCCTGCACCCATATCAAGGGGCAGCATTTGAAGGCTTAAGGGTAGGCCTTCTCTACCTTTTTTGTTCTCACCCCTACCTTTTATGAAAGAAAAAGTGAGAGACAGTCCACCACCATCTTTCTGCTTCAAGGTCAGAGTCTGGAGAGGGAGGAAGGCCCAGAGGAAACAAAAAGTTCAGAACCCCCTAAACTCATGGAACTTCACTCTTTCCCAATAACATTCCAAAGATGATGTCCAGAAACCCTAGCCCAGAGTTAAGGGCACAGGGTAGCAGGGAGGTGGAAGGAGGAGCCTATAATGGCATTAAAGAGCTCTGGGACACCTGCTCAACTGAATGACCTCTTCAGGCTGCCTCAAAGATTCCCCTAGATAAGGAAGGTCACCAGAGAGGTCCGTGATGAGTTCTTTTGCAAAGAAAGGAGAAATACCTCCTTGGTTCATCCAACAATAGCAAACAAAACTCAAAGAGAATGTCTGTATCAAGAGATGGGCTGTGGTCTGAGCACAAGAGGGCCCAGCATAAACAGCCAGCAAAAACAGACCACCCTTGGGGCCCTGTCTGGGCTCACCTGGCCAGACAGCGTTTCCGGGTCTCCTTGGCTCGAACCTTCCTCAGGAGGTCCTCCAGCCTGCTTGACTCCTCAAAATGAACCCCAAGGTTCTCATCGTCGGCTGAGGTGATAATGTCCCTGTAGAACAAGGAAACGTCAAACCCCCCGGGCTTCTTCAGGTTCATAAGGTCGAGGAAGATACCTGGCACCAGAGTAAAAGGAGGTGATGAGGGCAAATTAGTACCTGCCACCCAAAACTCCATTTTTCTGCCACTAACCTCAATTCTGTGTTTTAAAGGGCTACATTAAGCAGGGAGGTAGGAGCTCTGGAAAAAGCAGTCTGAGCAGATGCTGTCCTATGGGCAGAGCAGAGCTAAGAGACTCAATGTAACTCCTGGAGGGCAAGGAGGTTTTCATTTTTTGTGCTGGAATCTCCATAACCAAGCTCAATGTCTAGCACAAAGTTGGTGCTTACTAAATGCTTCTGAGAAAGTCTTCCTGTGACAGTATCTTATTCAAACCCACCAACCCTGAAATGTAATATTTTTACCTGCCATCTCTTCAAAGCATAGAAATAACAGCTCACATGGAGCCTGATCCTCTGCATGCCAGGTCCTGCCCAACATTAGCTCCCATACCCTGGTCAGGGCCTCTCTCCGTAGGGCTGGACCTCAGTGGCTTCACCCACCTGTGTCACGTAGGTCACTAGCTTTGGTCTTGGCTTGACTGGCCTTGGCACTATCCTTGCCATGGGGATTGTCATCATTGGTGAACAGCATGATCCGCTTGTGACTTAGCTTGAGTCGGACCCCACTGAAGAGGTTGGCGCAGACCCAGAGGGCCTCACTCAGGGAATAGTCTGAGCCGTGGCCAATCAGTTCCTGGAAATGTTTCTCTCCTTTTTCTCCCTTAAACTGGTTGAGCTCACGTATTCGTTTTGCACCTAGGTGTGGGGGCAAAAAGGGAAAAATCAATAGAAAAATAATGGGTGGGCAGCTCTGAGTTAACAGGGCACACACCATTCATGAGCATTTATTAGCAACAATAACATGCTGGGTATTTTACTAGGCAAAAACAAACACAGTCGCTGGCACAGCCAACCCCTACTCTCAGGGTCCAAGGATCCACCTTGAAAGGAGAGAGAATCCTATCAAAAGGCAGGATACCTACTTGTTCCTCTTTTCTACCTCTCTCGGTTCAGAGAAAGATGAGTTGGAGTATAATTAACAGCTGGAAGGGACCTTAGCTCATCTAATCACACGGTACAGAGTAGGAAGTCGAGGCCCAGAGAGTACCAGCACAGCCAAGGGCAGAGTCAGCAGCAGTCAGCATTTGAACCGAGGTCCTCAGAGCCCCTGTATCCCACATTCTTCCACAGAGTAGAAATAGCCTTGAACGTCTCAATGTGTCATACCTGGGGTATCCAACTCATGCAGAACATAAACATTTTTGAAATTCACTGAGTTCTTGTCTTTGTCAGTGCCGTAGAAGACCACAGCTAAGAGGTCTCGGTCGCTGCCAATGATCTTGCTGCTGTACACACTCTGGATGCACTGGAGGAAGCACAGAAAAGGGACACTAAGGGAGAGTCAAGTCCAATCCACTTATTAGGCCCCTACTTCCAAGCAAAGCCTGGGCTGAGAGCAGGGGGCACCATGAAAAAAACATGGAGCTTGCAGGGCACAGTGAAACTGAGAGATACCAATTCTTAGAAGAAACCAACAAGCAAAATCCCCCTTGCTGGGTGTTCCTGGGGGCATGGCAAGGTCCGTATTTCACAGACTTCCAGAGGAACGCTGGTCTAGCCCATCCATGAGCAGGCATGCTCCCTCTACAGCAGCTGGAGATGGGATCACTCAGCCTTCACCAGACACCCTCCAGGGAAAGGGGAGCCCACTGCCTCCTGAGAAATTCATCCCACTAGGGGCAACTCTGTTAACGCAGCTCAGACCAGAGCAAATTGGGCACCTTCTTTACCTTGAGTCAAGACGGAAAATTAAGAAAGGGTGGTGATAATCCTAGACTGAATATCCATGTGGCATGAGCCAAAAAAGCAGGTTAAACCCAAAGTATCTTCCTGGGAGGGTAGCGTCTACTATAATTAAAAAGCAAAGATGGCAGCCTGCTTCCCAGAAGATTCTAGTTCAGAGAGTCATTACAAAGCCATCAACATTCTGGCTCTCTAGCCATGGCCCTAGTCCCTGATAACCATCCAACGTTATGAACTCCAGAAGGCTATGTTCTCCCTGCCGTTTGAACCTGAAGTTATCTTTCATAAGATGATGGAGGAAACAGATCTTACATTTCACTTTAAGAACTCTGAAATGCACTACAAACATAGCTTACTGTCAATGTGCTAAACTGTGCCTGGGCCGGCTGTGGTTCGTCTGCTCCTTTTCCTGGAGTTAAGAGTAACAAGCCCTGAACACGCAAGCTGTGAGCGAAACGGTCCAAGGGTGAGAACACTTTGGGCTCCAGCCCACTTGGGGGACCCATTCTCTACCTCATCTTTTGTAGGATTTGCTTCGTGCTGGAACCCACCCTCCTGTGACTCGCCCAACGTCACAGCTGCAAGGTCCTCCAGGCACCGACAAGGCCACGTGATCCTCAGAGAGCCCTTTTATTACTATCAGAATGGTTATGTCTTTTTTTTCCTCAAACATTGTCTCATGGTTATCAGAAAGCAGAGGTACAAAGGGAATGAACAAGTGGCTAACCACCCACATCCCTTGAGAACGCACACACGTACACACAAACACACACTCCTTAGCTTCTTCTGAGGCGAGCTACCAGGTAACAATAATGCCTTGCTGCCCCACTACTGTCTGAGAATAGCAGAGAAACCAGAAAAGCTGATGAAATACTCTCACCACACACATCAGAGATGAGAACATTCCCACAGAAAAACTGAGTCTTGGAAGACTCAGTAACCTCATGTAACCTCCATCAGCTGATGTGATAGGAATAAAAAAAACAACAAAGTCTGTATCCTCTTCTGACAAAAAAAAAAGCCAAAAACTGGCCAAATCTAAGATTTCCTAAATGTAATAAGACCCCAATAAAATGGGTTAGCAGAACGTATCAAAAAGAAATCTGGACAATTTATTATCTACAATATGTGTAGAGATTTTATCGTACTTGAATGACAAAAAAAGATAGCCTATACACCAAATAATATAACAATTACGTTTAACAATGCAACGACCAATTGAAACCCCAGAGGGCTCCTGACCTGGAGGGGAAAGGGGTGATGCCACGGTGTAGAATTTCAAAGACCTGGCAATTGGGTAGTAGATATGTTTTGCTGAACAATGCTTATTTATTACAGACTTTTATTCTTTTCTTGGGGAGGAAGAGAAGGAAGAGAAAATCAAGTAACAAGGTCACTCCTGAAAGGAAAGTTACTGAAGCTTTTTTAAGAAATAGAACCAAACTTCAGAAGGACACAGGTGAGGAGAATTGCTCTGAAAACAACAGATTTGTGTTTTCATATATATGATGCTCCTTTTCTGTACCACTTTATGTATGGAACTTTTTTGGTGTTCACTAAATTCAGAATTCTAAAAACTTAAAAACAAAAAAGACATCTTGTGCCCCAGATAACTAATTTAGCTACTTTGATCAAGTTAACTTTTCAAGCACAACCCTTCAGAAGTTTAAGCTTTGTCTGTATGTAAAAGGTAACCTTACCTGGATGGTTAGGTCAAAAGAAGTTCCTCTATCTTCATTCTGGGGTTCAAACATAGCTTTGGAGGTGTCAACTAAGAAAATCAAACTGTCCCGCCCAGAATACTTATAGCTTCCTATAAAGGGAAAATGTTTAAAAACAATTTGAATTTATATTGCAACTGTTAAGGACTGAGATGGTTTCTTTTTCATTAAAACTTTATGGACTTAAGTACCAGTAATAACATGTGTCCTGGGGTCACAGCGGGTTCCTAACAGAAAACTCTTGGAGTAACTTTCAACATCACTGTAGTCTTACCTCCCTCCCAAGTCTACTCTTTCTACACTTGCAGGTGATAAGTGCTCCTGACTCAGCGGAGCAGAGGCCCCCTGTAACTGTGGCTCAAGGGATGTACAGGGAGGGCTATTTCATTTCGCTCAAAGAGGAAGAACTTAGAAGCATTAGAATCACCCAAGCATCAGTCACTAAGCATTTATCAGGCACCTACTGTGTACCCAGGTACAGGAGAGAGCCACTCTCATTCTGTCACTCATCCAGGCCCTTTGCTCCCTCCATGAAGTCCTTACTTGGCACCAGCAGAGCACGGTGTCTACATTGTACTAGGAGTGCAACTGTGCACTGCAGAACCTACTTTACACACTGATCCTCCCTGGAAGAAACAGCGTGGCAGCCAGACGAAAAGGTGAATTACAATAAATGTAGCCAAGGGAAGAGACGCCATAACAAAAGTGCTCACGCCACTTTGTGGACGTGGGGAGTTAACAGGAACGGTGGAAGCCTGAGGCTTTTTTTTTTTTGTTAAGGATATACGTGCCCCCAAGCTTGCTGATCAGTAGAAAAAATACCAGTGAATTAAGGAGATGTAACAAGTCCGGCCTGTCTTCTTGGGGTTTAAGCCCCTTTTACTCCAGTCACCGTTCCCCTTTTCTGATTATCCCAATTCCAATCAGCATTTATCACAAACCTTCTTGTGGGAAAGGCAGTGTGCAGACGTGAAAAGACGCACAGAGCGATGCGGCACAAAGTCAAACATCCCTATCAAAACCGAGGCAAGCACAGCACAGGGTGAGCCTTCGCCTTCCTCGGGGGCTGGGGGCATTCCGGGGGCGGGAGGACGCGAGGCCCAGGGCCAGGCTAGCTCGGCCCCCAGGGGCCGCGGAGAGGCTGCACTGGCTACAAAGTTACAAGCTCGCGGAGGGGGAGGGGAAGCAGGGCGGCGCACAACCCGGGCTCGCTGGCCCGGAGCGCCTTACCTTCGGCCTCGGCTCCCTCCTCCTGCTCTGGGCTCGCTGGCCCGGAGCGCCTTACCTTCGGCCTCGGCTCCCTCCTCCTGCTCCCCCTCCTCCTCGTCTTCGCCGTCGGTTTTGTAGTACGACTCCCACGCCGACATGACGCTTGGGGGCCTTTGAAGAGCACAGGAGCTCACGCCGAGGGTCGCGCCCGACCGCCCCCCCCCGTGGGTCCCGCCTGGTGGCTGCGGGGGCGGGGACCCCCAGCCCTCCGGGAGCAGGTCTCCGACTCGCGGCCCTCCCGACCCCCGGCCCGAGGGAGCTCGGACATGCGGCAGGTGCACGCCCAGCGAGGGGGCCCAGCGCGCGCCCACCCCTACCTGGTACACGGAGAAGGCGGCAGCTCAGCGCGAACACCGCGGAGGAACGGAAACTCCAGAGGGCTTTTCTTTCCCCCAGTGCGCACGCGCGCTGTCCCCCCCTCGTCCAATCCGCTCGCCCCGCAGCGCCGAAACTGCGGCCCGCACGTGCGGTCGTCCGCCCCAGCCTTCCTCACGGTCGAATCCAAACAACCGAAGCTCCGCCCATTCGCAGGCGTGCGTGGGAGGAAGGCTGGCCGAACGCCGGCGTGGCGCGCATGCGCACCAGCTCCGCTCCCTGTGGCGCCGTACTGGAGCACATTCTTCCCGGGAGACTTCCTCTGTTTCTTCGACCAGGCGGTAGCCGAGGCCTAGAACGTGCTCCCTCTTCACCTACCCTGAAACCTCTGCATTTTTTCAAGGCCAGGAAAGTGGCGACTGCTACAGAAAACAGGTCCTGAGCGACGCAGTTGTTAGACCTCCTTCCCCGTAAAGTTATTTTGTATCTTTTCTTTAACTGTGTAAGTGTAATAGATTGCATGGGCTCCTCGAGGACAGAAGCTGCCCCCATATTTGAATCCTAGCACCCCATCTTGTATTAAAAATTAAGGCTCAAAAAGTAATGAATGAATTCTACGGGACAGGGGCAGAAGGTACATGCACCACCACCCACCCTGCTGCTCAAAGTATAAGCACTTAGTACCTACGATGTACTTGGTAGGGAAGCTAGGTGGCCCAGTGGACGGAGCCCCGGAATGGAATAAGGTCCCCTTAGTGTCAGGCACGGCTGATAAAAACTGAACAATTACGCTGCCCTCGGCAGAGTGCCTCATGAGCACTGAAGACAAACATTTCTATTGAGGGAGGCATGGATATGGACTGCGTGCCAGATAGCTGCAAAATAAATACAAAGGAACTGGAGAGAGGAGGGTGGGGTGAGCAAGAACCTCCACGCCTACGCTTTCTTGCAACCACAGTTTCACCCACTCGAAGGCTAGGTGAAATGCCAAAGGAACGAACAGAACATGCGCAGAAAGAAACTCCGCTCTAGCTCCCCTACCAACTTTCTTCCGGGTAGAGCTCCACCCCTTCGCCAGAGATGAAAAGTTTTGTCGTGCACATGCGCACAATTCCTACACCCCGCCCACCCAGACCGGGGAATTGACAAAGTCCCGCCCCCGCGGTTTTCTGGTTGGACTGGGGCAGTACTGCACCTGCGCAGTCTGGTCCTCTCTCCCTCCGTCCCCTCCCCTCGGCTTTCCGGCTCCGCCTCCTCGTGATACCTTGTTGTTCAACCGTTTTTCTGTCATGTCTGACTAGGATTCGGGATTTTCTAGGTGAAGATACTGCAGTGATTTGTCATTTCCTCCTCCGGCTCATTTGTACAGATGAGGAGACTGAGGCAAACAGGGTGAAGTGACTCGTCCGGGGTCACAAGCTAGTGTCTGAGGCCAGATTTGAACCCGGGAAGATGAGTCTTCCTGACTCCCGGCCCGGCACTAGCTGCGCATTCGCATGGTAATTCCTTCCTCGGAGGCGCCCCCCAAAACCCCACCATGATCTGAACCGAAAACGGGCAGGTAGCGCTGCACATGCGCAGTAGGCCCTCCCCATGCGCTGCGCCACTGGCCCCCCCCCCACGTCGGAGGGCGGGAGAAGGAGGCGTAGGCCTTGGATCTCCCTCGCCCCTCGTAGACTTCGGGAGGAGGATGCGCGGAGGGCGCTAGCGCGCACGCGCGGGAGATCTCTGGGCCGCTTCCGTCCTTCCTCCGCCCTCGGAGCCGTGACGTCACCGGAGGCGGGGCCCGCGGCGTGGGCGGAGTCGCGCAGGCGCCGCCGGGCTCGGGCGGTATCCCGCCCCGCGGCCCTCTGTCACCTCACAGTCGGCGTTGCCGGGGCGCGAGCGGCCCCGTGCGGCTGAGCAGCCCGCGTAGCGCAGCGCCGGCCCGAGTCTCCCGGCCCCCGACGCCGCCGGGCCTCTGCCCACCGCCCCGGTCGGTGCGGCCCGGAAACGTAGGAGACGCCGCCGCCGCCCTCGGGGCCGCCGCCGGCGTCGATGGAGCCGCCGAACCTGTATCCGGTGAAGCTGTACGTGTACGACCTGTCCAAGGGCCTGGCCCGGCGCCTGAGCCCCATCATGCTGGGTGAGCTCCCTGCCGGCGCGACCTTGGGCTCGGGCGGGGGGAGGTGCCCCCCGAGGGGCGCGGGCAGCGGGCCCGAGGAGAGCCCGCCTTCGGGCAGAGCCGGGATGGGAAGGGAGGCCTCCGGAGTGAGGCTGGTGAGACGCTCGCGGAGTCCCCAGTTCCAAGAGGAAGGGGAGGGAGCGCGTCCCGTCGCATTTACTTCTTGAGACTCCCTCGGAGTCGGGGGGCCTGCGCCATGCCCTGCCCCCGGGCTCCCCCCCCGTATCCCTCATGTCCGCGATTCTGTGCTCTTCATTGACGGCGCCGAGTTGTTCCGTGGGCACGTCCCTGACTCTTCTCCAGCTCTGCCTTGACTTTGACCGAGGGCCGGAGAACACTTGAGGAAGTGTGGGCGTCCCTTAGAGCCTCCCCGAGGGAGGTGTAGTCTGTTTACGGCCCAGCTAGCAGGATAACGCGAAGCCTGGACCCGAGCCAATGAGGAGGCAGATTGATGCGTTTCCTGGACGCGTGGAGCCCCGGGCCCATGAGGAGGCTCCTCCGGCGGCTGCCCTGGCCCGTGCCCACCCTCCCTTCCGGGCCTCCGCTGCCGGTCTCCCCCTTCTTGAGGCCATGTGCACGGTGCTGCTGGTCACCTTGGGAACTGAAGACCCGTGTTTCATCAAGCTCCCAGTTTGCAAAGTGTGGGGTTGTTCCCTCCCCCCACATCAAGGACACTTCCTTCTGTGGCATTGTCATTTTAAAGCCGTCAGGGCCGCGAGTGTGCTCTGCTTGAGCGGTACCAGCCTCCTTTCATTTGGCCCAGTTGTCTTCTCACTGCCTGATTTAACTCCAGTAGGTTGAATGCTTGCCGTGCCACTTATTACAGCTCTCTTAGCCTCAGTTTCCTCATCTGTAAAATGGCAAGACAAAAAACTTACCCAGCACCTTTATCACCTGCTTCCCAAGTGAGGAACGACTTGTCCACCGTGAAGGGAACCGTTCTTCTTTCGCCTTGCCCTTGTCCTGGCTCTTTCAAGAATACAGGACCAGTCCTGTTTGGAAGGGACTTCCAAGGCTACTTCCCCAACCCCACCATTTTACAGAGAAGGAAACTGAGGCCCAGAAAAACTAACTTGATGGCTTGCTGAGGTCATAGGTAGCAGTAAGCATCAGAGATAGAATTTGAACCCTCTCCTCTGGCTCCAGAGCCAGTACTTTTTCTACTGTATGGCATCCATATTCCTTTGGACCAAGTGGAAAGTGTTTCTGAAGTTAGCCATTGTTTTTCCGATGGAAATAAAGACCTCCATTGTTCAAGCTGAAAATATTCTCTTATCCAAGTCTTTCAGGATTCACCTTTGTCATTTATAATTTTGTTGATTTCTGTCCTCTTCCAGCTTTCCATTTTCTGTTTTGCATAGTCCTGATATTTTTAGTTTGCCCTTATGAAGCAATCCTCCTCCCCTTCCCCCATCCCTCCAAGGATTCTATCACTTCCCTGGATCTCTATTATCATTACAGCGTAAGATCAGAATTGGAATAAATGAGGTCACATCTTATTGCCTGCTGGGGAGGAGTAGACGATGCAATTAATATATTTAGTTTTAAGGTTCCTGTGGCCACTTTCTCAGAGGGTATAGTCATCACTGACTATGGAAACAAACGATCCTGAAGCATAAACTCCTAATCAGCAGAGACAGATGATCGGGCCCCTTCTTTTCCTTTCATCCTTGCAAGATTCAGAATCAGCTGTCATCCCCTTAGAGCTGCTCTCGGAATTCTGGTCACCTCTTTCTGTGTTAAGGGGCATAAAAGAGAGCACAGTTTTCTCACAACCCAGGGAAACTTTGCCCTCCTCCAGCCCTTTGCTAGCTATGTGATTTGAGATGCCAGCCTGCTGCAATACAGAGTTCACTTCCATACTTTTTGCAAGCTCATCTCCAAATTATTCTGTGATCCAAGGACATGGGGACTTAGGCCGTGTGGTTTATGGCTCAATTCAGTCTAAGAAATCTCTTTTGTGGATTTGGGGTATAAAAGAGCCCTTCCTTCCTGGAGTTTTTGTAATCTTTGTCATTTATAGACAGCTCTTAGCTCAAAGCAGTAAGTGCCATTGGGAGAAGGAACTGTATATGATCCAGTTGAACGTGTTCAGATTTTTCTTCATGCTTTAATAACCATCTATCAGGTTCTCAATGGATTCAGTGGGCTGTTTGGATAAGAATCTAATTAATTCTTTTCTTTTTTTAAATAATATTTTTTCCGTAATTACATGTAAAAATTTTTAACATTGGGTGTTTTTTTTTAATTTCTATTTCTCTCTCTGTTCCCATTCCCCTCCCCAAGAGAGTGAGCAACCTGATATAAGTTATGCACATAATGTAACTTCTTCATCTGTAAAATGGAGATAATATTAATATACCCCCATTTGCTGGTTGCTTTGCTGCAAGGAATAACTTAATAAAAAATTATTGGCAAGTACTGTAATAATCTTGATTTAGCATATAACCCCTCAAGCACTGCGAGATGGAAGTCACCAATGGATTATTACAAAAAAATTCCTTTGCTGGAAGAATCTTAATCTTTTTCAGTTTTTAGAGTGTCAAATGGCAAAAAGCTTTTTACTTTTTAAGGAAAATATTATTATAAGCTGGAAGGAGGACCTTTAGAGGCCATTACAGATAAGGAAACTGAGGCCCAGAGACTGGGCTAAGTAATTTATTCAAGGTCAGTTAGTCTATGATGTGTGGAGAATAAATATAAAGTTTGGATTCAGGCCAAGGGCCACACTTGAGGACATAAAGGGCCACATGTGGCCTCAAGGCCAAAGGTTCCCCAGTCTTGGTCTAGGAGATGGAATTCAGATATGCCCAGGGATGCCATTTTGATTTCATGTGCCCAAAGATGATCTGCATCACTGCTCCTTCTGAGGAATTGTTTCCTTTCATCTCATCCCCATTTCACAGCCACTTTTAGGAACAAGGACTACCCACTATTCAGTCCCATACTCACCCAGCTGGCCTGGGACAGAATATTGAAAGTTTTTGATGTTGCTGATTTTCCAGGTTCAGTTGCACAAAGCAGACATTAAGTGCATTGAGGAATGAATGGGGAAGCAGTAACTGGCTGACTTGGCTGGCCAATCAAGGGCCTTCCCTCCCCAGGAACCCTCCATCCTGGGTCATAGTGGGACTCTAGACGGGCATCAGTCCTTAGAGCCCCTGGTCCTGCCCTTCTTTCACCACTGCTTCTCATTAAAGTTGACTAGGAAAAAATAGAAAGCAAATGGTCGTATTGATAAATAAGTACACATCTGTGGAGATTTTTGCCATTTTGGTTCAGTAATTTTTGTTTTCCCTCTAAATGACATTAAAGATGTTGCTGTATCCTTTGGACACATAGGTTAAATAAACTCTTGGCCACTAGAGCATGTTGTGTTTTGAGTCCTGATCTGTTCCCACATTCTGTCTTAGATCCCTTGGTGACCCCTGGCTCACATCACTGAGACAGATGACTGGCAGGGTTGGGCAGCAAAGAGGGACTGAGAGGTGACTGAGGGCAGAACCTCTTGGCCTAAGCAGGCCACAGGCCTCCCGGTGACTTTGACCTGCCTGGAATGCCTCATTCACACCAGTTGCCTAGACTACAGGCCACAGGCTTTTCCATGTTATGGAAATGGATGTGAGCCTAGCCCTTCCCCTACCTTGAGGGAAAGGAGGCCTTGTTTTAGATGCAAACTTTGGTGCTTGAAAGCCTGTGGAGCAGGAGAAAGCAGTGGCTAATGCGGCAGCTGCAGCTGGGTCACCCAGGGCAAAGCTACCTAAAGGCGGTCCTGATCTCTATGGTCTTCTCATTGTCCCCACACAATGGCAGGGGGGAAGCTGCTCTTCTCCCCATTTTCACTGCAGAATTTGAGATAGAGGACCTCAGAATACTGACTATTCCTTCCTTTCCCATGTTACAGATCTTGGGGCCCCCACATCCCCACCCCTGCCCTGTCCATTCTCCACAGCAGGTCTCCTCCCCCAGGGTGGTTCCCTGCTCTGCTGTGCCACCTGAGACTTGTCTCACAACACAGCCTCTTGGCCACTTATTGCAGCACTTCATTGGTGGAGAGTTGAAGCCACTCCAGACCCACCATCTCAGTCATCACCCTTTAATAATGCTAATAATAATATAGGACCATTTATATATGGCTTGAAGGTGGGCACGGTACTTTACAAATATCTCATTTGAACCTCATGACAACTCTGGGAGGCAGATGCAATTATTGTCCATTTCACAGAGGAGGAAACTGAGACACAAAGTTGTTAAATGACTTACCCAAGGTCACCCAGCCAGTAAGTGTCCAGCAGTCTGTCCACTGTGATGCCACAACTTGAGCCCTTTGGCCAACCCTTTACAAACCTACTCTGAGACACCTTGAGAATTCAGTGCCTTTCACTGACCTCCGGCATGACCTTCATGGGGTGCCTGTGGCCTGGTTCAGCAGCTGCCTCCATCTTGGTTTTCTTTTGTACCTTCATTTCTACCTCTTTGTGCAGGGGCTGAGTCCAAAAGGAGCAGCTGTGCCATGGTAGCATCAGTCAGAGCTTGTCCATCGTTTTTTTCTTTTCCATCTGTCAGTCTTTCTTCCTGTGTCCTTCTTAACCATCCTCAGAATGTTCTGGCCCAGTTGTATCTCTTGAGAAGTTTTCCCATGAGCCTTGGCATCTTGTGGCTTTCTGAGGGTCTTCCTTGCCCATTTCTTCACTGACGCCCTTGGCAACCGTGACTGTGCACATGATGGGGAGGACACTTTGACTGGCCTTTGGAAAGCAAACATTGCAGGGATGGGGCAAAGGAGGCAACCTCGGGGAGGAAGGCAGGCCTGCAGTCTAGGAAAGAGTGACCACTTGCTGCCTAGTCTGGTCTGGATGACCAGGATGCTGCTTCTTCCCTTCTATGACCCAAAGGCCAGCGACAGCCCCTGAGGCTCACCCCCCACAGTTGCCTCTGAAATCAGGAAGGTTACACTCTTCTCTCTGCTGTCTAGTGTCTCCCTGTTGAGGGTGCCAGCATCCCACCCACCCACATTCCTAACTCGGGAATCATGCTTCATTCCCCCTCTCCCTCTGGGAAGGAACCAGTTACTGAGTCCTATGAAGTTCAGATCATCCCCTCTCCCCTCAGCCACAAAGATCTACCTTTTTTGTAAAGGCTCAGGCCTGCCTCGCCTTCCCCTGGTCAGCCTCCTTGTTTCCCATCACTCCTCATCTCCCTTCCCATCTCTCTCAGCTTCCAGATTAATCTTCCTAAAGGGTGGGTATGACTATTTCCCTGTTAGTAAACCTCTGGCTTCAAGGACAAAATTCAGGCTCTTGTTCACCTTGTCACATAAAAGCCTTCTGCAGCCCGCCTCTTGTCTGCCTTGCCAGCCTTATTGTACATCACTCCCCACCACCCACTCCACATTCCAGTCTGACTAGACTGACTGTGGTACTGCTGTTCCCTGAAATGGAGGGGCCGTCTGTGTCACTCAGTGCACCTTCACAAGCCGTACTCCATCCCTGGGATCGCTCCTCATCTCCTCCTGTCAGTCCTCTCCAGCTTAGCGTCAGCCATCTCAGGTGCCTTTGCCCACCCCTGCCTAACATGACCTTGGATCACTGTCTCCATCTGCACATGTCAGACTTCTGAGTAGAATGCCATGGGGGCAGGCACCATTCTGGCCTTATCTTTGGGTTTGCAGCGGTCAACTCAGGACTCTGTCTACAGAGCAGGCCTTTGTTACTTAGTGCAGTTTATTCAACATAGCCCTCACATCTAGGGGGCCACAACAGCACAAGGAGGAAGTGCCCCATTAGCAAAATGGTTTACATTTGTTTCTTTTTCCCTTTCTGCTAAGTCCTAATTCTGCATTTGTCCTGTTTCCCTCTATTACTTTAGGCTTTGGGGAGGGCTGTTAGCCCTTTTCCCAAAAGGGACCATAATGTACAGTAATTAGATGTCAGCAGGTTATTTTCTTTCTAAAGAAGAAAATCAGAGCAGTATAAAGTTTTAAAAAGGAACAGGGGTTTCCATCTTAGGTTTCACAGTTCACCTTGAAAGGCAAATATTGTTTGTATCATGTGAATGAGCGGTTTTTCAAGGTTCTCTGCTATTTTCTGGAAGCTTCCAGGGGTGAGTAACCCTGCAGCTTCAAGGTCACATGTGGCCCTCTAGGTCCTTGGGTGTGGCCTTTTGATTGAGTCCAAGTTTTACAGGAAAAATCCTTTTCTTCAAGAGATTTGTTCTGTGAAGTTTGGATTCAGTCAGAGGGCTACTAGAGGGCCACGTGTGGTCTTGCGGCCCCAGATTCCCCACCCTTGGTCCTGGCCCTTGTCAGGAAAGAGGCAGATTTCCCCTTTTCCTCCAAGAGGAGGTAGATGCATTAGGGGTGACTTTGGAGACGATGCAGAGATGAACCAGGGCACAGGGCAAAACAAGCCTGCTTAAAATTGGGGTATATCTGGTTCAGTGTGTTGGGTCAGAATGCTGTCTTTGTTGTGGCCCACGATCACCTTCCCCCCACTGTTAGTACTGGAATTCCACATTCATAGCATGGGCCAAGAACTTAAAACTTTAAAGAACTTTAAACCTTTTTATAGACATGGAATCTATTCTGGTGAGTTTATTAACCAGGTTGCTCTGGAATGGTGTAAAAAGGATCTGGGCTCTAGCAAAAGCTCTTAGCAAATAGCAACCACATGGTGAGACTTAATGACTGGGGGCGAGTAGAGGGGGAGAGAGGAGAGCAAGTCCTCTGGTGCTTTGTTGGAACTCTGGAAGGGGAGCCATATTGATAGTATCCATTAAGAGTTACAGAACTGGACCAAGTGATTCTCTCACTGGCACTTTAATATATAAATGGGGGCAGCTAGGTGGTGCCGTGGATAGAGCACCAGTCAGGAGGACCTCAGTTCATATCTCTCCTCAGACACTTGACACTCACTAGCTGTGTGACCTTGGGCAAGTCACTTAACCCCAATTGCCTCATCCTGGGTCATCTCCAGTCATCCTGACGAATATCTGGTCACTGGATTCAGATGGTTCTGGAGGAGAAGTGAGGCTGGTGACCTGCACAGGCCTCCCTCACTCAGAACAAAGTCAAGTGCAAGTCATGTCATTATATCTCTGATGGCTTGCTCTTGTGAATACACACATTATACAAATGTCAGGAGAAGAAAGGGAAAGGACCTTTCTGTATAAGAGTATTTATAGAGGCCATATTTGTAATTGCAGAAAAAGGACCTAGTCTAAGTCTAAAAACTGTAGAATGTCTGAAAATGTATTGACTATTAATGTAAAGGAATGGGAAGACTTGTACACAGTAGCTTGTTGCCAGATGTTTGGTAAAGCCAAGTTAAAGGGGGCTGAGTTTCGTCCAGATTCAGGGCTCTGGGGCAGGAGACACGTCTTTGCTCCTGTGATGATAAATGGTGTCATGCAATGAGGATGTTAGGGCCAGTTTTAGTTCTTATTCTGTTTGCAGTTATTGCCTTGTTTTTGTTGGTATTTATTAATAAATTCATGTAGCGCAGTCTCAAGTAGTTAAATTCAATATCTTCTCCTTTTTACAGGGAAACAGCTGGAAGGCATCTGGTAAGTTGTTGAACTTTTCAGTCCTGACTGGGCTGATTGGTTTATGGAGCACACAAATGCCACTGTGCAGTAGAATCCGCTGTAGTCGCCAGTTTTTAGCTTCTAACTTGACATATAGACCCACTTCTCACTTATTTTAAACTTTGAAGATAGAGCGATTGACTCCATTCCAAGAAGCAATGTGATGTAATGGGAGGATCTTGGCCTGGCCTCCGAAGCCCTGAATTCTGATCCTGTTTCTGGCCTTTGCTTGCTTTGTGACCTCTCTGGGCCTCAGTTCTCTCATGTCCAGCCCTGGTATTCTGTGAATTGAATTTGACAGGGTGGAGGGGACTCATGCCCACCAGGTACCTGATTGCATCCATGCCAACCAACCACTCAGCCTTCAGACCTCCTTATGCTCTTGCAGCATCCCTCTCTGCCAAATGCCCCAAGCCCAGTGCTCCAGGGAAGTGAGCGAGGGTGGCCACTTAAGCTTGGGTTAAATGTTAGGTTGACCATTCTTGTTTTGCCAATAACCAGATCCCTGTGTGGGGCACTTTTCCATGGAACTGATCTATATTCAGGCTTGTTTGGCCCTCTTTTTTCAAAACTGACCCAAGATAGCTATGAAGGAAATTGGAAAGGCCTTAGGGATCCACCATACCAAGCAGAGTCATGTTCTTGATGTGGCCTTTGACTGAGTCCAAGTTTTGCAGGACTAATCCTTTTCTTCAGGAAATTTGTTCTGTGAAGTTTGGATTCAGTCAGAGGGCCACACTTGAGGACCTAGAGGACCACGTGTAGTCTTGTGGCCCCAGATTCCCCACCCTAGCTCCTGGCCCTTATCTGGAAAGAGGCAGATTTCCTCTTTTCTTGTAAGAGGAGCCCAAGCATCTCATTGAAAGCTCTCCCAATGCCACTCTCCCCACCTTGCCACCCCCACCACCCTGCCACTTTAGGGTGGATTGCAGTGTGCTAAATGACAGAATTGTTTCTGTCTGGGCATAGGCAGCCCCCTGAAAGTTTATCTTGTTTCCCACTTACCCTGGTTTTCCTCTCTATGGCAGGCACACCTCCATAGTCGTTCATAAGGATGAATTCTTCTTCGGCAGTGGAGGCATTTCCAGCTGTCCGCCCGTGAGTGCCTCCTCTCTGGACCCTTTCCTTTGCTGCCTCTGATCCCACTGTGATTCCTGCAAGAGAATGGATTGGGTTACTCGTTAGTTTCCTTCTGGATACTATACGAATGCTTTAAAAGCTACACTTGTGAGACTTCCTTATATTCTCCCATACCAAATTTACCATCTCTCGGGTTACTCTTGCCAGTCTGCTAAAGTTGTGAGAAAGGGCCAATTACTAGGTAGATCTTCTCTAGAGGATTTATAAAGAGACATGGACAAGAATCATAGAAAGCTGAAAGGTACGTGTGGAGGTGGTAGGTGGGGGTAACTGTGGCTCCCCTGGGTCCTAGTACCTCTCAATTGTTTCTTCCTGTGACTCTCTTGAGTCATCAGAGAGCCCCTGGTGCCTGAGATTGGACCATATGCTGCTGCAGGGGCAGTCAACTCTTCAAAGCCAGCTGTTGGCCCAACCTTCCAAATTAAAATGATAATAATGTGATTGTCCATAAAAATCTTTTATCCTACCAAGTTTTTGCCTCTTTAATTTCCAAAGGGAGAAGTGGCATATTTTTTCATGGGTATGATGATAGCAAATGAAACGCCTTCTGGTGCCCTGGACCCTCCATTTCTGAATCAGTTAGGGACCACATGACCACACACCTACATACCTCACAAAAGCAGCCTAGTGCCATGAACCCCAGGTGGGTACACGAGCTACAGGTAATAGAGAGATTACCAGGAAAGGAAAGACAAGACTTCCCAGCTGTCAGAGAGGAATTCTTAACTGAATTGATGCTCACCAAAGATCAGGTCAGTGCCTTTGATTACATAAAGTTCAGAAGCCTTTACATGAACATCATCTAGGCAGCTAGAAGTAAATCAAGGAGAAAGAATCTTTGAAGCCACCGATTCTGCTAAAAGTTTGGTATCTGAGATGGGAAATCGATATAGACAGCCAAACAGGCACTGTTCCCTGATAGGAAGGCCAAGCTTAGGACAGGAAGGAAATGAGGCATGGGGAGGGGTCTAGGGAAAGGGGCGCAGTTGGGAGCCCTGTACCCCCAACGGCCTGCTGCTGGTCACACAGACAGAAGGGACCTAGGGCACCAGACACCCCAGCCTGGGAACCCAGCAAGGTTCCTTTGGTTAGGCAGTGGCTGAACAAAATCAAAAATGATGCCTCTGGATTCAGGAAAATGTGCAGGTGGATATCTGCATGATCTGTGCTGGGTTAGATAAGCAGAAGCAGGAGGTGAGTTTTCCCAGTGCCCGCAGTCATGTGAATAATGCACTTTGGGGTGCTCTAGAACTCTGACCAGGGCTTTAGAGGGGCTGTGGACAGCAGTTGGCGGCCTGGAAGTACCGAGTGGTTTGCTTTGCTAATTTGTTACCAGGGAGAGCTTCTTGAGGGTGGGGAGTAATCATACAAAAAAATGTGACAAATGAAAGATTTGGAAACTGCCCAGGAGAGGAAAGTGAGTTCTGAATGGGACCCAGACACAGGCAGAGGGGGCTGGTGAATACATAGCACTTAAGCTCTCCATGACCAACGTGCTTTTTAGTTCTTGGTCTTCCTAAGTATTCATCTTTAAGTTTGCAATTAAAAAAAAAATTAAAGGGGAAACAAAGCCTTGGCGAACCTGAGGAGAATCTGAGGGCTGAGGAGGGGCTGCTGCTTGACTTTGTGTTTCTGGCTCCCATTATGCCTCAGCTTCCCCTCTGTGAGAGAAGTGGCTCAGGCTCAGCAGCCTTGAAGGTCCCTCCGGCTCTGGATAGAATCCTGGGGTTGTCCCTTCTCCGAGGTTCTAGGGCAGGTCTCAGGTTGGTGATCAGCCTAATGCCGTTGGCTTGCCCTTGCAGGGAGGGACGCTGCTTGGGCCCCCTGACTCAGTAGTAGAAGTGGGAAGCACTGAAGTTACTGAAGAAATCTTCCTGGAATACCTGTCCTCCCTGGGGGAGTCTCTGTTCCGGTGAGTGGCTGGCAGCCCTGGAGGAGGAGTCTGGGTGAGGTGGGGGGTAGGAGGGGCACTGTGGAGACAACGACTCCAGGGGCTTTACAGCCCTGCCTGCCTAAGCTGGGTGGATGTCCTCACAATTGTGGCTTCCCAGATGTTCTCGGCAATAGAACAGTTTGGGGTCCATCGTGGGGTGGGGGGAAGCATAAGAGCCCTCTGTTTTCAGACCACCCCAGTGGGAAGGAGGGTACCTGGGAAGAAAGAGGATTGATTGTAGGAAAAAATGCTGTATCCACGTGGAATTGTTCTCACAAAACCCCAATCTCCATTTCTTGGAGCCCCAGGGTTCCATTACATGGGGCTGGGAAAATGCTGATCTGGTCCAACCTGCTTGTTTTCCAGAAGAAGAAATTAAGTCTTTGAGGAGGGGAAGTGACTTGGCCAAAGTCAGGCTAGACTCCAGTCTTCTGACCCCTGATCCCGGGATCTTTCCCTCACATCAAGCCTGTTCCCTTGAATTAGCTAACTGATATTTACCTCAGCTTTTTAGGGTTCACAGAATGCTCTCTCCACACTTTCTCCTTTAATCTTCATGGATCTGTGAAATCCGTAGGTCCCGTAGATGTCGTCCTCTCCACCTCGTAGAGAGAGGCCTGAAGTCCACTTGGGCGCAGGTGTCTTCAGTGGGCTTCCCAGGCCCCTCTCTCTGGCTGCTTAGCAGGCATGTAGTCCTTCCAGGGCCCAAGGAAGCAGGGGAAGCCTGCCCTTGCTGATATTTAGAGAGTGTTCTATTTTGGGACGCTCATGGCTCCTGTCTCCCCCTTTCCATGAACAGAGGTGAGGCCTACAATCTCTTTGAGCACAACTGTAACACGTTCAGCAACGAAGTGGCCCAGTTCCTGACTGGAAAGAAGATTCCCTCTTACATCACAGACCTCCCGTCTGAAGTCCTTTCTACGTGAGTACTTGAGCTCCTGGGGAGGATTGGGGGGGGGCCTCCAGTCAGCTCTGGGGCTCATCTCACCCTAACATGGATTGGGCAGGGCTGGGGGCCCAGGCAGGACCTGCTTGGCATCCCTTGGAGTGAGGCTCCTCACTGGGCCTCTGCCCTGTGGACACTCAGTCCAGAAATGCTTGTCTCTGGAAAGGTGTGGTTGGAGCAGCTGGTTCTGCCTGGCCCAGGGCAGGGTTCTTGGTGGGTCCAGGGGTTTTGGAGAACTCAGGGAGACTCATGGGAGTAGAATGAACTCGCTTAACATCTTGGCACCCTCACTCAGTGAGGGCCATGCTGATGTGTGTGGCTGGGGCTGTGACACTTTGCCCTAGTGCTCCTGCCTTGACTCTGACCCAGCCACAGCTCCCATACCTCAGAGGCTTTCTTCACAAGCACCTGGTGAGGTGGGAAGGACTAGGATGGTCCCATTGTACAGATGAGGATACCTGAGGGCCATGAGGGCCGATGGGACTTGCTCCAGGTTGCTGGAAATGAACAGCATAGGCCTTAAAGGTCTGATTGGATCCAGTGTTCTGTCCCCAGCACCCCAGCGTGGTTACCTCAAGGACATCCCCTGGTCCTGTTTTCCAGTCCAGGGATTGTGGCTTCTGTGTAGGGTAGAGGACAGAAGCTCGGGGCCAGAAGGGCCACCGACAGCTTCCCTGGATCAGCTCAGAGAAGACGTTCGTTCCCAGGAAGACAGTGATGGCTCACGTGTCCAAAACATGACCCTTGGAGGAGGGACCAGTTCCCTCTCGGGTATCATGGCCCAGCAGTACTTGGGAGATGGACAGAGGAGGACCAAGGGCATGAGCATCTGGACAGCACCCAGGCCCAGGCACTCCTAGCTTCGGAGGGCTACAGGTCGGCCCACTGACCAAGCTGTCAGCTTTAGGGCCAGCTCAGCTCAAGGGCCCACCTCCATTTGCCTGTTGGCTTTCCCTGGTGACCTGAGGGAGGGGGCAGGGCACCTAGCTGCAGGCCGGTGGCGGTGGGGTTGGTGTAGTTACTTCTTCCTTTCTGGGTCTCGCTCCTGTCTTCTGGTGCCAGGAGGGGGCCCTGTTGGTGGGGTTTGGGGTACAGTGTAGAAGTTGGTGCTGTACCGAGTTCTCAGCTTGTCTGTGTTGGCGCAGAGAGGAGCCAGGTCATTCGACCCTGCCTGAACAAAGTCTGGGCATCTGAGTGTAGTTTTCAGAAGCAGCACTTGCCTTTGGAGATTCTGAGGAACTTAAGTGGGTCCTCTTGGTGGGCTTGCATCTGAAAGGTTCCAGACTCCTGCCTTATTGTCAAAGGGGCGCTGTGGAGTCGCTTGAGCCAGATTCAAGGAGCAGAGTAGGTCCTTGAGGAAGTGGCTCTCACAGTTTGTGGTCATTGGGTTCCAAGTGAGGGCTATCGAAAGTACCAGGAGGACTCCTTAGAGCCTGGATTCTGGCAGGGTCAGCCCCCAGGGAGCTCCTGGGAGGGGAGAGAGGCAGGGCAGGTATGTGCACATCCCAAGCCTGGAAGCAGACCAATTTCCAAGAACAAGTCCAGGGTGACGGAGTCCTGGGGGCTGGCCAGCACCGGGAAGCTGCGCCTGCCTCTCTACTGGAGGAGAGAGCAATGTGGCCGAAGCCTTGCCTCCTCTCTCATCTTCTCCTGCAGGCCCTTCGGACAGGCTCTGCGGCCCCTCTTGGACTCCATTCAGATCCAGCCCCCTGGGGGGAACACCTTTGGCAGACCCAACGGCCAGAGCTAACGGGCCTGGGAGGGAGCACCTCGCCTCACCGCCGCCGTCGACTCTCCAGGGCTTTTCCTTTTTAAAAAAACAAACCCTATCAGATTTCTATTTTATAATTTTACATCAGAGCTAACAACCAGGGGACGGCTTTTTAAATTTCCCAGGGAAGGAGATCATCAGGCTGCATGTAGGACTATGCTGCTAAGAACCAGAACCAATGCCATCCCTTCTAACAGTATTATACTAATTTATTAAGGCTGTCTTGTCTGTGAGTTCACTTTTGACGCTGTTTGCTAAGCGTCTCCCACTCCGCAGAAGGGGGAGGTTGCTGAACCAGAAGAAGGCGGGGCCCTTCGGGGCAGGCCAGACGCAGGGCCCAGCTGGAGCCCCTTGCCTGGGTGCTCCTAGCCGTGGCGGGCCCAGGCTTCCACAGGTTATAGGCAAATGTCCCAATGGTTTCGTTGTCTCCGGGCCAGAGGGGCAGGAGTCAGAGCTGAGTGGATAGCAGACTCAGGAAGTAAGGAGACAGGCGAGCTGTAGTACCAAAAGCCATTGCCTTTACCTGCTTGCACCTTGTTGGGCTGCCTGCCTGCCTGGTTTATGCAGAGCGGTTCCTGCTTAGCTCAGGCCCCTGACCGCTCACTGATCAGGCATAGCCTCGATAACCCACCCCCATCCATAGTCCTGTCTAGGCAGCTGAGGCCTCAGACTGTGCTGCTTTGAGCATCCAAAGAGGGGGAATGAGGCAGACTTTAGGGGGCCAGTGAGTTTAGCGCTGTGTGTCTGACAGGATTCTTCCACTGTCCCAAAGCATTTTGAAGACACATTTTGGTATCTTTCCATCTTGAATTTGGCAGCAGGAGTGGGTGGATTGGATCCCCATTTTGAGTCTGAAGGGCTCTTGGATCCCCATTCTGAGCCCTCCCAGGCTATAAATGCAAGTGGATGAGAAGCCCCAAATCCCCTTCTGCCTTGCTGCAGCTCAGAACCTTTGACCTCAGCCTTGGCAGCAGCTTGGGTGTCTTCTCATCTCCCATTTGTGGCTCCCACCAGCCCTAACAGTGTTTTCATAGCTCTTTGAAGGGAAGCAGTTCTTAAGATTCTAGCCTCTCTCAGTATTATGTATGTGACCAGAAGTGTCTCAGGGACAACCAGGGATGATGTCTTAGGATATGCTGGTCCAGCACTATGTGCCCAGTTCTCTTGGAGACCCGGTACTGGAGAATAGGGAGGGGGAAGGGACTTCCTTGTTGACCACAGGGCATAAATGGGCCTAAAGAGACCAGGAGTCACAGGTTTGGGGCCTGTGGCAGCATGGCCTAGGCTATGCCTGTGGTCTCCCTGCCAGTCTGGCCCTCACAAGGTGGCAGCAGTCAAGATCACAGCCTCCCCACTGGGCGGCTTTTGTTCTCAGTGACTCCTCTCCACCTTTTTGTTCCGTCCAGAGGCAGGAATGTAACAGCCCCTTCCCTTTGCCTGGAAACACTGAACACCTCTCAGCCCTCCACAGGGAGGGAGATTGGGTGAGTCCTAGCCACCCGTGGTGGGCTGAAGGGCAGAAAAGCAGATTACAGGCTTGGGAGCTGGTGTGGACAACTGCTCTGTTAGGGGGTGGGGGGGGTAATTGGTTGAAGAATGATTTTTAATGTTTTTTTTTTCAATTGAGCATTTATGTTCCTTCGCCCCTCCACTAAAAAAGGGGGAAAAAGCCACTCTAACAGTTAAGCATTGTTGCATAAAACAAATCCCCACATTGTCTGTGGCCAAACATGTCTCATCCTCTGTCCAAGTGGCAGCAGCTTTTCATGCACCTTCATGGATAACTAAGTGACCACTGAATTCTAGATGCTCAGGCACTAGTCAGTGCTGCTCCCCCCAGACTCAGGATTGTGCCCTCTGTGACTTGCCTGTGGCCCACCAGGCCTCAGGAGGGGGCAGGCCATTGGGCCGGGCACACTAGTGCGCAGACGTGCCTCCCCCTCCTGAGATGAAGCCTGTACTCTCCCATGTCCCTTTTCCCCTGCAGTAAGTCAAGTGAGTAAGTGTATCTGGGATGGAGGGGTTTGCTAACTGATCTGTTTCTATGATGCAATAAACTTGGGTCCGCCCCCACTCTGTGTGTCCTGTTGGCCTCCTTTTTGTTGGGGGGAAAAGGAGGAGCACCTTACTTGGGTCTCGCTCTGCTCACCTGCCTTAGCATAGCCCCCAAAGTGCCCCTTTGCCTTGTGGGCGCTTGTGACTAGTTCAGTTGTTCTGTTAGATTACACTCCCCCTCCCATGCCTCAGTTTCTCTAGCTGAACTAGACAGGGTCTGTGACTAGATTGTTTAGTCATCCCTTCGTGGGGGGATAAGCATTTATAGAGCACCTACTGTGTGCCAGGCATTGTGCCAATTAATCATGGCTTTACAAGTACCTAATGTGGTCTTTGTCAATCATATGAAAGATGCTCCAAGTCACTAATAATGAAAGAAACCCTGAGGTTTCACCTCATGTCCAGCAAATTGTCAAAGATGAGAGAAGACAGGACTCCAAGTTAAGAGGGGCTGTGGGCCGACAGGCACTGAACTGCACCTCAGTGCTCCAGCTGGGGAAACTGGGTGACCAGCTGGGAAAGCGGTTTGAAATGTCCATAGCCTTGGACCAAGAGATTACACTGCTAGGGAGCAAGTCCCCGTGCCCAGCAAAACGTATAGGAGCAAAGGCTAGGGAACCGATGCCTGCAGTGGTAGGGGAATGGAATGGAAAGGTACTGTGCCATAAAGGAAGATGACTATGACACCTGGAGAAATGCAGAAGAGTGACCCAAGCCTAGTGAAGGCAGAAGCAGGGAAACAGACGAGGATGCCAGCTATGTCACTTGGAAGAACCAGCCACACCACACACACGGAGGGGCCAGAGAAGGCTCTGGCCCAGCCAGCGCTTCTCTGCGGCTGGGGAGGCCACACCATGTTTCCACTTTTTCCATGGATTGATTGGATTTGCTCAATTGTTTTCTTTTTCCTTTTTTAAAAAAAATATCTTTTGTTATATAGGATGACTCTTAGGGATCCTGGAGAAAATGCTGGTGATGTAAAAAAAAAACCAAGGTGTATAATGGTAGACAGGTAGATAGATTGATTAGATATAAGTATATGTTTTAAATGTTTGCTGCCACTACTGCATCTGGCTTTCCAGATCAAGGGCAGGCTGCAGTGACCATAATGGCCGCTGGGTGGTGACATGGGTCCGTTTTCACCGGTTCTCTCTGGTCTTTTACCGGGATCCAGGGGAAGGAAAGGGAATGAGTAGATTAATGAAGCTCCCCAGAGTGAAATGGAGAGGGAACACTGAGAAAGGTGTTGGCACAGAGGAAGACACCCTGAAGCAAAGGGGCCCAGGAGAAGAGGGCGGTTACGAGGGTGGTATTTTGGTTCCATGGCCTGGGCACTGAACTGGAGAGTCAGGGGCCCCACGTTCTAGCCCCAATCTTTCACTGGCTCCTGACCTGGGGGGAGCCATGTTTCTGATCTCTGGACCTTTCTTCCCAAACAGGGTGGAGGAAGAAGGGTAGAGGATCCTAGTACAGAAAAGGGATGCCCAGGAGTGTCCTTCCAGTCTACCTTTAAGCCCTGTGCCCATGAGGTGACTTGGCAGCATATTTCACATCTATAAGCCTCATTAGCACAGAGCACTAAGCAGGTCTAGTAGTCAACACTTACTGGGGACACCCTGGGGAGCCAGGCCAGGACCTGGTGAGAGGAGGTTCAGTTGCCAGGCACTGTCTGCAGAGGGTTATGGAACCATAGACTCATCCACTCTGGGACCTTGGAGATCATCTCCTTTTTCAGGTGGATAGACTGAGGTCACACAGTTGAACTCTGAACTCAGAGCCCCATGTGTGACGCTCTCCAGGTCTCCTTCCCCCCCATAACCATGCCAATCTTTTGCTTGTCTCTTCCAGCCCTCACCAGCTGACTTAGCCTCCCACCTCACTGAGGACATTGAGGGCATGTGACAAGCGCTCATTCACTCCCCCTTCTCCATTATTCAGACCTCAGCATTATCCCTGAGGAAGGAAGACTCCTCAGTAAAGGCTAATCTCCCTACCCGTGTCTTTCATGCCAGGATAGAGCTGGGACATTTAGAAGCGAAGTCAGTCAGCAGACATTTAATAAGCACCTACTGTGTGCTGGGCACTGTGCTAAGCCCTGGGTAAAAAAAAAGGAGACAAAGATAGTCCCTGCCTCAAGGACCTTACGTTCTAATGAAAGTCATCACCATCCCCCTTCCGCCCCTTTGTCTTAATGTCCTCTCCCTCTAAAGCCTGGCCCAAGTGTGGTCACCTCCAGGAAGCCTTCCCTTGTTTACCCAGTTGGGCCCACGCACATCTCTTTGTCTACCCCTCAATAACATGGAGCATGTGGCGTGGTGGCTATCTTTCTGGCCTGTCTAGCCTAGACTAGGCTCCCTTTGAAGGCAGATAACTTGCCGTATTTAACCTTTGCCTCATTCCCCCTACTCCAGGCCCCAGCACAGGGCCCTGTACACAGTAGGCACTTTTTACATATTTAGTGACTTAAATTGGATCCCCCATCCTTGTCAACCACACCTTATAGATCCAGGTATCCTTTGGTTGTGCTCAGTGTGGGGTGTGATGGGGACTATAAAGCTGAGTGAGAGCTGGACCCTGCCTTCCAGGGGTTTATAATCTAGCTGGGGAGAAAAGCACTCCCAATAAGAGATAAATAGACAGGCCAGGCCATATGGACCAAATGCCATAGGAGCAAAGAGCCCTCTGAGGGAGCAAGGCCTTGAATGAGAATACACCTAGGTGGGGGAGGGGGATGATGGGGGAAGACTCTATGGTGATGACCCACCTGAGGACAGAAGCATGAAGGGGATACCAAGAGCCCGAAGGGTCCCTGGAAATCATCTGGATCATCCCATTTGTTTTATGGACAAGAAACCAAAGTGGAGAGAGGATAGGTGACTTGGCCAAGGTCACCTGGCCGAGACAGGATTCAAACCAACATTCATTGATTCCAACCAGGGGTATTTCTACCACGCCACTCCAGCAATTCCAAACAAAGATGGTCAGAGGAGAGTGTGTATGACCGGGGTAGGGGAGGCGGGGTTCATACAGAGGAGACATTGCATTGGGAAGATCCATCAGGCCTTCTTGGGCCACAAGCCTGGCAACCCACTGAGTGGAGAGGGAAGCGGCCAGAAGGGATGGAGGAGACAGACACCCCTCTCTGCACCCTCTAACTCCTACCCGGGTATCCAAGGGGCTTGCTAACTCCAGGATCAAATAGAAACACCCCCCCCCCCGCTTGGCATTTAAAGGGTAAAGGAAGGGAATAAAGTATTTATAGAGAACCTACTGCGTGCCAGGCACTGTACCTAAGCCATTTACAAATAGCTCATTTGATCCCTGGGATGGAGGGAGTGTTATTATCCCCATTTTACTGTTGAGGAAACTCAGGCAAACAGAAGTTAAGTGACTGTCCAGGGTCGCACAGCAAGTGTCTGTGGCCAAATTTGAACTTGGGTCATCCTGGCCCTTTCCTATCTTTCCAGGTCTTCTCTCTGCATCTCCCCCCCACTCTTTCTGTCTCTGTACCTGGGCATTGACTGTTTCTTATGCCCAGAATGCCCTCCAGCCTCCCTTCTGAGCCAGCTCAAATGCTGCCTTCTGCCCCCAGCCTTTCCCCCTAACTGGTGCCATTCCTTCACAGACTGCTCTGTGTGGATCTTGTTATTAATGTTTTCCCCCCTTAGAATGGGAGCCTCTTTCTTTGTGGGTGGTGCCTGCCTCAGAAAACATTTAATGTATGCCTGTTGACAGACTGACTAATGGACAGATCCCCCCACAGCAGCCTGTCAGGCCCTGATCAGGCCCATCCCAGGGATACTCCCCAGGCTACACCCTGCACTGCAGAGGCTTAGGTCTGGCATCATCCCTCTCAGCTTTTACTGGGGACCAGCAGTAGAGTTCACCTACCTTTCAGGCTCTGGCACCTCTGGCTCCTTCCTACCAGTAATGGCCCGAGTCTCCTGGAAGCCCAAGCCAATCTGACCACAGAGGGCCTGTAACTGAACGGTGAATGCTTCCACATCCTCCATTTTCCCAGAGAAGGAAACAGTCCCCAAGAGGGGGTTTGCCTTGGTGAGCCCACCACACCAGAGGCATCTCTCTCTGGTGTCTCCACCTCGGGGTGTCTCTGGATGCTCCCTGCTGTCTTCTGTTTGCCTCCTTCCTGTGTGTTTGGGGTGTCTGCCCAGCCCCAGGTCCCCAATCTCCACCTGAGCCACCTTGGGACTAGGCCTGAGCACAGGTTGTCATGGTACCAGCTCTCCCTGAAGGGGCCAGGCCCAGCTATGTCTTGGGACTTGGGGGCCTGGGGCTTGGGGAGAGAAGGTAGCCCTAGAGATCCCAGCCAATCCTCTAAGTTCGGGTGGGAGGCAGCAGGCTGCAGGATGCCATGGCAGAGACATTAGGGGCCCAGGAGAGGTACCATGTTGATGGAGCCCTCGGCTTCTCAGTCCAGGGAGCAGGGGAGGCATGATGGGACACAGGAGATACCTGAGGGGAGCAAGCATCCCCCCCACACACCCTGGGGCAAAGTCCCTGCTGTCTAGCTGCCCCATTCTAGGCTTTGATGGGTCAGAGGAATGACATGACTTGGCCTGGCCTCTCCCGGCCTCCACCAGCCAAGGTGGAGCCCCCTCCTCTTTTCCTTCTTAGAAGGAGAAAGAGCACTGGATGGGAATGGGGAGAGCAGCACTGTCTCCCTATCCCCTTTCATTGTCCATTCACATAGATGGACCATGAACTGACAGCTCGAGCCTATCCCCTTTTCTGGGCCTCAGTTTCCTCCTCCGTAGAATGAGGGGGTCTGAGGTCCCTTCACGTTTGAGGTCTCACTAACAAACACATCTCACTTCAATTCGCCAACATTTCTGGAGCATTTTTCACATGCTAGATGTGTTCGCTGCACAGAGATCAAGATTTCCCCATCTGAATGAGGGCCTGCACCTGCTCAGAAGCCCACCTCCATTCTGAGAGCTCCCTGGAGCACTGGGCAGCTTACCCAGCCAGGGTGGGTCAAAGTGGGAACTTGAACTCGCGTCCTCCTGCCTCAGGGTCTCTTCTCTGCTCACCTCACCATGTGACCTCTCTTCCTGCCCCATAAACCATCAAAATGCATCCAAAAGTCTAGCATTTTGACCAACTAGAAACCAAACGAATCAGCCGATCAGTTGTAAGAGTTATAGTTAATCAGTTATAATAGGCCTGTGCACAGTAGAGGCTCGGGCTGCGAAAATGTCTGTTACTCCCAGAAACTTGCCCGTGTTCTCCCAGTTCCCATTGCTGCACTGCTTCAGATTCTACATACTATGACATTCTTTTAAAACACAGAATTTCCCTCACAGCAACCCTGTAATGTGGGGAGCACAAGCATTATTCTCTCCATTTCATAAATGAAGAAACTGTGGCTCCAAGAGGGAGGGACACTCTTTCGTGGTTCCAGAGCTAAGAAGCAGCTGATCCATCCCCTGGGGGGTAGATACTAAGGCTGCCTGAGGATGCAGGCTGGGGCCACAATCATGATAGACTGGGATGTTTCAGGTCCTCGGGTTCCTAAGAACTGATCATGGGGATAAGGCACAGGGTCATGGGACCTGGGGCTGGACAAAGCCTGAGAGATCCCCAAAGTGGGGACCCCTGCCCCTTCCCACCCTGAGCAAGCTCCCAATCTTTCTCCTCTCATAGGCTGTGAGGAGAGCAGAGTCAATCTTGGGTAAGGTGGCAGTGACTCTACCCTCTTTGTCCCCCTGCCCAGTGCCCAGCCCCAACACACCACCCTGTCCTCACAGAATTCAAGAGCTCCAGAGCTGAGAGGGCCATCAGTCCAAAGGTATCAACATAACCAGTACATGAACAATATGTCCAGCAAGGCCTGTGCTTGAAGACCTCCGGGGAAGGCAGCTCACTCCTTCTGTTGAGGTCTAGGGGTGCTGGGAACCCCCAAATTCAAGGGTAAACAATGCGGGACCTGTCTTGGATGAATTCGACCCAATCTGCCTTTCAGTGAGAGAAAAAGTTTATTAAAACACTGGTTGGGGTGGGTGAGATTTTAGGAATCCCTGCTACTTGTGACACTTGTATTGACAGGTGGGCCAGACTCTTGAGAAATCCGAGCCCTTTAGTCAAGGCAAGAGGGACCTTTTATACAGAAAATTGTGGGAAGGTCTGATGTAGGAGTATCTAAGGACTCTGCTAACAGAGAAGTGATCCAGGGTGGGGTCAGGTGTAGACAGTGAGGGCCACAGTGAAAGGATTAACTGGCCAGGGCCCCAGGCTTTTCCTTTTAGGGATCCAGATGCCATCCCCATCACTTCCTGAGATAATCTCTGGAGATGCCCTAATAGGTGGGAAGTCCTCTGTATCCATCATAGTTGACTGTATCTCTGCTCTTGGGGTCCAAGGATGGGAAAGCAGTGACCAAGACAGGCAAGATGCTACCAGGGAAAGAGTTCTGGCTTTGGAGTCACAGGATCTGGGTTCAAATTCTGCTTCTGATGCTGACTACTTGCATAACCTTAACTTCCATGTAAAACAAGGAAGTAGTGCTAGATGATCTCAGTCTTCCAGTCCTAAATCCAGGCCCCCACATCCAGGCCTTTTCCCCAGGGCACACAGTGCCCTGCAGTGGATTCTCACCAAAGGGATAGATCTCCCTCTGCACCTGGGGAGCTAAGGGAGCAATCAGTGCCCACGGCCTCTTTCTCTGCCAACACCCAGGACAAAACAGAGCAGGCAAGACTGGAAATTCTAGCTGCCCAGGCCAACTGGGTTAAAGGGAAATGGAATCGAATCCTCCCCCCCAGAGCCATCTGGCCTCCCTTTGAGCGCTCCCCAGAAACCTTCTCCAACTGTGATCAGGGATCCAGCCTCTTCCTCTGCCCCATCAAGCAATCCCTTGCTTTATGTGGGTTCGAACACCCACTTTTCACCTTTGTCCATGCACAGAGTCACACAGAGTTGGAAGGGCCTGAGAACAAGGAAGGTCAGAGCTGAGAGGGGCCAGATGCATCAGGAAAACAAAGTCATTCTCAAACATCCTGCCATCTCTCTTCTTTCTTGCCTCCATCCTCCTAATTTTGGATATGCCAGTCAGATATAAAGATCCCTTAGGTTTCAGGGTCAAAGCCGTTTGGAATGGCTTTTCTTTAATATCACTATTCCTCGGGCTCTTAGGTTCATGGTCTGGGGGGAGATGATGGTCAAAGTGGTGGGGGTGGTTTGAGCTGCCTCCTGTCTGGCCTTCCTGTTGCATGGCCCCTGACGGTTACTTGGCAGTTAGGGGTGGGGAAGGCTGGCAGCAGTGACTTCCTGAGGTGATGGCTGAGCTGAATGCAGTCCCCACCCCCACCCTTACCTCTTGGCTCACCTACCCATTGGTGGTGGCAGCTGGTCAGCAATTGTTACTGACTGTGAAAAGGAATGTGGGGCTCCTCTCCACAAATGATTTATTATTATAAATGATTATTTCTTATTATAATGTATCAAATTGTTATCATCTATTATAAATTATTATTTCTTATTATAAACCTATTATATAATTATATATTATAAATATACACCAATAATATTCTGATTACATAAATTATTGACAATGTTCTATTAGAATAGTATAATCATAGTAACATAATTTTATTTTATATCATCTTAACCATAGCTAGCATTTCTCTTGTACCTACTGTGAGCCAGGCCCTGTAGCCCTTGTTTGGTACTCACAGCAACCTTGGCTGGCAGGTGCCCTTAGTCCTGTTATGTGGCGAGAGATTAGTGATGGAAGAAACAAAGGTTCCATCTTCAGAGCAGATCAATTTATTAAGCAATGCATGTCAACTGCTCCGCCAATAGGACCAGACCTCCTCTGCTTGGTCCTGGACCCTTAATACGGGCAGACAGAATTATATACACTAAAAATAAATAAATAAGACTGATTAAGGAAAAGGAAATGATACATTAAGTAATCTGATTTCTAATTGGAGGAAAGATTGGCAGCTTTCCAAGTTGGGAGGGGGAGAGTGAGCAGGTGAAAAAGAGGTGTCCCTCTCCCCTCAAGTGTCTGTGTTTGATCAAAGGAATATGGAAATGGTAACTGGTTGATCCGCACTAGGCCAGTTTTCAGATAAGTCATAGGAGCGACTTGAGATGTATAACTGTGGAAAAATTCTTGCATCAATCTTTGAGCCTGGCTGGGTTGGTGGTCAGTAGAACCAAGGTCCTTCTTAACTAGAGTCTCTAAGTTGCAGGGAGAGGCAGTCCAGCTTCCCAGTCCTGCAGAGCTGGGTTCAAACAACACAATCAGGTTTTTCCTCAATTCCCATAAATGAATAAAGTTCTCTCCCAAGAAAGAATTTGGACTAGACCCATAATTGAATGGAAATGGAACTGAACTGACTCCAGCATTGAGTCCCAAGATAGAGGCCGTGGGGATTACTCAAGTCACTTGCTGTCCTAATCAACTCAATTCCCTCAATTATACCATTCAAGAAACTGAGACAAACTATGGTTAAGTGACTTGCCAAGGGTCATACAGCGAGCTAATGAGCATCTGAGGCTGGATTTGAACTCAGATCTTCCTGATCCCAGGCCCTGACTGGGCTCCCTGGGCTGCTGAAAGGATGCTGGGTCCTTGGCTATTCCCATCAGATGGCCACGGTCACAAGAACCCTGGGAAGTAGGCACTGCTATTATCCCTCTGAGGAGCTGAGCAGTTTCCATCCTGAGCTGTAGTTGGGATCACCAGGAGGACCACCCTGTGACTTCCTAGGAATCCTTAACTGTCCCCCAGAGTCTCTCCTGGTCTCGCAGTGCCTCTGACTCTGAGGCTCCTTGGCTCTAACCATCCTTGGGTGATCCACCTGAGCAGGTCAATTGGAGAACCAGCCACTGAAGCCTCTCTGGATCTTGCTTTTCTCATCTGTTAAATCCTCATTTATCTTCCTCTAGCTCTAAGTCTATGATAGTATTCACCTAACCTCTCTAGGCCTCAGTTTCCACATCTGTAAAATGGACATCAAAATCTTTGCCTGCTATCGCCTTAGAAGGTCACTTGCCTTCATCCATGGGGGGTCTCTCCTCCCCAGCCTTTTTGGTTTTCTCTGCCCAGTGATGAGCGTCTTGGAGCTCTAACATAGCTGGGAGAGGGCATTAGGAATGCCATCAGTCTGCCTGTAACTAAGAAATCACCCACAAACCAGCCTCTTCCTCTTCTCCAATCTCTGCACCTAGGCCAAGGCAGAACAAAAGGGACTGGAAATTCTCCCAGCCCAGGCCTCCTGGGTTAAAGGCAAAGATGACCAGGCACTTTAGCCTGCAGCCATTTGGTTGCCCCATCACTAATGCTTTGAAGTTATTCCTTCCCAGAGTTACCAAGGACAGCCTGCTCCCTCAGTCAATCAATTGAGTAACCGTTGCTCAAAGAGATTTTGTACTAGCCTGTGGTTTCATTGCTATAGGTATTGGTAGACCAGAAAAAGAAACTCCCAGAAACTTCTTCTGGTCTCAGAGAATTCCCTGGGATTCTGAGAGGTCAAGGAACTTGTCCACAATCACAGAGCCAGTTTGGTTTGAACCTGATCTTCCTGCCCCCAAGACCAGTTCTCTGTCCCCTTGACCACACTGCCTCCTGTAAAAACAACAGCCCTATACAAGACAATTGCATGGTGGAAAGAGACAGTAATTAAGAGAACTGGGAATGGTTTCATGCAGAAGGTATCATTTGTACTGAGCTTTAAAGGAGGTTAGGGACTTTAAGAGGAAAAAGTGAGAAGGAAATGCATTCCAGACATTGAGGGCTGGGTAGGGGGTCAGGGAAGGAGGAAGGAACAGCACGTGCAAAGGCATGGAGATGAGACATGACTATTGCATTCAAGGAACTTAAAGGAGGGTTCTGGGGCTGCATATGGGTGTGAGAAGGGGACTGATGTATAATCAGGCTGGAAAGGTAGGTTGTGGAGGGCTTTGAAGGTCAGACTGAAGATTTTGCATTTGACCTCTAAGTAATAGGGACCCACAGGAGCCTGTGGAGCTGGGGAATGACTTGGTCAACTGCGCTTAAGGAAGATCCCTCTGGCAACTTCCTGGCTCTTCCAGTAGGTAGCCCCAATACCTACACCAGAGGCTCAGGCATGTTCTCACTAGGTTGGGCAAGGGAACCAAGCTCTCCCCAGGTGGAAGGACATAGGACTGGGACAGATGGTGGAATTAGCTGAGGATAGCAACCATGTAGGGACTTGGAGGCCAGGACAGAGCCCTAGCCTGCGGCCTTTAAGCTAAACTGTGGCAGCTCAGGTCAAACACCAGATAAGTATCTGCCATCCCCTCCCCTCCATGGCCAGAGGAGACCCAGGGCCAAAGGCATACGATTCAGGGAAAGGTCTGATAGTGACCATTAGACAGGAGACCAAGGGGAGGAGGGCCTGTTGGTGAGACCTGCCTACCTCCTCTGTTCCATAGACTTTCTACTTGTAACCCACAGAACAGAAAAGAAACGAGGCAAGAGGGAGCTTGGAGCAGGGAGGCGTAGGGGTGGGGAGCAGAGAGGGGGAGGGTTGGAGAACAAGGAGAACCCCGCCCCCCTGAAGCTGCCAACTGACATCTAGACCTGGATTTTAGGTTTTCTTGATGTGAATTTAAAACTAGTAAATGAGAAACACAGCAAAGCATGGGAAGACTTTTATGATCTGATGCAAAGCAGGCCATGAAAACTGACTGAAACAACGTAATTAGAAAGACCAACCATGCAAAACAATTGAAGCAAAGTTCGCAATTACAAAGAAATTTAGCCCCAAAGGAAAGATGTAAGGTGACACAGGTCCAGGAGACAAGGCATGTAACAGCAGATCTTTTTTTTTTTTATGTGATGATCAGTTTTAGTGACTTTTCTTCCTATTTTTTCCTTTTTTTTAAAAAAAAATTTTGTTATAAAGGATGACCTTCTGGGAGGGAGAGTGGAGAGACCCTTGCTAGGGGGAAATCGAAGCAATGTAAAAACAATGAAATCATCATGATCTATTTTTAAAATTTCATCGTCAGTGTTAATTCTCCTTATTTGACTTAACTGTGCAGGGAGATTGCAGGGGAGAAGGGTCTGAATTCTTTGGTCAGTAAACCCAATTTGGATATTCCCAGTGTAAACAGGCTGGGGGCTCAGTCATACAGTTAATAGGGCTAAGTGGGGATGGGGAAGCAAAGTTGAGGAGGAGAAAGAAGAGAGGGAGAATCTGTGGGAGACCCTTCTACTAACAGAGCCAGTAGCCTCGGAGGTGGTGAAGCAAGCAAAGCAGGATGGCATTTGTTCCCTTTTCCCTGGAAGATTTCTAGTGCCATAGTTTGGAAGGAAAGTCACGTTGGCCCCCCCCTCCACTCCACCCCACCCCAGGAGGTGAAGAGTAAGCTCCCTAGGGTGGCCCCAAGATGCCTTCTCAGGGCTGCCATTTGCCAGAGGCAGGTGGAGAGGATCAGGAGACTGGCCCATTTGAGCTGTGTGAGTGGGAGCATTGTCGGCTGTAAAATGGAGGTAATGATATCTGCACTATCTTCAAGGGCAAAAGTACCTGGTAGCCTTAGAACTGGAAGCCAACCTGTCATTTTACAGATGAAGGAACTGAGGCCCTCAGAGATGAAGTGACTGAGCGGCAGAGCCCGGGTAGAGTGGGATTCTTCAGCCTCTCTCTCATGGCACCTTGCTCCTTCCCCACCCTGCCCTCTCCTGGGCACCCATGTTGGAACACTCCAGAGTGGGGGTGGGGCAGTGGGAGGAGATGGTTGAGGGCACCAGAAAGCCTTGTGGGGTTTATTTTTTTCCGGGACAGGGTGTCCAGTCCATTAGGAAGGAACAATCCTGGGATTGCTGTACCCATGACAACAGGGATCAAGGGCAACAGGAGGCTAAAATTAGGCTTGGAGAGTCCACTGAGTGGCATGGTGGGGAAAGGGCAGGCAGGGAAGGAGGACCTTCCAGCACACTGGGATCTGCCACAGAGCTCTGGGAATCCTGCTCCCCTCCTTCCACCCCCCACCCCAGGGCATTCCTGAAGACCACTGTCTTCCAACACTTCTGTCTGGTTGAGACCTGCTGAGCTGAGTAACTGCAGGCTTGAAACTCAGGTAACACGAGCACACCAGGGGGATGCTGGGAGAATCCCTGCCCTGAGGCAGGAGGGTGGCACCAATGACCTTAGAAGGTTCTCAGAAAGTCTCCACAGAGCAATCTCCTCCTCTGAGAGAGAAAGTGATATGGGAGGGGGGCGGGATCTTGATTTAGCTTAAGAAAAACAAGGGTCCAAACTCTGCCTCAGAGGATTAGTAGCCATGTGACCCTGGCCACACCTCTTTGAACTTTAGTATCTTCATCCTTAAAAGGGGGATAATAAAAGCACCTGCTTCACAGGGTTGACTTGAGGATCCAGTGAGAAACTTGTGAGATCTAACAGGAGGAATCATAATGCAATGAAAAACATATTGCATATGGAGCCAAAGGACCTGGGTTCAAGTCCTGACTCTTTTCCCTTGTGTGACCTTGGGCAAGTCACTGACCTTTCCTGGGCCTTAGTTTCCTCCTCTGTAAAATGAAGGGATTGATCCAGATCTATGATCCATGTTGATAACTTGGGGGGTTATCTGCCCACTTGTTCATCTCTCCCATTCAATCAGTTGCCAGATCTTGTCCTCACTCTGATGTGTTTCTGGCACCAGTATGCCTCCTCTCTGTTCCCCATGTACTCTATTATGGTTTCATTATTGCTTACCTGGACCATGACCGTGGCATCAACCAGGTCATCTGGTCATTGTCTCAAAGGAACTACAGAGGAAACTGAGGCTCAGGACAGATCACACAGACAGTAAATAGCAGAGCCCAAGTGGCCTGGATTCTCAGGAAAGCACATCCTGAGGTTTTTTTCCCAATATAGCACCCTGCCTTCAATAGTCAGAATCCCACTTCCTTAGCCTGACATTCCAGTCTCTCCACAGTTGGTAACCTGTTGTAGTCTAGGAACACCAGGAACCCCTAAATCCCAGGGTACAAAGCAGGGGTCTGCCATGAAAGCATTTGACCACTCAAACCTTCTTTCAGTCCAAGTAGTGAGTTTATTGTAACATCAATAGAAGTGTGAGAGACTCCTGGTGAGTCTGTGGTATTTGTGATGCCAATGCAAGTGGACCAGATTTTAAGAATCTGTGAATTTGTTGAGGATAAAATTGGTACTTTTATACAGAAAGACTGTGGGAGCATCTGGATGGGATCTAAGAATGGTGAATAGCCTGGGGTGGATTGGGTGCAGACAATCAGGACCACAGTGAAAGGGCAGTTAAGGGCATGGCCCAGATGAATGCCAGAGATCTGGGTTCAGGAGCTTTGGGGTCCAAATCTCAAAGATGGGTCTAGTATGAATCCCATCCCCCCATCAACCCCCACCTCACAAGCATGGCACATTTGTAGAGAAAGGAATTGAAAAGATTGTTGGGTTTGGAGTTCAAATTCTGACTCCTCCACTTGTTCCCTGGTGGCTTTGGATGTCAGTTTCTGGGCATCAGTTTCCTTAGCACATATTCCCTCATCTCATGCTGCCTGTACTCCAAGGCCCCCATTCAGATCCAAGTACTTCTTAGGCTCTGCCCTCTCCCTCTTTGGACTTGTTGAAATTGTACCCATCCTTCAGGACCTAGCTACCTTTCCACTTTCTCCACAGAGCCTTCCCAGATCCCCCTAGTGGGTGATGATCAGGCAAAGCACCTTGTCCCTCCCTCTCTGGTCATAGGTTCTTCTCCATTCAAGTTATTGTATAGGGTGGGCAGTCTCAGAAGCTGCCTTGACTTAGTATGTGTGTTTGTCCTTCCTTGCCATCAGAGAAATAATGACATGACTTGCACTTGACTTTGTTTTGAGTGAGTGAGGGCTGTGTAGGTCACCAGCCTCACTTTTCCTCCAGAGCCATCTGAGTCCAGTGACCAGATATTCATCAGGATGACTGGAGATGACCTAGGATGAGGCAGTTGGAGTTAAGTGACAGCTAGTGAATGACAACTGTCTGAGGTGAAATTTGAACTCAGGTTCTCCTGACTCCCGCACTGGTGCTCTATCCACTGCACCACCTAGCTGCCCCTTGACCTAGTAACCAAATAAGGAAATAGGTAAAAAAACAAAATAAAAAAACCCAAAACAACCTCCCTTGCCTATATTAATTGATTATATTTGGATTCTGAGTGAGTGTTTCTGTTTTGGCCAAAAACCCTGAGGGTTTCCCTCTCCAGACTGATTTCATTTTTTGATTAGGTCAAAGAGGCCATTCTCTGCCTCATTTCTTACCTAACCTTACTCACCAAATGGGTGTTGCCTCAGTCAGACTGAGACCTGGAAAAGACCTTAGCTTTCCCCATTGCATCCTGCGCCATCTTCAGTGATCCTGGTTTATAACTGGCTCCGGAGGAGAAAGTGAGGCTGTTGACCTTCCACAGACAGCCCTCTTTTACTTAAATTTAATTCATTTCCAAGTCACAGCATCACCTCCCTGATGTCATTGGACCTCAGACTGAAGGACAAACGGCAGCAATTGTGGAGGAGTCAGATTCTCAACACTAGGAGCTCTATGAGGGAGGAAGGCTTTATTAAGCACCTAATGTGTTCCAAGCACTATCTCATTTGATCCTCACAACTCTGGGAAGTGGGTGCTATTATTATCCGAATGAGGAAATTGAGGCAGACAGAGGTTAAATGAGCTAATTAGTAGTGTATGAGATTGGATTTAAACTCAGGTCTTCCTAAGTCATCTCTACTTCACCACCTAGCTGCCTTTATGAGGGCAGATCCCCAAAGTATTTTAAATATATTTTTTTATTATGAACTTAATGGTCATCAATAAACACAAAAATGTTAATATAGAAGAGTGAAAAAAAGAAGAATGCATATGGAGGCATGGACTTGGGTGGGGAGTTGCATTACTGGGAAGTGATGGTTGGTTGTTGTCCTTCTGAATCAAAGGGAACCAAGATACTGTCATTATGTTGGGGTCAAGATCTGCTTCAATTCACCCGGCCCCCGGCCCCAGGTTACCCTTCCGAAAACACTTCTAGTTGCTGGGAGATTTTTCATAACCAAGTCCCTTCCACCCATATTGTCTCAACTCCAACTCCAGCTTGAGCACGCCCTGGGCTTCCATCCTGGGGACCCTGGGCTCTGAACAGTAAGCTTCACCTGATCCTGCTCAGGCTCAGGCCCACCAGGCTAGCTCTATGCCATGGTGCGGGGCATCATGTACCCTCTCCTACCTTTCTAATTCTTGCTCTGAGTCCAGGGATCAAATCATACTACTGCCACATCTAATACCAGCATTCCGGACCAGCAAAGAACCTGTCAAACATTTGCCTAAAGACTACAGTCAACACGTCTGCTGACTGGTGTTCTGAACTACCTGCACATCATCCTCTTACCCTAAGAGGATGGAAGCTCCTTGGGGGCAAGGAGCATCTAGCTACTTCAGGTTGGTATCTCCAGCACACACATACACACACACACACACACACACACACGCACCACGCACACGCACACACTTACTTTTCCAGTTCAGTGGGAAGGTTTAAACCGATAGAAGTGGGCAGGGCTCCTAGTGAACCTGTGACTTAATAGGGGTGAGAGTGATACTTATTTACAAAAGGATGGTGAAAGGCACTGAAAGAGATTAAGGAGTGGTAAGGAGTCTGGGATGGGCTAAGTGCCTCGGGCAGAGGTGCTGTGATGTGGGCTGCTGAAATGTGTGGGGTAATTCAGGGACTTGGTTGTTTTCAAAGACATGGTCTTTTCCTTTTAGGGGTCCAGGTCCCATTACCCCATCATTCCCCTCTCAAACAAATGGGACCCATAATCTTTTGGGGTAAGGAGTAAAGGTCTTGGCTTCCTGCTGGCTAGGGATGTAGAGCGGGGCCTTGCTAGGCCCATTCAAAGGGTCAGCCTTGGGAACTGGGCTGACACCAGGTCCAATGGGTCAGCGGCCCTTGACCAGGCATGGTTGGTAAGCAGCCTGACTGCAGCTTGGTGTTTCTAGCATTTAGCACAGTGCTTGGCAGGAGGAAAACACTTCACAAATGCTTTTTCATTCATTCTCTCAGTTTCCTCCTTTGCTAGATGAAGTGGTGTTAACATCTACAACTCCCAACACTGACGCCCAGTTCTAAGCCCCTTCCCGGCCCTGACAGCCCCCGTTCTAAGCTCTCTGCCCTGACAGCCCCCGTTCTAAGCCCCTTCCCGGCCCTGACAGCCCCCGTTCTAAGCTCTCTGCCCTGTCAGCCCCCGTTCTAAGCTCCCCCTCGGCCCTGACAGCCCCCGTTCTAAGCTTCCTGCCCTGACAGCCCCCGTTCTAAGCCCTCTGCTCTGACAGCCCCCGTTCTAAGCTCTCTGCCCTGACAGCCCCCGTTCTAAGCCCTCTGCTCTGACAGCCCCCGTTCTCAGCTCCCCCTCGGCCCTGACAGCCCCCGTTCTCAGCTCCCCCTCGGCCCTGACAGCCCCCGTTCTAAGCCCTCTGCTCTGACAGCTCCCGTTCTAAGCCCTCGGCTCTGACAGCCCCCGTTCTAAGCCCTCTGCTCTGACAGCTCCCGTTCTAAGCCCTCGGCTCTGACAGCCCCCGTTCTAAGCTCCCCCTCGGCCCTGACAGCCCCCGTTCTAAGCTCTCTGCCCTGACAGCCCCCGTTCTAAGCTCCCCCTCGGCCCTGACAGCCCCCGTTCTAAACCCTCTGCTCTGACAGCCCCCGTTCTAAGCTCCCCCTCGGCCCTGACAGCCCCCGTTCTCAGCTCCCCCTCGGCCCTGACAGCCCCCGTTCTAAGCTCCCCCTCGGCCCTGACAGCCCCCGTTCTCAGCTCCCCCTCGGCCCTGACAGCCCCCGTTCTCAGCTCCCTCCCAGCTCTGGCATTACGTGGCAGAAGAGGTGGGTTCCTGGGGGCAGCTTAATCAGTCCGACGCCTGGGGCCTGGAGGAGGGGCGGGGCGGGGCCCGCTCTGACAGCGCCCGGCCCCGGCCCTCCCCTCCCGGCTGTCACCCTGGGCGGAGAAAGGGGACGTGTTCGCCGCCCCGTGAGCCGCGGAGGTCCGGGGCTGGGCTCCACCTCCTTGCTCTGTCTCCCGCTCCCTCTCTCCTCTCTCCTTCCTCCTCCAGCTCAAGCTAAGCCTGGGTCACTCCCGCCAGCCCCGCCGACCCCGCCACTCGCCCGGACCTAGGTCATGGCCAGCGGGGAGACGTCCCGGAGGAAGGAGCGCGTCCTCTGCCTATTCGACGTGGACGGGACCCTCACCCCGGCTCGCCAGGTAGGGCCGCCCCGCAGACTCCCGGGCCGCGGGTCCACGGCCTCTGCCTGCCGCCTTTGATCCGGGACTCAGAGGATGAATGGATGGACGCCAGGGCGGGAGGCAGACGCAGGGAGGGGCTCGGGCCAGGAATAGGGGACTGGGAGCCGAGGCTGGGGTGGGGTGGAGTGTGTGTGCGCGCGCTTCTGGGCGGGGAGGCCGAAAGAACTTGGCTTGGAAGCCCGATGCCAAGGAGCCCTGGGGCTCGGCACCCCAAAACCCGCCTGACTCCCCTGAGCAGCCTGGCGCGCCCCCTCCCACTTGTCACCCCGCCCTCGCCCTAACTACCCGCTCTCCCACTTCCTCACCTTGGATGTGCCGCCACCCAAGCCAGTCTCATCACCTCCGGAGGACCCCCTAATTCCGTCCCTTACTTCCCTAGGACTGCCCCCCGTCCTGGCCCCCACCCTCTCAGCCCACCCTCAACGCAGTCGGACCACCTAGTCCCCTTGGCAGAGGCCCTACTCTGCTGGTACCTCCCTCCATCCTAAACTTCCTTGCCCCCCAGGGCAGGTACCTCCCTACCGTTCTCCCACCCCAACTCATAATAACCTAAGGGGTCTTCACCATGACCCCAATTTGTATCCGACCCCCTCTGATGGTCTGGTGCACCCAATATTTCCAGATTGTGTTTTTATTTTTTTTCCTAATTCAATTTTTGAAAAAGTTTTTCATTGTCATTTCTAAATTATAATTGTGTTTTTAAATGCATAGCCTATGAAGGATTACAGAGGGAAACATTCTCTAAAAATATAGTCATCAAAATATATGTTTTAAAAAAAACAAGTTCACAGAGCCTAGGGTAGGCGTAAATCCCTCTCTAATCCCTTCTGTGTTTCCCCATCCTCACCAGCAGTCCCCATTACCCCACACACACACTTCCTGGTCTTCCCATATCCGCTTCTGTCCACTTAGACACCTTAATCTAGTTTCTGCACCCACATCCGAATTCTCACCCTTGGAATAACCAATCTCTCCCATTTCTAGAGTGAGTTTTTTATAGACATTATTTTATCTGACTCTCCTCATCTCTACTTAAAATTTACTCTTTTCCTCGGCCTGGCTGAGCTTGGACATCTGAACTGGCATTAGTGTGGAAGGTTCACGTCTCATCACTGACACGTTCTGGCTTTCCAACCAGAGACAAGTCACGTACCTTCCCTGGCATCTCTCAAAGATTATAAAATGGTAAAGAAGTGCCAGTCTAAGGGAACACTGATTAACTCAGTGGCTAGTTTAGTATCTAGTCATCTGTGTATTTGTTGATTCCTGGAATAACATGTAAGTTTTGCTCCTCTGGGGCTGTCTCACTTCTGTCTGTATTTCCAGGGCCTGGCACATAGTAGGTGTTTAATAAGTGATTGCTGCCTGGCCCAACAAACTGTCCTGTGGGTAAAGAGCCAGAAATGATAGAGCCTTTTCTCCAGGGTTGGAAAATTTGATTTTAAGAGAGTATGTGCTATTAATTGGGGGAGGGGAGTGAGTTAGGGAAGATACCTGGAGATGGCTCTTGGAAGGAACATGTGGTCTGGGCTTTGTTGAGAGAGCCAGAGAGAAGAGTTATGGGTATGACAAATTAAAGAGCCTGAAGATCCCATTGCAGAAATGGAGTGGGGGAAGGGGGAGGAATGGTGGGAGAAGACACTGCTTATTAGCACCCCCATATTTACAGGCTCCTAGACTTAAAATTGACGGGGATGTTTGTAAGTCACTTAAATTCTCTGTGCCTCAGTTTCTTTATGGAGACAATAACAGCATTTTCCCTGATGGGTTGTGGTGAGGATCTGGAAGGATGTTCAGACCTTGTGGTTTGTGAGACTCTGGGCAAGTCTGCCTCTATTTCTTGATCTATAAAAAGGGGCTAATAGTACCACCTCAGGGTTATTATGAGAATCAAATTAACATTTATAAGAAGGTTTGCAAATGCAGTTGTTGTTACCGTCATTTCTCCTGGTTTCTTGTACTAGGCTAGCCAGTGATTCAGACCCTGACTGACAGGGGGTGGGGGAGGGGGGTCCCCAAGCCTCAGAACAGATGGTCCTGCAGGGAAGCTCCAGGATACAGGCAAACACAGAGCTCTGTTGCATGGAGACAAGCCCATCTCCCCATAGAGGATGGATCCTGATCTTAGGACTGGCATCCTTTATCCCAGCTCCTGTCTTCCCTTCTCTAGCTCTGGTCACTGTTATGCAAATATGTAGGAGAAAGACAACTGGTTGGAGGAGGCCGGAGTTACTTCAGACTAGGGCAAGGCCGCATTGCCTAAACTTCCCTAGGCCTTATCTCAAATACCAGCTTAAGTAAAAATGAACCTTAGTCTACCAACCTAACAGATACGGTTTGTGAAAGCACATTTGAGAGGTAGAGTCTTCCATGTCTCCCCATTATCCACTGAAAGATGTCCAAATTTCTTATTCTGGCATTCAAGGCCCTCTTCAGTCTCGTTACAATGTAGCTTTCCACTTGATCCCTTTTTTCTCTTCTGTGTTCTCTCCCCATTCATCAAACTCAGCCTGCCTTTCCCCGTCTTTACATCTCTCTTTTTCTCTGATCCTGGAACATAAAAGATCTTCCCAGTTCCTCCTTCCATGTTGATACCCTAGGCTTCCTCTAAGATCTGGATGCATTACCTGCACCTGCTGGAAGTCCCCCTACCTCCCCGTCAGCTGGATGCCAATCATAAATGACATCTAGGTCGTGTATTAAAGTCTGCAAAGGGCTTTCCCAGCAGCATCTCCTTCCATCTTCACAGTGATGCTGTGGAGGGACTGGGGGCACTGGGCAATTACTGTTCTCATCTTAGGCGTCCAAGAAAAGTATGAAAAATGTGCTTCTTAGGCAAGTCTGACAGAAATAATTTATATTAATTTATCATTAAACTAAACTCAAACAGGTCCTATTTAAGAGGGAAATATTCAGACTGACAGTCACCCTCATGCCCTCAGACATGGCCTTGATGCACTTTTGGGGTTTTGGGAGGCACATATTTTCATTTTTATACACAGAGAAAATGGGAAACAACTGGGAAACAGGGAAAGGGAGATGAGTCACCCCCCAGAGACCAAATGGCGATAATGTCCCTGCAGGGAAGGAGCATGCTGAAATTCACAAATTATACTTCAGTTTCAATTCTAATGGTTTGCTTAAGAACTAAAGACATTTTTGAAGTAACATTTATGAGACACTCAAGGAAAATTTCACAAGATGGTCATATGATGTTAACATTCTCTGCTTTGCTTAATCCAGGAGCTTGTAGCATTTTTTTTATGAACCCCTTCTCAGAACTTTTTTTAAAAAGTCGTATTTGGAAGACGTGCTAGTAAACTTCCATTAGAGGTTAATGAACATAAATGTCATTTCCCCTCCTCCCTTACCCCACTTTGACTCTCCAAAGTTTGGTGGACCCCAAGTTAAAAGCCCCCTCTGGCCTTATTTCTGGTTTCTAACTTCCCTGGGTTCCTTCAAATCTCAACTGAAATTCCATCTTCTGCAAGATTCCTAAATGGAGCCCCTTAATTCTAGCGCTTTCCCTCTCAAGATTATTTCTCATTTATCCTGTCTAGATATTTTTTGTAAACAATGACCAGAAGTAACATAGAAACTTATTCTTTCTGGTCTGTACATACCCCAATACCTGTAGAGGATGGAGGAAGTGAGTCTTGCTCTTGAATGGGCCCTGACCCCAGAGGATCCATTAAAGCCCTTTCTCACACTCTCATCACCCTCCTCCAGACTTTGAGAGGATTGCTGATTAGAAGAGAGGCCAGCAGGGCATTGCTTCAGCATGGATAAATCTGAGAATTCTGATGCTCTTTCCCCTAGTCCAAAGGCTTCTGGCTGGGTTACTGAGGAGAGCATTTTCTTAAGATAATAATAAGTAATGAAAATAATAACATTAAAAGAGGGGAATGAGGGGCCTTGCTGTCACACATGGGGTGAGGAATCTCTAAGAAGCTGTAACTTGTCCTCAGCCCCACAGTGAGTATCAGAGATAGAATCTGAAGGCAGGTGTCCCTGATTCCCAAACCCATCACCCTTCTACCTGATATGCCCTTTTGCCTCTTTCATACATTCCGCAGCCCTAAATCTGGTGACAATCAAACCCTACTCATGTTCTAATTATTTCTAAAGTTGTTATCACTTCACTGCTTCCTTGAGGGCTGGAAGCCTGGTCTGTCCATCTTTGAGACCCCAGTGGTCAACACAGAATACAGAGCTGACATTTATTGGATTGAATTCCTGGCAGACCGGACCCTTTATGCTTCTCGTTTTCTTTGGCTTGGAATCCTTGACACCATACAGTTAGATGAGCTAACTCTCTGGTCCCATATTCTTTTTTGCTGTTCAGTCATGTCTAATTCTCTGTGACCCCATTTGAGGTCAAATTGGCAAAGATACTAGAGTGGCTCACCATGACCTCCTCTAGCTCATTTTACAGATGAGAAAATTGAGGCAAGCAGGGTTAGGTGACTTGGGAAGGATCACACAGCTAAGAAGTGTCTCAAGCCAGATTTGAACTCACGAAGATGAGTCTTCTGACTGCTGACTCAGTGCTCTGTCCACTGGTCCTATATGGAGTCTTAATTTAGCTCATTTTTTAGTGTTCCCTTAGCTTATCCAACCCAACCCTTTCATTTTATATATACAATTGAGGCCGAGAGGGGTTAAGATGAGTTGCCTGTTAATGACTACTTCTGGGTCTAGTCTTTCCGTCAACCACTCCTAAATCCACCTAATGTACAACCACAACTGTTCCACCACACCTCTTCACCATTTCCACCCCTACAATATCCTGAACATTTTGTCAAATACTTTGCTTCAACAAAAACAAGCAAAAAAAGGAAAATTCTATTTATAGTGTTTCCCAATCTACCAGTCTAGCAACCTACTCAAAAAAGGAAGGCTGTTGTTGCTTCTCCGTTCCACAGCTTGTCTAGCTTGCCACAGCCCTTCCAGCATGTTCTTTTTTCACTTTTTCTCACCTTGTCCTCTGATGTCACCACAATCTTTTCAGGAACTCAAGGCAAGTTCACAGGCATATAGTCTATAGACGCTGTTTTCCATTTTTTGAGATGGTCCCCCAGTCATCAGACATCTTTGCTGTTCTTCAGAATCTTTCCAAGATTGCTGAGCAAGGCTCCTGGGATGTGTTTCCTCTTCCTCTCTCCCTCTTACATCTTTCTCTGCCTTCCATCTGTCATCTCCTCTGGGAATCTTACCTGGGAGACCTCTTCCTCAAATTCCCTCAAGGTCCTGGGTCAGGTCTCACCTTGGCCCCATCCCCCATCTCCTCTTAGAGTTATTTGAGAACACATCACAATCCTCTTATTAGATGGTCCATGGCACTAGAGATGGAAGGGACCTCAGAGACCATTATGTACAACCCCCTCATTTTACAGAGGGGGAAACTGAGTCCCAAAGATGGGGAAGTGCCTTGCCCCATAGTGCCACATAGGTATTAGTGTCAGAGGCAGGATTTGAACCCAAGTCTCTAAATCCAGCATCCTTTCCACTGGACCACACTGCCTCTGTTATCTAGGTAAGTGTCTTGAAGGCAAGAACTGGATCATTTTTCATCTTTGTATCTATCACAGAGCCTGGACTGTAGGAAGGGCTTTAATCAAGGGAGAATTGAATTGCCTGGCGTTGCACTAAGGAGAAAAGAAGGTCCCCTAAGGCCTTGAGGACCCTCCAGTGTGGTTGGAGGGGTCTCAGGAGAACATTTGTGAAAGAGGAATAAGGAATGGTGTATTGACTGGAGGCTCTGTCCTGCTCTCCTAGAAAATCGACCCTGAAGTGGCGGCCTTCCTCCAGGAACTTCGGGGACGGGTGAAGATTGGCGTGGTGGGAGGTTCCGATTACTCCAAGATCGCAGAACAGCTGGGAGAGGGGGATGAAGGTGGGAATGTTCACTTCCCAGTAGGGGGGTGGGGTAGGTATGGGGACGTTTTCTCCTCCCTTCGCTTCACTGTAATTCTCCTTGGTTTGTGTGCTCCCAGACCATGAGGCAAGGAGTAAGTTGGAGCTGAGGTTACGTTTGTGGGAGCAGGGGGAGGTGAGGGAATTAGGGGAGCATCTCCAGGCCGCCCCTTTTCATGAAACAGAAAGTTAGGGAAAGGCAGGAACAGAGTCGGGGGAGGCGGGGAGGCACCTAGGCTTCCCCAAACCAGCATCTGCATTCCTGGGCTAAACAAAATAAATCTGAGTCAGAGAAGGAAGTGGGGGTGTTTAAACTGGGGAGAAATGATTGTGGAGGTGGGTGGCAGGGGAATGTCATGAGGACAGCTAATCCCAGCTCTGCACAGATTATAAAGTGGGGCTCACCTTTGTGGAGGGCAAGTAACCTTCTTATAAAAGGAAGGAAACTAAGGCTCAGAAATTCTGGTTCAACTGGATGATGGGCTCTTGGGTCAGGATGGGAGGGGATATGGAGGTCAGTGTTTTATTCTGCCATGTTTCATTCCTTCCTGGTTTCCATCTGCCTCGGACCCTGCCTGGCATCCCTGCTGCACCTCATTCCTCACCCAGTCATAGAAAAGTTTGACTACGTCTTTGCTGAGAATGGGACGGTGCAATACAAAAACGGAAGGCTGCTCTCCAAGCAGGTTGTCCTCCCCTCCACACACACACACCTGGGTCTTTCCTCCCACCTTTTTATTCCATCTATCCTCAGTTTCCTTCTATTTGGCCCCAGCCCTGCTTTTCCCCCTCAATTTCTGCCCCTCCCCCATATTGATGGCCTGACACTAGCAGACCGCAGTCCTCAGTGTAACCTGAGGCAGAGATGGTCCCATGCTCTAGATAAGTTAACTGAGGCCCCAGTAGGCTTGATTCCAGAGGATCTGCTCCCAGCGGAGTGAGGGAGCTAGGACCTGGGGACATGGAGGGGATGCTAGAGTCATGTGTCCCTCATAGACCTGGGCCCCCGGAGGAGAGAGGCAATCACCTCTCTGCTGCATTTCTCATCCTCTCTCCACATCTGCTCGGGCCTCAGACCATCCAGAACCACCTTGGAGAAGAGCTTCTGCAGGACCTCATCAACTTCTGCCTCAACTACATGGCTTTGTTGAAGCTACCCAAGAAGCGGTGAGGCCAGGACCCCTCCCTTCCCCCCACCCCATTGTCCTGAGGAAAGATCTGAGACCAGGCTGGAGGGAAACCCCCAGGAGGGAATTTGGGACCAGGTAGCATGGAGCTGGGGGAGGGTGGGGTTAGAACAGGGAATGTCAGGGCTGGGGGTGGGGTGCCCTTAGCCCCAAGAATATAACGATTGTGAGAAATTACCTGGCATATTGAAGTATGCAAAGTACTTGATCTACCATTAGCTCATCTTCACCAAACTCCTGAGGAGCCTGTGCTATTGTTATACCCATTTTATAGGGAAGGCAAACCGAGGTTAAAGTGACTTGTCCAGCTTGTATATGCCTGAAGCAGGTCTTCCTGGCTCCAGGCCCAGCGCTTTACCCGCTGGGGTGAGTTGCTTGGCCAGCTGCACTGGGGAGACCTCATTCAGAGGTTCTTCTGGGCTTTCTCCCCATCCCCAGCTCCTTACCCTTCTTTCCAACCTCTGTCTACAGTGGGACCTTCATCGAATTTCGAAATGGGATGCTGAATGTCTCCCCCATTGGCCGCAGCTGTACCCTGGAAGAGAGGATTGAATTCTCTGAGCTGGACAAGGTAATGGGAGGGGATGCTGAACCAGGCTAGGGAGGTGGGAGGAGGAGAGTGAATTTTAGTGCCTGGGCCTCCCTTGGAGCCTAGGAAATGATCCTGAGCTCCTGGACCTTGGGGACCGTAGTCCAACCCCCTCATTTTACTAGGGAGGGGACACAGAGAGTCAGTTCCCTTTTTCCAAATCCAGTGTTCTTTTTGCTGTTCCAGCTTGATTTATTGATGGATCTAAGGCCATCATTTTACTGAGTCAGGTGAAGCATGTCGAGGAAATGGGGGTGGGGATGAGGGGGACTTGCTCCAGATCACAAAGGAGTAAATAAAAGAATCAGGATTTGAACCCAAGGTTCCTGGGGTCCCAATCCAGATAAGAAGTTACATTTCCATATTATTTTGGGGGTTCATGAAGGACTTTTCTCATAAACAGTACTGAGAGACAGTAGGACAGGCTGCAATCTGGGTGGTTAAAGTTTGCTGTGTGTTTCACATATATATTATATAATTTTATCCTCAATAACTGGGGAGGGTTTAGAGGCTTTTGTGACCCCCATTTTACAGAGAAGGAAACTGAGGTTCAGAGAAGGCCAACGACCTCCCTAAAGTCATCTTCTTGGTGTCAGAGGCAGGCTCAGACCAACCAGGATTGGGATATTTAAATTTTTTTGAGGCGTTAGGATTAACTCACACAGCTAGTAAGTGTCTGAGGCTAGATTTGAACTCGGGTCCTCCTGACTCTGGGGCTGGTGCTCTGTTAGCTGACCCAGGAACCGCTAAGGAAGAGAAGTGATGGGATTCAGTGATGAGTTTCGGAATTTAGAAGAAAATGTTCTGTGGGCCTGGAGTGGTCTTTGTGGGCTTGGGCCAACCCAGAAAAAAAAGCACAAACCAAAAGGGGCTCATTTATGGGCCAGCTAATGAGAGATTGGCCCAGGGCCCAGTACTGGGATTTGGGAATTAGTGGATCTTGACTCCTGCTCTCCCTCCTTCCTGAAGGACAAGGCCAATAAAGATAAGCCTCTTGTAGAGGCTGGAGGGCCAAACCAGGCCCTGCTCCTGGTCAGTTAATTTACTCCCTCTGGGAGTGTCCTCCACTGTAAAATGGGGGTGGGGTGGATTCAGTGATCCTTGCAGACCTAAAACCATGACCCTTTGAAAATGGGGATGGTAGTAATAGCTTCACCCACTTCATAAGATTATTGAGAGACTCAGTATGATAAGAGGAGGCAGCTAGGTGGTGCAGTGGATAGAGCACCAGTGCAGGAGTCAGGAGGACTTGAGTTCAAATCTCACCTCAGACACTTGACACTCACTAGCTGTGTGACCTTGGGCAAGTCACTTAACCCCAATTGCCTCATCCTGGGTCATCTCCAGTTATCCTGATGAATATCTGGTCACTGGATTCAGATGGCTCTGGAGGAGAAGTGAGGCTGGTGACCTGCACAGCCCTCCCTCATTCAAAACAAAGCCAAGTGCAAGTCATGTCATCATTTCTCCAATGGCATGGTCTTCTTCGGCCACAAAGGATGAACATACATGATAAGAGGAATAAAAAGTACATGAGATAATGGGAGTAAAACCCAACACACCCTAATGCTTTACAGAAATGTCTGTTATAATAAGATTCTTTTCCCTGTTCACTTCCCTTTTACAGAAAGAAAAGATCCGGGAGAAATTCGTGGAGGCCTTGAAGGCAGAATTTGCGGGCAAAGGGCTGAGGTTCTCCCGAGGTGTGTGGGATGGAAACTGGCCAGGAAGGTCTCTCCCTTCCACTTAGGGGTACCCAGGGTACCCTCATTCTCATTTGAGGTGCATTCACTCTCAGATCCCCTGTCAGCATGAAAAGGAGCTTTAGAGATCACCTGGTACCACCCCCCTTGTTTAATGGTGGGGAGGTTTTTAACCCACTCAGAGAGAGTAAGCTCCTTTCTCAGGGTCACACAGCTAGCTTGGGGCAGATGCCTGGGGCTCCTCACTCACTCAGTTAACCTTTGTGTGCCTGATACTGTGCTGATAAGCCCTGGGCAGACCTAGAAAATTGAGTTAGTCTCCCTGCCCTCTGGGAGCTCTCCACCCAGGGCTCCCAGCTCCAGACTCTCATCCTTTCTCCCTCGACCCCTCAGGGGGCATGATCAGCTTTGACGTCTTTCCCGAGGGCTGGGATAAGCGCTACTGCCTGGATCGTCTGGATCAGGAGAGCTTTGACACTATCCACTTCTTTGGGAATGAGACCAGTCCCGTGAGTTCTGAGCTGACGCTACTTTGGAAAGGAGGTGGAGGCTGCTGGGAAGGGGTGGGATTAGGCCAGGACCCTTGGAGGTCGCCCTCCCCCCAGGCTGTGGGTGAGGCCATGGTTAGTATGGGCTCAGTCCCTAGTTAGGTGCTGTGGGAGGGATGCTGGCCTAACCCTTACACTGCCCTTATTCTAGAAGTGAGGAAACTGAGGCCCAGACTTAGCCAAGGCCACACAGGGGCTGTCCCAGCAGACCTGAGACTTAAACCTAGACCCTGAGGATGACATCTCTCTACAAGCGTCATCCCATGGGACATCTCTGTAGATACCCAGCTCTCATTGTTAGGACACTGTTGTTCTTCTTGGGCCAAAATCTGCCTCTCTGAAACCGTGGGTGGTAGGAAGGAGCCAGAAGGGAGGGGCTTTAACAAGTCCTCTCACCCAAAACCCCCATTTTATAAGTGAGACCAAGCCTAAGAGAGATGGAGAGAGGTCCCTTAGAGTTGTCCCCACTGTCCCCAGCTAGGTTCCCCCCTCTGCCCCAGGCCAGCCCTTCAGCACTGAGGACAGCGCTCAGGTTCTCCCCCTCCCCTGCCCTGAGGCTACTTTTCCCCTGCACCCCTGTTTATGCCAGTGTATTCTACCAGGTCCCAGTTCTTTTGAGTTCAGTTCTCCTCTTTAGAATGGTTCTTCAGCCTCAGGCTTTTCTGCTTCACCCCAGACAGGGCTGTGCTGTGGTCATTCAGTTTAACAAATATTTCCACTGTATGCCAGGCACCATTCCTGGGTACTCAGGATCACAAAAATGCAAAAATCAGTCTGGTCCTTCCCTCCAAGATCTTACATTCTGCTGGGAGGGGGAATACCAGGTGATCTGAGGAACCATGAAAGCCACCCTCTCTCTTCTTCCTTCTGTAGGGTGGCAATGACTACGAGATCTACGATGACCCCCGAACAGTGGGGCACAGTGTGGTCTCTCCCCAGGACACAGTGCAGAGATGCCGGGAGCTCTTTTTCCCAGAGAGTGCACATGAAGCGTGAGGCTGTGTCCCCTGAGGGCTCAGGGACACGGTGTCTTCACCTGGGGATTGTTGGAACACCATCAACTCATGTGGCTGGTTGCAGCAGTTGGGGAGGGAGAGGGAGCTTTGCCCTTCTCCCTGCTCCCATCTTTTTTTCCCTTCCCCACAGAGGAAGAATCTTCCCTGCCTGTCTACTGGAAAAGACTCAGAGCAAGGGCCTTGGGTTGGAAGGCGCCCAGCCAAGCTTCGTCATGGGGGCAGGTGGACAGACAGAAAATTCAAGTGGTGGCCCAAGTCATCCCTCAGGGTGTCTACAGTCTAGGTTACTAACCTCTGTTCCCAGGTTTCCACACACTCCCCTATAGTCAGTCACAAGGTTGCAGGGGTGGGTGGCACAACCGGCATCCAGGAAGGGATGGGTTTCTCTGTCTCTCCTCTCTCCCCTCTTTTCTTCCTTTCTCAAGCTTCTGCAGGTGAGAGAGGGGCAGCGTGGTGGGGGGGAATCCATCAGTAAGCATTTAGAAAGTGCTGGCTGTGGGCCAGGTTGCTTCCTGCCTCTGCTGCACCTTGGTTTAGGGGCAAAATGAAATCCACCCAGCTGCACACCAGGGGTTACCCAGAAGGTGGGTGCTAGCCTCGTACTTGCATGTCTAAGAGCTCAGACCCCACTTGTCCCAGGAGGCAAGTCCTGAAAGGCAGGGATTTAATGCCCTAGTCAACCCTTTATCCCTTCCCCCACCCAGAGCCACTGTTGGCCCCCTGGCATGCCATTTAACTAAGACACACAGCTGTGGGCTAGAGGTAACCTCGTAGCCTCCTCCCTCCACACCCCCAGCCTTGTGGCTGCCTGACCAAGGGAGCAGGAGAAGTCCAGAACTCAGCATCCTAGGCCTGATTTGTCTCTACCCCCCCACACACCATGTGGCCCGTTCTGGGTCTGACACTGCCTGTCCTCACCTAGAATCAATCAGTGTTTGTTTTTCTGTGCAAAAAAAAAAGATTTCTATGTTGGAGAGAGTGTACATATGTAAGAAAAAGCTCCGCTTAGGGGTGAAAGGCACAGCTCTGGACAATGGAGAGCTTTATTATGTCACAAATTTGATTAAACGACAGCACTCCATCTCTGCCTGGCCGTTGTTTCCTTTACTGTAAAAGGGATCCATAGGAATATGGGTCTTGAGTTCAAAGGGACCCCAGAAACCATCTACATTGACTCCTCTGTTTGTAGATGAAGACACTGGGGCTCAAAGAGGTACAAGGATATAACCAAAGTGAAGGGCGATTAGGTCCATGGCCACAGGGGTGCACCCATGCAGAATGAGGACCCCTCCCCCCAAAACTACCCCTAGTTCACAAGTTTGCACCAAAGGAAAGTGACCCCTAAGTGTGGAATGCCAGTGTGCAAAAAAGACTCTGGAGCATCCTGGGATAAGGATGGGGGTCCCCGAGTCTTCCATAGGGGGTCCTACCCTATAGGAGTAAGACAGATGCATATGGCTCCTAGATCCGTGGGTGTTTGCATTGTCCTAGGAGGAGGAGGATGGTTCCCTTCTTCCTAAGGCACCCCCTCTCCAGTTTCTCCCACTCCTCTCTTCCAACAGTCTGAAGAAGCCAGGAGACAAAGGCCACTCCTAATGGTTTATTGCGTGTTACAAAGGTGGACACCAGATCCACCAGGTGGTAACCACACAGAAGTTTCAGACACACGATGGTTTCTAGGGGGATGAGAGAGAAGGGAGGTGCTGTCCTCCCTATACCCCTGAGGGGGGCAGGTCCTAGACCGGGAGGGCCCCCTAAGGGCTGCAGCTACCCCCTCTTTCTATTCCACATATCCTGCATGAACAGACCAGCCTAGGCAGAGAGGAGCACCTATGGACCCAGAGGGGAGGGTAAGAAAGAACCAGAGACTTCATACAACCTAAACTTAGCAAGTTCAACAAATGTGAGTGGCCTCTGGAACTCAGGTGAAGGGATGACTGGCCCATGACCTCCCCCCAGGGGCCAGCTCCAAAGTCATCCCACATAGACCCTCCATTGGACACCCTTTTAGGTGAGTGACAATGGGCATTCCTGGGGTCCCTCTCAGTTGGGCCTGGAGGCAGAGGGAGGTTTTTATGCTTCTGGAGTCCCCAGACTAGGAGTGGGGGTATCCCACTTTGACCCTCCATGGATTCCCTATTTGGAGAAAACCAATGGGCCCTGAAGGCGGAGGCTCAGCTTACTAAGCAGAAGCTGGACCAGGTATCAGACCTGGCTTCTGGTTCCAGGCTCACTGGTCCATTTAAGAGCTCCATAACCTTGGGTATTTCTCTTGTCCAATGGAGACAATTCTACCTTGCCTACCTCCCAGGAGGCTCTTCTGAGGATCAAAATGAGAAAGCATGGGCTTTTGTAAACTATAAGGTGCTATACCCTTCTCTATCATTGCCCCAGCTTTCTGGTGCCTTCCCCCCAGAAATAAAAAAGTTACCCTGTGTCACCATCTCAAGGACAGAAAGAAGGCTTTGTTCTGCCCTCAGAACAGTCAGCTTCCTCCACTACTAACCCCAGCTGATCTAGAATCAAGTGGTCCCCTGCCCCACCCTCCACCCAGCCTTCCTTATGTGAGGGACCCCAACAGGAGCCTGAGTCCTGAGAGAAGACCCCCGCCCCAATCTAGGGGCCCTTTTCCTGGCATGAGAGACATATCTGACACCAATCAAAGCACCCCCCATCCCCAACCCCTCTCTAACCCTCCTGGCTCACTAAGTCTGACCAGTATCTACAATGCATTAAGTTAGTGTGGCAGTTGAAGGAAAGGGGAGCCATTTGGGTCATGTTGGGGAGAAAGGGAAGAGATAAGGTCTGTGTTAGCTACAGAGACAGAGTCTGGGGGCACTCAGTTTTGGGAGGGGGGGCCCATGTGGAGGTGGGTTGGCACAGTGCTGAGCAGGGCTCTCCCCCTGGTGTGAAAAACTCATGATGGAATCCCAGACCAGTAGGAAAGTGGGGCAGGGTGTCTTCCCAAATAGAGGCAGCCCAGGGTGGGAAGGCAGGTTGGCTCTCCTCTCCTCCCCTGTGCTATGGTCAGGGGGGAGTCCTTCCACCTCCCAGGCATGGGGTTGGGGAGACAGGAAGATATGTGAAGGAGGCAGGGCTCAGATCCTGCCATTGTCCAGGGACTGGTTCTACAGTGAAGGAATGCTAGAACGGGGGAAGGGACAGGAGGATGAGGCTCCATTTGTGATCCTCTGTCCAAAGGGCTCACCAGGACGCCGGGCTTCTGTTCTATTCTGAGGGGAGGGGAGGGGACAGAGGTGGGAAGAGCAATCTGTCTAGGGGCTAACACCTTCCCCTGGTCCCAGGGACCCTAGGGAGTCCGGGGACAGGAGGAGGGTGGGCTCGGGAGAAGAAGGAAATTCTTTCCCAGTCTGTTGCCTAAGTCTGGATCTCTCTTCACGGCTTGGACAACAGTACAAACGGGGAAAAATAACACCACGTACACACATACATGAAAAAGCTACACAGGACTAGGAGGGGGCCCCACTTGGATGGAGGCAGAAACAGGCGGCAGAGCCTGGCAGCGAGCTGCCCCTGGACTCTCCCCCTGCTTTCTGCCTTCCCTCTGAGTTCTTCCCCAACCCCAGATGGGCTTCCCGGCACTCGGCTCATCTCCTCCAATTTGGGGCAGATGGGCTCGAACTGGGGGCCCCCCTTCTTTCCCCTCCCTCACCCCGGTGCTGCGGCCTAGGAGCCGATGATCTGGCCAGACCATGTCTCGTGCTTGGTGTGGGGGGCCAGGTGGGTCAGTACCACCTCCACCGCCTGGAACTTCTGGTTTTTCGGGGGGATGGGGCACATCTTGTAGGTCACCTCGTCCCCCTCCACGGGCACATACTCCCCCTCGATGCTGTGGCAAATGGGAGAGAAGAAAGGTGTGAGGTCCTGAGACCAGTGAGGGAGGAGTCCAAGGCTCTGAGCAGGGAGGGCTGCTTCTTGGCAGTACCCCAGTACCAGAGGGGTGAGTCAGCGCTGCAGTCAAAGCCCAGTAGGAAGGACACAGTCAGTGCTGGGGGAGTCTAACGGTCATATTTGACACTGCCATGGGAGGCGGATTTTAGAGCACTCAGACACCCCCAGATGATCTAGAATAATGTGTAAATTCACTACAAAATGCTCCCTTCTTTCCAAATTAAATGCTTTTTTGGAAACATTACACACACACACACACACACACACACACCAATAGTGGCTTACGTAGGCATTTCTAAAGCAGAAGCTACAGCTAGGGGGTGAACCCACTCCCTCTGCCCCCAGGACTTACTCAGACACGTGGACGAATATGTCCTCTGTGCCATTCTCTGGCGTGATGAAGCCATGGCCCTGGGAACGCGAAAACTGCTTGCAGACACCCTTGAACACAGGCCCAGCGGAGGCTCGAGCAGTGCTGCGAAGATAAAGAGAGAAGAAAGGGAGATCAGGAAGAGAGGGGTGGGAGAGAAACCTGAGAGGGCACTCCAGAGCCGAGGCACAGAGAAAGCAGAGGGGGACTCCCTGGGAGTTGCCTGGGAGAGTATAGAGACACGGAGCTATGAGGGAGAGGGCCCCATGATGATGTTCCCAGTTACGGAGCCTGGAGGGGTGAGGGAAGGAACCAGGCACCTGGAAACCAGGTGAGAAACAGCCGGGGAGAGGAGCACCTGGAAAATGGCTTTGAAGCTCTCATTGGCTAGCTAAGTGACCTCTGGAAAGGAGGTGACTAAATCAGAGGAGGCCCCTTCCACTTCCATTCTTTTCTCCCTCTAGTCTCTCATTTAGCGATCTCAGATTCAATTATTGTCTCTCTGGAGATGATCCCCAGCTCAGTTTATCCAGCCCTGACCTCCCTCCTGAGCTCTAGATGACCCTGCATGTCCAGCACCTCACAGACATTTGGAACTGGATCATCTTCCCCCCACCCCCAAACCCTTCCCACTTCCCGGTATCCTAGACGAACCAGGGCATCATCATCCTACTGGTCCTTCGGGTTCCCAAGCTTCCCATCATCTTCAGCCCCTCTCTATTGCCCAGCCCATGGATTGAATAAATTGCCAAATCTTGTAATTTCTTCCTCTGTAACCTCTCCGCTTACGCAGCTGCCTCAGAGATCATCAACTCTACTATTGGAATGGACTTTTAATTGACCTCCCTGCCTCCAAGCACTCCTTGCTCCAGCCCATCCTCCACTCACCTGCTAAGATGATTTTTTTAAGGTCTGGGTCTGGCCATGTAATTCCCCTCCCCCCCCCCCATAAACCCCAATGGTTTCCATTACCTTCAAATAGAAAGGCTTTTGTTTGGCATTTAAAGCTCTTTAAAATGCTTCTTCCTAACTCTCCAGACTTCTCCAGCTTATTCCCCTTCACAGTCTTCATGCCTCTTGAGCCCCATGCTTCTCCCCTCTCTTTCTTTTCCCTGGTGGTCAGTCAGTCTCTCATGCCTGGAGGGCTCTCTCTCCTGACCTCAGACTCGAAGAATCCCTAGCTTCCTTCAAGGCCTTTCCTGGCATCTCCAGATGCCATGCTGTCCCCTCTCTTCTCCTATTATCTCTTTCCAGATTATGTACCCCCTTAGAGCAGAGACTTATGGAGGGCAGGACTGAGCACACAGTAAACATAGCAGATGCTTGTTCTTTGTTTGGTTGACATGGGCGCAGAAGTGGGGACAGTGCAGGGGGACCTGCTGGTACCATCACTTTCCTTATTCTCTATGGGCCGCATTACCAAAGATGAGCCTTGAACCCTGAGCCTGCGGGCAGGAGGAGGGAGATAACTTTTATTTCTTTTGTATCTCATAGAATGTAAATACATGAGGGCAGTAACTTTTTTTTTGGTACGTCTGCTGTATGGAACACAGTAGGTGTTAATAAATGCTTTTTGATTCATAGATTGTATTTGGAGAGACTATGAAACAAGGAGACTAGAGACTAGAGTTTCCAGGAAAGGGAGATCATCTGCGACCTTCAGGCCATTTATGGAGTAGAAGAAAGGTCACTGAAAAAGGAACCCTATGACCTTGGGAAAGTCACCTAACTCCCTTGAGCCTCAGTTCTCTCCTCTGTCCAAAGGGGGCTTAGCTGGAAGGTCTCTAAGGTTACTCTCCCAGTGTTATGCTCCTGTATTTTAGCCCCTTCCTCCACTTGAGCCTGGCCCCAGAGCCCCAGCAATGACCTCAGCTGGAGTCTAACCAGTTCCCAAGAAATCCTCCAGACTGGAAGGTGGGGGATTCCTCTACACCATTCCATCCAGGGAGTCCTTGGATGGACCACAACTCTGCCAGGCAGACCAAGTGCTTTTTCTCAGGCTTCCAGGGGGAAGGAGGTCCTGGGGAGAGAGAAGAGCCAGGGCTGGCCAGTCTGTGTACTCACGCAGAATAGGTCCTCGTTCTCTTGGTGGGGAGTGGGCTGGGCAGGTCTCTGAGTAGGAGGCTGCTGCCCCGGTCCCAGATTCGGCTCCCTTCGCGATGGAAGGGGAAGGTGGGCCAGACAGGAGACTTGGGGGAGTGCAGAGGTGGCACTACAGGTGGCGAGGTGGGCTCAGAGGACATGGTGGAGAAGCCCAATTGGCAGGGGAGTCTTCAGGGCGTGGAGTGGACTGGATGAAACTCGATAAAACAACGCTATGCAGAGTATGGATGGACCCCCAAAAGCTTCCTTGAGATGCCTGCTTCAGTCTGGAAGGGAAGAGGTACAGATACAGAACAATATGAAACAATTGGACCTTGCTGAGCCAAGAGGGATGAACTGGGCTTCCTCTGGATTCCTCAGGGACAGGGTGAGTCAGGAGATGACACTTCATCTCCTGAGTCAGCACCAAGAAGCTGCAGGAGCCAAGCTGTTATTAGGCTGGGAGGAAGGGAGGAGAGGTTGGCATCAGCAACCTTGTCCAGCTCCTGACATAAACACACTTGCCACCCAGCTCTCACTTCCCAGGAACACCACCCCATGGACAGCCCAAGGTGGGCACTGCTGTCACCGGCCACATGGTGTCGCTGGATGGCCACCAAAGCTGGGTGCCTCCTTCAGTGTCAAAGGCACCTCCATGGAGAAGAATGCAGCAGCGCCCCTGCTCCCACAGGGAGAAAATCAGCAGTCCTTCTGCCCTCCAGCTCCAGGGATCCCCAAGCAGGGTGGCAGAAGATACCGGTTTCCAGGAAAGAATGGCAGACTCCATCTCGGGGCTCTGGGGCCGCGGTCTCAGCCTGGGCACTAGCTGATTCCATCCTCCTCAAGGGCAAAGTTGCTGCCCAACTAGGCAGCTGTGGACAACAGAAAAGCACACAGGGAGCTGGGTCTGAAGAGCAGCTCTGCACTTTACTCTCTGTATGGCCTTGGGCAAATCACTGAATCCCAAGTCTTAGTTTTCCTCTGTGAAATGGGGAGAATAATATTTGTAGTATCTGCCTCACCTATAGAGTGGTAAAGGGCTTGAGGAAGATAACATGTGTAAAGTGTTTAGTAGACCTTGAAGTGCTATACAGAAATATCAGCGATTATTCGTAATAACACATTGACATTATTAATTATTAATATGGTCACAGCTTAGAACTAGGAGAGATGTGAGAGGCCAGGGAGTCCCAGATGAAGAGACTGAGGAGCTGGGAAGTTAAACTGTGATTTGGACCCAAATCCTCTGACTCTCAAGCCAGGACTCTGTCCCCTGTGTGTTGATTCCAAATCAAGGCCCTCTCTTCCCCTGGGCCCAGAGAAGTAAAATGGAGTTTAGCTCAATAACTGTTGCATGTCATCTGCCTGCAGTGTAGACAAAGCCTGTATGCAAGGACCTTACATTCTAATGGGCAGGGGAGACAATTCAGGGGGATGCCAGACAACTGCCTTCCAAAGGTAAGGGAGATCGGTGTAGGAAGGTGCTCAGAGAAGTTGGAGGAGGAAGAGGTCAAGCCTTCCCTTTCCCAGAAAACATGGTACATGGGCTGAGCCTTGGAAGAAAGCTAAGACTTCATCAAACATCGAGAAGAAGCCCTGACCCCCAACTCTTGACCCTTGACCCCAGGGAGTAGAAAGCCAAGGTCTGGAAATGGACTGGGCAGGATGAGAATGCAAGAGTGTGTTCATTCATTCAACACTTTGAAGTACCTACTGTGTTCAGAGCACTTGAGAGACAGATGTGACTAGGCAGCCAGATGGAAGAAGGCTTAGAGGAAGAGAGTTGAGGTGTAGACTTGGTTTAAGGTCCCACAGCTGCCTGCATAGAAGATTCAGTTTCCACAGCAATGTGTCATTCACAGGCTCTGGCCTGCCCTCAGCCTACCCACCAGCCCCGCACCCTGGAGGGCTGCTCAGCTTGGGCTTTGTTCCAGCTTTGTCTCTCCACTGCCAGTAACAGTCATTTTTCTCCTGGTCTGAACCTGCTTCCTTCTTCACAACATCAAATGGAAAGTTTATGGAGATGGGCAGTAAGATGGGGAAGGTTCCTGGCTGCAGCCCTGATTCACCCTGTCTTCTAGGAAATGGGATCTGCTTCTCTTCTTACCCACCTTCCCCTGCCCCTCCCCACCCTTGCCTGGTCCCCACCCCCTGCTGTCTCCAACCCTACCTTGCCAGCCCCTACCACTGTTATTCCCGGCCACCAGCCCTGTGTCAGGCAGTGACAGACAGTGCCGGGAGGCAGCACTCTCCCCACGGGGATGGGGGGAACAGTGGCACCAGTGGGACCAGAGGAGTCTCAGATGTTTTTGAGCTCAGCCCCCACCCCTCCCATCCTTTACCACCAGGAGAGAGAAGCTGCTGTTTCTGCTGCCAGATTTCTGCCCTCGCTGGGGACCCCACAGGGCTTGTCAGCAGTGAGGGATGTGACAGACACTGCAGGGACAAGCAGTCGGCAGCTGCCTTGCCTCCCCTCTTCTCCTCCCCTCCTTCCTCTTGTCTTTCTTCTCCTTTTCCTCTCTTCTCTGCTCTCTTCTTCTTTCCTCCTGTTCTTACCCTCTCCTGCCTCTTCTCTCTTGTCCTGTCTTTTCTTCCCCTCTCCTTACTTCTCCTCTCCACTCTCCTCCACTCTCTTCTCCTTTCATTTTCCCCATTAGCAGAATGTGTAAACCAAAGGAGACTAAGACAGGGACAGGGGGAAGCAATTCGGTTAGAGGTTCAGGGTTAGAGGAGAAAAGAGCCCTGGATTTGGAATGATAAGACCCAGGTTTGAAGCCTAGTTCTGTGCCCCTGGGCAAATCACTTGGTCTTCTTAAGCATTTAGGGTCCTACCCCCCTGCCTTGGTTGCTGACAAAGTGAAGTGGGGCTCCTGGAGATTTTTAGAGCAGGGACCGCAGATGCTTGCCGACCCCAGCAGGCAGGGCTCTCTGTCCTTTGTAGCCCTTCCAGTCTCTTTTGCCTGACAAGCTTTCCTCCTCAATACTTCTTCCCTTTGCTCCAAACCGCACTTCTAAAGGTCAGGGTGCTGAGAGCAGCCTTCAGCATTGACTCCCCCCTCCAGAGTGGAATAGAACAGTGGGAGACCCTCTAGGCTAGAACCTCAGGATCTTCCTCCCTACTTCCCTCTGTCCTGAGGGAGTGGGGGGATATAAACAAAGACTACATTGAAACCCTCATCACCGTTTTTCCAGACAACTTCCCCAGGGAGAAAAGCCCCAAACAACTGCACCACCACTGTTTTTCTCCAACGTCCCGACTTCCTTCCCCAGCTGTGTTCCTCCAAGGAGGTGAGGGTAGAACAGAACATTTGGGGAGGATGGTCTCATCTCCTGGAGCTGGTCAGGGTGAAAGGATGGAGATGGGGAGGTAAGTGTAGGGGGGTTACAGTTGGTTTGCCATCTTTCCCCCAGGGACATGATGAAGGGACAATTATAAGGATCAAAGCAGACCTCCTTAAGTGAGGTAGCTAAAGGCAGAGGGAGCTGGACATGAGGCTTAAACACACATACCCTTCCACTCCTGCTCCTCCCCTCAATCTCTGCCACCCTCTGCAGTGGCCACCAGGATGCAGGGCTGAGAGGATGGATAGAAGGCCTCTGGAGACTGTGGCCCTGACCTGAAACTCCTGGACTATAGATGATGGCTGGTTCAGCCCTGTAACCTTAGGGAACCAGGCAGGGCTAGACCAGAACCAGGGACAGCTCCTCCCCTAAATCTACCCTTCAACATGTTCCCCCAAGGGCTCTCACCCACTGGTTTGCCTTTCTCACCACCCCACCCCCCCTTCCCTGCAATGCAGCACTGGGTTCTGCATCTAGCAGGTGAGGCTGAGGAGGAGGGTTGGACTGGGAATGCAGCTTTGAAAAGTGCTTTGAGATCCAAATGATCATGCAAGATTCCAGAGAAACAGGAAAAAGCTCAGGTCATCGTAAACCTCCAGATTTCTCCATGGACTGCCTCTGTTGTCCTCATGCTATGGTTGGCATTAAATTGCCAAATCGGAGGGCTGCTTCCCCCAGGAATAAAAATTCCATTTACTAAAACCCTTCTCTCCCCACAGGAAACCCTGCGGCCAATGATGAGGCCAGGTAGAGTCAGCAGGGCAGCTGCCCTGGAAAGGCAGCTGTTTTAATGAAAAATGCTCTGGATTTGGAGTCGCAGGAGCTGGGCTTTAGAGGTGGGTGCATGACTGTGGGCATATTATTTTACTTTGGTGAAGTGCCTTGGTTTCCTTTTCTGTAGAATGGGGAAGAGGGGCCAGTAATAATACTTGCAGCAGCAACCTCACAGCATTAGGGTGAGGAAAGTGCTTTGTAAAGCACCTAGGAGCCAGTGAAGACACAAGACAGGAGGAGGAGGAGCTGAAAAGAAGACAAGGGGCTGGATTGGGTGACCTCCCAGGTCCCTCCCAACCCAGACTCTAGAATTCTAGGCTAAGGTAAGAAGGAGGCTGGAGGTCACAAAAAGCTGAGGGGGAAACAGAAGCTAGGGCTAGAACTTAGGGGGTTGATTTGCAGTTTGGATGAGGGGGTGGTTCTGCAGCAGACACTTCTTTTTGTGTATCACAGATCCCTTTGGAAAGCTGGTGAAGCCTACAGACCAATGATTCTTCCAAATCATGTTTTTCAAATCCACAAAATGAAATATCAATGATTACAAACAGATAAATTATATTGAAATACAGTTATATATATACATATATTATATACATACATACACATTATATATGTGTATATATATTTATAAAGTTCCTAGAGCCCAAGTTAAGAACCCCTGCTTTGATGGACATTGTCCAGGTAGGAAGAAGCACTGGTAGCTAATGCTGTCCTAGCTCTGGCCTCCTGAGTGCCCACTCTCTGTCCTAGACCTCCTTGTTCTGCCCTGGGTATGGCACAGTCTCCATTCCTGTCACTTCTAGCCACCAGAAAGGCAATGATCCCCTGCTCTGTACTTTAGGGAAATCAAGTCAATGCAATAACAATAGAAGTGCCTCATCCTACTTTATGAGGTTGGAGTTTTCCAAAGGAAGTTTTGCTAAGAAATTAAAGAATCACACAGATCACAGAGGACAGGTGAAAGTTCAATGCTCTTCTCTTTTCCTCACTTGGGGAATACCTATTAAAATAAAATCCATTGGGGTTCAGTCCTTGGGCACCTTTTTTCTCCCCTCCAGGAAAGAACCTATCATAAGAGGTTTGTACCCATCCTTTGGGTAAGCAGTACAGCAGATGATTGGGTTTTTCCCCAGCTGGAGAAAGAAATAATTATAGTTTTTCCTAATACACTCCCATTTCTATAGCATTTTCTGGTTTATGAGGTGTATGTTTAACAATGTTTCTGTGCAATAGGTAGTATACATATTCTTGCCTCCATTTTACAGATGAGAAAACTGAGGTCCAGAAGGATTAAGCAGTTTGCCCTGGGTCACATGGCTAGTAAGAATTTGTACCCAAGTCCTCTGATTCCAAGGGCAAGGTTTTACCCAACCTATCCTCACTGCTATCCAGTCTTTCTGGTGCCCAGCCTACTTGTGAAGGGTACAAGTTAGGATTTTGGTACCTCTGAAGTCCAGGAAAGTGGCTCATGGTTAGGGGTAAGAAAGTAAGAGACAGCACCATGTGAGGGAAAGAGTACTGCCTTCATTGACAGGACATCCAGGTTCCAGCTCTGTCTAACAAAGCACTTTCCTTGACTAAGCCTCAGTTTCTTTCTCTGTAAAAATAAACTCATGGGACTAGATGGCCTCCGTGGCTGTTTCTAGCTCTGATTCAGAGTGTAAGCCTGAAGACCAGAAGCTCAGGGTCTTGTTTTCTTTTATATTCATTTGCAGTGCCAGACACAGAGCAAACATGTGTCCAACAAACTTCTGATTGATGGAGGGACTAGTGGAGAAAGGAAGTGGAGAGAATCATCCCTTCCTTTCCAAAGTCTCAATGCAGAAAAGTCACTGGTGCCAATGGTGCCTGAGGGACCGGAGATAGACCTGGATGGGTTAGCAAGGAGGGGATGTGAGGCAGAGGGGGATTGTTTGGGTACTGAACTTGCTGTCCCAAGGAATGGGGCCCCAGGGAAGCATGGGAGACACCTCCAACCCATAGAATCCATCCTTCTGGGTAAACAGAGGCAGAGCATCACAGGGAAAAGAGGATTGGACTTAGAGTCAGAAGACCAGCTCTGTAAATTACTACCTATGTAACCTTGACCAGTCACATTTCCTCATCTACAAAATGGCAGAGGTTGTCTTGTAAATAACCTCAAGGGTTCGTTCCATCCCTGTATCCCATGACTCTAGCTGTGTGGCCATGGGCTAATTCCTCACCCTCTCTGAGCCCAAGTTTCATGATCTTTAAAATATAGATAATGTTACTGAGACTAGATATTTCATAAGATTATTGTGAAAAAAGTTTTGCAAGCTATAAAGCAGACTAGAAATTTGAGTGTTTATTATTATGTGATGAGGACAGAGATAGGAGAGAAAGTGCTACTCTCTATCCTGGATTCTCTCAGGCCTGATCAGAGGGAAGGGAGGTAGTATCGCTCTCCTTGTTTGGGCTTGACCAGGGTAAGTTGGTCCCATTGTCATAGGACCCCACTCAGATGGAAGAGGATGGAAAAGCTTCCCAAGGATATCAGGTGCACTGCTGATCTCATTTGGTGACCTCAGCCTACTTTTGGCTGACTAGGAAAGCCATGCTAAGAAATGCCAGGTGGTTTCTATCACTTTTCCTAGGGAATATGTATTTCCTCTGCAGTCCTTCTCTAGCCCTGGAGAAGGGCATGGATGACAGATCCTATAGTCAGACCAAAGCAGACTTGGAAGACCAACTCATCTAGCCCCTTCCTTTTAGAGAGGAGGAAATGGAGGTTGGTGAAACTAAGGGCTTTGCCTAGAGTCAGAGAGTCAGGATTGTAACCCAGATCTTCTGGGTCCTCTGCAAACCCAGAACTCTTTTTTAATGCACTGAGAGACAGAACCATATGGATATATATATATATATATATATATATATATATATATATGTGTGTGTGTGTGTGTGTGTCTGTGTATGCATGTGTGTATCTCTATTATAAGCATATGTATGTATGTATAAGTATATGTATGTATGTACACATATAGATGGAAGGACAAATACTGAAACTGAAGCTTAAATACTCTGGCCACATGATGAGAAGACAGGATTCATTAGAACAGACCCTCATCTTGAGAAAGTTTGACACAAAAGGAAAAGGAGATGGCAGAGGATGAGATGGAGAGATGGTGTTCTGGAAGTAATGACCATGAGCTTGGACAGACTTCGAGAGATGATGGATGGAAGGGCCTGGCGTGCTGGGGTCCATGGGGTCATGACACAACTGAATGACTGAATGATAAGAAAGTATATGAGTGTGTGTGTGTGTGTGTATAGATAGATATAGACACACATATTTGTGTATATACATATATATATACATAGAGAGATATGTATTTGTGCATGTGTGTGTATATGTCTCTCCATATATACCCATATGTATATATGTGTGTGTATACATATGTGACCCCATGAACCATAGTACACCAGGACCTTCTGTCTAATTGGACATGACTGAACAGCAACACTAGATAGATAGATAGATAGATGATAGATAGATAGAGATATATACACATATACAAACATATAAGCTGAGATCGGGGATAGAGAGAAAGACAAAGACTTTAGCTGGAGATACGGCCTTTGGGCAGGTGTCAAAAGTCCTTCAGACCACTGATTTTATTTTTTAGACCAGAAAGGGATCTTAGAGGTAGTCTAATTTGACTTCTTCATTGCATGAAGGGGGAAACTGAGGGTCAGAGAAGTAAGGGGAGGTGACCTGCCCAAGGTTACACAGAGCAACATTTCAGTTTCAGGACTTCTATCCGCAGCGTTGCAGTCCCATTATGGGTGAACGGGAGAGTCAGGACTCCTGGGTTCTATTCTGGTGACTCAGGCAGGAATGCTGAATGAGTCATTTGCCATCTCTTTGGCTTAAAAATAACAATAAGAAAGTAGGTGCCCCCCATGATAAGAAGGGCCTAGCCTCCTGCTGACATAATTGGAGGGTAATTACCACGCTTGGATAAAAATAATAAGAGATAAGATGCAGGGCAGGGAAAGGGGCTTTCCAAAAGTCCCAGGTCCACCCTGGGGCTGGCCCAGGGGAGTAGGAGGATCCCTGGCTTTCCCCCTTTGGATCCCACCTCCTGGCAGGCCCAGCCCTGGTTCCATCTTAAGAATATAATCAGAAGGAGATGAATCTCCTGGCACTGAAGGTGACCTAGTTACAATCAAGTTCCCTTTGTGGGGGGAAGGTGGCAGCTATGTGAGGGAGCATGGCCACAGGAGCTGGAATCTTGCCCCAAGACCCCTTGTTCATCCTGTGTGCCCTGGGAAATAGAGACTGGGAAGGAATTATCAGGATGATGGAGACTTCAGAGCTAGGAGACCTTTCCTCATCTTCACAAACCTTAAAGCACTAGTAGCATTTATATGACCCTTTAAGCTTTGCAAAGTGAACGTTTACAAATGTTGTATCATCTGATTCTCACAACAACCCTGGGAGGGAGGTGCTGTTTTTATCCCCATTTCATGGATGGAGAGACAGGCTACTCAGGATGACCCAGCTAGGAAGGAGCTAAGACCTGATTTGAGCTTCCATCCTGATTTCAGGCCCATCCCGTCTCTGTCTATAGAATTAGGAGCTGTTATTAATTCATAACCATCTGAAGAACTTTAACCACAGGAGCACTCAACAGCGATAGATACTCTCAGCATTCTGGGATAATAGCTCACATCTCTAGAACATCTATGGTGGACAAAGTACTTTATAAACATGTGAGGCTCACAGCAGCCCTGGGAGGGATCGCTGCTATCACTACAGCAACATGTAACAACAGAGAGATAGACGTGGAGTCATCCACGGGATGGAGCCTGCCCTGCTCCTTGGGGCCAATCGATGGGAGCTCTCCGGGGTGCGCCAGAGAGAGGAGAGGCGGGGGCGTCATCTCACCTTGTCCCCCCGGACTGGGAGGGACACAGACGTCAGCTACTTCAACCCCATTATTTTAGGGATGAGGAAGCTGAGACCCTGCGGGGAGAAATGAGGGGCTCCGGGGCGCACCGTTATCGTCACCACCAGCACTGGAACTCAGGTATCGCGCCTCCCATCGTGTCTACACTGTTGTGCGCTGCGTGGAGCCTCTGTCGCTAGTCTCTGAAACTCCAGCCGAGCCCATTTCCCTGGTCTGGAGTTATGGAAAGAGAGGACGAGCCCCCCGGCTCTCCTGGACCACTTTTGTGCTCTCGGCTGCCGGCAAACACGGCCCTCGCGTGTCCTCACCCTGCCGCTGGACCTCCCACCTCCACCCTCCTCTCCTCCTCGGGAGGCCGGACGGCCTTACCCCAGCTGACCGTCTCTAAGGTTTTTCCTTTTCCCGGGCTGCTTGCTCCCTCTCACCCATCCCTGATTCCGATCTCCTGGGGAGATCGGCATTCCCAAGCCTTTCTGCTAGTCTGTGAGAAGGGTACGTTTCAAGTACCCACCCCCATAACCACCCCTAGGGATCTCCTCCCCTCCAAATGAGCATCCGTGGAACATTCCATGGAACCCACAAACGCTTTTGGTTAGGGGTCCCCTCCTAAATCCATGGTATAGCCTGACTTTAGGTTAGAGAAGACTGCCCTGGCCTCTACCATTCGTTGTAAAGGGAGGCACCATCCTCATCCCCCGCCCCCCAGCCCAGGCTCAGTCACTTATATGCCGCTTAATTCGTTGGTTGAGGGGTGGAGAAGGGAAAAAGGAATTGAAAAGAGTTTTTTTTGAGGGGGGGGGTTGGATGCTCTTGATGTGGGAAGAGGCAAGGTTAGGGGGCAATGGGAAGGGAGAAGATGGTCAGAATTTAGGAGCAGGAAAGAAGCTGAGATGGAGGGAGCGTAGTCTAGGGGAAAGTCATCTCCATCCCCCATCAGAGCCGGAGCTTGCTGTTTCCCAGGATGATTACCCTAATAGATTGTAGCCAGTCTGGTGTGATGCAATGAGTTGCAAATTTATAGGATTAAATAAAGAGGTTGCCCTCCCCCCACATCCCATTTCCTCCTCCTCTCACCCCCCCCTTAGACAAATCTGTCACATCAATAGCCAGACTAGACTCATTATTGTTCTTTGCCTGCTTGTTTGTCTGCCTCTCCTCCCTCTCTCCCTCCTCTCTCTCTCTCTCTCTCTCTCTCTCTCTCTCTCTCCCTCCCTCCCTCCCTCTCTCCCTCCTCTCTCCCTCCTCTCTCTCTCTCTCTCCCTCTCTCCCTCCCTCCCTCTCTCTCCCTTTCTCTCTCCCTCTCTCCCTCCCCCCCCTCTCTCTCTCTCTCTCTCTCTCCCTCTCTCCCTCCCTCCCTCTCTCTCCCTTTCTCTCTCCCTCTCTCCCTCCCTCCCTCCCTCCTCTCTCCCTCCTCTCTCTCTCTCTCTCCCTCTCTCTCCTTTCTCTTTCTTCCCCTTCTCTCTGTCTCTCTGTCTCTCTCTCCATTTTTCTCCCCTTTTTCTTCCAGGATGATCAGAGAGCTCTGCAGTCTCGAAGCTTTGTAGAAACACTCTCTCCTCACTGGATGCCAGTGAATGCCCCTTTCTCTCTCTGACTGACTTGCCTGTACTAGGTTCACATAGTCAGAAGGTTAGATATGAGCATCCTTCCTCCTCGAGTCAGGTGCTCAGCTCAGAACAAAACAGAGACTTGACCCCAGAGTCTGATCCCACTGGGTTAAGCTCTTGAGACCACTGGGGTCTCAGTCAGGTCTCCAGAGAGAACTGAACCCTGGAGACTGTCAAGGTAGAAGGCATCAGAAAAGGTTGATGGAGACCATTGTATGAGATGTAAGAAAGAGGCCGCCTCTACCAGGCTGGGGGTGGGGGTTACAAGAACAAAATAATATGGAGTCATCTCTCCTCTCTTCTAATTACCCCAATTATCTTCATCACACACACGCACAAAATAGAAGCAATGATATAAGTGCCACAGTCCTTGGTCCTGTGCCGGAGCAGCCTCTCCATCTGCCCCTCCCCCCAAGCCCCAAATTCAGGAGCACTGAATTCACTCTCAGTAGAAAAGACCAAGTACTGCCCTTCCCCTCCTCCGTTCCCCCAGCCCCGCTCCCCTTGATTTTTTAAGATTGACTTGTGCTTGCCCTAGTATTTTTTTTCAGGGGATTTGCCTCCCCCTTCAGGGAGAAGGGCATTCCAGACATGTCAAGCTTTCTTCCCAGCCCTCCATCCAGCCCAGCATCCACCCTAGACAGACACAAAATCATGCTTCTAAAGGAAACCTGTGCGGAGGGGGGTAGGGGGTGAGGTGGGGAGGGGTTTTCATTCTTATCTTTAGGCTCTTCTTCAAAACCTGTCATCATCCCTGCCCCCTCTTCCCCCCAGGGACTAGCCCCACAGTCATTCCTGCTCAGATCCCACCAAGGACCCAGCCTCCCTGCCCCCACCCCCTGGCCTCCCCATCAGTGCCATCAGAAGGGTCATCCTTTCTCCGGCTGCTGGCTTACCTTGTACCGTGGAGTCAGCCTACCGCGGGAACCTCCCTCTTTTTCTTTTGTACCCCGATTCTGAGAGTCGGCAGGCAAAAGGATGCACTGAAGCTATTTGGTGTGTGTGTGTGTGTGTGTGTGTGTGTGTGTGTGTGTGTGTGTGACAGAGAGAGAGAGAGAGAGAGACAGAGAGAGAGAGAGAGAGAGAGAGAGAGAGAGAGAGAGAGAGAGAGAGCGCGCATGCAGCACCCCAGAGCGTGAACTCACACTCACACACATCCACTCCTTCCTCCTGACGTCAGGGGCCGAGTAGAGAGCAGGTGGGAGGGATTAGGATGGGAACTTGAACTGTGACTTAAAGACACACCAGGGCCTTTCTGGTCTTTCTCCAGAGCAGGTTGCTGATGGAGCCCGGGAAGGAGCCGCCCCAGAAGCCTCTGGGGCACCCTTGGGCCCCTAAAGCAGAGTGACAGGGTCATTGGTGACACATGCTTCACAGAGCATCTTCTGGACTTTGAGGTGTCTTTTTTTGGAAAGTGGCTTTTATTGCATGAGTCGTGTATAATTCATCCAGCGGTCAGATGAAGGAAGACGCTAAAAAGCACTCACCACTTCTGTGCTAATTAGCTGCAGTGAAGAGAGAAGTCTGGGCTTGGGAGACTCTGGTAGCAGAATGTCCAGAAACCCTCACCCTGCTCAGGCCTGGCAGCAGGCAGGAGCCTGAAACAGTATCATGAGGGTAGACCCCCATGGGGTCTGAGGAGATCCCAAGAACTTCCTTCAGGGACAAGCGGAGGAGCCAACTCTTTCGAGAGGCCTCTCCTAATGGTTAGTGCCTTCAACTCTTAAATTACCTTGTGTTTATTTTGTACAATACCCTGTATTTACTTATCTGGGGCATCCAATCTGAGAATCAAAAATGCTCTGAACTGGAAAAGGCCTCTGAGGACATCCAGGTCAACTTATCCTCAAATAGGAATCTTCTTCTTTGACATTCCTGACAAGGGACCAAGCAACCTCTGCTTACAAGGGCCTGCCTGATTCCCAAAGAAGACCAGGTCATTTGGGGTCACTTAATTTTAGGGAATTTTCCTTTACATTGAGCTGGAATGTGTCCCTTTGTCCCTTCAAGCCTATGCCCACCTCTCTTTGTAAAGAACTTCCTTATTTCTGTCCAGGGTATCCATATTCTTCCAGGCATCCAGTTTTATAGTCAAAGTCATCATCTATCCATGCCAAGTCTTATTGCTCAGTCCTCCACAACATCTCTCTTCTCTGTCCTTTTCTCTCTACTGATATTGGCTCCTTGCCTAGTCCAGGCCCCCATCACCCCTCAACTGAACTCTTGCAATAACCTTCCACTTGGTCTCCAATCCATCCTCCATAGAATTATCAGATTGCTCTCCCTAAGCACAAGTCTAACCTAGTCATCTTTCTGCTCTTAAAGCTGATGACCCCTAAGGATCAGGTATGAGTTACTTCCCAGGTTGGCCTCAGCCTCCCTTTGTGGGCAGCTCCCAAGTTTCCCTCCCTCACATATTTTCCATTTGGGCCAAACTGGCCCCATGCCTCCTCCCTGCCCTACCCCATTCCCTTGCCTCTCTGCCTCATTGGTCTGGTAGTCTATCCCCATGCTTGACACACAACCCCTCCTCACCTCCACTTCTTGGAACCCCCAGAACCTTCTTTCAGGGCCGTCCCCTTTCCTAATCTCACCCACATTGTTCACATCCCCTCTGGAGATCACTCTTTAATTGATCTGGGGCATGTATTAGGAACATCCTGTATCCTTCTAGTAGGATGAGAGCTCCTTGAGTGCAGAGACTATCTCATTTTTAATTTGTATCTCCAGTGCTTAGCCCAATGTCTGTACACAGTAGGAACTTAATATATGCTTACTGATTGGTTGCTATTTGAAAAATTGGCCTTGTCCCTGGCCACCCCCAGCCTGGAAAGCTGTTAGTCCTCTCTCCCCCTCCTGGCATCCAGGCTTCCTATGAGTCCCTGCTAAAATAGAACCTTCCCTCTTTTGGTAGGTCCTATTTATCTGATACACAATGTGTTTGTCTGTAGTTGTCTGCTGGCTGTCTCCTCTCTCCCACCATGAGCTCCTTGAAGGCAGGCACTGACTGTCTTGGTCTGTGTTTGTCTAGGCAGGGCATGGCACATAGTAGGTGCTGAATAAATGTTTATTGACTGACTGGTCCTTCTTCCATAGGACAGCCCTTTCCTGACTGGAAGTCAGTATGTGCCCCTCCCTAGCATGGGTGAACACCCTCAGTCAATCCCAATGCTTACAGGACATGATTTGAGTTCCTTCAGCACTGGCTGCTTGTCTCTGGATGTTCTCCACTTGGTCATGTCCTTCCCCAGAATGGAGAGCAGTGTGCCTGTGGGTGCGACCCAGGCAAAGGTCAAGGGGACCCTGCCCATGTTTTGGATCCTCTGCTTGGGACTTACAGAAAGCCTGGGCCCAAGGGCCTTCCCTCAGCTCCACTCTGGCTAGCACACCAGACAGGGTGACCGCAGTCTCCCTCTTCATGTCCAGCCTCCGTCCACACCCCAGTTACTCAATGCAGAGATTTTTTTGAAGGCCACGGCAAAGGTGATGGAGCTCCTGTGTCTCAGAGCCGTGAATGAAGGTTGCTGAGTGAGTTGGAGTATTCTGATGCTGAGTAGAGAAGAAAGACGCTCATCTGTTCATTCAGGAAATCAGCTGGCAGCCAGCACCCACGCATCAGGCAGTCTGAGTAACAAGATACTCTGCTTGGAAACTAGGGGGCTTAATGGGAGGGGATCTCAGGGAGAAACAGAGACTCGGTGACATGGGCTGGGGATTGCCAGTTCTTTAGTAAGCTGGGAAGCTTGGAAAAGCCCAGACACACTCTTGGGTCATTCCTTTCTGGTTTATAACTCTTTCATCTGACTCAGTTGAAGGCTGCACTGTCTCCTCCATTCATCTGCCAAACAGAGGTCCCCAAGATTTTGTGGGCACAGGCTTGGCTCTATCTAACCCCAATGAGGCACAGGCTGGCTCTATGCCATTTTGCTATAATAATGATCAGTGGCTCAAGGTTTGCACCATCTCTCTTGAGCACAGAAGCAGGTTTTGACATTGCACAGTGGGAATGGACCCCATCCAGAGAGGGACTTTCCCCATGTGGGAGCTCACCATATGAATGAAATCACAGGTCTGGTTCCATCTCCCTAAAAATACCAAGCTGCCACACTCAGGTGACCAGTGACTAGGCTCCCCCCACCAGGGTACCAATTTGTTTCTAGCTGGTTAAATGTCAACATTCTGCCGCAGCTGGCATTTCTTTGTGTCTAAGCCTGGAGAGGAAGGCCTAGTCCAGCCTGTCTGGCTCCATCTCTCATCTGAGGAGTGGGGAGCGGAGGAAGAGCTGTGTAGCAGATACAGTGTGGGCTCCAGACAAGGCTGAAAGGGACCTTAGCCAGTCCAGGTTGGGGTTTGCTTTTCTGTGTCAGGGAACCCCTGGAAATGTTTGGTGAGACTAGGGACCCCTAATTAGAATTTTGGTTGGAAACGCACCAAATAAAATACAAGGATTTCAAAGAAAACCAATGAATTTGGAACATGGATATCTAAAAATGAACAAGACAAGTTCACAGACCCAGGGTAAGAAGCCCAAGTCCCTCGATTTAGAGATGAGACAAGTGAGACCTGGAGCTGTGAAGGGATCTGTCCAAGGTCCCCCAGAGAGGAAGGAGCTGGCCTGGGGCTAGAGCCCAGACCCTTCCCCTCCAGGGCGGGGAAGCCCTGGTTTTCTGTGAGTGATGCTGGCCTGGCCTCCAGGATCGATGGAGGAGGTAGGTTCCATGTCCACCCCTGGCCTCTTGGTCTGACCTGCCTCCCACCCCTCTTCATCCTTCCTCTGACCTCTCCTGGCTCAGTTCCCTGAATATTCAATGTGCTTCTAGCCAGATTCCAGAGTCCCTTCTCTCCCTGCTTATGGGTCCTGAAGTCCACCCTTCTAGAAATCTTGCCCTAAATGGGACTGATCAACACTACATGTTCCCTTCCTCACCAGGTTCTCAGCAGCTGCAACTGATGGCAGAAAAAGCCCTCCCCTTTCTGTTTAAAGACCTAGAAATGAGCAGAGAAGCCCTTCTCATCACTATCCTAGACACTAACCACTGAGCAAAAGCTCCATCTCACAAGAACAGGAACAAGAATTTTCAGCAATAGTTGAAAAGTCAACCTCTCTACTAAGTCCAGCTCACAGATTCATGGAAATCTTAGGAGCTGGAAGGAACCTTAGAGGTCATAGCAGCCCTCATTGTACAGATGGGGAAACTGAGGCCCAGGGAAAGGAGGTGGCTTCCCCAAGGTCTCTGGAGTGTGTCAGAAGGGAAAGAGTTGGTCCAGGGCCTCAGACCCACCAAACCCTTCTCTAACTCTGCTGCTTCAGAGAGGGGCTACTCTGCCTTGTTGAGGTCACTGGGTGGAAGCAGGGTAAAGTTCATGTCTTCTCTCAGACCTGGGCTCCTGTCATTACTCTGTGAGTCAAAAGCTGCTGATTTTTTGTTTTCATTCAGACAAATTGATATCCATTGGGGTGTGAGTAACATCTGCTTCACGAATTTCCTTGACTGTAAAATGGGGATGAGAACAGCACCTGCTTCACAGGGTCGTTGTGAGGACCAAATGAAAGAATATTGTAACTGTAAGGCTGTTCCGGTGTCTGGTGCACAGCAGGCGCTGTACAGTTACATATTCCCTTCTCTTTTCCCCCAAATCAAGGAAAGCAACCTGAGGACTTAATGTGACTGACCCCTTAGACTCAGACTGGAACAATCGATGGAGTTCTACTCGCCTAAGCTTTCATAGCTTAGAACTGTCCTGACTGTGGGATCAAAGAATTGGTGCTCCTCAGGCTTGGCCCTGCCAGCTGACCAGGCTGTGTTCAAGCCTCCATGGGAAACATGGGGGCCGAGGAGCTGTGCCCAACTGACCACATGCTGTGTTCTTGCTGAGTATCCTTTGCAGGCTTTCACTAAATAAACTTCTTTTCTTATTAACTGGCCTCCCAATGTCTCCCTTTGTTCTTGACCTAAACCTCTGGACAGATATGAGTCAGGCCTAGTGCAGAATATGGTGTTCAGGCTCACAAAGAAGGGATCTATGTAAGCAAAAGCAGGAGGGATATGATGGATGACAACATAGCAGGAAAGGAAACATCCTCCCTAAAATACAGGTCAGCTGCCATAAGTGCAGGGCATGCAGGAGGGGAGTCTAATCATGCTCAGGCATCATCTGCCCTTCTGGACAGACTTCATGTTACCTCTCACTACTAATAATAACAATTTAAAAATTATAATAGCACTTTCATAGCGCATGAGGGCTCACAAAGCCCTTGTACAGGCAATCTGATTGGAATTGGAGGCTCTTGGGATGCCCATAATGCTACCCAGTCTCCCAGAGTGCCCCCCTCTTTCCAGACCCTCCTCATCCTTCATGGTCCACCTGAGGTCCTCCACAAAGCTTTCTGGATTTCTATGGCACTTACTGTCTGAACCAAATAATTTAGCATTTCACAATACTCTGATTTTTATATCCCCTGTTGTTTCTGTATATACTGGCCTTGGCTCCCCTACTAGAAAAGGAGCCCAAGTCTTGCCCTTCCTTATTCTACCTATCTCCTCCCCTCCAAGTGCCTTTCTGGGACAGTGCTAAACAAATGCCCCAATGCTAACTCAAATACCCTGAGTCATCTTTGAGGCAACACCAAACTTGCTGGGCTGGATTCCTTCAGCAAGCTGTGAGTATATGGTGAGGGAAGTGGGGGCGGGAGGATGCCAAGCATCTGAAGTTGGGCCATGGGATGCCAGGGCTCAGGGCTGGAGGTCATTTGACCCAACACCTTTTTTACACACGGGGAAATTGGGATCCAGGGTGATTCAGGGCAAGATTCCTCAGCGGAAGAGATGGGATTTGGCATTCTCTGAGTCCAAATCCAAGGCTACTTTCTATGCCAGAATGCCCAGGGCAGGTGAAGGAGTCAAGCGAAGCGCATGGAATGCATCCTATCCTAGCAAGCAAGGTACAGACACAGGTGTGGATGGCTGTCCCCTCTTCTGCCCAGCAACCCCGCTCCATGGCGGCTGCTGGGCTGGCCCCAAGCTCTCCACCTGACACCTCAAGAGGCTGGATTTCTGTCCTTGCACTAGGGCCTCTGTGCAGCTGGCCTCCTGGGCCGGCTAGGCTGGGGTAGGAGCGCGGTGGTGCCCAGGGAGGACCTTCTGCCTCTGCTGAGGACAGGGCACGCTCTATTTAACCTGACCCCAAATGCCAAGGATCTCATTCACATGTTTGTCCGCCTTCTTCAAACAGGAGGCCTTCAACGGGCCTTTCTCCATCGTCCATGTCAGTTTCAGGCTCGAAGGCCCGCCCCCATCCCTACACAAGGCCCGGCCTCCAGGGGACACTTCGGAGATGCTGAGAGATGGAGGGGCGGAGGGAAGATGGGCGGGAAGGGGGCGGAGACTGAGGGCGGTGGGCGGGCTCGAGGAGAGGAGGCGTGGTCTTCGAGGACGGAGCGGAGCCTGGCAGGGGAGGGGCTTCTGGAAAAGGGGGAGGAGTCAGGAATTCTCCCTTCCGCTAGCAGGCGGCGGAAGTTGGAGGGGCGGGATTAAGAGACGGAGCCTGCTCTGATGGGTTCAATATCCGGAAGTGATCCTGTTTCCTGGAGACGGCGCGTGGCGGCGGCGGTGGAGACTGGCTGGGCGCGTGGGCGGCCGGTGCGTGTCCTCTGAGGTCGCGGGGCGCCTGTCCGCGGTGCGGGAGCGGGAGGCCCAGGCTCTGGGGCCCTCTTCTCCGAGGCCCGCTCGCGCGCGGGGCCCCCGCCTGCCGTATTTCTCGTGCCTCTGTTTCCCCATCTGTAAGGAGAGAGGATCGGCCCCTCCCAGCCCCAGACCTGGGGCTCACGGTGACCTCGGGCCGGCCCCTGCCAGCTTCTGGGGCTCAGTTTCCCCGTCTGTAGAAGGAGATGGGACTAGATGCCCCCCGCCCCTCCCCCAGCTCTAGCTCGGCTTTGTTACTTTGTAGCCAGGCTTCAGGACCTTGGGGCCCCTCCGGGCCTGTTTCCCGTCTGTCCAAGGAGGAGGTTGGTGGCCTCCAAAGTCTCCTTCTGGCGTCTTGGGTCTCCTGGTCCCCCACCCCGTGCCTTGGGCGCATCCCTTCCTGCCTCGGGGCTCGGGTTCCTCTGACTCTGAGGCCTGGAGAGGGAGGAGGGTTGAGGGTCTGCTGCCTCCTGTCTCTTCCAGGGCGTGTGCCCAGGATGTTTGTCCTGGTGGAGATGGTGGACACGGTGCGAATCCCACCGTGGCAGTTTGAGAGGAAGCTCAATGACTCCATCGCGGAGGAGCTGAACAAGAAGCTGGCCAACAAGGTGAGCTCCCTTGTGTCCCCCGTCCCCCCCGCCCCCCGCCGTGGCCCCGTCTCTGGTCTCGGAGCACTGCCTTCCTCCCCTCTACCTCTCAGAAACTTCATTTGAGGCTCGGGCGGCCCCCCCTCCAAAACCTTCTTAGTCAGCAAGCACCTACTGTGTGCCAGGGACCCAGAGAAAGGCCCCACGCATCCCTGGCCTCCCCCATCATCTAATGGAGGAGACAGCCAGAGGTGAGCAGGAGCACCTGAATCACTACAGCATAAGTGAAAGGAGCATATCTGAGGGGGTCCTGGAGGAAATGGAGTGTCTGCGTGGGGACCTAAGGAAGCCGGGCTTTCTGGTGCCAAGCAAGGGCTCCCTGCTGGATCTTGGAGGTGGTGGGGAGCATGGGAGATTGTGGAGCTGCAGAGTCAGGCCTGACATGGGTGAATTCCTTTGGCTGAGAGAAGGGGTGAGAGGTCAGGACAGAGCTGAACAGGAAGCCTGGCACATAGTAGGTGCTTATCAGCTTTTGTGGATTGGGGGTGAAGCAGGGCTCTCATCCCCATTTAAGATAGAGGCAGGTGCACAGGGAGTTCCTGATAGTTGCTTTCATGGCCTGGGCTTCTTCCAGGGCAGGCCTTGGAGCCCTCTGCACAGGTCCAGGAGGGCACAAGAGCTGGCCCCCTTGTGACCCTGCCCTTCCGCTCCCTGGCCCAACCTGGCACCCACTCGGCCTCCTGTATGGGAACCTCTTGGCAGAGTCCTGTCCTTGGCTGCCGTGGGCAGGCATGGTGGTCTCAGACGGTCATGGCCAAGGACCCAAGGACACATGGACCTGTGGCTGAGTCAGCATGCCTCTACAGGTCGTGTACAATGTTGGACTTTGCATCTGCCTGTATGACATCACCAAGTTAGAAGATGCCTACGTGTTCCCAGGGGATGGTGCATCTCATACCAAAGGTGGGCATCCTTGTTCCCCTCCTTACACCAAACTGAGGGTTGGGACAGATCTCAGAGGTCCACCCACCAAGCCTTTGCACTGGGCTGGGGCTGTGACCTGAAGTGTCCACCTCTCCTCTAGGACACCCCTAATTGTTGGGGAGCGCCTGGCTACCCTCTCATGACTGCCCCCCCCCCAGGTACTCAGTGTTATTTCCAAAGCCATGTCCAAAGGATGGCCCATGGGGTGTTGGAGGCAGCTCTTGCAGGCATCGTGGGAAGACCTGGATCTGAGACCAGGCTCTGCCACTGAAGGGCTGGGCCCCTCTCCATCTCCCCCTCACTCCTCCCCAGAGTCTCAGTTTCCTCCTTTGTAAAAGAAGAAGTTGGACTCAGGCATCTCTAAGCTCTTCTCTGGCTCTGGTCCAGGCTTATGGGTCCTGCCACATCTTGTCCTAGAGCTTGGGCTTCCCTTGGCTGATCCTTGGAGATGTCTTCTCCTAGTCACCTTCCTCTGGCCATGCCCCAGTTGGGCAAGGTAATGGTCAGAAGTGGGCCCTGGGCTGCAGGTGTGCTCTGACCAGGCCTGGGACCAGGGGACTTTGCCATGCCCTCTCCCCCGACGAGCTACCTCCCCTGCCATCTCCTTTCTTTGCTTTTAAGAATCAGTATTTTATCTGTGTCTCTGGTGTTTACAGCACAGGAATTTTTGGGCATGAGCCAGCCTGTCACCCCCCAGACATACAGAAACACACATGCATACATACATGCACACACACACAGATCATGTGAGCACTCTTTCTATAAAGATATACAACCCAGCCAAGAGACCAGCAGTGTCTGCAGCACTCCTCACCTGTCCCCTTCCACATCTCCATATAAAGGAGGGGGCCAGTTTTCCTTCTCTGTTCTCCAGGGCTTCAAACCCTTCTCCAGGGCTGGCCCTTTTTGGGACTTGGTCCTGGCTGGAACTATGGCAGGGAATTCTTAGAACCTTGAGGGGAGGGTTTCTCTGTCTCTCACCTGGGACTGCTCTGTCTCCTCAGACAGATCTCTGACATTTTACTCACCTCAGACCCCAGATGTGGCCTCCTTCCTGGTCCAGGGCACACTGGTTGGGGTGCATTTTCAGAACCCCGGTGTCCGAGGCCCCTCTGCCAAAGCCAGCCTGGGGGCTGAGGGTGAGCCACCTGCTGTCCCACATGGGGAGGCTCCCAGGCTGGTCAGTCTTTTGGGGAACAGGTTTGGGGAGGGGACAGCAGGCCAGATGCAGGCACAGCATCGTTAGGCCCCCATGCCTCCAGCACTGATTTAGGTCTCAAGTCTGAGCCAGAAAGTAGCAGAAGGTGATTTAATCCAGTCCTGTCATTTTACAGCTGAGGAAACTGAGTCCTGGAGAAGGACAGGGATGTGCTCCATCCCCACAGTCGCTATGGCAGAGCTGGGGTTGCTGATTCTCTTTACTCTCACCAGCTGCCTCTGGGGCTTTGGTGACCTTGGTGAAAGGAAAGGTTTGGGGCACATGCTTTCCGACTCCTCAGTGGGAATCCGGGACATTACTTTGGGGAGCACCTCCTTTTATTTCTCGAATGCCTCCCTCTTGCAGGGGATTCCTTGTGCTTTGGGGTCTGCCTCCTTTCTGACCTTCTTTGGGGTTTGCTGCCCTCAGCCTTGTGCTCTGAGATCCACCTCCCCGTCTTTGCCACTGCCAGAGGCCAGCATCAGAAACTGGCCTGCAGGTCACCACTGCAAAGGGCCTGCGATCAGCAGGGCAGGCTTGGAACGCCTCGGGTCCTTCCTGCCCCCCACGTTCCCAGGATACAGGAGGCTAGAGGATTTTTCCATCTTGTGAGTGAATGACCTCTCTGTCCCCCTTCCCAAGCCTCCCTGGGAGGTGAATGGCCTCTCCCTGGCAACACAGGCCTCTCCGCTGTGGTAGCAGAAAGCACTTTCTGCTTACTGATGAGAGTCTTCCCGCACGCACCCCCTCCTCTGGCTCAGGGGCTGTGTGGCCCTGCCTACCTCCACATGCCTCCCCTTCTGAGCTGCCCTGCAGAATTCTCCCTGTCTGCCAGCCCCCACTCTGAAAGTGAGGGGGTCGAGCACATCTTTTAAAAAACATTTTTATTCATAGCTTTTTTTTTAACCTCATCTTTGTTTCTGAATGTATTTTCTCCTTTTCCTTTTCTAACAAGCCACTGCTTGGAACAAAGAATTCAGATGAGGGAAAACAAGCAGTTCAGCAAAGCTCACCAACATGCTAACTTTGTGTATGCATGCAGTTCATGATCCCCTGCCTCTGCTCAGAAGGGAGAGGCACATGTTCTCCTTTCTTTTTTGGGGCTACAGTTGGTTCCATTTGCTTGTGGCCTCTCCCTTTATGTGACTGGGCCCCCGCCTTCTGCTCCTGCCCCTGCTCCCTTCTCTTCACACCAGTTCAGACTGAACACCCTGGGTGTCTAGTTCTGGGAGTCACTGTTTGAAGGAGGCACAGAAGATATGGCTCCCTAGAACAAAGAGACCAAGGGAGTCCTCTCCTCCACCCTGCCCCCCATGCCAATGGCAGTCCTCCTTGAGCTTCTGTTTCCAGGTCAGAGCTATGCCTTAGGCTTCCTGGCCAACCAGTCTAAAGAAATCTTAATTTCTCTTGAGCTGACTCTGCACTTCCCAGATTCTAAAGGAGATGGGCCCTCGAGGTAGGTCAAATATGCCTTTGTTGCAGAGAATGCCAGTGGACCCTGTGACGTTATCTGCATGACCTGTGTTCCACCAAAGCTTTAGGCACCCTGGGAGGGGACCTTGGAGGTCACCTTAGGTACCTACCGGGCTGTGAGGGGCTTCCAGAGCCCAGGACCAGTGATTGACTGAGGGCGGGGCATTCTGAGGAACTCCATTTCCAATCAGAATTGATTCTGATTCGGTAAAAGGAAGAACTTAGTCATGTTGAGAATGGTCTGAGAATGAACTCAGCTGCCTCATTGCAGAGGGAGTCCCCTGGCATCTGAGTTGTTTGTGCAAAGAACTGCGTGACCATTGGGCAGATTGTAGTTGAGCTGAGGTCAAGGGCTTTTGATTCCGGTTCCAAGAACTAGTTTTTCCGATATTTGGTAGCTGTATTTCCATATCATCGATCCCTTTGTCCTTCGGATCTTATTTTGTGCATTTAAACATCGTTGTGGGAGGGTGTCACAGCTTCCCCAGCCTAGCCAAGCAGGGCACAGAGTCCCTGGGTCACCAGATGGTCCTCTTAAGATTCAAGGGGCCTTGTTGGCCTTATATCTCACACGTGGCCTCTCTGCTCTTATTTGGGCACCTTGGGTGATGCGGAGCTCGTTAGCTACCGAGGCAACCTGTCCCACTTGAAGCTCTGTTGAGTGGGGACTTCTTTCTTTGAGCTGAATCTGCCCCCGACATTGGCACCAAGGAGAATAAATCTAATCCTTCTTCCATATGATGACTCACGGCTTGTCCAAGCATTCAGGTTGTGTGGGGGCCCCAGACACCCTGAACAAGAGGAGCAGAAGGATAGCCCTGCTGCAGCTGTGCAGCGTGGTCATTCCCAGGGCCAGGGGGAGAGATGGCCTGCGGCTCTTGGTTCTCCATTCAGTGGATTATGGAATGTGGACCAGGCCAAACAGATTCAATGCCTTAGCTAAGAGGTGGTATCTGGGAAGCAGTCCAGACCTGAGACTGGCTGGCCCCAGGAGTTCCTGTCCCCAGAGGTCCCCAGGTTGGAGCCAGGTGGCCAATGGTGGAAGCTCTCATGGATGGCATTCTGGTGGCTCTGTCTGCTAGATGCCCTCTGAGCTCTTTTGGCTTGAAAATTGTGAGGTGTCCTGACTCTTACTCCCTCTGGCAACTATGGCTAGTGTGGTCAGGGATTGTTGGGTTGGAGGCTGGAGGCCTCAGCCAGTGGCTCTGCTGTGGGGCAGCCGTTTGGCCTTTGGGATGTCAACCAGTGATGGATTGACAGGTGGACAGACAGATCAATGGATGGGTGGGAGGAGGGACAGGCAAATTGATAGGTGGATGGACAGAGGGCCAGAACCCTAGAATCCTACAAAACCTGGGGTGAGGCAGCCTTTGTTTCCTTACAGTCCATTTCCGCTATGTGGTGTTCCACCCCTTTTTGGATGAGATCCTGATTGGCGTGATCAAAGGCTGCAGCCCAGATGGAGTTCATGGTAAGCGGCTCCTTGGGTCACATGGCAGAGTGGTCTTGTGAGGAAAGCTCAGGTTAGATGGTCAGGGAGGCCTGACAGGTGATTCTGTCACTGGCCATGGACTCATCCTGAAAAGCCATCTGCAAATTAGGTGTATGGGTGAGTCTTGTGTTAGGGCAGCCGGCCAGTGGTTGCTTTGGGGGAGTCCTTTTATAAAGTGGGGATCTTGAGACAGACTTCAGGTAGACAGGTGAAGTTTGTGCCAGAGCTGGGGGCAGGTGGGCACTGCTGGGCAAGGTCGTTGGGGAACATTTCTACCCAGTGGGGAGAGGACCCTTAGCATGGGGGCAAGAGGAAGCACGCCCAGGTCCGTGTTTCTGATACAGTGGCGGCAGAGAAGGGAGATGCAGACTTAGGGAGGGGAGATGGAGTATCCTGATTATCAGGCCCAGGCCAGGCCATAGGACCACTTTGTGCAGGCCCAGGGAGACTGTGATGGGCCTCGCTCTCTGCTGGACACTCAGAGGCCTTTCCTTGCACGTTCTGTAAGTTGAATTCCTTTCAGTCTCTCTAGGCTTCTTTGATGACATCCTCATCCCCCCTGAATCCTTGCAGCAGCCGGCCAAGTTGTATCCTTCCTGCTGTTTGGGGAGGCCTTTGGAGGGTGCAGGGATTCTGCCCCTCCCTCCCCACCCCATTCCCTGACCCGGGAGCTCATTCACACCAGGTCACCTTTTCTGGACAGGGTGTCTTACTCCACATTGGTTTGAGGGCCACATGAAAAGGGGCTGTGGTGTGGTGGGAGAGCCTTTCCAGTGGGGGCCCCTATTCTCACTGTCGTCTAGGTCTCTGGCATGGAGCTCTGGCCTGGGAGCTGGGCCCCCTCCCCTTGTGGTGCTGGCCAGGCCTCCCACAGAGCTCTAGGGGAGGCTGCCAAGGAGATGCTCTTATCTAGGGGACACCGATGACCTTGGGCAGCTCAGGTAAATGAGGGGTTTGGAAGGAGGTGACCTCTCCTTCAACCCTGACGTTTACTCACTCTCTGGGTCTAGATTTCATAATTGGGGGAGGACTTTGACCTTTGGCCCATGCCCTCACCTGTCTGGCGTGGCCCTCAGGTGGGCTGCAGGCCCCGATCCTTTAGCCTGGTCACTGGCTTTATGATCATGCCTTGGTAAGAGATGGGGCAAAGGGCAACTCCCATAGACTGCTTTCCACTGGTTGAGCCTCTTAACTTTTCAACCCGATCAGTGATGAAGCTGAGCAGGTGTGGGTTTGGGAGTATGAGACAGAAGAAGGAGCCCACGACTTATACATGGACACTGGGGAGGAGATCCGCTTCCGTGTGGTGGATGAGAGCTTTGTGGACACGTCCCCGACAGGGCCCAGCTCTGCCGAGGCTTCCACATCCAATGAAGAAGGCCCCAAAAAAGAGGCCCCTTATACTCTCGTGGTAAGAAGGGAGGCTTCTGGGCCGTGGGTGGCAGGGAACAGCTTGTGAGCCCTGGGTTGGGAAATACCAGGGTGGGTAGGGGCAAGAATGACTGGCCATGGGCCAACCCAAAGACGGCTGGAGACCACCCCTCCTTCCTTGAGGGAGGAGCCAGCTGGCATTCACCATACACTGACAGGCAAGAATGATGCTGGCTCATCTCCTTCCCCAGTGTGGTGTGGCTAAGCTCATTCACATGTAAGAAAAGTGCCTGCTCTGAAAGGGCCTGGGAATGAGATTCCAGGCATGTACTACAGGGGGCCTGGGTACTGTAGGAAATAATGGGTATCTTTGGCCCTGAATGGGGCCCTAGCTTGTGGGGCATGGGGGAAGGGTGATGGGAGCAGCTAGAGCGGGATGAGCACAAGGCAGAGGAAGCTGGGACCAGGCAGCATCTGCCCCGGATCTCTGGCGTGGGAGGAAGGAGCAGAGCACACTGGGAGGGAGGGCATTGAGTGGGAGCTAATTAGAAGCTTCAGGTGCCCTGGTAGTTTGTGAATCCCTCACTGTCTACCTGGTGAGGTCCACTGAGGCCCGCAGACTGCCCAGGGTCTGTGCACTCTGCCTGCCTTGTAGGATCAGGTTTGTCCCACTTTCACTGGGCCCCTCCTGACCAAGGACAGCCCAGGGTTGCCCCCCCCCCCCCCCAGTGCCCATTGGCGGGATGGCTGGTTTGCTTTGAGAAGAGGGCCACTTCCTTAGAACCAGGGTGGAGCAGACACTAAAGTCTAGGCTGAGTGTGCCATTTTCTCCCCCTGGCAGGGATCCATCAGCGAACCAGGCTTGGGGCTATTGTCTTGGTGGACTAGCAGTTAGTGACGGTCAGATAGCACTGTTTGCTGGCAGCTAGACCCGAGAGGCCAAGGCACAAGTATGAGTGCTCAAAGTGCCTGGCTGCTGGCCTTGGCTTCCCCAGAGCCCAGTGCCCAGCCTCCTCCCATCAGAGCCGTTATGACAAGTGGGGACTGAAGACACACTCCCACAGCCCTATGCCAGTTGGGGTGGCTCCCATTGCAAACCACGTGCCCAAGAACCACGAGCAGGTGAGAGCTGTGGGATTGCCAGCAACTTCACATGGTGTCTTCTCTGACTCTCTGTGGACTGACTACAGGAAAGAACAGGGGTTTGATTCAGAGACCCTGGGAATGTCTCTTATGAGAGTTCCTTACATGAGCCGCCTGCCCCTCCCTCCCAGCTTATAATCACCTGGTCCTGCCCCTGTCCATTTGCCAGCAGTGAAGCAGAGTGACCTGTCCTAGTGCTGCCACCTTGCTCTGGGCTGTCTGCCTCAGTAGGCTCTAGCAGTTGGAGAACCCTGAATGGGGCTGAGGCTTTCTGCCTGGTCAGTCAGCAAGTCAGTCAGGCTCGATTTCAGCCACCTCCAAGGAAAGGGTGGCCCCTGCTTTGGTTTCTATAGCTGTGCCTTTACATCTCCCGAGGAGGTTGGGGGGGGTGGGGTGGGCGGGGCTCCTGTACTGTCTGGGGCTGTCCTTGGAGCCTGGCTGGGTAAACTAGGCAGAGACACCCCCCCAAGCCCCTACTCGTGCCTCCCCCCAGAATAAAATGACTGTTGCTGGTAAAAAGTAAGCTTGAGTGTTCTTGGCAGTGTTGGATGCTGAGGTTCTTTTCCCAGCTTGTTTTGGGGCAGAACTGATGCTGCCAAGTTAAAGCCCTTCTTGGTGGCCTGCCCTCCATCCACCCTCACCCTGAAGACCTGCTTGGACTTTGGGCTGAGCCTTGCATAGTCACAGTGGGAGGTGTGGGCATGGGACAGAGCCCAAAGGACAACGTCTGCCACTCTAACAGGCCCTGGGGTGGCTAAGCGAGGTGGGCTGGACCAGGGGCCAGAGGGCTGAGAAAACCCTCAGGCTCAGTGCTGGGCCTGCCTGGGGCCGAGCAGGGTAAGAGCCTCAGACTGGCAGGAGGTGGCTGTTTTGCCCTTCAACTTTCCTAAGAGGGGAGGGGCCTGGGGTGACTTTGGAAGAGAAAAGACACACAAGAAGCCTGACCCTGGAATTATGGGTGAATGTGGTGACCTGTAACGTTCTTTCCAGTTTTGTCATCCTGCTCTGAACCGCACGTGTGCGCGTACACATACACACAGCCACTAGTGTGTGTGAATGTGCACGCTGTTTGTAAGGACGTGTATATATATACACACAGGTGTGAGTGCCAGCCAGCCTGAAGGGAAGGGGGCAAGAGACAGGTGATGGAGGGCCAGGTGCTTGACTCTGGCTGGCCTTTAATCTGGACCCTGGTCGCTTGGCCCACTACAACCCAGAGACACTAAGGGGGCACAGTTACCCTGGACAAGGAAGCAGTCACTGAACTGGAAGAACAAAAAAAGATTTTCTTTCTTTTAAAACCTCTAGCCACCATTGAAATGATCAGGGAGGAAACACTTCTTGGGGTGGAGTCTGATGATCCACAGAAGTTAGGCGGGCAGGGCAGCCCATCAGCACCCAGGGGCCATGGGGCCGCTCCAGGCTGGGGCCCTGGGAGTGTAGGGGACCACGAGGCTCAGTGGGGAGGGGGCGATGATGACCGCATTGACCACATGTGGAAGGTAGAAGTGCTCCTCTGTAAAGGATGCCAGAGCCAAGTCCAATGAGGGGATGGAGATGGGGCAGGGGGGTGGGGCAGAGGGGGCCTGGCTTGTCACTGCTGCAGCTCCTTCATCCGATTCAGGGCACTGCCCGCCCGGAACCACTCTATCTGCGTCTCATTGAAGGTGTGGTTCAGCAGGATGGTTTCCTGGTTCCCGTTGGGGTGCTTGATGATACATGTCAGGGGCTGTAGGACACAGAAGGCCTCACTCCCCTGGCCCAGGGTACCATGTGGACCTCCCTGCTCCTGCCCCCACCCCAGAGCCCGGCTCTAACACCCCTGAGCCACCTGCTGTCCAGGGGTCACTGCTCCCCCCGGCCTCTGGTGTCCATCCCTAGGCCTGGCCTGACCTCTGCTCCTGGCCCAAGTGAAATGAACAGGCCTTAGGGATACTGCCAGAAACATGCCCCCAACTGCTGGCCAAGGATGAGATATGGGTTCCCATCCCAGCTCCATGAAGCTGACTGTAAGCCAGTCACTGGCCTTCTCGGTCTCCTCCTCTGAGAAGTGGGCCAGATGGTTCCTGGGGACCCTCCCAGCCCCTCTGCAGGGGAGGCACCAGGGCAGGGGACTCACAGCCCTTGGCCCCATCAGCTCGTTACCTTTCCAGGAGTAAAGTCTTTCAGTCCTTGGATGGTCAGTTTGTCCACGGGATGAATTTTGTTATAGTCATTGGGGTCAGCGAATGTCAGAGGCAGCAGACCTTGTTTCTTCAAATTGGTTTCTAGAAGTCAGACAATGAGGGACCCTCAGTCCTTTGGCCCAGGACACACAGCCCTGAAGGCCCTTGGGGTGTCTGGCGGCTTCCCAGCAAAGAGCCAGCCCCCCGAGGAGGGAGCCAGGGGCCACAGCAGTCAGACATCCACAGGTCAATAGGGACACTGAGGTAGGTGGGGGCCTCCCAGCTTGTGTCAGAGGGAAAGAGAAGACCAGGGGGACTTTCACTGCCCCTAACAGAGAGCAAGCCATGTCTGCTGAGGCTTTTCTCACATGAGAAAAGGGACCAGGGACAGTGAATGCAATCCCCTGGTCCTCAGAGGCCTGGCTTCCTGAGCCTGCATGGTAGGGGAGGTCTCAGACCCCGTGGGCTGGGGTTGGCAGTGGCTTGACCTTCCCTAGGGAGGAGTGCCACCCACCAGGGCTCCCAGCCTACCGTGGATCCTGGCGAAGCTCTTGGTGATGATCGCTCGGCAGCCCAGGTGCCGTGGTTCCAGGGCTGCATGCTCCCGGCTAGACCCTTCCCCGTAGTTTTCATCTCCGACCACCACCCACCTGATGCCACTTTTCTGTTTGAAGGGATGGGTATGGGTAGTGAGGGGCTTCAGGCTTAGGGGATGAGAACCCGAGAGATCCTACAGGGCTCCAAGCCCAGAGGTCTGACTGCCCAGAGGGCCCTGGGAACCTGCTATCTTGGTGTGAGCCTAGCACAGGAGCACTACCAATATCAAGAAGCTGCCTAGCTTTCATGTTGGACTGAGAGCAGTTGGGTCAAAGTTCCTGGGCATGCATCCTGGCTCTGCCACTTACTAGGAACCTCCCTTCTCTCTGCCTCAGTTTACTCATCTGCCCAGAGGGCCTTGTTCTTCCTTGGAGGGGGAAATAACAGCTTCCCTCCACTCCCAACAGTCCCCCTCAGCCAGTCTGGGGTCCTCATAGGGCCTCCACAAGCCTCTAGGAGCGGGGGGCCAGGTGTCAGGGAGGACCTGTGGGTTCCGGGTGACTCAGCTGACAGAGGAGGAAAGTGATGGGAAATGACTTGTCCACAGTCACCCAGGCAGGGACAGAATTCCAATCCAGTGCTCCCCGTCCTCTGGTTCTTACCTCCCATCTGCCAGGGCCCCAGACCTAGAGCTGCTGCTGCTCCTCACAGGCCTTGGCTCCCAGTCCCTACCCTGTTCCTCATCCCAGCCCATCCTGTCCCCTCCTGCTTGATCCCAGACAGCAGGGTGGCCCTATCAGGGAGGGCCAGAGAGATGACTAAGGCCACCCAGCTGCTGAGGACGGGTGAGAGCAGCCGAGCCCAAGGATCTTAGGTGTCCACTGGGGGCAGGTAAGAGACATGAAGAAGCCTCTGCCAACCTGCAGTACCCTCTGGCTTCTCATTCCACAGGCCAACCTTTCCTTTTCTAAATCTCCCCTGAAATGCGTCCTTGTTAATTAACTCTTTCTTTGTGGATTCCCTGGGCTTCCCTTACCCACTCTAGAAGGTGTGCCAAACCCCACCCTGTGCACCACTGTCCCCTTGCCCTGCATGCCATCCCCTGGGTGCACCTTGTAATGGCGGGCTGTGTCTGGCACTGGACCAAACTCCTGGGTCACCACGTTTCTCACTGAATTGGCTTTCCCATTTTCTATGTTGATGGCACCAATTAGCAGGTTGTTGGAAATGTTGTCCAGGTGGCCTCGAAACTTAAGCCAGGGACCGGCAGCAGAGATGTGATCTGTGGTACACTTCCCCTTGACCTGGGTGGGAGCAGGGAGAGCAGAGGTCAGACACTCAACTCTGAGTGAGGTATGGAGGTCTCCAGGTGGCTCAGCGGGAGGCAGGATGGGGGGGTGGCAGCGGGGTTTACACTACATGAGTAAGCATGAGCCAGTGTCCCAGACCGAGTCCTGCAGAGAGGGTTTCTAATGGGGTTACTCAGGGAGGCCAAGGAGGTGTGCAGGGATAACAATTGCCCGCTACATGCCCATGACTGTGCCAGCTTTGGGGTGGGGGACAGCTCCTGACCTCATGGCGCTTCTGCTTGACCTCACAAGAACCTATGGTACAGATACAGGAAACTAAAAGAGGGAACACGCGGGTCAAGGGCAACTGGGAGGAACAACTAGCTTTGGGGGGCCTGAAAGGGCGACATTAACTACTGCCTTCATTGGGGGAAGGAGTTTAGAGAAGGCTTTGGGGAGGAGATGGGTGTGAATTCAGCAAAGAGGAGACCAACTGTCGGGTGGAGGGAAGAAGAGAGCAAGACCAGGGAGGAGAAAGCAGGGGGCACGCTGGGGGCAGTGGAGGGCACAGAATGAGAGCTCAGGACTGTCCCAGTTAGCCCAAGGGGTTTGACTCAGGTGAGCGAGATGACTAGATCAAGGGGAGAGGAAGGTGAGCTCCCTGCGGGCAGCCCAACGGACAGGAAGCATCTACTGTAAATGAGGAGCCAGCCGGGCAGTGGCCCTGGCCTGTCCAGAGGCTAGTCTGAGGGAGGCTCCACGTGCCTAAGGGATAACATGCAGTAGGTGGGCACCATGAGAGGTGAAAGAGACCCAAGATGGTTTCACAACTAAAGCAGGGGCCTGGTGACGGGCGGTTTCTTTCTTTACAGAAAGTGAGGGATGGTGGAGGACCAACGGCCAAAGGCCAATGTCCACCTAGGCTCAGGACACAGGGCAAGCCCCTCTAGGAGGAGATGGAAAGCACCCTTGTATTTGGGAGTTGGAGGAAAATCTGGGTGTCACCTCATGATATGGGGGCAGGAATGACAAAAGGGTCAAGACCCACCCCCGTCCCAAACAAGGTGAGTGGACATCTTTTCAAGCTCGCCAGCTGTTCCTAGGGGGTGGTTGAGTCTGAGCTGTGGCCCCTGAGGAGGATGGGGAAAGAAGAGACCCTGGGACAGACCCAGACTGACAACAGGGCTGAGAGCCCAGCTCTCCCTGGGCACAGCCTATGCTGAGTGGGACGTCTACTCCATAGGCCACCTAAGAGGCCTGCCCTAACTGCCTGCTCTGGGACACAGACTGGAAGCAAAGTAGCCGCTCTTTCTGGAGGAGACATGGAGGCTGAAACCAGGACCACAGACAGACCATGGGCAGGACGATAGCCCTCCAGAAGTTCAATGGACAGCACTCCATGGCCTCCCTGGGCTCACCTTGATGAGGATCTGAAGGTCCTCCAAGTCTCTGCCATCCCACTTGTCAAAGGGCTCCAGGAGTTGCAGGCGTTGGCTGGTGGGGCTTACGTCCACACGCAGAGAATTGCCATCTTTTGGGGGATACTGGTAGGTGTCCTGCCCAGGGTCAAAGTCCTGTCCAGCGGGGAAGGAAAAAGGAGAGAAGTCAGTCATGAGAGAATGACCATGCCCTGTACCAACAACAGCCAGGGCCTGGGTATCTGGGGGGCGTAGCTTGCGGCCCCAGGACTCCAGGCCAGCCCCCACTTCCAGGCACATGACATGGAGAAGGGGATGTTACCGCTCTGGGAAGCTCATCTGCATCAGGAGGTTCGAGTTTGAACTTTTTGCCATCTTTGCCAGTCAGCATGTCTGTCTCCGGGTTGAATTTGAGGGTGCCGGCAATGGCCAGGGCGGTGACAATCTGCAATGGGGAGAAGCCTTGAATGTGGCCCCCTCCACAGAGCTCAGGCCTGCCCTCACATGAGCTGGGGGACCTTCAGCAGTCAGGCTGTCCTGTTGGCCTGGCAGGAGACCCCAGGGCCACCATGTGCACATGGAGCTGTGCAGTGCACTGGGAACTTCAGGGCTAAGCTTGTCTTGGGGATGCCTACAAGGCAGCCTTTACAAAGGCCTACTGTCTGCCATATACACTGTGCCTGCCGAGATTAAGTGAGACGCTGGATCTGTGCTATCACCAAGGGCTGTGTTCACGGCACTGACTACAGCACACAGGCAGTTAGTCCAGACTATTCAGCTGGGGGTGGGGTGCCACTGTGCACAGAGTGCTGGGCCTGGCCTCAGAAGATCTAAGTTCAAACTGGACTTCACACCAGGACCTCGTTGCGGCTCTTAGCTTCTGTCTGCCTCAGTTTCCTTAACCGTAAAATAGGGATAATAAAAGCACTGCCCTCACATAGTTGTAAGGATCAAATGAGATAGCCATCATCAAGCCTGGTGCAGAGTAGGAGCTTACTAAGGGCTTCCTTCCCTCTCTGTGGGTGAGGCAGAGAAGGGGCCGATGGCCCCCCACCTCGGACCAGGCCCACTTCCAGGAAGCTCACCTCTGGGGAGGTGACAAAGGCATGGGTCTCAGGGTTGGCATCATTGCGGCCTGTGAAGTTCCTGTTGTAGGAGGTGACGATGGTGTTCTTCTCCCCCTTCTTGATGTCTTTCCTGCAGGGGCACAAGAGGGCAGGGCCAGAGGTGTCCCCTCTGTCCTTCCGGGGCAGCAGCCTTGGCCAGCTCTGCAGGGTTGGGGGCCATGCTCCTCACCTATCCCACTGGCCGATGCAAGGGCCACAGGCGTTGGCCAAGACAATGCCTCCTACGTCACGAAGGATCTGTGCCTGTAAGAAGGTGGAGTGTCACCTGAAGCCAGCCTCAATGGGTTTGGGGAAGGGGGCTGGGGAGTGTCAATGGGACCAGGAAGCTGTGGGCAGCCCCAGAACTCCAGGGGGAGGAGACACTCACATAGCCATCTCTCTCGATGGTGGCTCGGATCTGCTCGGAGCCAGGGGTGATGGTGAACTGAGACTTGCATTTCAGCCCATGGGCCAGGGCCTGCTTGGCCACAGCCGCTGAGCGCCCCATGTCCTCATAGCTGGAGTTAGTGCAGCTGCCAATCAGCCCTGAGGGTGCGGGAGAAGGAGGATCAGGGAAGCTCGTGGAGAAACAGGGACTTGTTCCCCAGCCCAGAGCAGAAGCCAAGCCTGGGTACTCATCCTGACCATCTCAGGTTGCCAGAATGTTCTGGAGCCAATGGGTGTAGGATAGTCAAGGCCACTGCTGAACTTTAGCAAATTGAGTCTAAAGCAGGAGCCAGGGCTTTGAATAACAATCCTTATGGTCCAGCCAGGGGGAGCGAGGAGGAGGAAGGGGAGAAGCCAGGTCTACAGGGACTCCTTCTCAGAGAAGCCACACAGAAGAGACCCTTCCATCAGATGGGAGCCCAAGGCTGAGATCTCTGGCCATAGTGGGTGGGACACATAGGGATAGGACCAACTGGAGGCATCTCTAGGCTCAGGGACTGTGGAGGAGACAGCTACTTGGTACTCTTCTGTACGCCCAGCCTGCCCTTCCGAGGCGGCCTGTGACCAACCCAAGAGGGCATGAGGACTGTCTCTAGAGGGTGTCCCCTAAAGGCAAGGCAGCCAGGGCCATGTCCTTCCCACTTCTCAGTCCCTGTGCCCATGTGGTGCACTCACCCACACGGATGTCCAGCGGCCACCCTTCCTTTTCTGCCACAGCTCCCACATCAGCTACAGGGTGGGCCAGGTCTGGAGTGAAGGGCCCATTGATGTGGGGTTTCAGCTGTAGGAAAGAGGACACCAGTTTCAATTTGACAGCAGGGAGAAGGGAAGGAGCTACTCCAGGACAATTGTTATGAAAGAAAAATCCCAGAAGCTTCCTTGAAATTCTCCTAAAAGGATCAACCATGGAAACTGAGGCCCATCACAGTAAATGACCGGTGAAGCCGCATGCAGAAGCTGGACCTAGCCATGGTCTCGTTCCACTAGACCCATAAGCATTCACTCCAGAATGGAGAAAGCATGAGGCCCAACACGAGGCTGGGCCTGGGTCCAGACAGGCAGTGACTCAAAGAATCCTCTGAGGCTACAACTGGAAAGAGGCCCAGACAGGGGCTCAAGCAGGGCTGGGTCTAGAACCCTTGACCAGACTCTGGCCAACAGCTGTGTCCAGTGCACCATGTGAGAGAACCAGGTCAGAGGGCAAGGCCTCCAAAGATCCTGAGATGCAGGCCCTCTCCTGCCTGATCCTAACACCGAGGGAAGGGCGTCCTGAGATGCCACTCGGGGGTGCCCGGGCTACTCAGCAGCTTTCTGGCTCACATCCTTTCAGATGTCAAGGTGTGGGGGCAAGCTCAAAAAGGCTCAGATAGGGACAAGGGGACACAGGCACAAAGACGGCCTGCCAGAGGACGGAAGAGTTGGCCTTCGACCCACGGGTGCATCTCTGAGCCTTGAGCCCGGGCAGAACGGCTGGAGCTGCCGACCCACCCTCTACTTAATGTTTCAAAGAAGACAACTCCACCCCCTCACCTTTAGATGGGATGAATGAACCCAGAAATCTAAGAGGAACCAGAAAAACATGCGTTTGGCTTCAAACCTGTCCCATAAGCAACCCCAAACTTCCAGGCCCTAGGGCACCAGCCCTGCTCTCTTTTCCCACACCCAGAAAGATGCTGGACTGCCAGCTCATCGGCAGCATGCCTGGTGACCCGACGTGCTGCCACTCTGTGACTCCAGAGGAACCACCCAAGGTCCCATGGCCCAGCAGGGACCATGCACAGCCCATCCCCTGCAACTCAGGGTCACTCTTTACCTCACTGAGGTTAATTTCAATCACTTGGTCATAGTGGCAGCCAGGGTCCGGCACCAAGTGGTCCTTGAATTTATCAGCCAATTTAGCGATGTCTGAAAACAGCCAAGGAGGCAGGTCAACCCTCTCACTATGCGCCCAGGGTGTGTGAGGGTCTGGGATGGCCCCTGGCTCCCAGGGAGCTTCTGGTCTAACAAGGGGAAAAGGTGTGGGCAGTAGGAGAAAGAATGGGAATGAACATGTGCCCAGGAGATTGTGGAGATCCAAAGTGGTGAGTGGGAGGCCCTGCCAACCAACTGCCAGATCCAAAGCAACTTCTCAGACGAGGACCTGGGCACTGAAGGTGGCCTGCAGCTTCTGCCATTCAGAGCCCCCACCCCACTTTCCAGACCAAAGTCTCACTTCTGACAGGGTGAGAAATGCTTAAGCACAAATGGGGACCACACTTGGACACGTGCAGATGGACCCCCATCCCCATCTCTGTGCTGTGACTGACATCCCAGGCTCTAAGGGCCTTCCCAGCCTTCATATTCTGTTTCTCTGTCCCTGCAGCTGTGGCACAGCCTGGCCTTCCTGCCTCAGCAGAGGGATTGAGAGGTTTGAGTGTCTCCTCAATGGGAGGGAGAAGAAACATCTTTCTCCATCTCCTCCTCCTCTTACCGCCCCGGCCAGTCTTGCCCAGATACGTCTTCATTCTCTGGTTGTAGGGGAACACGGAGGTGGTGGCCCCTATTTCTGCACCCATATTACAGATTGTTGCCATGCCTGCAAGGAGCAAGACACCCAGTGGTGTAATCTGGGCCCTGACCCCAGCTGGCTGAGCCCCCAGGGGTTCTGCCAGCAGCTCCAGAGCTGCCCCTTGCCCTTCCCCGACTCCACTGCCATGCGGGCTCCACAGCTCTGCCATGACCCCTCTGCCCCAGGGAAGAACCACCGAGCCAAGGCCACAGCTGGAGAGAGGCAGTCTTGAGGCTCAGCGCTAGCCCTGCAAATATACACAGGCTCCATCCAGGTCAGGGGGGCTGAAATTCAGCACCCCCTTCCATTATTTTCCTGAGAAGGCTTGGTGCTGAGGCTGTGCCAGAGGTGGGAGAGTCATGGAAGGCCTGACTAGTGCAACTGCCATCCAATGCTGAGAGCTGGGCCCACCTTCTAGATGGCACATGCTCAGCCCCTCTCCGCCTTTGGCTCAGACTGCCACCCAACACACCCCTCACCAGTGCAGGAGATGGAGTCCACGCCAGGCCCATGGTACTCGACGATGGCCCCAGTGCCACCTTTCACTGTGAGGATGCCGGCCACCTTCAGGATGACGTCTTTGGGAGAGGTCCAGCCAGACAATGTACCGGTCAGTTTCACGCCGATCACCTGACCAGAAACCAGGAAGGAAAAGCAGTGAGGGCAGAAGGACTCTGGGAGCACCCCACCCCACCTCCCCACACCAGCCTCAGCACCTCACCTTGGGGCATTTCAGCTCCCAGGGGATGCCAGCCATAACGTCCACAGCGTCAGCTCCACCAACCCCAATGCAGATGCCCCCCAGGCCACCCCCATTTGGGGTGTGGGAATCTGTGCCTATCAGCAGCACCCCAGGGTATGAGTAGTTCTCAAGGATGATCTGGAAAAGTTTCAAGGACAGAGTTGAGTGGCTGAGCGCTCAGTGAAGGAGGAGCCAAGGAAGTCACCTCCCCAGATCCCTGGCACCTCAAGCAGCCTTGCATTTATTCCATTTGTACAATTGACATTATGGAGAAAGATCCCCACACCTCAATGGAACTGCAAACTAGCCCTGTGAGGAAGGGGCGACCAGAGGCATTAAACCCACTTTACAGATGCGTCAGATGGGGGCAGGTGGAGGGTGACTGCCATTGTGTCACAATCTGATCTCTGCCCCCCAGAAGTTCAGACACAGCCCCCACCTCCCTCACCCCTCCTGAAGAGGTGGAGCCTCCCTCCCCCACACCAGCCCTCTCCTCACCTGGTGAATGATTCCTGAGCCTGGCTTCCAGAAGCCCACCCCATACTTGGCACTTGCTGTTGCTAGGAAGCTGTAGACCTCCTGGTTAATGTCCTATTAACACAAGATAGAAAGAAGAGTCATTGGCAACAGGCTGCTCTGACCCTGCTCAGGCTGAAGGCCAGACTCTGGGCTTCTGACCTTGGGCCCCAAGGGGTGACAGACCTCTGGCCCAATACAGGAAACTGAGGACTAGGGAGGCAAAGGGTCAGACAGCCTGTCAAGGCACAGATTATGCCTGGAAAAACCAGCTGACCGGCACTACTGTTCAGGACGTCCTAAGCCCCTGGTCCTGGGGTAAGAGGAGAGGGCCTGGCAGGAGCCATATCCCAATCCCAGAAGAGCCAAAGCGGGGGGGGGTGTGTGTGTGAAAGGAGGGGTCTCCAGCAGGAGGAAGCTCTTCACACCTCCTATGGGGTCCTTCAGTAGGGGGGACTTTGGTGCAGAGGGGGCTGGGGAGGAACAGAGCCCCAGGCAATTCGCTGCCACAACCCTGCAGGAGTGTCTGTGCCAGGGGGTCCAGGGAGTCAAACAGGTGCTGGTGGAGAAGAGTCGGAGTAAAGGCAGAGAGGCACCGAGGACAGGGAGGGTAAGAAGAGGCCTACCATGGGCAAGGCCTCTTTTGCCGAGGGACCTGGCGTAGCCCTTCCAGGCCCACATCACAGGGTCAAATGTTTGTGAGAAGGGCTCGCCCACTGAAAGGAGTCTAGGAACCAACTGAAGGGGGCCTGGAGGTCACATCAAAGCTCTCAAATTCTGATTTCAGTCACTAAAAGACCCGAGCATATTCTGACTCTGGGTTCTCTGGGCTGTCTGCAGCTGGGCCCGACCCAGTGAGGACGTCCAACTTTCTAGACGGTGGAACCTGGCCTAGGGGAAGCCCAGGCCTCTGCAGCCCCTCCAGCCTGTGCTACTGCCCACGCACCTTGGCCCGCCGGAGATCCTTCTCACCGCCGACCTGGGCTTCGATCAAGTGGTCACAGTGGATGGTGGATGGCACAGCCACCCTGGGCAGCCCACTGCTGATGAACTGCAGCATGGCCATCTGTGCCGTGGCATCCTGCATAGCCACGCGATCCGGCCGAAGCCGCAGGTAGGACTTGCCCCGCTCGATTTCCTGTTTGGAAGGGTCATCCAGGTGACCATACACAATCTTCTCTGACAAGGTCAGTGGCCGGTTCAGCCTGTGTAGAAGCAGGAGGTGGGTAGGGCAGAGGCTACCTGGCAGTGCCAGCCCCCAATCCCGTCACCCCTGGCCCCAATCTTGGGTTTTTAAAGTTGTTTCTCATTTTTACTGATACTTTATATTTTATAATCACACTCATTTTTAAGTACATCCCTCCTCTTTCCCCTATTCACTGATCCATTCTTGGACAAGGTCCCTCAGACCTACGTGGCACAGGCACATGGTCCTCATCTGAAAGTGTATGTAGTATCTCACACCTATAGTCCCCCACATCAGCTGTGGAACGAGGTGCATTTCCTCATGAAGACACTCTTACTGCCTACCTCCAGGCCTCTGTCCAGGCCCTGCTTTCAAGGGCCCCAGCCCCACCCCCTCCCCCTCCCAATTTGCCTCCTATCAGGGAAGCTCTCTCAGGGTAGGGGCGACTCCACTTTTAGCCCAGGGTCTGCACAGAGGAGGCCTTTCACTGATGAGCTGACTCTAGGGCTGAGCTGAGCCACTACATGGCAGCCAGGGTTTGGGATCCATGGAGTCACCAGGAAAATTGATTCTCCTGGTTCTGCTCAACTCATCATCATTTCATTTCTACTCTGAATTCTTCATAGTCACCATTTTTATGGGGCATTGAGGGGATGCCACAGCATACAGAGGGCCAGGCCTGGTGTCAGGGAGACTAGAATTCAAATCTGGCCTCAGATTTTTCTAGCTGTGAGACCCTGCTCAAGTCACTTAACCTCTATTTGCCTCAGTTTCCTCATCTATAAAATGGAGATAATAACAGGGACATGGACACCTTGGCCTGCTGGCACAGGACAGAAGCCACATGGTACCTCATAGGACACATCTATCATGCACAGCACAGTGCCTGGCATAGGAGATGCAGTATAAATGCCAGCGCCTCCTGGAAAGCTGAGGGCGGAGCCCCCCCCACCAGCTACCTCAAGCAGTCACAGGCTGTCATATGGAAGAGGGGAGAGGCAGTGACCACTTGTGACACCCAGCACACAACACATGCAGGCCCCCAACGCTGAGCCATGGGCAGGGCCTCATCTGGCACCCCTGAGTTAGTGCCCCATTGTCTCCCCCACAGGGGAGGGGGGCAGCAGGCACTTCAGGATCCAAGATGCAATGGGGGAGTGGGGGAAGACTATGCTTTCTAAACTACCTCCCCAGGACACGCCCAGTAACGGCCAGGCTGAGGATGAGGGAGCTTTCTGATCCTCTCCCATCTGGCCCTCCAGCACCCTTCAGAGGACCAGGCCTCATGACTGGGCCAAAACCACTCAGGGGGTGGAACCCAGAGCTCTCTCTGCTGCTTCTTGGGGGAACCCCAAACAGCTCCCTATCCCCCTATGTTGTTGGCCACAATGCCCTGGGCAGGCAGAGGGGTAGACAGGAGACCCACCCTACAGCCAAGGACCAGGCTACAGAGTGGGGGTTGGGTCGATGAAGGGAGCAATGGTCCTTCCTCCTGGGTCCCCTCCTGGCCTGAAAAATGGCCCAAACCGCTCTCCTGCCATGGGGACATGTGCTGGCTAAAGTCCAGTGCCCCAAAGCACAGCCCAAGAAGGGACCTGGAGAATGTTACAGGGGAAAATAATTAAGGATGAGAAGGAATGAAGCTACTCGGCTAGCTGGGCCAGGGTGCCAGGATCGATGGTTTTAGATGGTGCTAGGAGGATTGGCTCCGAAGGGACCTGGCGCCCTGCAGGCTCAACCTTCCCCCCATTAACACCAGCTGCCCCAGAAGCCCCTTTCTTACCTCTTCCGGACAATGTTAATATTCTTCTCCAACAGCTCATACTGGACGTAATTCTGTGGCTCAAAGTGGCTCATGGACACCTTGGCCCGCTGGCACAGGATAGAAGCCACATGGTACCTTCGGAACCCACTGCCCAGTGCCTTCTGCAAGGAGAGAGGGGACAAGGGAGTAAGTGGTGCCTGGCAATCAGAGCTTTGGGTTTGGATGAAACACCACCTGTGCAGGTCTCAGGAGGCAGTTTTAGGACTGGCCAGGAGGAGATGAGGGGGAAAGAACCCCTGAGGGGAGGGTTCTGGTGGCACAGGCCCTCAAACCCACAGCCCACAGCAGCCTTGCCAGGACGACAATGTCTGCCAACTGCTTCTGGTGATGTAGAGCAGCTGCCCCTTCCCATGATGTTCCCAGGCCTCCAAATTTCCTGTTGCCCACATGTCATGAAGGGAAGACAGAGCTGGAGATGCTGTGGGCACAGCTTTGGGAGTCCCTACTCACTGGCTATCTAGAAGAAGAGGGGTCACAGTGCTATGCACTTACCTAGGAGTCAGAGGGGCCTGAGTTTGAGTCCTTGCTTGGAAGAGGTAGACCAGACAATGATGACATTATTAAATGACATTTATATAGGGATAGGGACCTGGGATTTCATAGGTTTAGGGAATTCTGGGTGAGGAAACTCCCAGTACCAATGCAAACTGGAACCTTGTGAGAACTGCCAGAGGGGACAGAGAGCTAAGACACTTGCCCAAGATCCCACAGTAAGCCAGAGGAGGGCCTGGATGCAAGGCAGCTCTCTATCCACTGGGCCACACTGCCTGGGCATTTACAGACCACTAGGGATCTTCCAAAGCATTTAAAGACATTCTTTCCCCTGATACTTTAAAACATTCTGTAAAGTTGTCACTATAGCAATATTACCCCCATTTTACAGATGAGAAAACTAAGGCTCAGAGTCATGAAGGATGCCACCACACCACCATCATCACATCTGTGCCTTTCAGATGACAAGGCACTTCACCTACTTATCTGAACATTGACCACCCCCCCCCCCCCCCAAGCAGCCTGGACCCCCATCGTGAGCCAACAGTGGTTGTACTAAGACAGCTCTCTGAGGTCTACAAAGCAGCTCCTTTTACTCTCATCCCACCTCTGGGGTAGGTGCATTGTTATGTCCCCTTACTGAGGAAACGGAGGCAGAAAAGTGACCTAGTCACGCAGCTAGTAAGGGTCCGAGGCTGGATTCGAACTCAAAGCCTTCCTGACTCCAGGCCTGGCACTCTACTGACCTAACTGATCTTCTGCCTCCATCCGCATCCACACCACAATGCACTTTCATGGGTATCATCATCAAACACCTCTGAGTCTTCACGACCCCATCTGGGGTTTTCTTGGCAAAGATACTGGAGTACTTTGCTATTTCCTTCTCCAGCTCACTTTATAGATGAGGAAACTGAGGCAAACAGGGTGAAGTGACTTGTCTGGGGTCACACACTAGTAAATGTCCAAGACTAGATTTGAACTCAGGAAGACGATGTGTCTTGTTACTCTAGGCTCCCACTCTAAGCACTGTGCCACAAAGGACTCATTGTATTGTCAGGCTGGGGCAGGGGAAAGGGGGCAGTGTGCCAGAACAGCCTTTCATGCCTTCTCATCGTGTATGATTCCTGCCCAGCACACTGATGGAATTCTCTGTGTTATCTTAAAAGGTACCAGCATCATACCTCCATCTAAGATGTATCTGCCTGCAATACTGACGGACCAATTCAACAGGCTGCCTGTCACCTGAGCAAAACCTGAGGGGTTTCCATCCACTTTGTTTCTCCAGTACTGATGGCTACACCATCTTCAGCCAGTTTCTAGAATAAAAACAGAAAGCCAAATCCTAGGAAAGTAGGATGGCCAACAGCCAACACAACTATACAAACTCAATCAAGGAACATTCCATTTCCACCCAGATCCACGAGATAACTCGTACCTTTGCTCACACCTTTATTGATGCTCAGAATGCCATCCACTGCCACACCCTAGGAATTCAGATTCTTTCTGAACCAATCCAACGGTCACCACTTTCATGAAGGCTGCCCTTATCCTCTCTGCTTACTGTCTTCTAAAGAAAACCTCTCCACCTTGGACCCCAAGCCCTTCTGCTGTCACTGCTACTTGCATGACCCTGGGGAAGTCACTTTCCTCATTTATAAAGAGCCAACAGGGAATTGAGGGAACAGTCAGGTATATTCTACTGCAAAATCCTATGACCTTAACGATGTGCCATCTGCTGGCTGTGTGTTCATGGACTGCATAACACTTCTCCGAGCCTCAGTTTCCTCATCTGTAAATAGAGACACTCCTAGCTCAACCTCCCTCAGGGGATGATGGAAACTACAAACGAGGTAAGACAGATGAAGCAGCACATGACTGCAGCTTGCTACTTAAATGCTGGAGATGAGCAAAGCAGACCAAGGGAAGAAGTGTGTGGTTTCCAAAGGGTATTTTCTCGTGGCACAGATGCGAGTCATAGCCCTGATGAGTGATTCTGCCTCTCTCTCGCCCCTTCAGCACTGCCATCCTGCTCCTGAGGGAGGACACGGGCCCATGGGCAGGATGGCAGGGCCAAGCCTCGCTTTGGCTTGAGCAGATGGACATTTGTTGCCAGTTTTGTTTTGTTTCACTCACTTGGGGGAGGGGAAGGGAGGAATAAATGCTTGTTAATTGAAGAAAATGTTAAATGCAAGTCAAGCTCTGAGAGCCTCTGTTTAAGTCCATCTCCCAGGCTTTGGTCAAGAGAGGGGACCCAGGGTTCTTTGCAGGGTCTGGCAGGGACCTCAGAGGTTGAGGACAAACCTCTCACGTAACAGATGAGGACACTGGGACCTAGGGAGGTTGAGCGACTTGCCAAAAGCACAGTCAATAGGTGGCAGAACCAGGGCTTGTGCCCTGATCCTTGGACTCCAACAACCTGTCTATTCTACCCACTGCTCCCCAGCAGGAGGGGTCATTAAGGGGCCCTGGATACCTAATATCTATGACCCAGCCTGGAAGAAGAGGGAGAAGCTGCCACTAACTAGCATTTCTTTGGCAGCAACAAAGGAAGGCTGGAGACAAAGAGAAGAGGCCATGCACCCCTGGGAAGATCGGTGCCAATGGACGCCCAGAGCCTACGTGCACCGGCAAGTCTGAGCTGCCATTTCTTATGTCATCCCTAGGAGGTAGGAAGGGCCAGATGATCCCACATCAATGATTCTACAGATGGTATTTTGTAACTATAAATAACTATTTGTAAATGTGAGCTCCTATTTTTAACACAAAAAGCTAATCAGTGAAGAAAGGGGCAGAGTAACACAGTCATGCTGATTTAGCTAAGGGCATGGGCAGAGGGGAGGCCAAGGTCTTCACATTCTCCACCCAAGACTCTTGGAGGAGACAAGCTCAGCCCAAGAACCCTGGGTCTGGAGGCTCCCGGCATTTTGCCCTTTGAAGGAAGACGGGGGACAGAGCTCCAGCCTCAGAAACCTGAGCCCTCCTTGGACGCAGCAGGTCACACACAGTCTAGCTCTCCCCCTTCACTTCTGCCAAGCCCAATGACACCATCCTTCTTTACTTTGGAGGGAGGAGGCAGATATCAGGCCTGATCACAGGCCAGAGGAATAAGCCACAAGCCTCAGCAAGAGTGTCTATCTTGGTATCTCTAAGAGTCAAGGTGCAAAGGTACTCGACTGGACCCTGGAACACTGACGGAGATAAGATCTTATCACAAAATCATGAACTTTGGAAGGAAGCCCTAGACATCACCTGATCCAGCTCAGCATCCTTCTCTTCAAGCAGAGAAACCATCTCAGCTGCTGTAGACTCTACTCCAAAGTCATCCCACTGTGCCCCTGGCTCCTTTTCCTCAGTGTGATGCCAAGGCTAACGCCCTAGCCCTTTAGCGAACATGTCTTTGTGTTCACACACTCCACTTGTGTGTTGGATGTGTTCAAGGCGCACTAGCAGGCACCTGGGCTCCCTGCCAGCCCTTGGAATCGATGACTGTCCTCTGGGTCACGCAGAATGACACAGATCCATTTTCCCCAGGAGAATCCTTCATGTACACACTCCCTGCATCTTGAGGGATGCCTCAGTTGCTCTCCTCTGAATTCAGCCAAGTTCATCAATATCCTTCCTGGATGTGATGCCCAGTCCTGAGCACACAGATACCGCTGGGGCCCACCCTTCCACTACACACCAGGCCTGTGTTGGGGGTGGGCACTCAATTTCCACAATTCCCTCAACTGCACTCAGAGATCTAGGGAGCCCGGAGACTCAGTATTCCCCAGCAAAAACTCAAGAATTCTAAATACCAAAATGCCAGTTCACTTAAACCCAACCATGAAGTCATTTTTCATAAATTATCTATTTTCATGGTAGTGTGGACCATAAGACAGGGCCTGGCCCAACTCCATTACATGAAGTCTGGCAAGGAAGCACCAGTCCCATTCATGGCAGAAAGTGAGAGAGAGAGAGAGAGAGAGAGAGAGAGAGAGAGAGAGAGAGAGTGTGTGTGTGTGTGTGTGTGTGTGTGTGTGATATCTCCTGGTTTTCTCAGCCTTAGGGTACCCTTCCCATATAGCCAGTCTAATGATAAGCTTGCTTTTTTTAAAGAGGAACAGAAAAAAATCAGTAAAATTCACCAATGCCCTGAAAACTCTCTGATGTAACATGCAGTGTTCCTGACCCTGGGACTCCAGCCTCCACCTAGGTCCAGAAGGAGATGTCTCTTACCTCTTCTTTGGGGCCACGAGAACATGAAATACGATAACGAAGAGTCTCGTGTGTGAAGCAAAAACGTCTTGGAATTGATAGAACTATGCTGGAAAAAAGGACAATCAGGGGACTCCCAAGAAGTGTGAGAGGACTGAAATGAACAGATGCAAACAGAAGTCAGCAAAGCCAGGAAAAAAACCTCAACAAGCCTCGTGGAAAAAACTGCCACAAAAAGCAGGAGTCAGTGCAGCAAAGTTATAAGGAACAAGCCTGACTCCAAAGAAAAGATGGCAGAAGACCCTCATCCTCTAGCCCCTACCCTGGGGCAGAGGTGTAAGGCCCACCAGGGGGCTGCACTGCACAGGCTTTTTAGACTTTGTCAATGTACTGGTCAGCTATATTGGTTTTTTTCAACTTTTACTCATTTTTTTTTGTCTTAAAAATACTTTTTAGTTATACAAGACACCTCTCCGGGAGAGAAAGGAAGAGGAATTCTGGGGGGAAACTCTGGCCATGGAAAAAACAAAACAGCAACTGAAAAGTTTTTGGTTTTTTTTTAAAGCTTTTACTGTGAGCACAGCCCAGTGTTGGGTGCTGGAGTGAGGAGGTATAGAGGGGTGTGAACAGGATAGGACCCCCCCCCCCCCACAAGAGTTCTTTACAAAATCAGTCTTGTCATAAGAGTAATAACACCTGGGGCTTTTAGGCTGCCTTTCCCACAACTCTGTACTGTGCCAATTCTGCAGAAGACTGAGATTCAGAGGTTAGTCCTGGAGACTTAATCCTGCTGTCCCCAGGCCACCTCAAGGCCTCTTAGGGGACCTCACTAACACGTCTGTCTCATCTGACACACTGAAGGTACAGAAGTACGGCCAGTTATAAATACTTTCCTTTTACAATGAGAAAACTGAGGCTCAGAGAAATGAAATAACTTACCAAGCCAGTAAATGACAGAGACAAGAGGAACTCAGCTCCCCACCTTCCTGCTCAAGGTCCAACACCCCTTCAGCCCAGCAGCCAGACATGGTCCGTCACTGCCTAAAATCCACGACTGAGCAGAGCCATGCTTTGCCCTACAGGGCATGCCTCCAAGATCGTCCACCATGCTGTATCCCCTCCGTAACACAAGACGCTAAGCCAAGCTCCTCCCAACGCTCTCTCAACTCTCTGGAACAGCTGGATCTCTAGTACATTCAGTACCTCCTGTAACTGACATCCTCAGGCACTTCCATAGTCGTACTGACAACCATCTACTAACCAGAGGCCTCCCCCTCCCCAACAGCACCGTCACACCTCAGACCTCAGGTCTCTGGGCATGACATCACCTTCAGGATCTGGAGCTTAGGATCCCACTCTCTCATCACAGCCTCCTATTCCTTCTCCTTCCTACTGGTCCTACTCTGTCCCTCGACCCAACCTTATTTTCTGGCTCCTTGCTACAGGAGGCAGATGTGGGACCACCCTGGTTCCATCTGCTTTCGCTCCATCCTCAACCCGAGGCTCATGTGAGCATGTCAGAGCTGATCTCTCTCCAACCTCTTGCCATCCTCAGTCCTGGGTCCCTCCCAATGTTGGATTTCTTCATTCCTATTTCAGCACAGAGCTAATCTCACCCACTACCAATTTGGGTCCGTAATCCCAAATGAACTTCCGCTGACTCAGCCACACATCTCCCTCTCCACCCTCCACATTTTTAAGAAACACCTCAACATGAACTCACCTCTCCCATTCCTCAAACCTTCTCAGCACCATCTCTCACCTCCTGCTCCTTCCCTTAGGTCACAGAAGCAACCCTTCTCCTCCTCACTGCCTTTTACCCCTGGCTTCTTCTGGGGCTTCACTCCAAGAGTTCAGAGAATCAGGGACATCTAACTGAGAGAAGTGGAGGCAGCCAAGTGGCATTAGAGTGGATAAAATGCTAGGCCTGGAGTAAGGAAGACCTGAGTTCAAATCCAGCCTCAGACACTCACTAGTTGTGTGACCCTGGGCAAGTCACTTAATTGGTTTGCCTTACTCTACTGGAGAAGGAATTGGAAAACCATTCCAGAATCTTTGCCAATAAACTCCAGCCGGGGTCAAAAAGAGTTGGACATGACTCAACAATAACAACCTAGGAAGACACAGGGGGAGATGAAGTATCCCAAGATTTAAAGGTCTGTTCACTAGAAGGATTAGACTTAATTCTGCTTGGCTCGAGGAAGCCAGGAAGACCTCAAGGAGACAGATGTGACTCCCACAGAACACTGGGGCGCCCCAGTGGTGGAGTGGGCTGGTCGGCAGGTCACTGGAGATATGGCAAGGAGAAGCTGGAAGACTCTCAGCCTCAGCACCGAGCAGAGCCAGGAGCCTCCCCAATTCGCCCTGACAGCCTTTGGATAGACTAACTTCAGAGAAATCCCCATGAATCACATGCCTGCTGGCCCACAGCCAAGCAAACACAAGGAAGGACACAATGTTCCTCATTGGTTCCCAGGGGGCAGACACCAATGACTTCCTCCTGCTTCGAGAAATTCATAAAGTGTCAAATACTATGCCATAAACACCCTGGGTGCCCGCTATGGCCCTGAGGCCAAGGAAGTAAAACCAAGACTCCCAAAGGGATCTCTGATGTGGGCCCCTGGGCCACCAAAACCCTCCATTTCTGGGCTGGTTTCATAATTTTAAAAAATTATTCACCAGAAATCCACCAAGAAGGCCCCTAAAAGAGGCCTGCCTAAGAAAACCATGACTATTACATAGAGCTTTATACATCACCTAGAGATATTAAATTTTATGTAACGGCACCAACATTCTTTTGCCCAGCCTCTTGGATGCATAAATGTTCCATGGACGCTCTCTTCACTGTATCATTATCACAACCCCCCTACTCTTACCCTCCCTGGTAGTCAGGCAATGCTTGAATAGTGCAGTGGCCAGGGGTCAGAACACCCCATGGCTGGGTTCTGCAGGAAGGGCTGCGCTGGTCAGGATCCAAAGTCTTTACAGGCAATGGAGATCCTGTTCTGGTTCCATGTCTCTCCGAACGGCCTCTTCCCTAGCTTCTGACGGGGTGTGTTCACCATCCTCCCGTTTCCAGTTCTGTGCCATCACAGAGTTGCTACAAATACATCTGTACAGATGGGCTTTGTTCCTCTTCCTCTGATCCCTTTTGGAATCTGGGCCCAGCAAAGGTATTGCTACCTCTACTTCAGAACCTGCACCATTACTTGGGAAGAGGCATAGGATCATTAAACTAGAATTGGGAAATGGCATCGAAGGTCAGTGCTCTCATTTTTATGGATAAGGAGGCAGGACTCTGAAAAGGTGACGGGATCTACCTGAGGTCACAAGAGCACAGTTAAGTTTCGGACACTTGCCCCAACTCTGGCCTCACATTCATCAAGGTCCGGGGTTCAGAATCCTGGCTCTGACCCTGCACACAAATAGCCAAGTATGAATGGGAATGGGAGGAGGACTCATTTTGCTTCTCTCTCTCTACCGCTGCTCTTTCAAAGGAGAGAGCTTTAGACACCCTTTAGCTCACTGACAAATGCAAGTTATGGGGTTACTCATTTGTCATTTTGCCCTCCTGGGCATCCAAGCCAGGTGAGGAGCAGGCTGTGGCATCTCCCAATCTGAGAGGGCCTGGACTTCACTCATTACCTTCTGTTACTGCAGAGTGAGTCTTCTCTTCGGCAGTGAGAAGTATGGGGGAAAATTTTTCCCAGTCCAAAGAATGCAGCTTATGAACGGTATGAGAATCATGCCATCACATGGGTCAGAAGGAAAGACACCTGACAAATGCCATGCTAGCAGGAAGCAATGACTGTGACCCAGAGTCAGGAGGGGGTCTGCCCAAGGGCTCAGCTGGTCACTGGCAGCCTGCTTTAAGCCATGTTACTCCTTAAGTCAGGGGTTTTAACATGGGCTCTAGGAACTTTTTAAAAAAATATTTTGATAACTATATTTCAATATTAATTGGCTTCTCTGTAATCCTGTGCTTTTTATTTTATGCATTTAAAAACAAGATTCTGAGAAAGTGTCCCTCTAGACTAAACAAAGGAGTCTACAACACAAAACAGGTGAAGTGCCCTGATCGAAGTGAACAGACAGCTAGCATGATGAGTCCTCTTCTCTGTATTTTGCAGGTGGAGTACTTCAGTGAGGAGTGCCCAGCTGGAGCAAACAAGAGCTAGCCCCTAGGGCTGGCATGTCACAAAGGTATCTCTTACAACAAAGCCTGCAGGGCCATCCCTGCCCATGGGTTCCTTGAAAGGTACAAGTGGGACTAGCAGCTCCCGAGGGCCCTTCTAGCAAGGAGAGGGCATTTCTGACATGTCAGATGGTAACTTTGGGGGCAAGCCCTTGGAGGACAAGCTTACAAACAGAAGATAGCCATTTAGCTAGAAGCTTCCACCAGCTGCCTGGCATTCAAAGCCTTTGATGGCTGGCCCCAGCCTTCTAGCAGTCACTCAATATTTCTGTACAACCCCTTGACCTTGCCCCATCCAGGCATGTCCCTTGGTGCCTCTGCTCACTCCCTCTGGTTTAGGGTGTCCCCTTCTTGCTGACATGTTTTCTGGCCCAAAGAGCCCACAGCTCCCAATGCCACATCTTCTACAAAGTCTTTGCTTCCCGCTAGGAAGGTGCTTTCCTTGCATTAGAGCCAGTCCTCTGACGGGATCACCTCAGGGCCACCTCCTGCAGCCTGGATACTAGGAAGCCAGGCCAAAGAACATGCAATCAGACAGATCCTACCATGTGCTAGGCCGGCTTCTGAGCACAGATGCTGTGACCTGTCCAACACCAAAGTAACTCGGATGTTTGAGAGAGCTGATAGGAGGGGATGAACTTCTTATCCTCTGAAGCTCTCACATGCCCCACATGTGGTGGAGGCATGGCCCACACCAACCCAACTGCAGATCTCTGGAAGTCCTGGAAGCTGGTCATATGCCTGCCCTGATCCTGTGTCACAGGCCTCTGCAGCTGGACGCAGAGGAAACAGGAGGGCCCTTCTGACAAGTCCCCAGTGCAGCGTTTTGTATGTGAGGAGATGCAGAGGGCCAGCAGCAGAGTGGGAAGGGCATGCTGGTTGGCATCAAGTGCTGCTGCCTTCCTGGATGACCTTGGCCAAATCCTTGGGCCTAGAAACTGAGGCCCCTGAGGTCCCTTCCAGCTCAAGCCCTTCCCAGTCTGATGACAGCTGGGTTAGGGTCAGCTTATCCCTCACTCCACCCTCCAACCAGACTGGTCTATGTGAGGTACCCCCTGTACGCAAAGGCCCCTCCTGCCCCTTGAACTCCCCTCTCTTCTTTCCAAAAATCCTATCCTTCCTCATTTCTGGCTCTAGTGATTCCCAGCACCATCCAAGACTCATCACAAATGACACCTCCTCCAAGTAGCCTTCCCTGATCCTCTCACACCAGGGTGGGGAACCTTCGGTCTCAAGTGCAGCCTTTTGACAGAGGCCCAAGTTTTACAGAACAATTCCTTTTGTTAGGGGGATTTGTTCTATGAAGTTTGAATTCAAAGGGCTGCACTTGAGGACCTAAAGAGTCACCTGTGACCCAGAGCTACAGGTTCCCTACTTGTCCCCGGACCTTAGAGTATCACCCACCCACTTCCTCCCATTATTTCGTTTGTACTTTGACTGTATTTTTCATTTACTAATGTAGGGATTACTCCCCTGCCTCCTCCCAAGTTCTCGAGGGCAGAGTCTGCTTTTGCTCCTATACTTCCTATACCTACCCTACATCTAACCCTTAATAAATGCTCCTTCCATCCAACAGGTGCTTATTCTACATCTGGATGGGCAAGGAGGGTCCTTCCTTATGGAGGACTTTCACCCCACTAGCCGCCTCCCAGGTAGATGAGGTTGGCCATTCCAATTTCTCAGTCCTGCTGCTTAGACAACTACCCCTCTGCCTCCCCTTAGCCCGAGCGTGGAAAAGGCCAAAGGGAAGAGCAGTTTTCGAGTCTGTGCCCAACTTGTTGGGAGCCATTTTTAACTTTCACAGCTGTCCTAGGAATGTGAGCACAGGCCAACTTTGCCACATAAGGCAAGCAGGACAGAAGAGCAGAATGTCCTATGGGCGCAAGGTCATGTGCTGGTGCAGGGGGTGAGGGGTGAAGGGCAGGAGGCTTGGCTTCTCTCCACCCAGCTCAGCGACCTCAGAACAACCCTGATGCTGTCATCCAGTGTGTGGGGAAGGAGGCTCCTCCCTGTTCTGCCATCTAGAGCTAAGATATTATTTCCACCCGAGGAAAACCTAAGAATGGAATGAACTGCCCTGGGGGCAGCAGAACTTCCTGCTATATAAAGAGAAACTGGTCAGAGTGGCACAGGCCCTGCCCTCAGGGAGCTGGTACTTTAGCCAGGAGCAGGGCAGGGTAGGAGGGAATGAGGCCCCCTAGGGTGGCCCAGGGGACAGTTCATGAGAACGCACATAGGGAGATGGCATGTCAGGTCTGAAGAAGGTATCAGTCAGGCTGAATGAGCTCGGGGTCTATTAGGAGAAATCCTGTAAAACCAGTGGTGGCAGGTGAAAGGGTTTGACGGTATCAGGAACAGAGCCCCACTCAAGTCACTGGGACTTTGCTCTTGTTGGTTCACAGATGCCTCAGACACTAGGACCAATCCGGCTCTTTCCTTTTCTTCCAAGGTTCTGCCTGCTTCTTTCCCCCTGCCCACCCAGGGCATCCAAAGGCTTCAGGCCAGGCCAGCTCCAGCCTTACTCAGCACTGCAGTGACTAACCCCCATCTCCCAATCACGTTTTCATGGGCAACGTCCTTCCACCTCCACAGTCTAACCCGAGGTTTTCTCCTGGGGCTGGGGAATCTAATAATCTCCCACCAGGCAACAGAGCTAGCCTTGGTCACTAAGCAACAGGCAGAGGCTAAAGCTGGCAGGCATCTTCAGGGGGGCTTGGCAGGGGCAAGTCACATTTTCCGGAAGAGTTCCCATGAGCCAAAATGAAACCAAGACAACCCAACTCTGCAGGGGCAGGGTTTTATACACGGAATTTTACTGAGAATCTAATAGTAGAGCAGCATTTATTCAGTGCGGGCAGAGCACTAAGAAGAAGATAGCTAAAACACGGTTCTCTCCTGACCTCCTGGAGCTGACAGCAGGGAAGGGGAATATCCAACATCACTCCCACGCTCTCCCCAAATACATATACACAACTATAAAACATAATAATATGTGACACAAGCAAGAAAGAGGCTGGGGGGGGGGCCCTCAGGGAAAGCATCTTGGAGGGGGCAGAATCTGAGGTGGGTTTTCAAAGATGGGCAGAGGGGAGCCACTTGTGCAAAGAGCTGGAGACAGGAAAGCACAGGGTGCACTGAGATGGTGTTTGGGGCTCAAAAGCAGTTCTGTGGGGAAGGGGGCCGCCAAGAATGCTGGGGTCTGTGGGGGCACACAAAGAGCAGCCTGTGGCTGTGGTGAGGAGTGGGGCGGCTCCTAACAGTTTAAACATGGGCTGATAGCATGTGCAGGGCCCCAGGGGAGCTGCAGGCCAAAGTAGAAGCTGGTACATGCCAGCTCAGCCTCTACCTCCCCAGCCGGCATGCCCTGTGGTAGGCAGGGTGTGGAGGGCCACAAGTGAGGCCCACTGCCCATATGTTCTGATTTCTTCCCATGTATCAGTTAGCCTTTTTTCTTTTCCTTTTTTGTCATTAAAAATACTATTTGTTATATGGGATTGCTCTCTGGGAGGGAGAAGGATACTGAGGGAAAAACAAAAGACATCAAGGAAACAGTATTTAAATAGGAAAGGGGGAAGGGGGCAGGGCATGAATATTTCTAGAAACAACTGTGATAGACAGAAAAGCTCCATCTAAACTGGAAATCTAGCCCAATGCCAGACACAGCAGACGGCTGACACGGAAAAAGGATTGAGGAATGCTCCTCTCAGTGAGGGAAACAGAAGAACTACCTAGGACCTCCTTCTCTGACCTTTAAAAAAGATGAAGGTCAATGTTGGGAGAAGGGGGCGCTGGGATGTCACTTATTAATCATTCTTTACATCTGAATAGCCTGTTACCACTAACAAGGTGCATCCACACACATAAAGGGCATCTCAAATGCTACTTCCTCTTCCCCTTCCCCCTCCCCCTCTGGTCTTCCCTGACATCCCCACCTCGCCCCCCACCTCTCTGTCCAGTAACTCCTTACTGCCATCTCCATTGGCTCCTTCCTCTCTATCAGGCAGGACCTGTTCTCTGAGGAGCTCCCAACCCCCCCAGCCCAGAACACAGCTCAGGTCCTCTGATTTGGCTCCAATGGGTCCTGGGCCAGGGAGGGAGTGGAGAGGTGGGGAGCAGATATTCTCCACAGCTGCCAAGGAAGCCTGACTTGTGGAATGAGCAGCTCCAAGAAAATGATAATCTTCCCAAGCCACGAAGTTATTCTGCCGTGAGTCTAGAACCAAAAGTGCCTCACCTGCATTGAAGCCAGAAGGGACTCCTAAAGAAAGAACACCAGGCAGCTAGTCTGGATGCCCACTAAACTGTACCAGTCTTTAGACCCAATGATAACACTACTAGAGATCCAAGAAAGAACATCTAAAATGCACATCATATAAAGAAATACTGATAGCGGCTCTTTTGGTGGTGGCAAAGAATTAGAAACCAAAGGAGTACCCATCAACCAGGGAACCGCTGAACAAGTCATGGCCTAAGGATGTGATGGAGTACTACCCTACAACTGGCTATAAGAAGTGATGAAGCGGATAGTTTCAAAGAAGCCTGAAAAGGCTTGCATGAACGGATACAGAACAAAGCAAGCAGAGGTGGCAGAACAGTAAAAACACAAAGACAAACAGCTCTGAAAGCCTCGGGACTCTGATCAATGCAGTGACCAGTGATGACTCCTGCGGACTCACAAGGCACAGGCTGGCAGCCTAGTGGGCACTGATGTGCAGACACAGACGCCTTTCATAGGGGGCCATGGAAAATGGGGGATTTTGTTTTGCTTGACTAGACAAGTTGGGGATGGGGGTTGGAGGGAAGGTAGAAAATAAAGTGTAAGGAAAAAAGAGAAACAAAGGCAAGAGCAATATTTGACCTTTTATAATAACAATGTTCTAGTAAGCTACAAGCACATGACAAATCAAAGGAGCACTTACACTGTGTGGGAGTAGCTATTATTCCATTTTTCCAGGTGCCACAACTGAGTGCAGGTTAACTAGCATTTTGTTAAAAGTCACACGCTAAGTCAGTGTTGGAGACAAGTCTGGAACACAAGGTTCCTGATCTCTGCTTGTTTCCAACATGGAAAGAACACCAAGATAATACATCACAAGGTGTCATCATAAAACCATAAAGTATTCCAGTTGGAAGACGCCTTACAGATCTGGTCTAACCCCTGGGGGCCAAAGAGGTTACATGGCTGCTGCCAAGATACAATGGGGCAGGAGTCTAATCTTTCCGTTGTACTACTTGGACCCACAGATAGGGGTTAAGATCTGCCTTGAAGCTGGCTGGGAAAGCATTGGGGGTGGGTCCCCATTCTCCTCCCAAAGCAGGACTTCCTTGCTCACTGGAGATCCAGGAATGTACCTCCGGTGTACATATGTGATGACTGGACAGGGAGGAAGGAAGATGATCCAAACCAAAATTTGGAATCTCCTGAGTTGGAAGGAATCTCAGAGGCTTCCTTGTCCACCCTACACCTGGCCAACACTATCCATAAGGGCTCTCCTAAACCTCACCATACACCAGGCAAAGACAAAACAAATCACCAACTCCAGCGTTCAGAAAAAGACCTAAGTCTTTACAAAGCAATGCATTCTTGCCAAGTGAATTGGTCTTTCATCAGGGAACACTTGTCACAAAGTCATTGACTAAGTAAGGGATAGGATGAGATTGCCTCCTCCAGAAAAGAAAAGATCAGGGACAGGCACCAAGCCTGCTGGTAAACTGGAGACCTGAAAGTATGATGTGCCCATGCATATGCCAGCACTGGGCCCACGAGGCCTTAGACTACAGGTACGGGGCTCTGGCTAAGCTTTGGATTCCTTCTCTAGTCTTTGCCATCCCATTTTTCTCACTCATTTCTCTACTGTGATTGCTGCAGCCAGTGCTGTCAAACACCAGCCCGTAACCTAGACAGGCCTCATCTGCATGCCTTGGAAAGGGCTGAGAACCCAACCTTCAAGGATGCATTGGCGCCTAAGCAAAGTTAATGCCACCTCGGTGCAGGTAAAGGAACACGCCAGAATCCCAGAGGCTGCCACAAGCCAGGATGAATGAGGCAGTGAGTGCCACAATGAACACCTCAGGTTTCCACAAGTCCAGGCTGCACTCAAAGCTGGGCTCATGCCATCTGCACCAAAACCTTGTGAGGCAGCAGGGCCCAAAGGCCCAAGGAAGCACCTGCTGCCCCACCTGGGTCTCAGAATCCTTCCTCTCCTTCAAGGTTCACTTTCAGTACCCTCTTCTCTATCACAAACCTGCCAAGCACTTCTTACTACACAGACCTTTTTATGTTTGTCCTTCCCCTTCCCACAGCCCATAGGGCTTCTTGACAGCAGACACTGTTTAATTGGCCTTCATATTCCCAGTGCCTGCCACAGAGTTATTTAAACTGATGGATATCACGCCAACTCTCTAGGAAGAACAAGGGCAGAGCAGACTGTTGTCAGAGACTCAGAACTTTCCTCTTCGTCACAGACGCAGCAGTACAAGGAGCCCCAGGCCCAGAACAAGAGCGCCTTGTCTGTTCGACCAGCTAATAAGCAGCTAGGACTCAAGTCTTCTGACCCCAAGTCCGGGCCTCTTCTCATTATATCCCATAGTCTCACTGACGATGAATGGTTGAGAATGAAAATGGACAGGAGTGTTCCTAGCTTCCAAGCCCAATAATTCTGACCTTTCTTGTATCATGCCGTGGCAGACTCAGGAAGAAATGATCAGTCTTTTCCCTCCCACAGGATCAGTCTGTTCAGGCCTGGAATTATTTGAGAAGTCTGAAGCATTTTAAAAGAACCTGAGAATGTCACAGAATAAACTGTGGTAATGCCTAACATCGGCTATTACAAGCTTTCTTCTTTTTCCGTACGCTGAGGCATGGACCCCTTACGAACAGCTCTTCCCAAGTGTGGCTCTACGAGGCAAGAAAACTGGACCCCCTAGAGCAGTCTGTGCTGACCCCATCGCCTAAGGAACCTTCCTGAAAGCACAGGCTGGACTGAGGGCCTGCAGCCCGGGGGCCTTCCAGGGGCCCGGTACTGTCTCCGCCTCCTCCGGGGGCCCGGAAGGGGCGCGGCGCCGCGTGGAGGGCGCAGTCGGAGTGGGCCCCCGGCCCCGGGGGGACGGGGAACGTAAGCGGCGCACACCCGCACCTGGCGTCCACGCTGGGCCCACGGACGCCTCCGACTGCTGCCCCGAGGGCGGCTCGGCCCCAGGCCTCAGTTTCCCGTCCGTGCCCAGGGGGCAGGAAGGCGGCCAGAGCCCGTGACCTTGGGCCGCCGCCCGGTCACCTTGTCCTCACCTTGCGGCTGCGGGCGGCACCGGCCCCGCCGGGCCCAGACGGCCAGACCCGAGCAGGAGGAGCCGCCCCAGCCCCGGGCGCGACCCCGCCCGGCCCTGCCTCTGGCTCCCCCGAGCCCGGGCTGGGACGCCCTCCCTGACCTCGGGCGCCGCGCCCGGCCCGCCCGGCCCGGCCACCCCGCCCACCTGCCTGCCTGCGGGCCCGGGGCGGGGCCCTGCCCGCTCGCCCTCCCGCTCTCGCCCGTTGCCCCCCAGGCAGCCGCACACTAGCCCACCCGCCGAGCGGCAGGCGCTCACCTGCAGCCGGGCCACCAGCAGGTTATACGGCGCCATTTTGTGCACTGACAAAGATGTGGTCGCGTGAAAGTGACGCGCGCGCCGAAGCCTTTAAAGGCTCCGGGGGCGGGGCCTGGGCGCGCAGGCGGGGGCGGGACCTGCCTCGGAGCCGCCGAAGAGGCTTGTGGGCGGAGCCTGAAGAGAAGCGGAGGAGAGAAGGCCTGGAGGTCCCAGGCGCCGGGGCGGGGCCTCTGGAATGGGGGTGGGGGTGGGAGTGGGCAAGGCGGAGAAACAGCACCGGGCGAGCCTAAGGCCATCGCTGTCCCTGGTGGTAGCCCGGTGAGAAACGGACTGAGGAGCGCCCAGAGGGCGCTAAGTCTCATCACACCCTTGACGGCTGCGGGAGTGGGGCGGGACTTGAGTAGAGGAGGGGCCGTGGTTGGCGGGGAGGCGGAGCCTGGAGGAGGTCAGAGGTCGAGCGGAAGCAGCGGCTGCATCCGGCGACCGGCCTAAGGCTAGGCGATGGCCAAACATCACCCGGATTTGATCTTCTGTCGCAAGCAGGCCGGTGTCGGTGAGTCGGGGCCCACCGGTCTCGAGCCCTGGGGCGGCATTGCGGTGGGAGCTGGGTCTTTGGGTACTCTTCCTCTTCTGCCTGTGAGATGTCGCCCTTTCCCGCCCCAAATCGATGGAGGGAAAGGGAGGCGGCGCGTGGCAGTTTGGATAGAACTGGAGCTGGGGGGCCCTGCGCGTGGCGGGGTTGGAACGGGGCGCCTGCGCGTTGGGCCGGGGGTGTTGCCCAGAATGGCCGCATCTGGGGCGCCTGCGCACTGAGCCTCGGCGGGGGGAGGGGCGGGGTCCTCCGCGGGCGCGGGTTTGCACCGCCGGCTGTCAGCCTCGCGGGGGCGGCATCGGGCACATGGTAGGATCTCAGTAAGCGTAGCCGAGGCCGGAGCCCCAGGCCCCAGCTTCTTAGTGCAACTCATTTCCCCAGATCCGTCGATTGTATATCAATCAACGTATATGAATTGTTAAGCCTTAAGTTGCTAACAGACTGATATCCTGTGGCATTTTTGTTTCTTCTAGCCATCGGGAGGCTGTGTGAAAAATGTGAGTATGGATCCCCCCAACTCCCCCCTCCCTGGGTGGGGTGCACCTCCGGGGGGGCGGGAGAGAGGCTTGGTCGGTCAGTGCTGTTGCCTGCCTGTTTGGAACCATTTTCACTAAGTGTTTATTAATAAGAAAAAAGGAATCCGTACCATTCTTAATGCGTTTGAGCAAGTCACCTCAATTAGATACCTAACAGTGGGGTCCCAGGGAGGAATTTTAAAAGGCCTCAAGGAATTTGACACATTTATAAAAAAGCCAGGTTTTAGAACATGGTAATGCTCCAGGGCTTTGTTGGGGGTGGGGGAAGGGGAGAATGTCCCAGATAGGACTCTGATGATCCAGTTGGCTTCTCTTGTGGAAGAAATACTTAGGGAGTATCCAAGTGGTGGATCCATTATGGATATGATGTGGAAGAATCTGGTGTCTTTATCCACAGGACAGAAGTGACTGGAGTTGAAGTAGTGGGTGTTCGCAGGTGAACTTCACAGTGTCTTATTCTTGCAGGTGATGGCAAGTGTGTGATCTGTGACTCCTATGTCCGTCCATGCACATTGGTCCGGATATGTGACGAGTGTAACTATGGCTCGTACCAGGGCCGCTGTGTGATCTGTGGGGGCCCAGGAGTGTCGGACGCCTATTACTGCAAGGAGTGCACCATCCAGGAGAAAGATGTGAGTGCCTTGATGCTGCTCATCTGTCACTCAGTCGTACCTAGCAACCCACCTCAGAGGCTCCTAGGGTGCCTCTGACACTCTGGACTTCCTTGTTTCCTTTGGTAAAGACCAGTCTTTCCAAATCCTGGGAGCTCTATGCACCAGCTGCCAAAGCAGAAAACACACATTGAAAACATTGATAATCTTGGCCTCATGTTTTGGAGAGTCTGCTGCCTTTACTAATTGTGCTCCCTCACTGATTGAGCACGTACACCCTCCCCTAGTGGGCAGGTCACTTTGCACACCTGGGCTGCAGTGAACAGTTTGTTGATTTTGAGGAGGCTATCTGCCAAGCTGGCTGTTACTTGGGAAGCCTCTGCCTCTTGGCATTTTTGCTTACCTTTCCCCCAGCCACGCTTGCTGCCCAGATGTGGACTAGGGCCAAAGGCAGGTTTTTTACCTTTAAGTGCCTACGTGGTACCTGCTAAGCACTGGGGGGGATATAAAGGTTAGAAAAGACAAGGCCTCTCCCCTAATAGAGCTCCAAAATTAGGGGATGTACAGGTAACCATAATGTACAACATTAAAATACAAAGACTTGGGAGAGTCACAAGATAAAGGGCTATAGTAAGTCCCAAAGGAAAGGTAATTATCAGTCAGGGAGCTCAATGAAGGCTTGACCATTCCCAGTATTTGTGTGGCAGACCCCTGCCCCCAAAACCCATTTTCTGCCAGTAAACTCATAGTTTACTTACTTTTTGTGACAGTAAATGAAAGAAGGTATTTGTGCAGTTTCCTCTACCAGAGATCCCCTGGCGAGACATGGCAGTGTCAGCGAGGCATCAGGAACCTCTCTGCTGGCATGTCTGAGTTCACAGCTTGTTGGGGGTGGGGGGTGCACAGCAGAAGGCCAACCCCTCCTCTGTGTCTGTGACTCAGGCTCCTTCCAGCCGTTTGGAGCCAAAAGGGGAAAAGGGCTTGACTAGGTTAGAGAATATTTCTTGTGGAATTGCTGGGAAGGGGAAGGGTCACTGAAGCCCACAAACCTAATTTCAGTCCATCATTTCTCCCTTCTCCCCACAGTCAGCTTTTTCCCTCATCCATCCCTCTTAATTGTGTATGGTGCTATTAGCACCCACATTGCCCTTCAGCTTTGACTGTGCTGGGTTAGCTAACTGAGAATCAGGACCTTCAACTACTGGGGATAAATGCCGACTTGCCCCAGCCAACCGTCTTTTGGTCAAGATGTGTCATGAATACATTATACCCATGTCACCATAATAGAAAATCGCACCGAGATGGTGCCAAATGACTCCAGATTTCCCATAGACACCCCCCATCCCAAAACATTTGCAGATAAGTCAGGTTCTAGGGTTCTGGGTTCTTATTGCTTTTATATTCTGGACTTGCCCACCCTCCACCCCAGGAGATTCTCTCCCAGATTATGACCCTGTCCCTTTGGACCTTGTTGCCCCCTCTTTGGTCTCCCCAGTATAGTGAAGTAATGACATTAGGTGGGGTTTGCCTCCAGGGAGAAGCTCAGAACATACTTGGGATTGCTTAGCTGTGCTCGTCATACGTCGTTAACAAGCATCCAACCAAGACAATCCTCAGATTTCATGAGCAGTGCCTGGAGCTTGGAGAAGGCTCAGCCTTGGCTGTGTCAGCCTCTTCTGTCTTGGCCATGTCAGCCTCCTCGTCCGGCCCTTCCATCATCCCTCCTTTCCTTCTCCACCTTCACCAGACCAAGCTTCCTTCCCCTTGTGGAACCCTCACAGTTGGACTCCTGGCCAGAGCTGCTATTCACATGCCTCTCCTCCACTTTCTGCCACATGCTTCCTTCTCAGCCCCTCCTGCTCAAATGATGCCATTCTCTTCAACATGTTGATTGCCAGGCCCAGTGATTTTTTACCATTTCATCCTTCCTGACTTTTCTGCTGTGTTTGATGTTGGCCGTTTCCTTACAACCAGTCTCTTGGGTCTCTTAATCACAACCATCTTCTTTGTCCCAACTGGTCTATGGAGGTGTGCCTCCGGACTCTCCCTGGGGCATCTTTTTTCTATGAGTTCCACTCTCATCCCTCTGCTGTCGATTCCCACTCTTCTGTATCTAGCCCTGTTTCCTCCCCTGAGCATCAGGCCTGACTCACCAGCTGCCTAATGAACAGGTCTGTCTAGATGACCTGTAGATAACCCCAAATCAGGACCTTCAAACCAGGATTCATTGGCTTTCTCCTAAAACCTTCCTGTCTTCTGTTTGTATCAAAAGTGCCCCCATCCTTCTAGTGAGCCAGGCTTGCAGCCTAGTCTTTCTTGACTCTGCCCTTTGCTTCTCTGCCCTCTGCTCCCTCATGTGGTTGAGTCCACCACCTGCCATCTGTCCCACACACAACACACACACAGCCACCACCCTTGTTCAGGCAGTTCTCACTGGCATCCACCTTGACTTTCTTGGTAAGCTCCTATTTGGTTCCCCTGCCTCTAGACCCTCCTCTCTCCAGTCCAGCCCCACCTGCTAAGTCATTCCCCATTAGGAAGTGCCAATGACTTCTGAAGGTCTCAGGCATCTTCCTTTGGGGTCCAGGGAGACCTTTGCTTTTGAAAGATTTTGATAAGCTCGTTTCAAAAGCACTTAACACATTCCCTGTGGCAATACTTCTTCCCTTCCTTTCCTCCCTACTTGGTTGTTGCCATACTATCCAGGACCTTCCATTGCCTGTCTCCATGCCTTGGCATGGGCTATGCCTCGTACCTAGTGCTCGCTTCTCACTGTGGCCTCCTAGAATCCCTCATATCTCCTCCAGTGCCATATCTGAGAGGAAAGCACCCTGTCTCTCAGAAAGAACTTTTTATGCACTTTGTGTTCCATTTTCTGTGTCAATGTACTGCACCAATCCCTGTTCTCCTGACCTCTGGGGTGGTGGAGGGCACTAAATGAGAGTATGTGAGGAGAGCTGGGAACTTGCCAGGTCATTAGAAGGTGATGCTTAAGTGCCACAGAGTGAACAGGCATCCCCAGTGGGAAGTATCTCCTGCCTTTGCTTATTTTTTTCAATTCAGTTTTTATCCCAATTCTATTGGGATAAAATAGCACATCCTTGGGGAAAGGAAAAGGAATCTGGGGACAAGGGACAGCACCAGCAAAGGTCCCTCAGGAAGAGTCATGGAGGAAGGGGGTAGGAGCCACAGGGAGGAGGGAAGTTGCTGGAGGCACCTACTGAGTTGGCTGCTAGAAGGGAGCAGGAAGTGGGCCATATTAGTCAAGACAGGAAGTACATTGCAGGGATTTGAAACAAACCTGGAAAGGGTAGCTATGCGTACCAGACTGATGAGCTCCATGGCCAAACCAATCACTTAGTATTTGGTTCTGGGTTGTAGTGACTTAGGAAGCTTCTGGAGCCAAAGATTAGGTGCCCCCTTCCATCTTTGTAGGTGTGGGAGATTAAGAGTGTGGGGCAGCACAGGCTGCCCTTCATGGCTGTGTGTCTAGAAGGTTACATGGGACAGGATGGCTTTATCAGATGGGGAGGGAGGGAGGCCGTAGGTCCAGGGTTCTAGAGTTAGCATGTGGAGGTCAGTCCTCTTCATCTTAAATCGGAGGAAATGAAAGGCAAGAAAGGCCGTGGGCCCACGGCAACAAGGTCAAAGAGCTGGCCAGATTCATGCCTAGCACTTCTTGATGGTCTCCCCCCTTACTGTCATGCTCCTTTCCCTCCAGCCCTCTCTACCCAGGCACACTGCCTCCATCATGGATGATGGTGATGGAGAAAACAAGATGACGCCCAGAGAATGGTTTTTCAAAGGCGTATCCACTTGGCCACTGTGCGGCAGAAGCTGGATGTGGGGGGGACCCCTTAGGAGTCTGCAGCAGGCAGGACACGAACAGGGACTCAATCTGGGATGGATTTTATTGATGTAAGGAAGTCCCAGGTGAGGAAACTCCCTCCACCAGTGGAGAGTGGCATTCTACAAGTTCCAATTTTAGAACTTTCCAGACTGCCTAGAAGTTAGTGACTTGCTCACTGTCGCATGGTTAATATTTTTCAAGAACAGGGCTTGAATACATAGGAAGCAGAGAGGGTTTGTCAGGTGGTTAGCTGCCTCCTCAGTGTTCTAGCTATTGATTCAGAAGTTAATGTGGGTCACTGACCCTGAAGAGTTGTTCAGGGAAAGAGAGAGTGACCTAGTTAAGTTCATCCTCGTTTTCTGACTTTCTTTTCTCTCATTTGAGAAAGGGTCCTGTTGAGGAATGAATTTGAACTTAGTATTGCTGAAAGGTGAGTGGATTTGGGAGACTGGAGGGCCTGGCTCTGATGTGACCTTGAGCAAGTCACTTCCTTCTTGGAAATAAGGAGTTGAACTAAACAATCTCTGAGAAATGCTGGGATCCCATAAGACCCAACTCTCCTGCTCAGGAAGGTATCAGTGAAGCATCCCTACACAAGGCAGAGGGACATTATGAGCTGAGTTTTAGGTCAAACTCAAAAGCCAGCAAGACCTGGGATGAGAAACACCAGACTGCCCCTGATGTGGGGGTGTGGTGTGCCCTGGGCATTGTAGCCACAAGATGGTCTTCTATGTTGTTAAATGCCATCCTAAGCCATCCCTTTTGAAGGTAGGCACTCCGGGGGCTAGAGATGGAAAGGACTTGTCTCACGCTGGGCTGTTCCTCTTTGGATTTGAATGACAAGGAAGGTTTGAGAGTTCCAGCCTGCTCTTCCCAAAATAGCAGTTGCCCCATCTTAGGTGTTTCCAAATCATCTTCTGGTCTCTTCTCCATACTCAGACCCTGGGACCTTGTACCCAGATCCTAGTGGTCAGGGTGAGCACCCAAAGACAAGCCTGCTATGCCCCCGGGTTTCCTTCTGTTCACAGATTTCTTATTTAGAAAAAACACCAAAGATGTGACATTATCTCTTGAAATCCACATGGAAAGCAGCACTAACACTTTGAGGACCCTCGGGGAGATAAGCTAGAAAGGAAACCCAGGTGGGAAGGAAAGTCATGCCTCCTCCAAGTCAGTGGAGAGAAAAGTGCTAAAGTTAGAAAGCAGGTGCCAAGGAGCGGATCAGGTCTGAGTGAGCACATTCACGGAGCCTCCCAGCCCTGTCTGAGGCTCTGAGCTGGCAGAGCTAGGGGTAGGCCAGCATGGATGGAGGCACAGGGCAGCCAGCTCTCAGACCTGGCCAGGGAGTACAGTGCAGCCTGATTGAGAAACCAGAAAGCCCAAGAGCTGGTGTTTTTGCCATGGCACAGGGGTGATGACTTAGTGCAGGGAAGGATCCTTCCGTACAGCCCTTGGTCCCTGGAAGAGTGGGCAAGGAGAAGCAGCTGCTGGGGGATCTAGGGCATTCCCCAGGGGGCCATGGTGAGAGGCTCCAGGCCTTGGTCTCCTCTTCCCTGAGCAGCCGATTGGGGTCACTGCTTCCCAGATGTTTCCTTAGGCCTCCCCAGGAACTGGGCTAGTATTCGGCTCCCGCTCTCATGAAGCCCAGATACCATCCTGAATACAGGAGGGGGCCTCTCCCCCTGTTCACAGGGATGCCTCAAAGTGGGTCTTACCTGTAATCCAGGAGGCACTTCTTGTGATCCTGGATCTTGAGGTTTTGCTGTAGCCTAATTTTAATTTCGATTCAAAACATTTCTCTGCTTCCCCTCCCTTCCCACCCCCCACCAAAAAGGCCTGGAGGTCAGCCTTATGTAGAGGGTGGAACTGGATTGTCCTTGACAATCCAGAAAGGCGTACTCTGGGCAGGATGCCCACACATAGGGCATCAACACAGGATAACTGAATCTCTGCATCTGGTCCCCTTGAGCAGTGTGAGGGCCATGAACTCTTTCTCTGAATAATGTTTTAAAATGCATAAAATAAAATACAAAGGAAACCAAAAGTTAGTAAAAAAATGGAAAAGATTTTTTCTCATCTAGTTTCACCCACCTTGCTGAGTTCTTGCAGAACCACCCTAAGAACTATTCTAGATTAGTGTGTATGAGGTGGTCTCCTCCCTCAGAAGGCTCTTAGGTGGAAGCTAGATGGCAGATTTGGAGGCCTTGTGCTTAGGAAATCAGTGATTCTCAGAGGGTGCCATAGGGGCTTTCCCTTTCTCTACCCCCTTCAGCTGGAGTGGTACCAGACCTGCCTGCCTACGCACCCTGTGACAGTGAGAGAAATGGAGCCAGGTTCTGGGGGGTTTTGAATCCTGTCCCAATTGGTGGGACTGAGTTCAGCTTTACACACTCCACCTTTAACGTTCGCCTGCTTTCCTTTGTTTTGCCAGCGAGATGGTTGCCCAAAGATTGTCAACCTGGGGAGTTCCAAGACTGACCTTTTCTACGAACGAAAGAAGTACGGCTTTAAGAAGAGGTGATTGACTTGACCCTCCTTGCCTCACCCCCCATGCTGCTGCCCCCAGCTTGAGAAGACACCCTCATCACCTTCACCCCCGAGGAAAGGGGAAAATGGGACCCAAGTATCACCAGATTTGCTGATGCCTACCTGCCCCTCTCCACTTCCACCCCTTCTCCCCTCACTCAGAAATGTGGCAGAGAAAATAACAGGATCCTGCCTGGGAACAGTACAGGGAACAACCAGAAGTGGGGTCTCAGCTGGCCCTTTCTGGTATATGAGAAGTGGGGGTATGGGCCTCTGCAGTGCCTTTTCTGCCCGATGGGTGTGTTCTAGAAGGCTAGTGTCATGTCAGTCTTGTCTCTGGGGAGTTGTCCTTGAAACTCTAGCAGCAGAGTGAGGAATGTGGTCTTGCAGTCAGCTCCAGAATCTCCCTCCTAGGTGGGGTGGGCAACTAGGTAAAGCAGTCACAGTGGCTGCCTCTGGGGTCAGTCATCACGTTTAACTTTTCTCCCAGTCGAGGATCTTCTCCGACCGGTGTTAATAAAGTTAGTGTTTCTTTTCTACTTGCAGTCTTCTAGCCTTGAATTCTGTGTGCGCGTGTGTATGCATATGTGTGCATGTGTGTGTGCGCGCGCGTGTGTGCGTGTCTGTCCACTTCTTGGGGTAGCAATTCTGTCAGAGGGGCCCAGGGTAGTTTCCTGGACCCCTTAATGTTTCACACAAAGGTAAGGAAACTCCAGAAAGCACTTTGATATGCAAGAGCCTCAACTGGAAGTCCTTGGCCCATTATATGAAGCTCTTGAAGTGGTTCTTTGTGTTACCAATGGGATGTTAGTATTAGGAACAGAAATATAAGATTAACCCCCTTGTTCTCCAGTAACTCCTGAAGGTCCATCAAAACTGCCTGATGGATTCCTTCTGGTTTTACCAAGCCTCTGCTTGAAAAGGGAGTGGCTCTTTTTTCCTTCCCTTTGGCAACAGGCTTAATCAGTGGCTGCCAGAGATTTCTGAGGGAAGGGGACAGACAGGATTTAAATTGGATTCCTCACTAGATAGTCAAGAACAAAGTTGAGTTTTTCTTTTTTTTGAGTACATATTCACAATCTGGGATTGAGGTTCTGTTGGAGAAGGTAGGCACCATTTTCTGTCACCCACCAAACATTCCTTGGTGTGTGCACAGCCCGGAGCCAGGCGTTGGTGTGGGCATAAAGATAAGATGGACACTGTGGGCACAGAATAAGGGTAGAACATGATGTTACATGGCAGTGCCAGGAGAAAGGGCCAGTGGGGAGAGACTGTCAACTAGACAGAAGACTGATTGTGAGTTGGGCTTGAAGAGAAGGAGCCAGAGCTGGGTCAGAGGCTGACAGTAAGCGTTTCCCCAGGGCTCAGGGTAACAAAGGCTTTTGCTCGTTGACAGTCTCCAAAGTAGATGATAGTCCCATTTTACAGATAGGAAAAGTGAGGCTGACAGGTGAGCCGTAGGTCCAAGTGACCGAAAAAAATGGAATTTAGGGAAGAAGTCAAGAATCTGAATTAAAGAGGCCTAGGGTTCAAATCTTGGCCTCAATACTGCCCAGTTGGGAATAATGAAGAGACTAGCTGGAATAACTGTTTCTTCTCATGAAGAGAGGGATTGGAAGAACGATTGGTAAAACTGAATTCTATTGCAGTTACAGTTGATGTGTAGAGACCATTCAGTGTGGTGGTCAGGGCTGAAGAAAGCTCACAGGATGGAGGGATTCTGAGCTAGAAAGGCCCTTAGCATTCACAGAAAGGAAGCCACTCATTCCACTGACTTTCTTGTCCTATTAAGCTAAATGCTAACCTCACAAGTCTCACAAAGAAAAAGGCATCTCTGTTAGAGTCAGGTATTGCTAAGCACTCTTACAAATAACTCATTTGAGCCTCATAACATCCCCCCAATACAACCCCTATCTCTTATTATCCCCATTATATAGCTGAGGACATTGATACAGAGAGTAAGTGACTTGTCCAGGATCACACAGCTAATGTGTGAGGCTGAGCTTGAACTCAGGTCTTAATGATTCCAGGCCAAGTCCTCTGAAAACTTCATTTCTCTCTTACTTTCTTCATATGTACAATGGTAGGTTGGACCACAAGGCCTTTTAGTTTTCCTCCATTGCTAAACCTACTGTGGGCAGGTAAAGGGCTTGGATTATGAGGAATGGGTGAATTACAGACTGTCTTGAGTCAGTAAACCTATAGGAATCTGTACTCTAATTCCTTAGATTGAAGCCTGAAGAATGGGTGCTAAAGGTTCTTTGTAATCTTGCCCCCAAATAACTGTGATTCCATTATAGCTGTTCTTGGGGTTTTCCTGAACCTTTACCCACGATGGGATTTCCTCTGAATGAAGTACTCACTTTCCCTGTCCATCTAAATTCACTGCCATCATTTGTTGTGAGCAGAAAATCATTGGCACCAACCATTCAATCTTGCTCCCTCAAAGACAGTTCCTTCTGTTGCTTTTCTGTCCAGGCTGATTTTGGCTGAGCAGGAGATTCAGATCGGAAGAATCGTACTGGAAACAACAACAAATCCCAAACTACTCTCTTTGATGACTTCAAAGAGCTCAAGGGTCATTTCTCACTCTGGTGTGGCTGTCACTCCACTGAGAGTTAATTGGGGCCAATTATAATCCACCTGACCCATCGGAGCACTCAACCATTTGGCAGGACTTGCTGACCACTGAAAAAAGGGGAGAAAGTTCGCTGCTGTGTCCCCTCCCCAGGACCCATTCCATCTTGAGAAACTGAACAGCCCACTGGGCTCTTTTGGGATAAGACCATTTGGAAAGGGAGGAGACAGGCTTAAGTTCCTGAGTGTGAATTCGTCTCTGGATAGTTACCTATTCTGGCAAGAGGAAGTAGATCATTAGGAGAATTCTCTCTCTTTCTCTCTCTGTCTCTGTCTGTCTGTCTGTTTCTGTCACATAGTAGCTGAAGGTCTTAGCAGTTGCCAGTTTGCCTCTGATAAACCCCCTCTTCCTCTAGATGCATGTACTGGGCTCTAGTTGGCCTTTCCCTAGCGCTCTCTCCCGTGTGCTCGGCTGGGCCGCCATACCTCAGTATCGGGGTGATCTCAGCGCTGCAGAGGGAGATCTGAACAAAGGCACACACAGACTCAGGGAAACTTGAAATCATCCCAGCAGAGGGAGGACAGGATCAGTTAACCCCAAGGATAGGAGGTGGGCCAGCTTAATGACCCATCACCAAGATGTGGATGGAGATTCAGTCCCCTTTTGACTGGTGGAATGGGAAGGGAAATGAAATCAAAGACCCTGACAGGGTGTCGCATCAGACTGGGCATCGGACTTTAGCAAGAACATTGGGAGAGTATAAGCTGTTCAGCCTGGAGAAGAGAACATTGGAAGAGGAGGGAACCAATGCTAATCATCAATACTGGTAGCTATGATTTGGAGGAACTTACAGAGACCCTCTAATGTGATGGTGAGAGGATCACCTTTTATCTTCCGGTACCTAAAGGAAGGATTGGCCTCAGAAGGAAGAACTGGGAATTTGAGGGCAATGGGTGAAATCATTACAGAAAGGCATTTGGGCATAGGATTAATATAAGGAACACCATCCCGACAAAGGAAAGCAGAGCAAGGGTGGAGCTCTTACTATGTGGCCCAGGCACTGTGCCTTAGAAATGTCACTGGCCTCATAAAACCCCTGGTAGGTAGGTGCCATTATGGACCCCTATTTTACAGATGAGTAAACGGGCAACCATCCATTAAATGACTTGCTCAGGATCCCACAGTTGGTAAGTGTCTGAGAATGAATTTGAACTCAGGTCCTCCTGAGAGTAGACCTAGTGCTGCACCACTGCACCACCTAGCTAATAACCCTAGGAATAGACTGGGCTGTCAAGGGAGACAGTGGGTTGCCCCATACTGGAGGTCTTCAAGTGGATGCTGGGTGACCACTTCTCAGGGATTCCCTGTTCATGCTGAAGGTCCTTCCTACTCTGATTCAGCAAGTTTACGAAAATGTTGGTTTGGGATGGCTGGTCCAGTGGAAAACCTTTAAGCTTGGGAGCCACAGGACCCCAGGCTCAAATCCCAACTCTGCTACCCACTGTAACCTGTGTGTCCTTGGTCAAGTCCTTTCCTCTATAAAATGAGGAGGCTAGACCAGAGGGTCTCTGATGGACCTGCCCAGCTCCAGGTGGAATTTGATGGACCAGATGGTCTCAGGTGGAAAAGCATGTCAGTGACCACAAATTAGTAATCCTAGGTAGTTGTTGGGTCCAACACAGCTCTTAGATTTTTGTATCATCTATGATTCCCTCTGGCTAAGGCATTCATATCCAAGCAAATTTTTCACCCCTTGGATCCCACCCATCTAGAGGGGATTAAAAAAAAAGTTCACCAATGACCACAACTCCCAGCTCCCCTTGCTTTAGAGGACGAATTCTATTGGCTCCACCCAACCAACCTCCGCCCTCTCTGCCTGCCTCAGCCCTATTGGTTAATTTCGAAGGCCAATCAGACACTGCCAGTCCCACTTGCTACCCAATGGGAAAGCTGTTGCTAACATGTCGCTTATATTTTTAGCTCGGTTCTGCTCGTGCATCTAACAGGTCGGTTAAGCCCATGTGGAAGAGGGAGGAGGGAGAGGAGGAGGAGGGGAGGAGGAGGGGAGGTAGAGGAAAACAGAGAGGGAAGGGAAGGGAGAGGGGAAAAGGGAGGGAGAGGAAGGGAGAAAGAGAGGGAGGAGAGAAGGGTAAGGGGAGGGGAAAGAGAAGGGGGAAGAGGAAGGTTGACAGGAAAGAAAGGAGGGAGAAAGAGAAAAGGGAGAGGGGGAAGGAGGAAGAAGGGGAGGGAGAGAGGGAGATTAGAGAGAGACTGCATGGGGGGAGGGGGAAGAGGGAGGTGTGTGGCTGGCTGGCATCCGCCCCCTTCTCGCTCTGACGCCCCAGAAAAGTAGTCCGTGGAGGTGCCCCTCTCCGCGTGCCCGCCCCAACCGGGCCGGGGAGCGGAGGGGGGCGGGGCGTGCCTCCTCCCCCTGCCCCACCCCTGCCAGGGGCAGAGGCTTCCCCTGCATTCTCGCGGCCGCGCTAAGGAAAACGCTCGGAGACGTGTTCCTTCTTTGTCCCCTGTTCGCCGGCCAAAAAAGCGCGTTCAAGAACATTTTTAAAAAATCAATAAGCCCGAACTTGTCCCGAGCTAAAAACTTGCTGAGGTCGCTGCCCACGTGGCCGCCGCGGGCCGGCACGCTGGCATTCGAGAGAAAGGTCCAAGGTGGAGGAGTGGGCGGCCAGCGCCCCGACCCCGGACGGACGGACGGAGGACGGACGGGAGTGTTTGGGCGCACGCACGCACACACGCGCGAGCTGCACCTGGGCGGGCCTCCGGAGGAAGGGGGGTGGAAGCCCGGGAGGAGCGAACGGGAGGGGGCGTCGGCGCACGTGTGCCAGAGAAACACGCAAAAAGAGCCGACTTCACGAGCCACCTGACCAATCTGCTGCCCACGTCACAACCAAGCCCCCTTCCCGCTCCCCCCGCCCTCGGGGGCTCCGCCGCCCTGCACAGTCATAAAGAGCCAGAAACCGGGGGCGGGGAGCCCGCGGTGGGGGGCGGGGGCAGGGCCAGCGCCGGAGCCGAGCGACCTGCCGGGGCGTCGGGCGGATTATGCAGGTGGGGGGAGGGCGCGAGATAAACCATGCCCCATTTTTGCTCCCAGCAGCAGTAGCAGCGGCGGCGGCGGCGGCAGCGATGACAGCCTCCCTCACGCTGACTTGAGGTACTCTCCCGTCCGGCCTCCAGACGCGCCCTTAGGGGCCCTCTCGTGCCCATCCCAGCCCCTGCCCAGGGATTCGGCTCCTTGGGGAGAGGCGACCCGCGCAGGCCTCCGCGTGGCCCCCCGCTGGAGAGCTCGCCGCCCCGAGCATGCCACCAGGAGGTCTCTGAAATGCGCCCGCGGGGGAGAAGGCGGCGGCGGCCACACTGGTCGTTGAGCCCTCCCGGGGACCCCTTCCATCCTGGGGCTTGACAGATAAAGGAGGCGCGAGAAAGCGTTAACCGGAGGCGGTTATTCGGTTCCCTTGCCCGTCCCTCGCCCGCTTGTGCACCCGAAGGTCCTCCGGCTCCTCTCTCCCCTTTCCCCAGTTGTCCTCCCTCCTGCCTCCCCTCCTCCACGTCCTTCCCTCTGGCTTTCAAGCATCACATTATTCTCGTGCTCTGTCCTAAGTCCTGAACAGATAAGCTGCTTGGGGGAACCTGCAGTCCAGCCGAGTTTAGGGACTGATCGCTCCCAAAGCTCCGGGAAAAGGATGCTTTTTCCTTCCCAGCCCTCCTGGCCGGGGGACTCCCGATAGCCGAGGGCGATGGGGGCTTGCGCCCTGTAGAAACGGACAGGATTCCATCGGGAGGCGGGGAGGGGGGCAGCCTTGTGTCGCACAAGGGGAGAAAAGCACTCGAAGCGACGTGTAGGTCGTCACTGCCCTCTGGGCTTGGAGCGGAGGTTTGGAGGGGTCCGTCCCGGTGTACGATTCGAGCTGTGCCGCTAACGGACTCCCGGGGTGTGACCTTGGGCGCTGTAAATCATTTCCTCTGGTTGGGCCTCAGTTTCCCCGGTTGTATAATGGGAGAGGATTGAGTTGGACGTAAGCTCTCTTCTGCGTTCTAGAATTCTGTGAGGGGGGAGAAGGGGACGGAGGAGAGAAGAAAGTGAGGGACAGATGAGACAGAAAAGGAAAATAAGAGGAAGGAGGAGAATCTGGGAGAGAAAAGAGGATACAAGGGAGGAGAAAAGGACAAGAGACGGAAGGGGAAGAGGAAGTGAGAGAAAGGAGAAAGAAGCAAGAGAAAAGTAGAGCAAAGAAGGGAGAAGGAAGGAAAGGAGAAAGACGGAGAGAAGAGAGTGGAGGGAGAGAAGGAAGGAGAAGGGGAAGATTTGGACGGGAAGGGGAGAGAGAAAGAACAAAGGCAAAGAGGAGAGAGAAAGGGGAAAGGGGGGGCACGAAGCGACCTAGAAGCCCCCGCCTGGGCGGCCCTGGCGCTGCCCCATCGTGGGCGGGCCGGTCCGGCCGGGTGGAGGCGCGGGCCGGAGTGGGTTAAAGGCGGCGGCGGCCCGGGCTGCGGTTCGGGCTGGGTTGGGAAGGAGAAGTAGTCCCGGCTCGGGCCCTCCTCCTCCCCCTCCCTCCTCTTGCCCCCTCCCCCGCGGAGCCGCGTCACCGGCCGGGGAGCCGGGATCCGTGCGCGAGGTTGCTAAGGGTGAAACTTTTCATTGACTTCGCTCACTCGGGGCGGGCCGGGGCCGGGCGAGGGAGGCAGGGAGGGACGGGCGGGCGGACGGACGGACGGGGCGGCTGCAGCGGTGGCGGGCGGCCAGGCTTACACACCGACGGACGGACGGACGCACGGACTCCCCGACTCCTCCCTGCTGCTCCTCCGCCCTGCCCCCCAAAACCACCCTCCAGCGCCATCGTCTCCCTCCCCCGGCCGTCGAGCCGGAACAAAGAGCGCTTGGTTGTCACCCCCACCCCCACCCCGAGCAGGCAGCACCTGGCGAAGAAGAGGAGGCAGAGACCGAGACCCCCGGACCCCCCAGCTCGGCCCGCCCGGCCCCAGCACCGCCCTGGAGGCAGCCGCAGCAGTGGCCGTGCCCCCGCCGCCGCCCTCCCGCCTGCCCCGGAGCTCCGGAGGCTCGAGGCACGAGTGAGCCAGCCAGCCCGTGAGTGGGGCGGGGGCTTGGGGGCTTCCCTGTGCTCCGCCCAGCCCCCCACGCCCCTCGGAGCGCGCCGCCCGCGCCCCCTGCCCCCGCTTGCCAGTGTCCGCGCTCGCCGTGGTGCCCCTGTGGGCTCTGCCTCTGCCCGCCCTGGATCCGCGCTCGCCGTGGTGCCCCTGTGGGCTCTGCCTCTGCCCGCCCTGGATCCGCTCCGCGCTCGCTGTGGCCGCCGCTCGTTCATCCTCACTCGGCGCTGGGACCTCTTCCCTTCTCGCCTCGCCCTCCCCTCTGCCCTCGCTCTCCTCCTCCCTCCCGGACGCCCCTCACCGCCTCGGGTTTCCCGGCCCACTGTCTCCGCACTCCCCTCTAGTCTCCTCCCTTCCCGACCTCCGGGATCCAGTCCCCCTCGGCTCTGCCCTCCCTCCCGTGTACCCTCTTTTCTCAGTCCCACTCCCCTCTTCCTAGACGTCTCTCCCAGTATTTCTGGGCTCCCGGCCCTCGAGCGTCCTTCTTTCCTCTTCCATGCTGACCTCCCTTTTTCTCCTTTTTGTGACTCCAGACCTCCCCGCCTACACACACACACACACTTGAGTCCTCCCTGGGGAGTCCTTGACCTTTCTCCCCCCATCCCATTTTTCCTCCTTGCCCAACTCTGTCCTCCTCTTTGAACCCAACCTGACCTTCCTCCACTCCCCCCTCCACTTTCCCTGGGCTAGAGCTGAAATCCTCCCTCTTAAGTCGCCCCCCTCCCCCATCCCCTGTAATCTCTAAATAGCTGGCTACCTCTCAGGCTTAAATCGCTAGATAGATTTTCCCCGTCCGTCCGTCCGCCCGCCCGCCCGTCCCTCCCTGCCTCCCTACTAGCTCCCTAGGGCCACTATTCCCCTCCCCCACTGACCCAGAGGCCATGGGGTTTTTGTCTACTACCTGGGACATCATCTTGTTATTTTCTTTTACTCGGTTTTCGAAGGTAGATACTTTGGGGGAAGGGTGGCTAGTGGTTAAGGTCCTCTGGCCTCAGTACTGCCCCCCTCTCCCCAGTCACCATTTTGAGTTCACTCCTCTCCAGCTTTTGGAGTGTGTAGTGGGGAACCCAGCATTATGGGACTGGTTACCTGGGTTGTGGTTGTGCTAAAATAAGGTGCCTGAGATGGTGGAGAAACGGGTGAGACCATGTGTCCCCTCTCCTCAGCAAAGGTCACTGAGTTGGGATCCTGTCCCTGGGCAGAGGAGAGACTGCCTTTGGCCAGATGGAGGAGCGAGGGAGCTGCACGGAGGGGAGGATAGATTCAGTATTGGCTCCTCCAAGGGATATCTCTTCCTTTATTATTCAGGAAGCTTCTGCCATAGTAGGGCTTTGGGGTGATTGCTTCATCTCTCTCCCCACCCTCTGAAACTGGGCTACTTTACCTGTCTTCTACCTGTCTCCCTCCCTCCCTATTTCTCCGAGTTGCCACCCAGTGTTACATCCCCACCCCCTTAGAAAGAAAGAAAAAAACCCACAAAACTTGTGTGGGAGGAAAAATTAAGAAGATTAAAGTCCCTGGGGAGAGGCATCTTTGCTGGGATCTTGCTCTGATTGCAGGGTAGGCCCCTGGGTGGGAGGACTTTTATATACTGGAGGAGTCCTTGCAGGTGTAAAGTGCCTATGTTCCTTCCTTCTTGAGAGAGCTGAGCTGTGCCAGGGACCTTGCCTCACTTGACTGAGCCAGGCTGGTTACTTTGGATGACCATCAGTCCAGAAGTGGGCAGGCCTGTCGTGACAGAGGCACCCTGTGCCTGGCATGCTCCCCTTTCCCTGCTAAGATGTCGGGCAGAGGCTGCCCCTTCTCTGGGTGGGAGCGCGGACAATGTTCTCTGGCTCTTTGCTTCTCCTCCCTCATCGCCCCCACCCTCCATGTGACTGCCTACCCCCTTCCTGGAGCTTCAGACTAGGCTGGACCTGGTATATAGCTTTCGGATCAAACACAGCAAACCTGCTGAGAAATGGCCCCCTGCCCCAGTTGGAAAGATAAGGGAAATACAAGGGATGGAAGCACGTATGTTGTTGACTGGCACTGTGAGACCTGCCTTGATAAGAGAGGGCGACTCTTCCCTGGTAATTGGGCCAAGCTGGGGATAAAACAGAGGGGGTCTCCATTTAGACTTGTAGTAATGGAGGAGGGAGGGGGAGAAATCAAGCACTGCGCATGTGCACTGGAAACTTTTCCCTTACTCCTTCCCCACCCCTCTCCTACTGTGCATGCGTGAGCTGCTTGGTTCTTGAGCCTTTCAGCCTTCGAGAGGCATATTGGGAAATGTAGTTCGAAGGAAAAGTAGGTCACGGACCGGTACTGGTGCTTGGCTGCCCCAGGACTACAGTTCCCAGAATTCAGTTCGGTCTCCCCTTTGATGTGTGTGTTCCCCACGCCCTGCTCGGGGTTTTGGCGAAGTTTGTTTGGCTGGTTTCTGGGGAAGGTCCCCAGAGGCTGCATGGAGAGGGTTGGAGTCCCCCTCAGCGCCTAGAAATGCAGGGGAGCGAGGGAGGGGCGGGGGAAGGATAATTATGATAAAACCTGAATGTGTCATAGCTTTTAACAAAACTTGGCAGCGCCTGCTGGGAGATATTGGGGGCAGGGGGGCCAGGTGCCCGGGCCGGGGGGCAAGAAGGGGCTCCGACTCCAGAAGAGGCAGGGCTGCGACCCCCCACCCAGGCTTAGACGCTTCCTGCCTGTGTGTCCTGCAGCTTGCCCTCCCTGTGAAATGGGCACAAGCGTGCTTGCCCCACCTGCGTAACAGGGCCAGGGAGGCTCCTGTAACTGGTGGGGTCTTGGGCGTGTGCTGCTGGGAAGGACGAGATTAAGCATCCTACCTGCCCTTGGACCATGGTGGAGGTCACCCCAGACAGGCAAGAGAGGGAGGGGGAGGAGCAGGCACTGGGGACCAGCCTTGAAATCAAAAGATGGAGGTTTGCGTTTGATCTCCGTGACTCCCAGGTCCGGTGACCTTGGGATGGACTCGGTTTCCCCCTCTGTAAAATGAGTAGAAAAGAGGAAGAGAAAACAATACAGACCTATCTCTTAGCTGTACTGTTGGCTCTGGGGTCGGGCTAGGGGGCAGCCTCCCCAGCTGCTGGGTCTGGAGCCTTCCAGGTCAGTCAGTGCCCACATGAGCTGGCACTGGGTACCTATCCCTGAGAGGTGGTAGGAGGTGGTGGCTTCTTCCTGTGGCCCCTCACCCTGGTTTTCTAACTCTCCTCTGTCTTTCTCTGCTTCATCTGGGCATGTGGCCAGGAGAGAGCCATCACTTTGGCTGCTCACATTCCATTTCTGGGGTTTAAATGTAGGAATATGAAGATACTCAGTTTGTAATAAAAAGTGGCCTTTGGGAATTGGACAAAGTAGAGAAGTTGGTTCAGCGGGCTGGGTGGGCTCGAAGGGAGGCAGGCACTGGCTGACTGTGGTCTGGCTGCCAACAGAAAGCTTAGACTTTTGCCCATTTACATCAGGAGGGCTTTGTCCTTGTCTCTTGAGTGCTTGATCCCCTGGTAGCCTCCTTATGGGATATGTATTTGTCTGGCCATCGCTCCCCATTCCTTCCTTCAGGACTGTTCTTAACTTTTTTTCCTCTGTCAAACTGCTTTCCCAGTCTTCTTCCTTCCCCTTCCCCCCTTTCCCTATCAGAAATCCTTTCAGGAAGTTGGGCTTTTTAAAGTGTGTGTCTGTTGGGAAGTAGAATAGGATGGTCCCTCTGTGTCGTCTGTCCTCTCATCCTAGTGACTGGGGCTCTTTTGTATTTCTACCCCCTCCCCCCAGTCTCCTTTTTTTTCTTTATTAACTCCCAAAGGCTTCAGTGCCTGCTGGGCACAGGCTGGCTCAGTGTTTGGAGTCACAGGCCAGTTGGGATCCTGTGCCACCAAGGTGACCTTGGGCAGACATTTCATTTGTAGGGCCTCAGTTTCCCTTGGTGTACAGTAAGAGACTTATACCAGATGACTTCTGAGGTCCCTTCCTCCTCTGGATCTGGGATTGTGTTCTCTGCCATCCATTATCTGCCCTCCCTTATAACACAGCCACAGTCACCACAGTAGATGAGCACCTTGGCCGGATGTCAGTGTAGACACCATCTTGTGCACCTAGAATTTACCTCCTCTCCCTAGAGAATCCCTTAGGACCAGCTGGAAGGGATATGAGAGTCCCTCCAGTTAAAGTCACTTAGTTATCCAGGGTCACCCAGGAGACTTGCTTCATCATGAACCTTTGGAAGAATTTACTGCCTTCTTCCAACATCTACTAAACCTGCCTTTTGTTTTTGGTGATAAAACCCCCAACCTTCTTTCTGAAGCTCCCCTCCCCCCCATATTCAGTGCCCTTTAAATTAAGTATATTGGCTTAGAGGTCATCTAATCCAACTGCTGTTACACAGTGAAGAGGCTGAGGCATGGGGAACATGAGTTGGCCAAGGTCTCAGAACCAGGTTTGCCTTCCTAGTCTTTTTATTTTTAAGCAGAACCCTGTGCCCTTTCCTGTAGTCCGTGGTATTTGTTCATACAAATTTGCTCTGGAACGCTCATGTGTGAGAGGAGCCCTTCGCCCGACTAGCTGGCAGCTGCTTTCAGCAGCCACCTCTCTGCTTGGGTTTTAACAGAAACTCAACGAATGTGTCCTCAGCTTAAAAGCCACCACATCTTTCCGTGTCACAGCTCTGGGGTTTTGGGGACAGCTGTCCTTGTCCTGTGCCCTTTGAGTCACGCTAGTGCAGTTCAGCCCTTGAAGCTTGGCCAGGACAACAGAGCGGACAGACCACTGGATCTGCTCCGGCCCCTCTTCCCTCCACCCTCCCTTTTTAACAGGGCTCCTCCCTGAAGCCATCTGGCCTGGCCTGTTCTCCAATTAAAGAGGTGAGGTGTCCTGGTCGGCTTCCTTATTTGTGAAGCCTCCTCTTTGAGGTAGGAATTGGGCCTCAGCTGGAATGTGGGGCTATAGGGTTGATTTCAGAACCACTCTGGCTGAGAGCAAGGTGGGAGCTGCCCAGGGGAGAAGTCAGGGAAGAAAAGGAATCCCCTTGATTCCTGGTAAGTGCCGACTCCCATTGGGATTCCTTGGCTACTCCTCCCATCTTGGCTTGTCTTAGAGAAGGAGATGAGGGTCATGTCTATGATCTGGTTGATCGAGGGCCAGTGTAGCTTGGCACCTTCTCTTCTGCCTTTCTCAAGGCTCCATTTAAAGCAGAAACAAAGACAGGTGCTTGCTTCCAGATTGAGTGGGACTAGGGGACCTGTCTTGAGGTTCCTTCTGGCTTTGTCTGTGGCCTCCAAAGAGGCAGCGAACACCACTTCTATACCTGGTGCTTGGGAGGAAACAAAGCTCAGAACAAGTCTCCACCTGGGGAGGCAGCAAGCAGGTCTGCATAGGAGTGAGTATAGAGTTAGAAAGTGAAGACTCATTTCAGGGTGGGAGAGGGGGCAGCAGTAGGCCAGGGCTAGGGGAATCAGGAGGTCTTCACGGAGGAGGTAGCTATGAGGACAGAGGATGCGGTTCAGAGATGCCAAGAACAACAGGAGACCAACTGGCTGCAATTGAGGGCTGGTCAGCATGTCTAATGAGCCTGAAGAAGGCCGGCTGCAGCCGTTATCGACTGAATTAAATGAGGGAGGCCCAGGGTGAGGAGGGAAGGGGCCCAGCTGCCAGAGGCCAGGTGGGGCTGGGGCTCAGGATAGCTGAGTCTCTGCTGATCTGTTCATATTCCCAGTCAGAGGTGGAACCTCTGGCGTCTGGATCCTCAAGTGCAGCCCTTTGACTGAACCCGATGGACTTCACAGAACAAATCCCCTTCATAGAAGGATTTGTTCTGTAAAACTTGGACTCAGTCAAAAGGCTACACCCAAGGATCTAGAAGGCCACATCAAGGCTGCAGGGTCCTCACCCTGTGCCCAGGTTCTAGCAGCTTTGGGCTTAACCACAGATTTGGAGACCCAAAGGAGAGCCTTCTAACAGACATTTCGTTGCAGGAATACATTTGTCATTCTTTCCAGCAAGTCTTCCCTAGAGTCAGAGAATTAGCAGGAAGAGTCCTTAGAAATCAGTCATCTTCCCCCATTTCATAGGTAAGGAAACTGGGGCCCAGAGAAATAAAGTGACCCACTCAGACAAGTTCATGTGGCATTGCTAAAACTCAGACCCAGGTTTTCCAACTTCAAATCCAGTGTTCTGTCCATTGGAAAGACAGATTTACCTGTCTGTCTGATGTGTAGAAAGGGTCCGAGAGTCTCCAGGCAAGAAGGGACCTCTAGACTTAGGCTATCTGGTTCAGCCTCCTCTGTCTGTAGTCTGCCTCAGGGCCCCATCACCTGGGTGGCACCTCCTGCCTGTGGACAACTCCAATTAGTAGCCAGCCTCTCCTGACAACAGCGCCTGAATCTGCCTCTTCAGCTTCCACCCACTGAGGCTGATTCTGCCCTCAGGCCAGAGCCATATCTCTCTTCCCAATACCAGCTCATCTCTCTTCAGTCTTCTCTAGCCCCCAAATCCCTGCTCTTGGGATAACTGTCCTACTGCTGGTCTCTGGTCCCTGCCATCTTGAATGTCCTCCTCTGGCTATACCCGAGCTTTTCAAGATCTCTTGTCAAGCGTGGAACACAGGATTCTGGATGGGATCCGACCAGGGCAAGAACAGTGGGGCTGGAAAGGACCTGAGAAGAACCTTCCCTTCATTTGATAGGAAGGAAGCAGGCCCAGAAGGGTAAAATCACTTAATTCGAGGTTGCCCAGATAGTGACTATTTACATCACTTTGAGGGCCAGAAGGACAGTTGTGTCACCCTGACTTGCCTTGACCTTGAGCTGGTGGTCTTTCCGTGAGAGCTCCAGCCTTGCCAAGCTATCTCAAACTTGTGCATCAGATTCACCCAGATGTGGGTCTCTGCATCGTCCTCTGTTGACTCTCACCCTCTTAGTACTGTCCGGTCCAGCCTGTTGGGGGCTCTGTGGTTCTGTCAGACATTGTGTTGGACAGTGGGCAACCAGGCTAAGAGAGGTTGGAAAGTGGGCCTTGAAGGGCCCCTAGTACAGTAACCCCCAAGCAAGTGGCAATGATCCACTCACTGACTCATGACAAGACTTTTCCCAACACTTCATTACTAGGAAGTTTGGTCTTAAGTGGAATCCAAATAACCTCTCTGCCCTCGATTTCTTCCCCTTGGCCTTTGATTTCTTCTTCTGGGACAAAACAGAGCTAAGTTCATTTTCCTTTTCCCAATTCTATCCTCTTCCCTTGGTACTGCATATATTTACCAGGAATTCATCTCTGAACACGCCACCCAAGGGCAGGGAGTGGGGCTGTCTCTGTCCCCCCAGCCCCTGGCTCACTGCTCACAGCTCCTCCTAGGAAGCTTTGGGTGAATGCATACTGAGTAATTGAATGAATACTCCCTGTTCCTTGGGATCATCTCTCAGCCATGCACGCCATCCTGCCTCCGCCCTTTTCTTCTCCAGAGCAAATATCCCCAGTTCCATTAACCTGGCCTCATCCCACGTGCTTTCTAGGCCCCAAGTTCCCTATATGTGACCATCCCTTGTATAGGAAGCCTGGGGGCATTGGAAAAATCATGGGGTGGCCCTCAATTTCCCCATGTACCTCATGACTATGTATTCCATGTTCTCAAGTCACGGTCATTAGTGGGCAGGGTCATGGGGTCTAGCCACCCCGTGTCCCCATGCATCTTCATCTGGAACTGGCCTAGAATAGTTCCATTCCCCCCACTTTGAAGTGCCCGTGATTCACGGTGGATGCCTCTTCCTTTGTGCTGAACAGTACACAGATGGACCAGGATGTTGCTGAGAAACACCTCTTGCCTCTGTCTCCCTTCTTGGTCTCCTGCCAGTTTTAGAATCATCCCAGGTCCATTTCTCAGGAATTCTCTGCCTTTGGCCCCAGCGGCCAGACCCACAGTGGCCAACCATGGCTGGCTACGCTGCAGCTCGGGGGCAGGGTGGTTCCTAGGGTGTCTGACATCATAGATCGGGGGTTGGGAGAGACCCTTAAGACTGCCAGGGCCAACCCTCTCATTTGCAGAGAAGGACACTGGCCCAGAGTAGGGAAGGGATTTGTTCCTGGTCACACACCTTGTTCAGACCCCCTGGTCTCTTCACCAATAGTGGGCCTTCCTTTCCCTTGAACAGGCCTTCTGGGTAGAGGGGCAGCCTCAGATCCAGGAACACTTGAGTCTGAGTTCTGCCATAGACCAGCAGTGCGATCTTGGACATCTCATTAACATCTTGGGCCATTCCCAGTTTGGATTTGATTTGATTTTGATGGGTGAAGAGTTAACTTCACAGGCAGCTCCCTACACTATGAAATTGGAAGTTACCCCCCAAAAAGCATGAGAAATAAGACCTAGAATTAAGGGAAACTTGAGAACTGGTCTTTTTTCCTTCAACCTCAGTGGGGAAGCACTGCCAGATAACCATCTCACTATTGGCCTTTTCTCTGGGAAGTGATGGTGGGTCAAGGTGGCCAAGAGACCTCAGAGAGGGTGAGCTGGTGGCCTAGAGCTGGAGAGTTGGTGTGAGCATGTTGTGGTTGACTTGGAGAGCTGATGAGCCAAAGTGGAGGTGGGGGTGGGGCTCAGAATTCCCAGGATGGGCTGGGGAGCCCCTCATATTCTCTGAGTGCCATCCAGCCTTTGTATTGACATGAGCACACTTACTTGCCTACACAGTGACCTCTGTTCCCAGCCCAACATCTCTGGCTTATAAAGATTACTGGTGACATGGGCAGCATCTTTCTCCATGACTTCTGTTGACTTGGAAAGCCTTTTCTCTGGATTCCATTGTCCAGACTACATGTGTGTGTATATATACATGTATATGTATGTATGTGCTCCTTAGTGCTGTGTCAGGGGCTGGCCCTACCACTTCCTGCTTAGTGGAGCACAACTACTCGGTGTCCTCTGCGTCTTAGCCCATGACCGCTTGGGGTTGGCTGGGTACTGGACACGGTCTTCCATGAGCCTTCTCACTTTGCTTGGGCCAGCTGGTGTCACTCTGACCTGGCCCCAATCCTCAGACCCTTTCTGCCCCTGTGCATGCCTTAGGTGGGTTGGGGAGCTTACCCGCTTCCATGCCCTGGCTTCTCTCCCATTTACCGGGGGCCTCCTCTCTCGTTTCCCCAGAGCCATCAGGAACCGGAACCTGCCCACGTTCGTGTCTTCCATCCTCACTGTCCTGCCCTCTGACACACCCTGCTCCCTACTGCTGCCCCGGGACGGGAGGAACATGCATCTGGAGATCAAGGTCGCCCTCAACTTCATCCTCTCTTACCTGTACAACAAGCTGCCACGGCGCCGCGCAGACCTCTTTGGTGAAGAGCTGGAGCGCCTCCTGAAGAAGCAATACGAAGGGCACTGGTACCCGGACAAGCCCCTCAAGGGCTCGGGCTTCCGCTGCGTGCACATTGGGGAGGTAGTGGACCCTGTGGTGGAGCTGGCAGCCAAGCGGAGTGGCCTGGCTGTGGAGGACGTGCGTGCCAATGTGCCCGAGGAGCTGAGTGTCTGGATCGACCCCTTTGAGGTCTCCTACCAGATCGGGGAGAAGGGTGCTGTCAAGGTCCTGTACCTGGATGACAGTGAGGGTTCTGGTGTGGCTGCTGAGCTGGACAAGGAGATCAAGAGCAGTTTCAACCCAGAGGCTCAGGTGTTTGTCCCCATCGGTAGTCAAGACAACTCCCTATCCAACTCGCCCTCACCATCCCTGGGCAGGCCACCCAGCCCCACTTTCATGCCCCGCTCGGCCCAACCCATCACCTTTACCACCGCCACCTTTGCCGCCACCAAGTTTGGCTCCACCAAGATGAAGAAAGGTGGTGGTAGTGCCGGTGGGGCTGGAGGTGGTGGTGGAGGCCAGCAGCACCCCCAACAGCAATCCCGCCTGGCCCGGTCTCCCACCAACACCTTGCTGCGGCAGAAGGGCCTCTCCCTGTCCATGCATTCTCTGAACTTCATCGGGGCAGGGCCAGGCCCCCAGTCCCAGCTCTCCCCCAATGCCAAGGAATTTGTGTACAACGGTGGCTCCCCCAGTCTCTTCTTTGATGGGGTGGATGGGCCGCCTAGCAGCGGCCTGGCCTCTGCCCCCTTTGGCAGCCCAGGCGGCGGCAGCTCCGGGGGCAGCAACAGCTTCGATGTGGCCCAGGTATTTGGAGGTGGTGCCAACAGCCTCTTCTTGGAGAAGTCCCCCTTTGTGGAAGGCCTCAGCTACAACCTGAACACCATGCAGTACCCCAGCCAGTCCTTCCAGCCGGTGGTCCTGGCCAACTGACCCCCAACAGGGGGCCAGGGAAACCATCACCGCCACTGAAAAGAGAAAGGAAAGGAAAAAAAAAAGGAAAAATAGAAATATCCAAAAAGATTTCTGATCTTCCTTCTGGCTTCTTGGAAAAAAAGAGACGCACAGGCCAGGCCTGGGGCCAGGTGCTCCCCGAAGCTCCAGCGCATTTTCACTTGATCCCCTGCTATTTTCCTGCCTGTCTCTGATTTATTTGGTTGGTTGGTTTGGGGTTTGGAATTTGTTTCTTTTTTAATTTAGGTTTTTTGTTTTCCCCTAACATCGTTAGTGGCTTCTCGTGCTAAAAGTGGTCCAGAGGCTCATCTCCCTTTCCTCTCTCACTTCTTGTACCCAACTGGTCTGGGACCTCTGCTGTCCAGAGAATGGCCCAAAGGGAGGGGAGGGCCTCCCTGTTAGATCACAGCCTCTCCCCACTCCCCCTCCAAAGCTATGCACCCTTTGTGGTCTGGCCAGACCCGGAGATATTGCTTGGTCTGGCTAGTGAGGCATGCTGGACAGCAGTGGTTACTATCCCCTTCCCCGCAGTAGGCTTAGGCTGTGGGGAGAAGAACCTACTGGGCTCCTCACCTCCGTTCTGTGGCCTCCCTCACCTGACCCCTTCCCAGCTTGCCCAAGTCTTTGATCTCAGGGGCCCTAGGAGAGCCATACCACCCTCAGCCTTCCACAGCTCAGGCATCTCCCCGGTCCCTCAGCTGCCCCATTTCTTGAGGGGAGGGTGTCCTGTTTCAGAGAATTGAAAGGCCACAAAGCCATATCCCAGGGCGGGCAACGTCGTTCTGGATGTTGAGGTATTCCTGAGGGGGTGAGGTTTGCAGGGAGGGGGTGAAGTTAGGGTTGGTTCTTAATCCTTTGTGGGGGGATGGCCCTATTGGTGTATGCCACACTGAGCAGAATTAGGGTTCTCAGCTGGTTTCCAGACTACCTGCACTTTTTTTTCAGACTCTGACCAAAAATACAAAGAAACCAAGGTTTTCAGCTCCCAGTGAGTAAGTCAGAACTGCACAGCACAGTGGCTTGCCTGGGCCTTCCTCGGCTCCCACGGGGTCTAGCCTTAAGCCAGGGGTGCAGACCCTTGGGAGCGCTTAGGGTCTCAAAGCAGTGCCTGGAGGAGGGGGCTGGGACAAATTCAGAATTCATATTCCTCTCCCTCTTGCCGCCCTTCATTTCCACCTTTCCTTGGCCTTAAGCTATAGTGGGCCTGGCTATACCCTCCTATCAGAGCCTGTCCCTTACTGCTGCCTTCTGGGGAAGAGGATGGGACTGGAGAGGAGCCCTCAGCTGGCCCTCTGCCCATGCTTTGCCTGGCCTGTGTGGCAGCTCCTGCTTGCCAAACCTTGGCCTAGTAGGCATAGGACATCAAAGCCGGCCTTCTCTCTGTCCCGGCTAATGAGCCCCTTCCTCCCGGCCCTGCCTCAGTCATCAGTATGTACCAAAGCCCCCCTGTCAGGTGCCAAGGCTGACCTGAAGCTGTGGTCCCCACTGCCAGCCTGGCCACCCTGCTCTGTTGGGCAGCTTAGCTCTACCTCCCCCAGCCAGGTAACTTCCTGGCCTTGTCACCCAGCCCCACACATCCCTGCCCTCTGCACTGGGCAGCCCTTCTCTCCCTCCCCCCAAAAAAATAACATTTGGTGAACCGACCTCCCCCAGTGGGTGCCAGGGGCCCAGGCAGAACGGCACTAGCTCTTCATGCTGCTTGTGAGAGACGGGGCACAGCCTTACTCACTCCACTCCAGCCTCCCAGCCCTGTCTGTGTCAAACCTAGGGAGCCAGGAGAGCTGCCAGGCCCTGGGCTTTCAGGAGTGGGCCCTGTGCTGTGCTCCTTCGCATCTCAGACATAGGCATTCACCTTCAACTTTATTTTTATTTTTTATTTAAAAACGAAAACAAAAAACAAACCTGCACTAATTTACCTGGTTTCGTAGGAAAAGCTTTTTTTTATTTTTTACCTTTTTTTTGGTGTCCGTTTGTAATGAATAATTTGCTACATTTGTAAAATGTAAGAGGTATATATAATATATGTATATTTCTAACGTAAAAAAATTGTAATTTTCTTTTGGAGATTTTTTCTTAAAAAGAGGAGAGAAACAAAAAATATTTTTTCAGGAAAAAACTTTGGGAAAAAAAGAGGAGAGACTTGAAGCCTTTTCTCCCCTGGGTCCCCATCCCTCATCCATCCCACCTCCCCAAGAAGGAATCCAAAGGTGGGTGGACTTGTAAACTTAGGCCAGAATGATTTTTCTTCTCACTGAAGCAGGGTCTCGATTCTCTCTTGTTTTGCCCCCAGGGCAGGAAAGGGGTGGCACCGAGGGTATCAGAGAAGGGGTTGGGGGTTGGGGAGCAGGATAGTTTATTTTTTTCTTTAGTGAAGGAGGAATACAATCAGGGGTTTTGTATTCAGACTGTCGTGCAATATTTTGGAACGGGACATTGGAATGTTTCAAGATTTAGTTTGGAAACAAAACACATGGTTGATCAAATCTGTACAGTTTCTATTGTTTCAGATTTTTTTAAGTTTGTATTAAAAGCATGATATCTGATAGCTGTCTCTTTTTTTAAAATTTTCTAATTTTCTTGGTGTTACTGAGGGCGATGGGAGGATAGAGGGACAGCAGGCATGGGGAGATAAGAGACCTGGGAAATCAGGGCCCCTATTTTACTGAAGGAGAAACTGATAAGAAAGGCCACACAGCTAAAAACAGCAGTAGGGATGTGAACTCAGACCCTAAGAGCAAGAAGGGACCTCAAATTTCCTCCTCTGTTCTATGGGAGTTGGACTAGCAGCCTCCTGAGGCTCCAGTCAGCTCAGTCGAGCCAGGATTCTGTGACTAGTCCAGAGGAGGAAACTGAGGCCCTGCACCAAGTGCCCTCAGACAGGGAATGGCAGAGACCAGACAGGTCCAGTGCCTGTCCTATATTACGGCTCCTCTCCATTTTGCTAATGGCCTGGCAAAGCCCAGTGTCCAAGGTGACCCAACTGCTCAGTGCCAGGTGCATTGGGCCTGAATGCCCTTCTGTTAGATTTAAGTTCAGGCCTGTCGTCCCCAATGGTAGCCCTTCCTAGGTGCCCCTCATGATCTCCCAGGGCCAGATGAGGGATTTTACCCTTCCTCTCAGGCCTTGGTTTGCCAGACCTTTGGGTCCAGAGAAAGGTAAGGCAACCTGCCCTCTCTCCCTGCCCTCTCTTTACGTCTTTGGAAAGTTGGCTCCAATTCTTTCCATATCATGTCATCTCCCTCCCCTCCCCTGAGTTCTCCCTACTCCAGTTTCATCCAGTAGCCTGCCTCCACCCAACCAGGTGACTTTTTATCACTGGGCATCTCTTAAGCTGGGCATTTGCCAGAAATATACCTGCTGCTGCTTTGAATGGATTGTTTAAATCCAGAGCTTCAGCTTAATCTCTCAGCGGGAGACATTGGGCTCTGACCTTTGGACATTGCCCATGTTTCACAAGCCCAAATGGAGTTCCAGAGTTGGCAAATGGACCAGCGTCACATAATAAAGAGCAGAGACCAGGTTTGAACCTAAAGGCAGCATCTGACTTGGGGACACCCTTAACCCTTACCTTGGGAAGAGGAGGTCTTTAGTCTATCTTACAGCCGCCTGGCAAGTGGTCCTGCAGCTCTTGACTTTGTCCTGCCACTGGACTTAGATGGCTCTAGAAGAGGGAGTGAGGCTGATGACTTTGTACAACTCTCCCTCACTTAAATCCAATTCATTCATCAATCGACATCCCACCATGAAGTCACTGGCCCTCTGAAAATCAAGTAATCTAAGTACAAGATAATATGGAGGAGGAGACGCCAGCAGCTGGGGTCAGGGTGGGAGGGAGGGCAGCACGGGCATGTGTATCAGGAAAGGTTTAATATACAAGGTGGTTCTTGAAATGAGCACCAGAGATTTCAAAGCTAGAGCTAAGAAAGGGATATATTCCAGGCATGGGAGATGGCCAATCCAAAGATGGAGTTTCTGGTAGGAGGGACAGGAATTGTAGCTTATAAATGGCAGCAATAAGGCTGGAAAGGTAGGTTAGGGGCCGGCTGTGCAGACTGTGAAGTGTCGGAATTATTTTTGATCCAGAAGGAACAGGGAGCCTTGGGGATTTTGTGAGCAGGGTGGGACGTGGTATAATTATTGCTAGGTCAGCAGAAGGGCTCAGACCTTTCCTCTCCTCACACTACCTTTCATGATTTCCCGCGCTGTTGTCCCAGGTGCTTCACCCACTGACTCCTTCCCCCCAAAAAAGTCAGAGAAGATGGGTCATCAGATGCCCTAGGCTGCTCCCCCCTAAATCTCCTGTAAGGGATGGTTTGCATTCTCACCCAGCACCTTGGACAGCAGAGCAGCTGAAGCCCCATCCTCCTCATCTATCTCTTATGGACCTTTGCCAGCCTGGCTTGGAAGCCAGGCTCTCCCCACCTTTTTTTTTCTTTTTCTTTTTGATCCAGATCTCCATCTCTCTCCCCACCTATCCAGAGAGGAAGTGTGGAATAGTAGAAAGAATGCAGACTTTGGGTTCAAATGCCACCCCCATACTCCCTCTGTGGCATGGGGCAAGTTAGCAGCAATGTCTAAGAGCACTCTGGTTAAAATGAGTGGTCTCTGAGATCCCTTTCAGCTGCATGTCGGTGACCCTGAGCAAGGTTGGCTAACCTCAGACAAGTCACTGCCCTTCCCTGGGCCTCAACTTCCTCATCTGCAAAGCTAGAGGACTGCTTTCTTGTGTGTGCTGGTCTCCTTGGTCAGGCAGTCTGGGGAAGTCTAGGACCAGTGAACAGAGACATTATTCTCCCTCCTGCCCATTTCCTAACCCCCCTTTGAAATCTTCCTGCTGACTGTATAGGGGATCCCAGCTTAAGAATCCCTGCACTACATGATCTGTGAGATCTTTTCAGGTGGGATTTTCTTTAGGTTCAGGGAACCGTCTCTCCTGAGACAGACTCCAGTGCAGTGTACGCTATCCAGTTTATACAAGTATACTATACTATACAGCATATTATAGCATATAATGTCTACTATAGACAGACAACCCAGCTGTACAGTGTTTAGTCTTAGAGAGTCACCTAGGGGTAGTCAGAGTCTGGTGGTTGAGCCAGTAAGTAAGAGAGAGGATGAGAGTTCACCTCCTTTTTTTGGTCAGTTCTCTCTTCCTCCCCCCTTTTCCTAACATTCCCCCAGCTGAAGGCAGGCCACTCCAAGCCTATCCAACAACAGACACTGTACAACAACGGAACACTCTGCCTTTGAGGAGCTGACAGGCAGACATAGAGAGATGGAATTTACAGATCTGTAGGGCATGGATGAGAGAGGCTAGTTGAGTTGGAGGAGGACTTAGCGCAGACCAGGGAAGGCTATCTGGAGAGGCTGTGGTCTGAGTGGAGCCTTGGAGCATCTCAGCAGGTGGGATGAGGAGGGAGTGTCTTCCAGCCCTGGGTACCAGCTTGTGCACCATGAGTCAGGACAATGTGGTCCGAAGGGAGGAAAACTCCCAGATCAGGAAGGGCCAGCTAACCTGAGAGGTGGGACAGAGGCCCCATGGTCCAACAACTGTGAACTAGGACATCCATGGCAACTGGTCAGCAGCCCTAGGCTTCCTGAAGGAGAATAAACACCCAAGCAGACCTGCCTAGTACACAACAGAACAGAGATCCGAATGCAGAGCTGACATCAAGTCCGGTGCCGCGGTGGCCCCAAACATGTGACTGCTCATGGCATAGGATCACTTTTGCCCTAAGTAGCTATACCTAAGCACCTAAGTAGCTCCCTCCTTAGGGCAGTCATCTTGGACTCATCTGTAGACAGCAGCAGCTGGGCCTCTGGACAGTGACTTGGGCCAGGACCCGCAGGGAGCTCCAGCCTCGGTGGAGCCCTAAGCCCAAAGGTCCTATTTAGGGGAAGTTCCCTGTTGGTCTCAGGAGCCATGCCAGGATCCTCTGCCTAGTCTGAGAGTTCCCTGGGACTCAGTTGAGTGTCCCTAAACTCCCACATTAGAGTTTCTATTTCTACCCCTGCCTGGCCTTTAGCTCAGAAACAGTCTGCAGCTGAGAACAAGCCAGGGTCAGGAGCCAGTGGGATTTAGCAATGGGAGTCATAGGGAAGCCAGAGATAAGGTAGTCTGGTTCAGAAAGAATACTTAAGAGCCAAAGGTCCTGCGTTGAAATCCTCTCTCTTCTTCTTGAGTGATTTCTCACCTGTGAGCTCATCAGGAAAATGAAGAGTTTGGACAAAAGGACCATGAACTATCTCATTTTCTAGATGAGGAAACTGAGGCCCAGAGGTATGAAGGAACTTTCCCAAGGTCACATGGGTGGAAGAGCTAACAGCTACTGCTCTATGTGTGGCTCCTTGGGGAGGAAACAGTGGGCCTAGAACTTCTGAGTGAAGATGGAAGTGGAAAACAGTAGGAGGGAATTATTCCCTTCAGTATCTCAGCCCTTTTCTTTCCTCTTTGTTCTAAGGGCCATCCATGTTCTGAGGCCTCCCACCCCCAGCTCCAACAGCCCATGTTCTAAGGGTCCTCTCAGTTCCAACATGCTATGTTCTAAGCCCCTCCCCAACTCTAGCATCTCATGTTCTAAGGCCCCCCACTCCCAGCTACAACACCCCATGTTCTAGGAGCTTTCCCAGCTCCAAAGTTCTGTAATTCTAAATCAGGGAGGGAGTCAATGGGAGTGAGTCAAACAGCAAGACTTCCCAGTGGAGGAGGAGGTCTGCTGGGAGCTTGATTCTACTGAATGGGGAGGCAGTAGGTGGCTCAGGGTGCCAGTGACCATGGTAGGGAAGGGTCCAGTGCGTGCTTCAAGGGGTTGGTCTCTTTTCTTATCTCAAAGGCAAAGGGCAAGGAATGAGGGGAGGGCATCTCAGGCATTCAGCATTGCCCATCTGTGCCTGCTCCGGACACTGTGTTCTGTGTCTCTCTTCTCTTTGGCATGTGGTCAAAGAACATTTGCTGGCAAAGGGCATGGGGCAGCAGGCTGAGAAGGAAGCAAAGGGATCCAGGTTTATTTATTTATGACTCTCCCTGAGAAGAGAGTTTGCTCACCTGGGGCCCGTGGGCCTGGCTGCAGCTGTTTCAGTCTTGGAGGAGCTGGGTTGGGCCCAGCCAGAATGGCCCCTCTGGGGAAGCTGAGAGCTAAGACCCTCTGACTAGACACAGAGACTAGGAGAGGGGGCTGGTGGGTGCTGGAGCTGGCTGGCTTGTGTAGATGGAGTTCCACTTCCATACCTACCACGGACTCAATGAGTGAGGAGCATGTCACTTCTCTCTAGGCCTTGGTTTCCCACTTCAAAAATGAGGAATTTCGGCCAGATGATTACCTAGGCCTCTTCCAGTTTGGTCAGTCTAGAGTTTTACATCTTGGCCTTTTCTTTAGCAGGGGAATTTGCACTATTTGTAGGTTTCTAGGAGAGAGGAGAAGGCAGGTAGGCCCTCCTCACATCCTGGATCCACAAGTAGAGCTGGGGAGCCCCAGGACAAAGAGATGTTTTGTAACGAGGTCAGAGCTCAATGACTGCCCATTCTGATGGAGAAATTTCACTCCTTGTTTCATTCCCAGCTCTAGCCCCGAGGCTGAAATATAGGATGAATCAGGACAATTGACCCATTCTTTATTGAGAAAAGCAGGTGTACAGTGGGTGTGTAGAAGATTAAGTGTTTACAGCTTTAAAACCCTCTGCCTTTTGTGAAGAACTAGAACTTTGGTCTGATTTCCTTGGAGTGATTGGCTTCTGACAAGCAAGTTTCTTCCCCTGCTGGGCCTCAGTTTCTGATGTGTAAATGAGGGGCTAGATGATTTTTAGGTCCTCCCGATTCTAACATCTTTGTTCTAAAGCCCTTCCCAGTTTGGACATTCACTGTTCTAGGTTTCCCTCAGCTTCTGTTCTAAGGCCTCTCCCAGTTCTGATATCCCCTGTTTTAAGGCCTCTCCCAGTTCTGACATTCCCTGTTCTAGGTCTTCCTCAGGTCTGATATCCCCCAGTCTAAGGGCCCTTTCAGCTCTGACATTCTCTTGGGGTCTACGGTGTCTCCTACATATTCCAGATGGCTCTGACCATGGCACTGTTCCCTGGCATTTGAAGTTTTTTCTAACTTGCCCACTTCCTACCTGTCTTGTCTTCCTGTACCTGACCCTCTTCCACGTCCTTTTAATAGAGGCATGGGAAGTGGGCCGATGGTGGGTATATGGCTTCCTCGGCCAACCTGTCTGCAGCAGGGCCTTATTGACTCTGAGCCACAATGGCTCAGGGCCTTGTGAGGTCTCTGAAAGGTACCACCAGAAAGAAGCCTGTGTGCCAGGCTTAGGCAGGAATCAGCTTTGAGAAGTGACCAGCCTGAGCCAGCCTGAAATCGAGGGAACTTGTTTATCAGTAATACCATATTTGGGGATGGCCCTGGGGCCCATTTGCGTAATGTTATTCAGTCTTGTCTGATTCTTAGTGTCTCCCTTTGGGGTTTTCTAGGAAGAGATGCTGCAGTGGTTTGCCATTTCCAGATGAGGAAACAGGGGCAGGCAGGGTGAAGTGACTTGCCCAGGGTCACATAGCTAGTGTCTTCTTGACTCCTGGCCACTGTGCCACCTGGCTGTCCAAACTACCTTGCAGAAACCATTTTAAGTTTTTGCCAACTCTGCAGAGACTGAGCATGGTCTGGATCATGTCAGGGGAGAGATTTGTTTTTCTTGCTCTGTTTTTAAATAATTCTTGACAGTGCCTGTAGAAGACTACAGTTTGCAAAGTACTTTACAAATATTTTATCTGGTCTTCACAGTCACCCTCAGTGGGGAGGTAGAAGGCTAGTATTATCCCCCTTTTACAGATGAGGAAACTGAGGCAATGCATTCAAGTGACTTCTAGTAAAAACCTGAGGCTGGATTAGAGCTCACATCTTCCTGATTCCAAGTGTGGAGTGCTATCCACTGTATCACCTGACTATCCTTTTTAAATAATTTTTTTAATAAAGTAAATATTCCTTTGTAAAAGCTAATAATCAGGGTTAACTGGTATTGATGATATTAAGGTGATATTAACAGATTCTGGACAATTGATATTGGAAGAAGAAAACACTAGAATGAGGGCTTGGGCTGATGGCATTAGAAAGACCTTCCCCCCAAAAAAAAACAACAAAAAAGAACCAGCCCCTCAGGGGTACCCCTAGAGCCCCAAGGGGCAGAAGTCATCACCTTTTGGGAGTCAAAAGAGCTCTGAGATAAGACTCCCATCCCCAGCTATAATGAGAAGTGGGAGTGGGGAGACATTCAAAGCCAGATCAGGGAGGGCTAGAGGGGGTGGAGACTCACCAGGTTGGGTCAGAGGGAAGGAGAGGGCAGGACCGTAGGGCTGGGACCAGGAAGTGGGACAAACTTCAGCCACAAGATATCCCTCCTCTCTGCTCTGAGGAGCCCCCAGAAGAACCCCAAAAAGGTCAGGGAGACCACAGAACCAGGGATCTGAGAGCTGAACTAGATAGCCTGGTATTCATTTAACCCTGGACAGTCAGAGGTTTTAGGGTGGGAAAGCACTTTAGGAGCAAATCTAGCTCAGTCCCCAAGAAGAAGTAAAAGAGTTGGGGATTGGGAATCAGAGGTTGCAGGTTCAAACCCTGCCTTTACTACCCAGGTAGACAAGTTACCTTTGCTGCCTCATTTTCCCTCTGTGTAAGATGAAGGGGCTAATCAGCCTAAGGGCTCCCTGAACAAACTTTAAACACTATATACATGTGCACTATTATTATCATTAGCTGGGGTTTCAGGGGCCAGGCCTTGACTCTAAATTCAGCTCTTTTTCCTTTGCCACAATCTAACTGAGGACCAGACTAGCACAGAAATCACTACTGAATGAAATTGGTCACAGCATAAGGGAAAGAGGAAGGAGGGGAGCGTCAAGGAAAGATGGGACCCTTCTGCCTGGGAGAACTCGGGAAGGCTTTATGGAAGAGGCGGCATTTGAGGTGAGATTTGAAGGATGTGAACAAGTGGAAATAGGGGTGAGGAGAGCATTCTGGGTAAGGAAAGAGTGTTGTCGAAGGGAGTAGGGTAGGAGGGCTTTGTGGGGTGCTGGATAGAGGTCTAGGCCTAGAGGCAGAAAGACTAAGTTCAAATCCAGCCTCATTCACTTAACTAGCTGTGTGACCTTAGGCAAGTCACTTCATCCTATTTGCTTCAGTTTCCTCATTTGTCCAATGAGGAGATCTCAGGGTTGGCACTGCTTTTGGCCCTGGTCTTGGAAGGGACCTCAGAGTTCACCTAGAGAGGGAATAGCGGAGGGCCAGAGAGGGAAATGACTCAGCCAAAGTCACTCAGCAAGTAAGCAGAAGAGCTCCAATCTAAATCATCTCCTAGCCCAAACTGGAAGGAAAGAAAGAAACATTTATGAAGCACCTACTCTGTGCCAGTCAATTTACAAAAATGACTTCATTTGAGCCTTATAAAGACCCTGGGACATAGGTGTTATAGATGAGGAAACTGAGGCAAACAGAAGCTAAGTGACTTGACCTCTAGCAAGCTTCTGAGGCTGAATTTGAACTCTGGTCTTCCCAACTAGGAGCCCAGATCTACATCCACAGAGCAACATAACTGCTTTTCATGCTGGCCTGGAAGTGGGGACTCCTGGGGTTCCTTCCTTAGCAGTGCTGGGACCTAGATCAGTCCCAGAGAGTCTCTCCCATCTTGGCCCAGGGGCAGGGACTGGTCGCTGGGAGCTAAGGAGGGTTCTCCAGACCAAGGTTATGGGGCCACAATGAAAATGGGCTCCCCCTTTGTTCTCCAATTTGTCAGAACTGGAAAGGACCTTAGAGAGAAATCCCTCTCACTTTATAGGTAGGGAAACTTAGTCTGGTTGGGATTCATCAGCCTGACAAAAGCATGGGTTTAAATTGAGGGCTTTAGGGATCATCTGGGCCAATCTTTACATTTTATAAAGGGGGATGTTGAGTCCAGAGAGGGGAAGGGGCTTGTGGGGTCCCAGGTCTCCTGTATCCCAGCTGGGAGCTCCCTCTGTCACACCTCCAGCCTTCCTTCTCCCAGTCCTTGATCCAAGGCCTCTGGGTTATATAAGCATGGTGGGGGAGGGCTTGGAAGGGGGTGGGGAAGGCTGACAGATTTGTGCCTCAGGGTGAGCAGGTTGCATCAGCATGGAGGGGAGGAGGAAAGAAAGCACCCTGGGGACCTGTGCCAATGAGAAAAGCCATGAGGGTGCCTCCCTCCTAGGCCTCAGTACACGCGCGCACACACACACACATATGTGCACATGCACACATAAGCGCACACAATATTCATTCACACACACCACACACAGACACACACACCACACACAGACACAGACACACACACACACACACACCCTCTGAAACTGTCTGCCAACAACAGCCCCTTCTCTGACCCTTTGGGTTCCCAGGAAGACCTTGCTGCCCCTGGCCTTTAACCCTCTCTCCGCCAAACTACCCACAGGTCCAAGAGGCCCAGGGACCAAAGGAAAGTTGGAAGCAAGAAAAGAAAAAGAAAGGAAAGGAAAAGAAAAGAGAAGCTGGGGCTGGACCTTGGACCCCAAGCTGGAAGCAGCCTTTGGATCATCCAGGCCAGACCCAGCGCCCAGGAGACCCTTCTCCCTTCTCTCATTCCCAGGTTCATTTGTCTGTGACCATGTTGGTTCCCCAGGACATCAAGACAGGGACTGTTTCTTATTTTGTCTTTGCCCAACCTCAGTGCCTAGCACACACACACACAGTAGGTGCTTCATCAGGAGGGCTGGCTGGGACTGTCTCTGAGGCCCTCTCTGCTGTCGCTATGGTCCCCTGAGTGTGTGCCTTCTTGCGCTCTTGGCCCTTGAGGCCTTCCTCTTAACGAGACCAGGTCACTCATCTTGGAGAAGTCTAGTTCCCAGAGACTTCTGAAACCCTAGAAGAGCAGGGGAGGAACTCTTTCATTCCTATCTTTGTATCCCTCTCTCCTAGCACATTGCATGGCACATAGTAGGTCCTTAATAAATGCTTATTGATTTGGTTGGATGATTCTTGATTGGATCTGTCATGGGAAGATGTGGGATCCCAATCTCAGCTGTCCTTCTTATGACCTTGGATGAATCATATTCCTCTCTGGGACTCAGTTTCTTCAACTGTAAAATGGGGGTAGACCACATGGTCTCTAAGTCTGTAAATCTATGAACATTTTTATGAAGGGCTCTGCCAGTCTAGTTCCTGACTTCAAGACGCAGAAACATTTGATGCACTGGACATAACTACAGGCTTTATTGATGATATACAAACCACTCCAAGGTTAACAGTACAAAAGGATAAAGACCTACATGCTTCCAGTCTACCTTCCCACATGTTTCTTCCAAGAGGAGATGGCATCTGAGATCCTCTCGGTCCACTGCTGCAGCCTGCTGACTCTAAGAGGCCCAAGTTCAGGGCTGGTCCAGTTCTGTGGTCAGAACCACCTAGTTAAGGTACCTCAGAGGGTGCTGAAACCCACCCAGACCCACACAAGAATCCCCTCTTACAATGTGCCAATAAATGATCATCCAGACCTTATTTAAGGGTATTCAGTGACCCACAAGCTCCTGGGATAGACTGTTGGACTCTGGGATATCATTAGCAGTGTTGTTTTGTTTTCTTTCCAACCAGCATAAATTTGCACCCTTGGTCCTCATGACTTCTGCTCATGTCTCCTTGTTCAGCCTTCTTCAGCCAAGCGGAACACAGCTAATGCCTCTTTCATGGGATAGCCTTTCAAATCCTGTTCATGTCCCATCCTGGAACTTCTCTCCCACCCTACACATTCCCAGTGCCTTAATCAATCAGTCTTCAGAGGGCGTGACCTCCAATATCTTCCCCATCATGGTCACTCTCCCTTTTTAAATCAAATTTTATCAATCAAAAATCAAATTTTTTTTATTTTTTAAAATTAAACTTAATTAATTTAATTAAAATGAAGCTAATTTTTTTAGTTTATCAATGCTTTCCCCCCAAAAAAGTCTTGGAGAACTGACCACAATCTTCCAGATGATGTTTGACTAGGACAGAGAAGAGCAGGACTGTTCTTAAAACCCCCAGGTCTTTTTCTGATGACCTGCTGTCTAAACATACCTTCTACACTTTGTACTTGTGAGATTAAATTTTTTTAACCCAAGTGTAAGACTTTAACATTTAGGCCTAGTAAATTTCATCTCAGTAAATTCAGCCCATTGCTCTCTGTATTTATCATTCTAGCCTATTAGTGGTTATGGGTCACTGATTCAGAGCTGGAGGGACCTTGGAGTTCATTGAGTCCAGACCTCTCATTTTACAGATCAGGAAACTGAGGCCCAGAGAAGGGAGTCACATAGGTAATAAGTGGCAAGTCTAGGATTAGAACCCACAATTCCCAAATTTAGGACCCTTTCTACCACACCATATTGATTTCAACAAAGACAGTCTATTCAAGTCTTTCTGAATCCTGATTCTGAACTTCAGTGCTTTTACTATCCTACCCCAGCTTTGTGATAGTTTGAAAACTGGGATAAACATGTCACCTGTGTTTTTATCCAGGTCATTTGTAAAAATGTTAAACAGGAGCAGAAGACAAGCACAGATTCCTGTGGCGTTCTACCAGAGACCTCCTTCCAAGCTGACATCAAATAACTATTGAGGACAAAGGAGCTGGTGCCTCTTGGAAAGTTACCAGGGGATATGCCCAAAGGGCTATGAAACAGGCCATATACTCTATTTGTAAGGACTATGAAGCAGCTACTAGGTTTTCATCCCCAAGAGACCAAAGAAAAAGGAAAAGGACCTACATGTACAAAAATATTTAGTGCCAACTCGTTTAGTGGTAGCAAAGAACTGGAAATTTCAGGGATGCCCATCCATTGGGGAATGACTGAACAAGTTGTGGTACCAGATTGTGACGGAATACTATTGTGCTATGAGAAATGACAAGCAGGATGGTTTCAGAAAACCCTGGGAAGACTTATATGAACTGATACAGAACTAGGAGAACACTGTATACAATTAACAGCCACGATGTGACAACGAACAAGTGTACGTGATTTGGCTAGATCTGATGGAGTCTGAATACAGATAGAAGCAAATTCTTTTTTTACTTTCTTTTTCTTGCTTTGTTTTCACATGGCTAATATAAAATGCATTTTCATGACTTCAAATGTATAACTGATATCCCATTTCTTGCCTTCTCAATGGAGGAAGAGATGTGGGAACTCAAAGGAATGCTAAAAATAAATAAATAATAACTGTACTTTTTGAAAAAGAAAGTCACCAGTCCAGAGTAAGCAGGTGCGTCTGACACCACCCATCAGGAGTGGGCCAGGCAAGGACAAAGGCAGAGCCTAGGGGCCAAGCCACGGATTCATCAGCCATGGCATTTTTCTGTCTCCCTGCCCCACTCCATCTGGAGGAAGGATTCAGTGTGACCAGACTGAGACCGTGGTGCAAGGCTCTCGGTCCATCCTCCAGATCAAAAAGACCCTGCTCTTAAGGAATTTATTGTCTGCTGCGCAGAGGGGAGAGCGCAATGCCCAATACGGACACTAGGTAGGGTGGGCTGTGATTAGGGCAGAGGCAGATGTCTGACTCTGCGTCGTTACCTGTCTTCCCCCCTCGTCGTCCCCCCACCCGCAACTACTCCTCTCGGGGTTCAAGTGACACAAGTTCAGGCCAAAGGAAAGTGCGTCTAGTAGGGGGAATTTCAGTCACTACCCAATCAGTGAGCAAGAGTTATTTCGGGTGCATCACCAGGAAGTCTGTCCAGAGTCAAGCCAACCCTGGCGCCCTGGCAAGGTCACAGGGCTGTCCCAGACCAAGAAAGACGAGGAAAACCCTTCCTAGGTCATTGGCCTCCCCCCTCCCATCTCGTGGTGTCCAACCCCGAGTCTGGATTAATCCCTAAACCTGAACATGGGGGGATGGAAAGAGCACCGCGCTGACTAACCCTTGGCAAAACCGGCTTCTGGTTTCTCTGTGACCTTGGCCATGCCCCGTAACCTTCTGGGAACTCATTTTTCTTCTTTGGTTTTTTTAAAAGTCTGATCCCGAGCTAGAAAACTCTGGGGTTCGGCCGCTACAATGTCTTCCAGCCAGCCCCCTCCCAGGGCACCTGGTTCTTCCCAAGCCCAGGGAAGCCCCGTTTCCAGGAATTAGGGAAAGGGTGAGTGTGTGTGTGTCTGTGAGTGTGTGTGTGTGTGTGTGTGTGTGTGTGTGTGTGTGTGTGTATGTGTGCAGGGCCGGGAGGCAGGGCGGCAAATAGGGAGCATCCCTTTCTCCCCACCTCCCTCGGCTCCGTTCCTTCTGGCTTCTCCCTCCACCCCCCCATCCCACATCCTTCTCCCCTACGGGCCAGGGACACCCAGTGATTTCCATGACGTCATTCTCAGGACCTATGTGGGGAAGGGGGTGGGGTGGGCAGGGATCTAGTGTGAAGACCGACTGACTAGGACAGCATCCAGAACAGGAGTATTTTTAAATTCCGTGTCCTCTGCAGGCTCTGCCCTTGCCAATCTCTCTCTCCTGCTTCTTGGCTTCTCTTGCCCCAGTCTACCCCCCTACTCCCACCCTCACCCCCTGGTCAGGCAGCTGCCGGCTCTGTCTGAGAACGGCATGTCCTTCCCTGTGGGGACAGCCCCCTTCCCCCATCATGCACCAAGACTCAGATATGCCCAGGCTCAGGTGGGCATGGGCCAAGGCACCAGCCAAGTCTCCAGAAAGGTCCAGGGCTAAGCAGCTACCAGAATCCCAGAGTGGGTGAAGCAGACTTTTCAGTCCATAGAATGCTAGAATTTACTGAATAGTGTAGATTCTTAAATCTAAGGAGACAAGGAGTTGAAGTGGAAATGACCAGACTCTGAGTCCCAGGGCTTGGGTTCTAATCTGAACTTGGTTACTTACTGTAGCGTTGGTGAGACTGAACTTCTGTGGGCCCTTGCAAGTCCACATCTTTGCCCCCAAATGTTTTTGCTTCTTTCTATCTCTATCTCTCTATCTGTCTCTGTCTTTTTCTGTTTCTCTGTTTCTCTCTCTCTCAAAAATCTATGTATCAACTGCCTAGTCTTCTAGGATCGAAGTTAATGGTTATACAAGTTATTAACAGCATAAGAAACAACAAGGCAAAGACATCCGTTGTAGACAGTTGTAGAACCAAACTGAATGGCCTCCTTTCCTTCCCTTCCTTCCCCTCAGCATCCCTTTCCCTTGAGCTGCTATCCTCTGGTCTCCCAGGGTGCCAACCTCAGAACCACACTTATCTCTCCCCTCTCCCTAACCCCCTGCTCTCTGATCAACAGTTAAAACTTGCATTCTGACTTCAAGACAAGGCCCACTTCTGCCCCCTTTCTCCACTTACACAGTGACCACCAAAGCATAGGCCTCTATCACTCCTCAGATGAAGCCTATTGCAGTACCCTCACTGGTCTCCCTCCCTCTCTCCAGTCTCTCCCCACTTCAGTCTATCAGTTGCCAAGATCATTTTCCTAGAACACAAATCTATGTCTCTCCCCTACTCAAAAACCTTTGGAGGCTCCCAATTGTTTCTAGGATAAAATGCCAACCCTTTGGCCTGGCATCGAAGACTGTTTGTGATTTGGCTCCACCTGGTCTTTCCAGCCTCATTTCCAGGGTGTGCTGAAATCAGTTTGAACAGGGGCCAAGAGCAGATTGTTAAATTTTCAGTGTGAGCATTTACACCTTGTGTGTACACCTCTCCTCAGCCAGTTGTTAAATATTTACCAGCACACCCTTGCTCATTTCATATTCTTCCTTCTCATGCTTGATATATTTTAGCCAAAATGGATGGCTGATGAGTCTCGTGGACCTTGGAAAGCCAGTTCCTGCTTCATCTCAAGGTTGTACTGCTTCTCATCTCCAGTCTTGGTTGTGTTCAGTCATGTTCAACTCTTTGAGCTCTTATGGGGCTTTCTTGGCAAAGATACTGGAGTGGTTCGCCATTTCCTTCTCCAGCTCATTTTACAAATGAGGAAACTGAGGCAAACTGGGTTAAGTGACTTGCCCAGGGTCATACAGCTAGTAAGTGTCTAAGGTCTGATTTGAATTTAAGTCTTCCTGACACCAGACCCACTGCTCTGTGCATTCTGGCACCACTGGGCTGCCCCTGCCTATCACCTGTAATTCTAAGAATCATTAGATTCTACTGAGGCTCAGCTCAGGCTCCATTTTACCCACAAAGCCCTCCTTGATGCCCCATTCCCACTCCCTCCCCAGTTGCTAGGACTTTCTCCCTACTCAAATGACTTTGTACAGTTATCCCTTCTACATCACGACTTTCCCCATCGAAGTTTTGATATGTCAAGGGTCAATATAAGAAATCAAATGGGAATTTCAGGGGAGTTTTTCAGAAGCCACAGATGACACACAAAGGTTAGCAGAAAGCACAGGGTCTGTGACCAAACACTGTAAACACTCAGAAGAGAAAAACACAAAATTCAGTCTTCTCTGGCACAAAGGGAGAGCCAAACAAGTTTATGTGGATTTTCCAGATTGGGAGTGCTTCATTCCCCTCACTTCCACAATGTGGAAGAGGTAACTGTGGTTTCTTATATGGGTTCGTGTCTCGCCTCTCCAATAAGATGGGAGCAGGGATTGTTTCACTTTCACCTTCATAACCTGGCACCAAGTTTAGTGCCAGACACACAGCAAGTGTTTGATACATGTTGAATCGGATTTTAATCATGGAGGAGAAGATGGGGGTTTCAAGGGGTGAATGAATGACTTGGGTACCGTGGGTGCATCATCCAGTCCAACCCTCTTTGGTGGAGGGATGTCCTCTGCAATTTTCCCAACCAGTGGGCATCTACCCACTCTATTTAAATCACTTCACTGGTAATGGGGAGCTCACTACCTGTTTCATTTTTGGACCGCACTGATAGCACCCTGGTCACCCTCCTGGGATTGCACTCCAGATTGTAAATGTCTATGGCTTCCCAAGCTGAACATGGTGTTCCAGTTGGGGGTCTCACCAGGGCAAAATGGCACTGTTCCTTTCTCCTGGTACCCAGGGCCCCGTAGCTCCCCCTGGCCCATGCCACAACTCCCTGGACTTTTCTCGTTAGCCAGCCTCTGCAGCTGATGGGAGCTATGAATGAAGAGCCAAGTCTTGGATCAGGAAAAGGAGACAGACTCCTCTCCCTTCTCCAGCTTCCCTGCACTCTTGGCCTCAAGACTCCTGGGGTCCTTCTAGGTCTCATCCTGGAGGGTCCTTGTTTGAATATCTCAGAACATCAGCACTCCTGTGGCTGGCTTTGGTATTCTCATTTTAGGTGAGGAAGCAGGTGATCATGGCCATACAGGTAAGTAAGTGCAAGTCCAGGCCTTGAACCCAGGCCTCCTGGCTTTAGGATGACAAAGCTTATTGCTCAGTCTGAGCTAACTGCTGTTTTCTCTCACATACTTGGGCCCCCTGATTTCCATAAGCAAATATATACCAACCACACACAAATGGGTGTGCTTCCAGGAATAACAAACCTTGGTAACCTGCTCAGCCAGGTACAGAAAAAGGAGGGTCCCTGCTCTGGGGCTTAGCCACAGGCCAGTGGCCCCACAAAAAATTCCAGAGTAGAAAGTGAACTTTTGGATTACCAATCCAATCTGTGGCAGAATGAGCCAGTCTGTCAACCCCTTCCTTTTTCTCTAATTTAGGATAACTATACCCCTGTCCATCTCACTGAGCCAAGACTGAAGGTTGAGGATGGGGGAGCCTTACCTTACCCAAGCTGGGGCACTTGAGCTTTAGAGGAACCCAGCAAGGGAAAGAAGGCCTAACCTAGCCTGGCCCACCCAATCATAGGATACACTCTCACGGGATCACAGATGCCCACATAGACACAAGCACACTCTTAAGAGTTCATATGGACCTAGACATCATTTGGTACTCTGTCCCAGCCTTCTCTCCTCTCCCTACAGCCTCATGCCATCATTGGCTCCCAAGAGTTCCTAGGTCACGTGGCCATCCATGATGAGACAGATGTGCAGAGTCAGCTCTTACCTCTCTGCTGAGTCTCTGGCATTACCTAGTGGACAATCCCCTACCAGACGTTTCCTATTGGTTGTCTCAGAGGCATCTCAAACTCAGCTGATTGGACAGAGAATCTTTTTCCTGTCTCCCCCATTCCTAGGGGGCTATCCAACCATCGTCACCTCCTTCCTCTCTCATCCCTCACATCTATCAACCACCTTCACGCCATCTCTACCCACCTTCCTCACCTACATGCTCTCCGTCCCACTACCTGGATAACACTCATCATGTCATTTCCCCTCTTGGGCTTCAGTTTCCTCATCTGTAAAATGAAGAGATTGACTCTAAGTCCTCTCTCTAGCTCTGTATCTCTGTACTGAAGTAGCTTCGGAGGTCCTCCATGGCCACTCCCCTTCCAAAGGGGACTGCAGCTGGTCTCTCCCTCCCTCATGCCTCTGTGCTCCTGCCAATGGGAACTCCATAGATGACTTCCCCCTGCCCCTTCCCTGTGTTCGTCCCTCAGGCCTAGAATCTGGGGCTTGTTTCTCGGCTTAGCCTTGCCCCCTCCAGGAAGGCCTCCCTCTTGCCTCCAGGTGAACTTGATCCTTCCCTTTGCTCATTGTGGGAGGGGCCTGTCTGGGCAGTGACTGATGTAAAGACAAGAGGCATCAATAAAACATTTTAAAAATAAATAAGCAGATAAATAAATGAGTACATGGCTTCCTCTCTCCTCAGATTTCTCCTCGGCCCTTATCCCAATCTCTTGTATCATCTTCATCTGTGTCTGTGTTTCTCCTCCCCTGTCAGGGTGCACACTCCTCGGGAGCAGAGTGTGTATCACAGCTATCTTTGGAGCTGCCGGACTCGGAGGGGGCAGAGGGCCCGCCTGGGGCACCCTCAGGAATGGGGGTGATTTGGGGGACAAACTAGACACAGGTACAGATGACAATCTTAGATATCAGAGCTGGAAAGGACATCCAGAGATGGCATTTTGGATGCCACATGCCTCAGTGGAAAGAGGCCTGGATTTGGAAGGAATCCAAATCCTCCTAAGAGCTAGCTGGCATTCATCTGGTGCTGTAAAGGTTGGCCAAGTTCTACAGAGGTGTTTTCTCATTTTACAGGCAGAAATCTGAGCTCTAGAACAGAAAGGGGCCTCAGATATCAATGCGAGAAAAACTCTCATTTTACAGAGGAGGAAACTGAGGCACAGGCAGGGTCATAGGCTCAGAGATCTAGAGTTGTAGCCCCACCCACCCCCCAAGACTATCTTATCTAACTTTCTAAAGGCCCAGGATTTGCCCAAGGTCACCAATATCTCTCAAGCTGGAAGGGACCTCCGAGGCAATGTAGTCCAACCCTTTCCTCTTACAGATGAGGAAACAATGTAACCTCTCTGAGGAAACAAGGAAGTTTAGAGATCTGTCCTAGATCAGAGGGCAACTATATGACACAGTGGATAGAGCCTGGAGTCAGGAGGAGCTAGTTCAAACCCAGCCTCAGACACTTTCTATCTGTGTAAGTCACTTCAACTTCTTTGTCTCAGTTTCCTTATCCATAAAATGAGCTGCAGAAGGAACAGGGAAACTGCTCCAATCTCTGCCAAGAAAACCCCAGAAAAGGTCACAAAGCCTTGGACACAACCAAAGAATTAAGGTTACACCGTCAGAGTAAGAAAGAGAATTTGAACATAGGCTCTCTGACTTCAGGGTCTTACTAGGTCTATGCTACTTACATACACACACAGTGTGCCAAACAAGGGTTCTCCACACATACCAGGCCTTGGTGGGCACAATTTTGGGATCAAAAGACTGAGTTCATTCTCAGTTCTCATGTTGTCTCCTAGTGAGAAACTCTGGCCCTCAGTTTCCCTATCAGATGGGTGGCTAACTCTCACCTAACTTTCCCACCTTTCCCCCGCAACACAACTAAAAGATGCAGCAGCTCAGGGTCCCTGCTCCTTGGGGTCCCTGCCTCCGGGGCCTGGGACAGGGTGATTGTGAGGAAGGGCTGGGCTCCTCTCACCCTTTCCAGCTCCCTGCAGGTTCCTTCCCAGCCTCACATGGGTCCCACTAAGCTGGGAGTAGTTCCGGGGCAGGGCCCTGTCAGGAACAACTGCTCCAAGCCCCTCCTTGCAGGCCTGCCCACACCCTGGGGAGCAGGACTCCACACCAAACTCAGTGTCCTCGCCATCCTGGGTAGGATTTGCACAAATGAGCTTATAGCATCATCTTGTGGTAGGTCTTGGGTATTACCTAGGTTAGAATCTGGTCTAGCTCCCCTACCTCCCTCCTGCAACTTCTTTCTTGAGTGATTGTTTTCTGGGGTTTCGTGACCTCAAGAGATCTTCTATTTTCCTCCTCCTTAAATTCACCCTCCATTTATTGAGTCTGCTCACCTCTCTGTTTCTCCTCATGAACTATTCCCTTTTCAAAGAAGAGAAACTGAGACAAGACCATAACTGGCTCTGTAGCCTTGGTGGACACAATTCTCCTTTCCCTGCTACACTTTTCATCTCCAGAAGATGAAAGACCCTCTCAGCTCTGACATTCTGGGTCCTCACGTCCCTTTGGGCTCTGGAAGTTCTGATTCTGACCTGCCATGTTCTCATGTCAACCACAGCTCTGTCACTGATGAAAGCACAGACCACATGACCACCGCAGGCAAAACTTGGAAAGGAACTCTAAGGTCCTTTAATGATCTAGCCATGGGGTCATAGGTACAAGGCTGGAGGCCAGGAAGTTCCACACCCCTCATTTTACACACAAGGAACCTGAGCCCCAGATCAGCAAGAGTCTAAGTTCCTATATGCGAGAAACATCAGTGCTTTCATTTGGACCTAAATTTTCTGTCGCCAGAACTGGCGCTCGTCCCACTGAACCACACTGCCTCCAACCTCCATATTTACCAATGGAGACATCAAAATCAGAGAAGGGGAATTGACTTTCCCCAAGGTCTCATAGGTATTGTTGGAAGGAGAAGAACTGGGACCTCAGGGCAATTTCATCTTACTAGGAGACAATGGACTGAATTGGAATTTCTAGGAATAGCAAGGCTAGGGCAGGGGGAGGAGAGATATTGAGGTATTTGAAGGTTCTTTCAATTTCTCTCCTGTGTCTTCCCCCATTCAAATGTGAGCTCTTTGGAGAGACAGAATGACTTGTTTGCTTGTTTTTGGTATCTCCAGTTTTGTGCAGTTCCTGGAAAATGAGTAGTTAAAAATATCATCCATCCATCCATATATCCATCTATCCATTCATCCATACATCCATTTATCCATTCATTTATCTATCTATCTATCTATCTATCTATCTATCCATTAATGAGCCCTTCTTAATAGGTTAATCCTTCACCTGGAAGATGGTCATATACCTGAGAGCCAGTGTGGCTTCAGAAAGGGCTGAGGAACAGTTAATATGGTGTTTGCTGCCCAACAACTCCAGGAGAAATGACAGGAGCACAACAGAGGTCTGTACACAATGTTTGTAGATCTGACCAAGGCCTTTGACACTGTTAGTTGTGAGGGTTTATGGAAAATTATGTCAAAATTTGGTTGCCCAGAGAAGTTCATTAATATTGTATGTCAATTTCATGATGGCATGTTTGCCTGGGTTTTGGATAGTGGACAATGCTGTAGTGTTTTCCCAATCACTAATGGAGTGAAACAGGGCTTTGTGCTTGTTCTCATGCTTTTTAGCATGATGTTTTCAGCCACGTTGTCAAATGCTTTCAATGAGGATGAACATGGCATCAAGGTCAACTACCGTACCTTAAGTTCTTCAATTTGAAAAGACTACAAGCCAAGACCAAAGAGGAGGGAGTGTTGGTGCATGATTTTCTGTTTGCAGATGACTGTGCACTCAATGCAGCCTCCAAAACTGAGATGCAACAAAGCATGGATCAATTCTCTGCTGCCTGTGCTAATTTTGGCCTAATAATTAACACCAAGAAAACACAGGTGCTTCACCACACCATCCATACATGGAAGCATCGATTACAGCAAATGGAGAGGTTTTGAATGCTGTGGATAAGTTTACTTCTCTTGGTAGTGTACTTTCCAGGGATGTACATATTGACAATAAGGTTGATCCCAGAACTGGCTTAGTGTTTGAGAGGCTCTGAAGAAAAGTTTGGGAGAGAAGAGGTATTAGACTGGCTACCAAACTGAAGGTCTACAGAGCTGTTGTGCCGACCTCATTGTTCTATGCCTGAAACATGGACAGTCTACCAGCACCATGCCAGGAAACTGAATCACTTCCATTTGAAGTGTATTAGGAATATTCTAAGGATCACCTGGCAGGATAAGATATCAGACACTGAAGTCCTTGCTCAAGCTGAACTGCCAAGCTTTCAAACTATGCTTCAGAGAGTGCAATTCCAACGGGCTGGCTATGTTGTTCAAAAGCAAAATATACCCTTGCCAGAAAGACTATTTTATGGAGAACTCACATGGGGCAGGTGATCACATGGTGGTCAGAAGAAGTGATACAAGGACACTTTCAGGGTCTCTCTCAAGAACTTTGGATTTGATTGTGCAACATGGGAGATACTGGCACAGGACCACTCAGCATGGTATGCCCACATCAGAAAGGGTGCTGTGCCCTATGAGAAGAGCAGAATTGAGACAGCACAAAGTAAAGGTAGGATGCGCAAATTTAGAGTATCTACCCCAAAAATTCATATGGACTATCTGTGCTCAACCTGTGGTAGAACATTCTGAGCTTGTATTGGTCTGATGAGCCACAGTTGGACACACTGAAACTTCACTTTATCATGGTGATGTCATTTTGGTCCTCTTCGAAAACAAAAGACAATAACCAACTATTCATTAGTGTATCTCTCCATCATCAATCTATTTATCTATCCATTTATTCATCTATCTATCCATCAACCTATTCATCCATCCATCCGTCTATCCATCCATACATCCATTCCTCTATCCATCCATCCATCTATTCATATATCTATCCATTCATCCATCTAACTATTCATCCATCCATCCATCTATCCATCAACCTATTCATCTATCCATCCATCCATCTAACTATTCATCCATCCATCCATCTACCTATCCATATATTCATTTACCTATCTACTTATCTATCCATCCATTCATCCATCTGTCCATCCATTCATCCATCCATCCATCTATCTATCTATCTAATCTGAAAGTACAGCTGTCCTTGCCCCTACTTCTAAATGCCCCATGCCCCTCCACATCCATAAATGCGGTGGCACCCAACTTATCTCACATACTTCCCTTCATCCTTCTAACAAAAAGAAGGTTTTTGAGGGGTCCTTCTTTTTCCTTGGACCCTCTCTGACCTTTCCCAAATCTGCATGTTGGTACAGGTACCCTGGTACCTGGAATATGCTCATTCCTCTTCTCTGCTTCTGGTAAGCTTTTGCTCCTTTCTAGGCTCAGCTCACAGTCTGCCCTCTCCAACTGGGAGTACTCCCTCCCTGCTTCCCTCACATGACCTTATATTTTTTTTTCTGTGGCCATGTTGTGTCTCCCTGGAGAATGGGAGTTCCTTGAGGGCAGACCTGTGGCTTCCTTGCTGTCTTCACATCCCTGGGGTTCAGCACAGTGTCTGGCATGAGCTGGGAGGGATGAGATGTTGGAGCCCCCTCACTTAGTGCCTATATACAGCAGCCCCTCCATGCCCTCTCGTTCTCTCAGATTCTCTTCTGTGGCTTCCCCTAAATCTTGCATGGAGTGTGCATTTAATGGCCTGAAGGCCTTCCCTGAAGTCTTTCCATTGCATAGCCTCTTCCTCTCACTTCATCGTCAGTCCACCAATGACCTCACACATTCCCTTTTGGGGACCACTCTTGTGATTTCGTTGGTGTAAGCATCACCCCGTGAGGAAACTCCCTTGACCAAGGTAGATTTGCACCCATGTCTGGGCCATAGAGAAGCTAATTTTGGGTGACCCAGCCAGGACTTCAATACAGGTCTTCCTGACTCTGTTTTCCCTGCTGCTGTTTGGAGAATAGGACTGGGTTCCGATGTAGCTTCTCTGATCTATGTGATCTAGGGTATCAAACTTGGTTTCCTCATCTGTGGATGACCTCTAAAATCCTTGGATCTTAGGGAAGGACAGAGATGAGGCCACACTTAGAATCCTAGAAATGTCAAAACCAAAAGAACATCAGGGAGCATCTAGTCTAACTCCCCAAATGAAGCCAGAATCCCTTGTGTGACTTCTCCAAACAAAGATCTCCCCCTCCCCTTGCTGCTTGCATACCTCTAGTGACTGGGAACCTCACTCTCTACCATGGCAGCTTTTGGACAGTTCTCTCTGATTTTCAGGAAGTTTTTTCTTTTCACTGAATGACATCATCAACTGATGTTATAAAGCATTTTAAGTTTTACAAAACACTTTGAGCTATCTCATTTGATCCTTACAGCAACTGTGCAAGATAAGTTCTGCCACTCTGGGGTCTGTGACTGGTAAATGGTGGAGGATTTGAACCGGGGCCTTCCTGTGACCAAGCTGGTGTTCTTCCCACTACTACACAGTGCCTGGGCTTCAGATTTGTTTGCTTTGTTTTTTAATCTACAAGGACTTCCATTTCTACTGTTTACAGTGTGACCTTGGGCAAGTCACTTTGCCACTTCAGGTTTCAGTTTTCTCATCAGTAAAATTAGGGGGTGCACTAAATTATCTCTGTGATCCCTCCTGGCTCTAAATCCTGAGCCAGTTAGATTGGAAAGCAAGGAGTGAAATGGGTTGAAGCTCTCAGGTGGGTCTGGGAAATGGGGAGCAAGAGGTGGGCATGACACAGGGGAATAGGCTTGACCCAGGTGGACATAGGCAGGAAGCAGACTTAACTAGCCTGACCTTCCTCCCACTGGAGGAGTGATATGTTGCTACTGGGCAGGGAGAGGGGAGAGTGTGCAAAGGTTAACCTAAGACTGGACTCTAGCCTCCTGGTGAGGCTGAGCTCTAGGCTGTGGAGGAGGATGGGCCTCTGAGTTCTGCCTCCAGGACCTTTTATTCTCTGCCCAGCCCTGTGTCTCTTCACTCCAGGTCAGGCACAGGTGAACCCTGGCACTCACTGGCTGGAGCTGGCAGACTTGGCTGGACTCTGCCCTTTGAGCTCTGGAGGGTGTTTAGGGACAGTGAGCAGGGTGGTGACCTCTCCCCTCTGGCGCTCAAACCCCACTGGCCTTTACCCCAGCTCTGGGCCCCTTGCACTCCCAGGCTGCCAGGGAAGTAACTTACAACAGGCCTCAGTTCCCTTCTCTGTAAAATGAAAGGGGCTGGGCCTGAGGATTTCCAGATAAAAATCCAAAACCCTAGATTAGAACATAGGAGATCCGGATTCTAGTTTTGGCTCTGTGGTCACTCACCACGCAGACCCCTTTGAAACTCAGTTTTTCCATCTGCCAAATAGGAATATTAAGTCCTGTCCTGCCCTCTTCCCAGGAGTTTCCCCTTGTTCCATCCCATCTCTCCTCTTTCCTCAATCAGAAAACTATAATTTCTCTTCTTTTTAGAGATTCTTAGAACTTCAGATTTGGAGGAATTCTCAGAGTTCTCCTAATCAGGGGTGAGGAACCTGAGGCCTCAAGGTCACATGTGGCCCTCTAAGTCCTCAAGTGTGACTCTTTAATCAAATCCAAATTTCACAGAACAAATCCCTGTCATGACAGGATTTGTTCTGTAAAACTGTAAGACTGTCAAAAGCCTATACCTAGGGGGCCACATGTGCCCTCGAGACCGAAGGTTCCCCACCCTTCCAACCCTTTACCAGAAGGAAGAATTCTCAAGTTGTGCCCATATAGTTTAGGCTTGAGGGCTTCCAAAGGTGGGGAGCTCACTACCCATTGGAGAAAGCTGTTGAATCAGCTGGGATCTCTCTCCTTGCTTCTTCTCCTCATCTCTCCTCCTTTGTGAGGCCAAGCAGAACACACCTAGTCCATTCTCTTCTCTCCTGGGTGACTCGATGTTTTTGGAAATGACCATAGCCTTTTTCCCTCCTCCCCTCCCCAGTCTGTGAATGAGGCAGTGGAAGAGTTTCTGGGGCAGGGGGTGGAGGGGTGGGGAAGCCAAGGATAGTCATCCCTATGTCTTGTTCTTCTAGGACTGCTCTTCAGATCACTTGGTGAGGGGGTGGGGGGTTCACTAAGCTACTGCCCCTTTCCCCACTGAAGAGGCACCAGATTACTCTAAAGTAGATGGAGGATCTCTGCCCTAGGTAGCAGCTATGGTAATCCCAAGCAATGGAAGCCTAGGGCCCAGAGGGAGGAAGGTAACAGTCAGGCCTGGGAGCCCCCATTTATTTGACTTTAGGACTAGGCCTATGAAGTTGGGATAGAATAACACAGCTGAGATAATGGACCTGAAAACACTCCATAAATGGTAACTATTATCATTATGAATTCCATTGGTTTGGGAAAACCCCTTTCCCCTGCAGATCAGCACCTCTCTAATTAATGTCCATGGGGGAAAGGAGAGTTAGAAAAGGAAGTGTGGGATTATGCTAGGTGACCTGGTTTGGACTTTTCATCCTTGCTTACTTGCATCAAAGGTGGCAGAGACCAACCTGTGCCTTGCCCAGAGAGGCTCACTCCCGCAGGAGCCAGCCTTGCCATCAGTCCAGCTTGGGTATGGGTGTGAGTGCTGGGCATCGCAGTCACATTGTCCCTCCCCATCAGCGATGGGGGTTGGGGGTGGGGTGGGCAGGGAGTAGGCTTCCTTCATTGTCAGCTGCAGCTGTCAAGTCTTGAATTGGGCCAGCCCCCAAGGGAGCTGTCCACTAAGCGGACTGGCTGAAAAGCCAGGCATCAAGCCTGTGATCACTACTACTGTCTCTGCACGCACCCCCCTGCTGTGGCTATCCTGGGGCCTGGGAGGGTGGGGCTGTCACTGCTGCCTGGACACAGAGTACCAACAGGCCTGCCCCAGAAACAGCTCAGCAGACATCAGGGACACTCAGGGATGGCCGCGGGATGGCCACTTAGAAGAGTGCTAAAGGAGCGAAGCTAAAAGCTTCCATTTTAAATGGACAAAAAAAGAGAAGTGTAGCTATTTTGAGATTTTAGAGAGCTTTGTAGAGTTGTAAAACATCAGAGGTGGGAAAGGCCTAAGAACAGTGAATGTCAGGTGTGGGAGGGAACTTGGAACAGGGGATGTCAGGGCTGGAAGGTCCTGAAAACAGGGGAGGTCAGAGCTGGGAGGGGCCTCAGAACAGGGGAGGTCAGGGGTGGGAGGGTCCTTCAATGTCATTAAATCCAACCATTTCCTTCTTTGGAAGAATAAACAAACCTAAAGATGAAGAAACTAGTCCCCTAAATTAAAAACAGGATTGCCTTATATTTTCTATCGAAAAGAATAAAGTTCAAAGGTGAGGATTCTTAATCTGGGGTCTGCATATGCCCAAGGGGTCTGTGAACCTGTGTGAGAAAAAAACTACATCTTTATTTCAATAATTGCTTTCCAATGTAATGGAATCTATTTTACTTTATGCACTTAAAAAATGATTCTGAGAAGTCTAGCATACGAAAAAGATGAAGAAGTCCTATCCTGAAGTGGGGGCTAAGGTCCCAGAACACACCCCACACCAGAGCAGGAAACGGACACAACCAGGTGGAGCAGTTCAAGATCTGGGAGGCGATGGGCCATGGAGGGGGACTGCCAGTACAGGGAGGCCCACCCTTTTCAAAGGTATATTGTGGGGAAAGCTGTGCTGGCTAGGGGTGGCCAGGACCACATTTTCGTTTCTAGGCAGTCATTTTCGTTTCTAGGCAGTCATTTTCTGGGGAGGATAATGATGAAGTGGGTGAAGAGGTTACTGGAGCCTTCTCCTGAGCTGGGAGCCTGTGGGAGTCAGGCCACTGGAACAGCAGTTCCCGGTTTCCAGGACAGCACCCATCTGAACTCAACAGACCAAGAAGGAGGTCGCACAGGTCAAGGACTGGGCCCAGATCCCCATGGGAGGGTCCCACAAGGAGCTGGCAGCAGCTGTCCTTCTACTCCAAGTACTCTGACAAATCTCTCAGAGTTTCTGAGCCAGGCACCAGTGTAGACTGGGGTGGAGGAGCAAATGGGAAAGCCAGAGAAATCATTTTTGTCTAGCTAGAAGGCTTGGTCCTTGGGGTCATCAAGCTGGGAAAGAAAAGTAGGAACACTGAAAACCAGAGGCACACCAAAATTTTTCTCAAAATATTTAATTCTTTGGGGTTTTTTGGGAAGGTCACATGCCCACTTCCCTCCCCTCTCCCAGTCCACCCCTCTCACCCCACAAGCAGTAACACACACACACACACACACACACACACATACACATACGAGGACACACAAGGTTGACACACAAGGTCAACGGACTACTGCACTGGAAGGTCTTCAGCTAAGAAGTCTTGGCTTCCTTCCTGCCTCATCCTTAGGACCTCACAGAAAGACATGCCCACTAAGCAGGGTCGTCTCCCCTTTGCCTGCTGCTGTCCTAGGCATCCCCCAGGCACACTGCCAGAGGGGAGACGGAAAGCAGCCTTTTCCATCACAGCCCATCTGCCTCAAACTCTCCAACACATAGAAAAATAAACATCACATGGCCTTCTGGCACCATAAACACAGCAAGAACAGCTGTCTTGCAATTGTCTTTTTTTTTCCATTTTCTAGAAAATTGATTGTGCTACATTAGCAGAAATACAAGCGAAGTCCCTGTCAGAGCACTGCAGGATGTCCGTGTGACAGTAACTAGGGCAGTCTAGTGAGCAGCCAGGGCTGGAGGGCCCGTGCCCCCTCACTGAACCGGCTGGCATTGCCCATGCACTCTACTGGCTGGCTGTAGGACTCCTGGCAGCTCTGGGGGCTACAGCCCCTTCTCCCCACAGGTGATTTGTACATATTTATTTTCTGTGTATGCTTCTAACCCTCAAGCTTAGCCATGATTCGTCAGCTCTGAAGCATCCAAGAAGTAGCAGATCCTCCCCAGGAAGCTGAAGGGAGAGGCCTCACCCAGGCTCCAAGTTGTCACCCTTCCTTTGCTCCTGAAAGACTCTTCGTAGAAGATATAATTGGTCTCTGGGCCTCTCGTGTCCTTTTTGTGGGCCCAGGAGAAGGGGCCACGGCTGGGAGTCAAGGGACTCCAATGAAGCCAAGTCCCTTCTGGTTCTGCATGAGCCCAAGTCTTTGGCCTGCAGGGGACAGAGCACAGGATGCCACTCAACCCCTCCTTACCCACATCCCCATGCCTACCGCCAGCTTGTGCCACAGACCTTGCATTTGGCATGGCAGCCCCTCCCCTCTCAAGAAAGCTTTGGGGGATGGAGGCCCTGGCTATCCTGAGGAGGGTAGTGCAGAAGACATGAAAAGATGTCTATGACACTGTCCCACCAACTTGAATCAGAATACAGAATGGCAACCAGACTCATAGCATTGAAAAAATGGTTACCAGTGCTTACTCTTTAAAAACAAGTATATATATATATATATGTATATGTATATAAATGTATACACACATCTATCTATGCACCTATATATAAACCATACCATATCTGGTCAAAGAAAATTAAGACACATTATGCTAACGTCATCCCCAACAGTGTGAGACCTGCCCTTGTGGTGGGCAACAAAGGCCAGGAGGGAGTCCCCAGCCAGGCTGCCTGCCCAGTTCAGCCATGACCCTCTCAAGTCTGGGCCTCTCTTAGAAGGAGATGTCATGTGTGTGTCTGTATGGTTTTCACCCTTCAACCAGAAGCCCTAGGAGACACTGAAGGAGGTGCTGTCCTCCAGCCACCCACAGAGGCAGGCAGTGGGTCATCGGCACCAGATGTGGCAAGTCTCCTGGACATCACTGTCCACTGCGGTGGTTTCACATGTGGTTTTTGCCATTCGGGTTTGTTAAAAGTCTTTAGAGTGACGTTACTCAGAATCAGACAGGTCACTTTAAATAAAGCAAAGTGTTAAGAGTGACAATTTTGTCCGTCATCTCGTTTTGTTTCTGACACATGCACCTTCCCTTCCCTCTTACCACCCTTGAAAGAATCCCAGATTTCTTGAGGGCTTTCCAATTTGCCCAGGGGTCTCTGAAGGGTCTCATCGGTATGGAGGAAAAAGACAAATATACTCAAAAGGGCGAACACCGGCTACAAAAGTCAAGGAAAAACTTGGCTTTGCCTTCATCTCCATGACAACCAGAAGAGAAGTAGGGCACAAGGCTCAGTCACCCTGGGACAGAAGGGGTCTTTGGGACTTACAAAACTGCCCCCAACCCTCTGCCTCACAAGCCTGTTTTCTCTTCCCATCTGTTTACCTCTAGCAGCCTCAGGCCCTATGCTTGCACTTTCCTCATCGCTAGCTAAGAAGACAGCACTCAGATGAGACCATGCTGAGAGCTCATGCCCACAGCTGTTGGCAGAGATGAGCAAAGTCCTTGTCCTGATCCATCCCCAAAACAAGAACTAGATGTGCTCCATCCAACAAACATCCCTAGACCACTAACCTCAGCCTGCTTCTAAGTGAGGAGGCCTAGTTTTCTAAATCAAACCACAGGCCTAGCACACCAGGACCACCTAGAAAATTTCTTCCTCCCCAGTTTGTCTAAAACATCTGAAATCTAAAAAATCTGGCCACAGCAGGCATGATGAATCAGTGTGTGCAATCTTGGGTGGCAAACACCTTGCTCTAACAGTCACAGGCCTTCCTGGTCCCACTGGCTGTGGTGACAAGTGGCCAGCAGCTCCATCTAAGACAGTGGCGATTCCTAAGCCCTGGCTACCTCAGCTCGCCCACCTCCCTACAATCATGCGTAGTTCTGGTTCTAATGCAGGCACTAAAGAACACGCTCACAGGCTGTTGACAGCAGGGCCCCAGGGGAACACCAGGCTGTGTCATACCCACTGATGGACTGCCACTTCTCCAAGGAGGATGGAAAGAGGCCTTTCCTATTGCACAAGGTGCCTTCTCTTTTCCTGGGTGGAGCTTGACAACAATGATATCCTACCTGGCCAACACACCCTGCTATCTGATAGGATGTGAGGGCAGGAAAAACCAGGGACCATTCCGAGATGCCACAGAGAGGCAGCTCTTGTTAGCCCAGATCTAAAACGGAAGGAAAGTCAAAGAGAGAGTGAGCACTCAGTGAAAGGAGGCTGTACACTCCAGAGGGTCCCCTTTCCAATCCAACAGGGATGTCCAAGGGTAGAAAGCTGAGCCCTCGTCACCCATCTCAACAGAGTCCCTTCATTCCCCACCAGCGAGGAATCCTGCTCCCCAGAGTCAGGGGTTACCAAGTCCTCCAGATGCGCCTTGCGGGACCCTCTTGGGCAGAAGGGCCCTGGCACGAGCCAGGCTGGGAGCAGCGGACCTCCTGCTAGCTGTGGTGAGCCCCAACGCCTCCCCACACACTCGCTCTGGGAGTCCCTTGGCAGAGATGTCTAACACGGAGATGGGGTGGTGCTTACAAGGGTCCGTATTTCGTCTCATACTTGGAGACGATGCTCTTGCATTTGCCCACTTCCTTGCGTAACTCGGCAACCTCCGTCCTGAGGGCTGTGTTCTCTTTCTCCAGGAAAGCAGCGCGGATGGTGATCTGATTTTCCTTCAGCCTGCGGGCATCCCGGGAACGCTTGGCGGCCACGTTGTTCTTCTTCCGGCGCGTCCAGTATTTTTCATCCTGGATCAAACGTTTGAGAGATCTTAACGGTCTCCAGCAGGGAAGAGGCCCTCCCTACTTCCTCTGCTCCACACCTTGGCAGGCCCAGGGAGCAGCCAGGCTAACAGGGGAAGACAATGACACTTAACTGACTTGGTCAGCAGTGAGCCCCGGTCTGACCCAGGGCCTTGGGCTCCAAATCCAGCCTTATGTCCATTAAGTGACACATGAGGATGCATGTTTAAGGTGGGCTGTTCTCTTCAGAGGACACCCAGGGTGGGGACAGCTGGTAGCAGGTCCTCCCAGTGGACCACAAAGTGGCTCTTCTGGCAGGGGTGGGGGGAGTGAGGAGTGTCCCCTAGGCCAAAGGCTCCAAGGCCTCTTGTTATTCCACTGGCCATCCTGAAAGGGCTAACTCCAAGCTAAGGGAGCTCTGGCTTGCTGGCTGTTAGAGAAGCAAAGCACAGAATAAGGAGGAGCCAGGTGAGGAAGAGGAAGAGGAAGGGAAAGGGAAAGGGAAAGTGAAAGGGAAAGTGAAAGGGAAGGGGAAAGGGAAAGGGAAAGGGATAGTGGACCAGGAGCCAGGAGCCCAGCGTTCTAACGCTGTCTCTGCCACCATTAAGTTTACCAGGGTGACCAGGCAAATCACTGAAGTGGAGTTTCTGCCTTCTTTTCCACAAAAGGGAGGGAGCAGAGGCACAATGTCCAAGGTCCCTTCCAGTACTAGAAGGCCTGCCCAGGATCTGGAGCAGGTCTCCCCAAACAGGGGCTCTGCTGGCTCATCCCTCTAATTCTCTCGAGTTTTTGCCTGACAGGAAATCAATGATTCCATCCTACTCCAGTGTGTCTATAAAGTAGCAGGGTCCTTCCAGCTACACACGAGCATGAACCAGGGCCCCGCAAGGGAAACCAAATTACCTTCTGCTCATCAGGGACAAAAACCTTCTTGGCCTTTTTGATCATCGGCTGGGGCTTCAGGTCCTCTTCAGCAAACTTGTGCTTTCTAGGGTTGAAGAGTTCACCCCCTGGCACGCTGGATAGCACCAGGTCTGCAGGGTCAGGGTTAAAGTTCACGTCGACCTCCACACAGTTGGGGTCAATGGGACTGGGGGTCTCTCTTTCATTTTCCACAGAGGATTCTGAAAAAGATATATGAAGATGGGCTTGATAAATCCTGCAGGGTTAGGGAACTCCTGATCTACCCAAAGATCCAGATTTTATACCCAGATATGTATCTTCCCACTCCTAAATACATGGTACTTACTGGCTCTATAAGAACACAAAATATTGCACAAAACACTGTCACTTAAGAAAAACCTCTCCTAACACACCACAATCAGTCAATGCTACAATGCACAGGAAGAATTTAAAAGGCCAAAGAATTAGAGTGATTTTCTATTTGACTTTTTCCATAAAGCTGAACAAAGTTTAAAATTGATGTAACCTAACCTTCTTTCTGTTCTATGAAATTCTAATGGGATAGGGGAACAAGTGCTCTCAGAGTGGTCTGAGAGCAGGACTGGAACTAGAGTCACCTTGGCAATTCATTCCACCTGGTTCAGAAGCAGTTTTCTGAGGTCAGTGACTAGACTAGGGAAAAAAACAAAGTGCCATCCGATGGGGAGGAGGAGAATCACATTCTTCAGCTCAGGTTTGCAATTCTAGAAAATGTGGTAGTTAACAGGAATGGTTCCAGGATGTGAAAATGTCTTGTGGGAAACAATTGGGGAAACTGGAGCATTTTAAAGGACAGGGAGGAAGCAGGATTACTGTCTTGAAGTGTTTTACAGGCTGACAAGTTTAAAACTGAGGCTTCAAAGTTCCAGGTCAACATAAGGCAGAGCTTTCTCTGCAAAAGCCTTCCTTATAGGATGGACTCTCAGAGATCAGCCTCCTCCTCCAGAAGGGGGGGCATCTGGCCTCTCCCCAAAGAAGTGCCACCTCCTGCCTCGGTCCCTTTCCCTCGCAGACAGCTCTCACTGAGAGGCGCTCCATCTGGATCTCCAGCCTCAGCAGGCCTCTCCTCCCCAGGACTTCAACATCACCGTCCCTGCTCTTCTGTACCTTCTCAAGGTTAACATCCTGAGTTCCCTCCTCACCCCCTGGGTCCTGAATGCTCTCAAGGATGACACCCAGATATGAAAATACTGAAGTGAGGTGAGGTGGCCAGGATGGAGGAAGATGGGTCCTCCCTAGTCTCTCCTTAGCCTCTGGGTTACTGCAGCCAAAGATAACATCCCACAGTCCACTGGGTTCTCTACTTTACCTTGCTGAAACTTAAAACGTTTCACCTTAGTGAATCCAGCTCAGATTTGAGCCCCTACAGATATTTCTGAAGCCTGATTCCCTAGTCCAGTTTCAGCTGTCCCTACTAGCTCAATAAGGATGAGCCTGATGCTTTTATCCAAATCTCCAGAGCCACTCCCCTGGAGATTTTCTAAGATCCCATCAAGACTTGAGTCACTCCTCTTTGGGTCTGGACATTCAACCACTTTGTAATACACCCAACTGTACTGTTGTCCAGCCCATGTTTCTCCACATTTTCCATAAGAAGAGTACAAGAGACCCTGTCAAATATTTTGTTAAAATCAGGCAAATTTATCTCTGGATTTCCCTTGTCTCCTAGTTTAGAAGCGTGTCAGTCTGGCATGCCCTGAACTTGGCCCATCCTTTGGGGCTGCTGTTTCCTTTTCCATATGGTCACTCACCATCCCTCTGATACTAACATGTTCCCAGAAAATTCATGTATGCTCATGCTAGTTTGCAGCTCATTCTCTTCCTTTTTTTTGTTTGAACTGGGACATCTGATCCCCCCTCCAGCAATGCTTTGGTTCTTCTCTGTGATCTCTCAAAGCTCAGTTAAGTTCCTTGTTACAAAAATTATTTAAGCAGATACCACATGAACACTTGTCAGATATCAGGGTAGAAATTTTCTTCAAATTGCCTACTATGTGCCAGGCACTGTGCTGGGGACAGGGCAAAACAAAGAACAGTCCCTGTCCTCAGGAGCTTATATTCTATCAGGTGAAAACTCGTACACAGAAAAATAAATCCCAAGTGGATCCAAAGGAAATTGATGCAGAGCTTGGACTAGCCAACCTCTGGGATTCCCTCCAACTCGGAGATTCCATGACACTAAGTAGAGGCCTAAAGGCCAGGCTGGCCTAAACACCAACAGCTCTTGGGGCAAGGCCACTTTCTCCAGGTCTGAAGTAGCTCCCTACATGGAGGAGGGCTCATTTCTAAATGAGATGAAGAAATATGAAGTTCCAAAAGAATGTGAGAGGAAGGCTTCCAAATCTGCTTGTTTTCAGAGGACATGTGTTTGTTGACTGACTGTGAAATTGGGAATATTTTATGCCTGTCTGGAGCTCCTACTCATCCAATATCTCTGCAAAAATGAGGCTCAGGAGTGAGACCCCAAAGAAACAGGCAGGGTGGTTTTTTCCTAAGCAAAGGCTCTGGGTGGTTCTGATTTTCCCTATTGTGTTCTGGCCATCTGTAACATCATCAACCAACAGCAGGACTTCCACAGGGCCTAGGCGGCTACTATTCTGATCCTTTGCTGGAAGGGGGATTACTCTGACGGGTGTGAAGAAAGTACTTCTAACTGCAAAGCTGTCCTAGGATCTTCTAGATGGAGAAAGAAATTAATGAGTGAGGAGACACAGATGCTTAGAAATGTCGGATTGGGTCCTTTATGTTCCAGAACCCCCATGACCAACCTGTGCTGGAGGCAGTCTCTGAGGGCTGAAAGACCATGGTGGAAGAGGATGACGGCGAAGCGGTGGAAGAGCTGGCTGACTCCTTCCCCTCCAACTCTGTCACAGGCAGCAGCACATTCTGAATCAGGTGAGTAGGGCTGGCTGGGATCCCATTCTCCAGCAAGAACTCATCCAGGTCCATGTACTCGAGGTGGAAGGATTCCCCATCGTAGGGGATCGTCTTGTCCCAGATGGGGGGCATGAGGGAGGCAGACACAGCCATGGTGCTGGCTGCAGCCGCTTCATCTTCCTCCAGTTTCTCCTTTTCCTTTTCTTTATCTACAGACACAAAGTTCACTGAATGAGACAACTCCCTACCCTCTGACCCCTTCCACAAGACATTCACACTGAACATCCCAGCTTATCCACCCATGGGCCATGAGCATCATGTCTGCCAGGTTATAAGGGACACAGAGAGGACATTTCACAATGTATCCTGGATTTTCCCATTTCCCAGAACAGCACTCCACACACAGAAGGAGCTAATGTTTGCTGAGCTGAACTGAATGATGGGGTTTTCCTGAATACCACCTTCAAATCCTGAGGCTGGAGTTGGTGCCATAGGCATACTCTGCAAATCTAGTATTTGGAGATGTCCTGGAGTAACCAGAGAATGCAGTGGGGACAGAGAACAGGAATTCTGAGACATTAAAGGTAAGGGATTATATATATATTCCTCATAAAGGAAGTGAGGATTCTAATTATTTCAGCAACTTTAGGGGGAAAATGCCTTGACACTAAATAATTACCTGAGAATATTCTCTACTCTCCCTTGACTACCCTAACAGCTGCTGCACAGTGAAGGCTTGGTGCTCCAAACAGCCCCCACAGCCATGAGAAGATGGAGCTGCTGTGTCCAAACTTTTCAAATTAACATGGTTCCAATTATTTTGAGGCTAGATCCATTACCAGAAGAGGACAGTTCCCCAGAAGGGCCCTGCAGTCAGACTCGGGGTACAGACCCTAAATCAGGGCCCAAGGGCAGGCAGGAGGTTCAATGAGCATCAGAGATGAGAAGCAGATGACCGCCCCCCAGCTCACCCCCTCAGCTTCACTTTGATTCTGTCCTGTCCCCACCCCTACACATCCAGACACCCTTCTCCTCATGGGCCTCTTAGGCCTTGTTTCAATCGTCTTCTCTCCTTACTGGTCTCTCAGCCTCCACCACCCTCTACCTCCCCCCACCACAGCTGCCACATTAATATTCCTAAAACAGATTCATTACCTACTCAAAAATGTTCAGCAACTCCCCTTTGCCTCTATAAACCCCATAATTTTTCTAGCATTTTCAGCCTTCCCCAATCTGGTCTTCTCATGTTCTTTCCCTTCATGAATTCTCTATTATAATCACACTGGTCTGCTCAAAGTCCTGTTTGTCACTCTTCATTTCCAACTATCAGGTCCTTGCCCAGAGGGTCTGCAAGGTCTGGAATGCCCTCCCCATTCCCCTTCACCTCCTAGAACCCCTAGTTCTTTTAGAACCCAGCCCAGGCCTCCTGGAACCTCATTAGCATTAACATTTCCTCCTTGAATCATTTTTCTTACTTATCTAAACACTTGATGTACATAATTCTCCAAGAGGAGGTAAATTCCTTGAGTGATGGGACAATTTTGTGCTGTCTTTTTATTTCCAGCAACCACGACAATGCTCAGTACACAGCAGGTGTTTAATAAATGTTTATTTCATTGAACTAAAGAGAAAGAAAGGGACAGAAACATGAGGGCAAAAAGGAGGGAAAATGATGGAAAATTCCCAATAGATTTTAAGATCAGAGGGAGAGAATTCTGAACTGAATCCTCTAATGAAAGAGGAAAATGAATGTGATTACATTGGAAGTAAAACCGGCCCCTGGTGGCTCGGACAACAGACAGAAGGAAAACAAATGTGTTGGCTTGGTGTATGCTGGCCTAGCAAGCAAGATGGGTGGAGGTTCCTGCAATCACACTTTGTGAATGATCTCCAATCAGAGGTAACTGAATGCCAGGCAAACACCTTCTCTGCTGGCTCTGCTGGAAGAACACCTATGGAGAGTGTTCCTTCCAAACAGACTCTGCTCAGACAAGCTGCCAGCCACCAATAGTGAGGTCACCTGGGTCAGAAAGAGGCCATGGTCAAGGTGCTGAGCCCAGGAAGGGCCAGCTTTGGCCTGGCCCAAATTCAGACAAGCCTTAAGGGAAAAGAAGTGGATGAGAAAGGAGTTCAGGTCAAAGATGATCTATGGAATGAAGGTCCCACCAGGAGGTACAGCAGCCCACAGGTCTCCCCTAGAGAACATAGCCCCTCAGGCCCAGGAGCAGCTCCAGGCCTGGTTAATCTCTACCGGCTCATTCAAAGCCAGGAGCCTCTCTCCTGCCTGAGAATCAGGACAGCAAGCTACTGGATCTCTTAACAAGGGCTGATGAATTGTATTATTAATATCATTATTGGCTCCTGACCCTCTCTTTTAGGAGGGAAAAGGACACTGGAAAGCCTCCCCAGTTACTCTGCACCCTAACCAGGATGTTCATTCCCTGGGTCTTGGCTCAGGCGAGCTAAAGCACCTCCTTAAAACAAACATAAAGCAGTTCTAGGGTAGAGACAAAAGAAAGAGCTGGCCTCACCTGGCGAGCCAAGGGTATTTATAATTCAAGAATGACAGCCAAGAGAGTGAGGTCAACACAGGAGAAGCAGAGGGAACATTCACCCCTCTCCCACATTTCCAAACTGTATTTAGGATTTTGGAAGCTTAAATCTGAACCATGTCTCAAAGGACCTAAACCCTACAGCTGCAAGGCCTTCTGACTTCCTACCCTCCAGGACCTTTTTGGAGAATCCACTCACGGTGCCCAAAGTGCCACAGCCCAGAAGAGCACTTCACTGCAGATGCTAATTCCCATAATTCAGCCCCTATAGGACCCTAGAGACAAAGAGCTGTCCACCCTCCTGATTCCAATACTGACATTGTCAACATTTAACTGAGATTTTATTCAGGCACGTACAAGGATGTGGGAGACATCATCCATTCACTCAATCCATAAACGTTTACTAAGCACCTACTATGTGTCAGGTACAGGGATAACAATAGCCAGAGAGGTTATTCCCTGGTCTCAAGGAAATGACATTTTCCGGATCACTTCCACCAAAAGTTTGCAATTTCCTTCAACATATACGTACCAAGAAAATGAAGAACCCATCCCTAAGGCGGACCAATCCTTCTAAAACCCCTCCATCGACCCTAGCTACCTTCCCATCCCCCCATTAATCCTGACTACCTGAGCCCATCCCCAAGTACCCTCTCCAGTGACCCTCCCTAACGCCAAGTCATTTACACTCCCTAAGCCTCAATTTCCTCCTCTGCAAAACGGGCACAGGAACAGCGCCCATCGCGTAGAGATGTGCTAAGGGCCAAAGACGTAGCTGGAGGCGATCGTAAAGGGCACAGAGCCTCATCAGCGGCCTGCGGGAGCATCGACCAGGGAGCGGAGGGAGCGATCTGCAGAGCTTCCAGGTGAGAGCCGTTCCCACACCTGCCCACCTGGGCTCCGCCGGCCGCGGACCCGGTCCGCTCGCAGACCCGCCCTCGGACCCGCTCAGGCCCTGCGGCTTCAGCTCAACTACCCTGCCCGCCCCTCCCCCCAACCTCCTTCACTGACTCCCCACGCCCCTCCCCCGCTCTCGTCCGACCCCCTGATCCTCTCCAGCTGACCATGCCCCTCCCTTTCCAACTCATCCCCTTTACTACCCCACCCCACCGTGATCCTTCTCCATCCCTTCCCCCTCCTCGGCTGACTCCTCTCCTCTCCTCCCCTCCCCTCCCCCAGGGATCCCATCTCTCTCCACCTTCCTCCCCACCCGTCCCCCTTCACCCCCTCCCCCACTGGCTCCCCTCCCCCTCGCGCAGGCGCACCGTCGCCCTCTCCCCGTCCCGCCCGCCCCCCTCACCGAGCCTCGCCTCGCGCGGCGGGTTCTCCATCAGCTTCTTCAGCACCAGCGGGAAGGAGCCCGGTGGTCCCCGCTCTGCCACCGCCTCCCTCCCCGACCCCGCCTCGGCCTCCGGCGGAGGCTTCTTCTCGGCCCCGCCGCTGTCGGACATGGTGGCCCGCGCCGGGCTCGGCTGCAGCTCCTGGCCGAGAGCGCCGCGAGAAGCCGCCGCCGCTGCCTTGAGGCTCTACTGCGCAGGCGCAGACAGCCCCTCTCCCCTCCCCCGACTCCCGGAGCGCTCCGGCACATTCATTATTCAGAAGGCGAAACCCCGCGGCCCGCGGCTCGGCCTCGTGATGGGCCCGCCCCCGGAGGGAGGGGCGAGCGACGCTCAGCGCTCTAATTGGTGCATCGGCCTGGGGAGCCTCAAGGCACGTGCGGGGCCGGCTGAGCGGCGCGGAGGTCCCGCCTCTGATCCCTGATTGGGTCCCGCAGACGCGGGTGTCGCCAGCTGTTGCTTTCTCAGCTCCTTGGCTCTTTCCCCTCTCGCGCTCTCCTCTTCTCCCCAACTCCTGTGCCTAAATCTCCGGCCTCCTAACCCTTGGGCCCCGCCGCTACAGTAGAGTCGGGAGGGGCGGAGGTTTGGGAAGAGTCTGGGCTTGGGCCGGGAGCCAATCAGCGAGTCCGCCGCGCGGAGCGCTGTCCGGTTGGGTCACGTGTAGCCGCAGCTGTCTTTAGGCGCACGGGTGGGAGGGAAGCAAAGAACCGGGCGCAGCCAATGGAAGGTGGGGGCGGGGCAAGGGAGCTCGTGGCGCCGCACGTGCACGAGGGGGCGGGGCCGGACCGGGCTAGAGGCGGAGGTGGGGAGTGGGGCGGAAGACATAACTGCCCAGGAGCTACCCGCCTTGGAGAGGCAGCTCTGTGCTCCGCCCCGAGGTGGAGGCCTGGGCTGTGGCGCCGCGCCCGGCGAGCACAGCGCTCTCGGTAATGGTTAATCTTTAGATCGAGGAGCAAGGAGTACTAATCGCTCCTGTTTATTGCGTTTTAAGGGTTGCAATGCAGTTTCCGTGTATTATCTCATTTAATCCTTTTGACAGTCCTAAGGGACTACTACCCCCTCCCATGGCACCGATGGCGTGGAAAATCCCCCCTGCACACACCCCCGAAGGATCGGCTATCTTTATTCCGGAGCCCGGCCCACTGGGCCTTGGGCATCCCCAAATCCCCGCCTCCTCCCCGCCCCCGCGTCCCTCCATCCCCCACCTTCAAATCCTCTCCGGTGATCCTAGGAGCCTCCGCACGAGCCCCGCCCCCAGCCCCGCCCCCGCGTCCCTCCATCCCCCCCACCGCTCCAAATCCTCTCCAGTGATCCTAGGAGCCTCCTCACGAGCCCCGCCCCCAGCCCCGCCCCCGCGTCCCTCCATCCCCCCCACCGCTCCAAATCCTCTCCGGTGATCCTAGGAGCCTCCGCACGAGCCCCGCCCCCAGCCCCGCCCCCGCGTCCCTCCATCCCCCCCACCGCTCCAAATCCTCTCCGGTGATCCTAGGAGCCTCCGCACGAGCCCCGCCCCCAGCCCCGCCCCCGCGTCCCTCCATCCCCCCCACCGCTCCAAATCCTCTCCAGTGATCCTAGGAGCCTCCTCACGAGCCCCGCCCCGTCTTCTGGCTCGGCTTCTGGTCGGCGGTTCTCGTTTGAGTCCCAGCTCGCCAGCACGTGGGGCTGACCATGGAAAGCCAGTGCCTGCCCTCGGAAGCCTCCGCCTTTCCCGCCCATCTCCTGAGCTCGCCCTGCTTCAGGCAAAGCTGGCTCACTTCCCGTTCCTGGTCCCCTCCTGCTTCCGTGCCTCTGCTCTGGGTGCCCCCCTCGCTGGCGGCCCCGCTCTAGAAGAGAGCTCTCGCGCTGGCCTGGGTGCGGGGACCCTGAGGACCCGCTTGTCTTTGGATCTCCCGTGCCTACCGCCAGGCTCGGGCCACTGTGGAGGGGCAGGCCAAGAAACCTGTGCGGGATGGACCGTGGCTCAGCCTCCGGAGAAGGGTCAGGGGGATTTTCAGCGCGCATCCAAGCCCATCTCCCACCCGCCTGGTCAGCATGGAGTACCGCTGTCGGAAAAGAAGCATCCCGAGGGCGGCGGGATGTGCACAGCCCGTGCTAAGTGGGCAAGGTTGGCTCAAGCCAACACATAAATGTGATCTAGGAAATATAAAGTGTCCCGGTGGGGCGGTGAGAACCAAGGCTGCCTGGGCACTGCCCGATAGAGAAAGTCGAGGCGCTGGTCCAGTTTCCCCAGAGGAATTAGGGGGGTCTTGGCCCTGCCGAGACTTAGATGCGCAGAGGGAGTTATTGAAGGAAGCAGGGACCTTTGCTGGACAGCTCCAGAACTCGGAGCCTAGACCTGATAGATCCAAGCTAAGTCTTTGGCTTTCTCACATGACTCCTGGGCCTCAAACCCAGGTCCTTTGCCTCAGAGTCCTATGACCTTCTCACTGCGGGTAGAGCTAAGTCTATGGAGGGATGCTGCGCAGGAGAGACCGACCTGAGGCAGAAGACCTGGGTTTGAATCCTTCCTGTGTTGTTACTCTGATCAAGTCACTTCATGTTGCAAATACTGTTTGCGCTGCCTGCCTCACAGGCTCTGCATTTCAGACTGCTAATAATACATTATTGACATTTCCCCCTCAGGGTGTTGCCACCCCACAAAGATGGAGCAGAGAGCACTGAGAATCAGAATATTTGAGATCTGGAAAGCACCTTAGAAATCTATGGAGAGATGTGAGGGAGTGGAGTGGTTTGGCTGGAGACCATCTCCCTGACTGTAGGAGAGAGAAACAGAGACATTCAGAGGCAGAGAAAAGAGGAAGAGGGAGGAGGGAGGGAGGGAGGGAGGGAGGGAGAGAGAGAGAGAGAGAGAGAGAGAGAGAGAGAGAGAGAGAGAGAGAGAGAGAGAGACTTGTGTCTATGTGCCAGACACCATTCTTAGCATTGCAGATAGCAAATAGAAAAGAGTGCCCGCCCTGGAGGGCTTACATGGACATGTCATTTCCCTTGGAAACTTGAGCAAATCCATTGCCCTGTCTGGGCCAAAGCTTCCTCCCCATAAATGAAGGGATCAGACTTGGTCTCTAAGGGCCCAATCCAGCTGGAAATCCTGTGCTTCTATGAGCTGTTTCACTTTTCAGTGACCTCCTCAAACTCTCACGTTGGGAATTGGGAATTCAGTTGAACTGGAGCAGATCTGGGCAGGGAATGTGATGACCGTTAGCAGGTTCAGGGCACTATACTAAGGCTTTCACAATGCCTGGCCAATTGTTTATTTGTAGCATTATTATTGTGTTGTATAGGTTGGAAGAGCACTCACAGAATCGTAAGTCATTATAACGGCATGGGGGTTGTTGGCCAATTACATTACAATTAGATGCTGATGGCATCCAAGTCTCCTGGTGATATGGTAAGTATCCTTGAGTCTGGCATTTGCCTCCCTCCTGAATGGAGACAAAACCAGGAAATATGCTTCTCTAGGTAATAATAACACCAACCCTGCTATGATGATCAAGCTTCCATTCAGCGATGAAAGCAGCCAATTACCTACAGCCTCTGCACGTACAGAAAACGATGCTTTGCCCACAGTAGGGAGCTTGGAAAATATTTGCAGAAAATGTTAGTGGGAGGGTCCACAAATTAAAACTTCTCTTGTTCCAAACCATAGGCGTTCAGTTTGCTGCAGCATTAAACAAAAATCAGTCTGTTGGTTTTACCCTGGAAATTCAGACAAAGAGCCCCAGGTTTCTGGGGCGCAGGTCTCAGACGTTGCTGCTGGGACCTGCTTAGTCAGTCAGCATGCGTTAGGCCTTTCTACACCCAGAACTATAAGACACTTCAGAAGCCATCTAAGCTAACACTTTTATATTACAGATGAGGAAACTAAGGTATGTAAAGTCAAATGACTAAGTACCTCCGGTAATATTTGAACTCAGATCACCTGACTTCAGAGCCCCAATGCTTTCCCTCCACCCTCATACTATTTCTTGGTCAAAAGGTCTATGACTCTGGGGCAGTGGCCAGTGTTGGACTTAGAATCAAGGAAGACCAGTTCAAATCCTGCTTCAAGACCCTTAAGTGGTGTGACCCTGGGCTAGACATTTCACTTTATGGACCTCAGTTTCCCCATGTGTAAAGTGGGAGGGTTGGACTCAGTGATCTCAGAAACCATCTGGGACAACTCCCTCATTTCACAGATGGGGAAGCAGACTCAGCATGGTTGTGACCTGCCTAAAATTACAAAGGGTGGCATCTGAATTCAGGAGTACCCAGAGTTTAAAAAACCAATAAACATTTATTAAATTGTTTATGGGCAAATGGAGTCAGACCCAAATTCAAGTCCAGATTCAGACATTTCCTAGTTGTGTGACCCTGGGCTAGTCACTTAACCCTATTTACTTCAGTTTTCTCACCTGTAAAATAAACAGGAAAAGAAATTGGCAAACCACTCTATGCCAATAGCCTGGCAAACCAATCTGTGCCAAGAAAACTCCAAAATGGTTTGAAGGCAAAGACAAAACTGAATGGGCTCCTGGTTCAACGAGCTTACATTCTATTGGATCCTCAGCTCTCTAACCTGGCTCTGAATGTAGGGACCCTTCAGGGCTTCACCTAGAAAAGGGAGCAGCACTGGCTCCCTCTTACCAAGTTTGCTGCTTTTACTACTTCAGCCATATCCTGGCTTCAGTTCCATCCCCTCCCAGGGCCCCAAGTGTTCCGATGGAGTGCCTCAGAACACCAGTGCCATCCCCCAGGGCTGTTTCATGAGGAGTGGAGCCACTCCTAGGTCCCCTGCCCCTACTTGCCTTTTCTTTTGTGCCCATGAAAGTCTCCAGTCTTACCCTGTTCTCCTCCCTGGGTTTCTCTGATGAGGTTCTCATCTGACAGTTCCTTGGTGGGTCACCATCAGTGTGCCTTCTCCCTTCCCAATGAAGTGTAGAGGGTGGGCCAGAGCCCCTGAAGGTTCTGTCCTGGTCCTTCTTCTCCTCTCACTATTGGTACCTCATTAACCTTCCATGGCTGCTCTTACCATTGATACAGGTGACAGCCAGGCAAGGATGTACTGGAGCCAGCTGGAACTCACGGAACCTGCTGCTAAATTGTCACTTTGGAATTTTGCAAATGCTTCAAATCAGGTTTTGATTAATTGTTGTGTTGGTTGTCTAGACTGAAGAAGGTGACAGAGAAAACACTACCAATGCAGGTTCAGCTTCAGAACATGTGAGCTGGTTGTTAAACATTCACCAGGATATCCCTGTTCCTAGGTCTACAGCTGTAGCCATACTTCCTTCCTGAACTCTGGTCCCCTATGCCAGCTGCTTTCCAGACATCCCCATTAGCATGTCAACTTTGACATGTCTAAAATAGAACACATCAATTTTCCAAATTCTCCTATTTCTATTAAGGGCACCACTATCATCTTCTACCATATTAACCCCACAGTCACCCTTGGATCCTTGCATTTTACCCCCACTTTAAGCACCAGAATTTTGTGGATTCAACTTCTAACATGTCTCCCATCTGTCCACCCCACAAGGACAGGCACATCATCACCTTCATTTCATCACCAGAGCCTCCTAATACATTCCTTCCTCTCTCTAATCAGTTAACAAGCATTATTAAACATCTACACCAGAACTGCCAAATCAACATTCCCAAGACAAAGGTCTAACCATGTCAAAGCTCTTCAATGGCTCCCATTTGCTTCTCAGATAAAATCCAAACTCTTAGTTCAGCTTTTAAAACACTTTTCAGGTTGGTTCACAGTTTTCTTTTTCATTATGAACACGCTTACTTTTCCTTCTCCCCCCAACTCTTCCAGACAACCTGGACAGCTCCAAACTCAGCATTCCCTCCCTGCTCCTGGCCTTTCCCAAGGATGTCCCCATACCTAGAATGTGCTCCCTCTTCCCCTCCCCCTCTTAGAATCAATTCCTAAGTTCTTTCAAGGCTCAGCTCAGGGGCACCCTTCTAGTTGAAGGCTCCCCCAGGCTCCTCAAATCATTCAACTTGTATTTCTGTGGAATGGGATGGAATGAATGGAATGGAATTCCTTGCCTCCTTCCTTCCTTAATTTGGGGGATCTGACATTCTCATCCCTGTAGGGTGTACTTGGAGGGCTAGCCTGACTTCAGAAACACTTCCCCACTTCTGATACCTGATGCCTAAACATGTATACTTAGAGCGTAATACCTTTAGATTAACACTTAACCAGCCCTGCTAAAATAAAACTGAAGCCTTGTCTTATACAGTGAATACACATCCATTATTTCCTTTGGTTTCTCACAATAGTTCCCAAACTGGACTGAACAGGACATGAGATTATCGTCCTCATTTTACGGGCAGGAAACTGAAGCTCAGTGCCAGGTCCAAGGTCAGCCAAGGAGAGCAGGTGGCAGACCCCGGCTTGGACCTATGTGAGTGGCCGTGGGGTGAAAAGGCATAGCATGGCTGGCACTCACTCACACTGGAGTGCTCCTTTCCTGAGTTTAGGACCTTGCAGAGATTCTCCTGAGAGGGGAAAAGAGGGAGAAGCATGTGTGTGTGTGTGTGTGTGTGTGTGTGTGTGTGAGACAAAATGGCGGGGGGCCCAAATGAGGTGGGAGCTCAACTCGAGTTTCATTTCACTCCCACTCATGCCTTTGGCTAGCCCTGAGGAGTCAGTGTCCCAGAGGAGTGAATTATTGGTAGGGTCAGAAGGGAGAGCTAGGTCGTGAATTCCAAACAGGACTCCTCTCCATCCTCCCTCCCCAGAGAACATTAAATAGAGACTCAGAGAACTTGGGTTCAGATCCCAGCTCTCTTTCTTACTGGCTGTGTGACTTTGGATAAGTCACTTTTCTCTGGGTCTCAGTCCCCTCATTTAATGAGGGGATTGGACTCCTTTAAGTGCCTTTCCAATGCTCAGATCCTGGGTTTGTACATAGTTCTAGACCCAAGATTTCAAGGAGATTATTGACGCGCTGGAGCAAGTTACTAGGATTGCAAAGAGAGCTGGAGATTGTCAACAAATATTTTACTGAGCGCCTCCTATGTGCCAGGCACTCTGCTAAACACTGGACCAGGGTACAAGGGGATTATTGGAAGAAACTGAGAATGTTTAGACTAGAGAAGAGAAAATTCACATGAGGACATGACAGCCATCTTCAATTATTCGAAGGGTTCTTCTATAGAAGTGGGATTGAATTTATAGTGTAATAGACCATAGATGTAGATCTGGGAGGGGCGTTAGAGGGCTTTGAGTCCCACTCTTTCCAGGCAACAAACATTTATTAAATCCCTACTGTGTGCCAGGTACTATACTAAGCTTTCATTTTACTGAGGAAACCAAGGCCCAGAGATAATAATAGTCAGTATTTATATAGCACTTAGAGCAAAGCATGCATTATCTCATCTGATCCTGAAGTGACTAGTCTAAGCTCCTTAGCAGGTAGGTATCTGTGGTGGGATTCAAACCCAGATCTTCCTGTCTCCAAGTCTAATGCTCTACATTACTTCAACTTGTCCTGTTTGTTCATAGGGGGTAGAATTAGGAGTGATGCGTACAAGTGGCAGAAGTAGATTTCAGCTTGATATAAGGACAGTCTTTTGTCACTAGAGGTAGTGAGTTCATGTCTTCAAGCAGAGGCCCCGTTCAGGCAGAGGCTGGACTAGACTCCCTCAGAGGGAGTCTTTCCCTTTCTGGCTCCCAACTCCAGCTCCAAGATTTGAAGAACCCTCCAGAGAACTCCGAATGCTAGGCTGTGCTTCTCTTTCTGAGACACTCAGTTCCTATTTGGGGCAGCTGTGATCCTCAAGAAGTTTCTCCTTCTATTCTCCTTCTATCAGGTCCTTCACAACTTTTCCCCTGGCTTCCCTAGAAGCCAAATCGTTCTCTGGAAATGAAGTTCCCACGGGCCATTGACAGATACCAGTGTGCTGCTTCCCCTGACCCTGAATCTCGGGGCCCAGGGGTTGTTGGGGCCTCATTATCTCCATGAAGGACCTCTGCCCTTGACAAACCTTTAGCCATGGAGGCAGCCAAGCAGGAATTCCCAGCATCCTAGACCTTTCTACCAGGATCCTTTCATGGGCCTCTTTCTCTCCCCCTCCCTCCCCTGAAATTGCTTTGTGTTTATCTTGTATATACTTACCTGTATAATACTGACATTTTTCACCCCACCCCCAGCATGTAAGCTCCTTGGGGGCAGAGTCTGGGGACATGGGGGAGTAGCTGAAAAGGCAGTACTGCACAGTCTGAATTTGGGGTCTGGATGACCTGAGATAAGCCACGTACTAGCTGGGGTTCTCCCCTCCTCCCCCATCTCTCTATCTCTTTAGTCTCAGTTTTCTCACTTGTAAAAGGGAGGTGATAGCAGTGCTTACTTCCCAGTGTGGATGTGAGGACCAAACTCACATTATTGCGGCATGGTACAGTATAGACTTGGGCACTTCTGACACATGTGGGCACCGCAAGCACCTGCTTCCTAAAGCTGTAAGTTGTACAGGAGATAGTGACTTGTACCAGTAAAGGGATTTTCCACATCTGGGAATTCTCTATGCCAGTGGTTCTGTACACTTGGGCTGGGACCCATGGGGGTCCCCCAAGGTCAAGACTACTTCCATAATAATACTAAAGCATGTTCACTTCTAACACGGTGAATATCGACATAACCCACATAAACCAAGGTTTTGTTGGGGGAGTCTCCAATAATTTTAAAAGTGTAAAGGTATCTTCAAATCAAAATGACTGAGAACTGTTTAGCTATGCCACTGAAATCTTAGGTCCAGATCCTATTCCCTGTGGGCTGCTTAATTAAATTGAACTGAGGAGATAAAAAGTCACCAGAAAAACAGAATCGAAGGGAACGGAACCTGGGAAAAGCTGATGGAGAAGGGAGATTCAGATAGGGAAGCTGGGTAAGGGGGTTGAGATCCCAGAATTAGGCAGCTGAGCAGTGTGAGAATGACTTCGGGGTGGAGAGAGCTGGTGAAATGTCCTGGCAAGTCGTCGGATTAGGTGACTTGCTGGGCAGCAGTTCTAATCTGGAGTCAGAGGGCCTGGGGGCAGGTGGGGGTGTCTACCGAGAAGAGACTCCCCTTCTCCAAGGGACTGGCAAATGGACGGAGAGCTGAGCCTAGGCTTGGACATGGAAACTGGCAAGACATTGGAGAGAGGAACACATGCCTATCCCCATGGCAGGTTTAGCAAGTGGCCCTTTGAACTGGAAAGGGGAGTGACCCCAGGCAGTGCCCATAAAGCACGGCTGGGTACTTTAAACCTGTGCCAGGGTAACTGGGGGATGCTTGGCAGCACCTGCTCCTTATCTCAGTTACTCATGGCTTTGACACTGGAGTTCCCTCACATGGCTGGAAAGCTCGGCTGTTTACTTGTCCCCACGGAGAAGCTTGTGGAGTGGACTTGGGTCAAAAGCGAAACATTGCTTGTTCTTTCTACAGTGGGAACCTCTCCCCTATTTACTCCTGGTGGGGGGTGGGCAGCAGAAAGTTGGTCAAGGCTAGGAATTCCGAGAGGACTCAGATGAGAGGAGCCAGATGAGTGGCGTGAGTCAGCCCAGTGGTCAGCACTCACCATCTCCACTAGTCTTCCCACGTGGAGTTCATTGCTGAGTAGGAGGAGAAATCCGTTTGCCATGCCCATTTTAAAGATGAATAAGCAATGGACTGTACAACCTTAGACAAGTCATTAGTGTAAGGAAGAACGAGGTCTAGATTAGGAGTCAAAAGACCTAGATTTGAATCCTGCTTGCCTACCTCAGTTTTCTTATCTGTAGAACAAGATAGTTGAACTAGAAGGCTAAGGTCCCTGTAACTGTAAGTTTCCAAAGCACATCACCTCTCAGTCTCAGTTTCCTGATTTGTAGAGTGGGGATGTTACCTCACTCTACAGACTAACTCACTCAGAGGTTAGGGGGCAGGGCTGGATGGTGTTTGTGGTTTCTTTTAGCTCTTGGGCTGTTCTGGAATTGTAGGAATCTAGGACCACCACCCCTTGCACCAAGTTGGGATGTTTGGTGTGCATGGGAGGTGTGGCTAAGCATTGTGATTCCTGGCTTGGGGTTGGCCTTCTGCTCAGTCATGATTCTTCTCAGGCTCAAATTTTAACTCTTACAAATTGTTTGGGAAGCCTGGGAAATGGTACAGTGAAAAGGGACAGGGGCAGAGCAGGGCTGCTGGGCCAGGATGAACCCACTGCTGGGAAAGCCTTTCCACTCCAGGTACAGAGTTATTTGCAAACTGTCTCCTCTACTGGAGCATGAGCTCCCTGAGGGCAAGAGTTGTGTACCTTTGATCCCTTACATTATTTCCCAAAAGATCAGCCCAGTTCTGGGCTCCTAAGGCCTAAGTAAATGACTGATTCTCCTGGCTTCTTCTTCACCCTGTTGAATGTAGGTCCAATGTGCCAAACTCTGTGGGATCTCCCATCCTTGGGCCTGTCCAATGGACACAGTGAGACTCATCCTAAAAAGGGATACACCGGAGACTCAGGTGCCTACTGGTTGTATGACCCTGAACAAGTCACTTAACCTCTGTTTGCCATAGTTTATCTGTAGAGCAAGAGGGCTGCACATAATGATTTCCAAGACCCCTTCTAGCTTTGCTATGATCCTAAGTTACCAAGCAGGTACCAATTTGTTCATCACAAGTTCCCTTTACCAACACAATCACAAATCTGACCCCTCCTCCCCCATATAATTTATTTACATGCACAGATGCTGTTTCCCCAGAAATCAGGGGCTATGACAAGCGAAGTTTCATCATCACACCACTGACATTGTAGGTCCAATTTCTAACCCTTTTGTCTCTCTACCATCCAGCAGGCTGCTTGACATACAGTAGGCATTTCATAAATGCTTGGTGGATTGAATTAGCACATTTTATAGAGAAGGAAACTAAGGCTCAGTGTGACCAAGTAATGACTCCCTGAGGTCTAAGAGTTGGAGAGGGAGGTTTGTCTCTTGCGGGAGCCCAGGGCTTTTGGCCCTAGGCACAATCTTCTCATCTAGGTAGTCTACAGGGAGAGTGGGCTGGTGTGTCTCTCAGGCTCTGGCAGAGCACCCAGGAGGTCTGTGCAAGTGGCTAACAGGAAGCGAGTCTGCATCACTGCCTGTCTTAGGTACACAGATGCATACTGCTGCCTGCGAACATGATCATTACTGTTCCTCCTATGGAGTCCCTCCTCCTGCCCCAATGGAAGCAGCCTCAGGGGCCTCTAAACCATTCCCAGGGGAGCATCCTGCCACGTTCATGACTGGGCAGCAGGCACAGCCTTCTCCTATTATGCCCAGAATCCCGGTACCTTTGAGGGCACAAGTCGTCCCTGGAACAACCTCTGCCACGAAGCTGGGTCCAGCCTCTCCTTGAGAGCCTCCAGGACCCCCAGGCAACTCTCCTTGTTAGCAGGGCCCCATCACAAACTCCCCAGAATGCCTCGCTGGCCTCTGAGCAGGATTAGTGGAATCGGTCTGGGATGAAGGGGGATCTGAGCTCTAGCCACCGGCCACCCACCCTGGAGTTTTCCCCTTGAGCTGGTTTTTCCTTGTCTACAGTGATATCTCTGTTGGGAAGCAGACCTTCCCTTTCCTACTTTTCCCACTTAGTTTATAGTAGCCCCCCAGGTTCAGATGCTAAGCGAGTTGACAGAATCTGCCATTAGGACATTGGGTTTATAACCAGGTTTGTCCCAACTTCCAAGAGTCGTGGGGTGAAACTACGGACAAGAACTAGGCGGGTGCAACAGAGGACGAGAAACAACAGGTTCTGCCCATGTGGGTGAGGGGTGGAGACCTGGGAACCCATGGGACAGACATCAGAGCCCACAGTCCTGCTCTTGGCAGGGAGGTAGTGATCTGCTGAGTTGGAGTTAGGGGTACTCAGCTGAACATTTGGTTACAAGGGAGGGTACTTTTGGAAGAGAGTGGTATATGCTAAAAAAAATTGGTGAACTTTTTTTTAAAAAGGAAAGATTAGGCCTGTATGTACAGATTGGGGAAGTTGTCAACCAATCAACAAGGATTTACTGAGCATCTGTATGTCAGGCACTGTGATAAGGGCTGGGGATACAAAGAAAGGCAAAAAAAACGGGGCCTGCCCCCTTAGCTTACAGTCTGATGGGCAAAACAACCAGATACATACATGTATGTATACATACATATATACATACTATGTATAAAATGTATCACACACATGGTGTCCCAAAAGTCTTAGGGCCATTTAGTACCATAGAGATGGTAATTGAACACACGGGACATGAAGAACTGGGAGTCTAGGCTGCACTGATCTGGGTTTTCTACTCTAGTATCAGCCAATAATAAGTCCCATGTCTCTGATACTGAAGGTATGCAGAGTGTTTGCCTCCCAACAACACTGTCCCAACTGTCTCCATGTGAGACAGACTGTGGTACTAGGAGTAGCCTCAGTTTACAGACTAAGAGACTGAGGTTCCAAGGGAGGAGTGCTTTGCCTAGAGTTGCCCCAGCTGGTGGGATTCCAAACCAGAGCTCTCCTGCCTCCAGATCAAGCACCTTTTTGGCTACACCAGGATAACTCTCAACTGCCCCAGGCCCGGGAAGGGGGGTCTCTGGGGGGCCCTGATCACGGACAGTTCCTTACTTGAACAAGCTGGTTCACTGAGAAAGCTCTAACTGATCTCCAGTTGGTTTCAACTGCAGGGCTGAAGAGGCCCCTTAGAGGCAGCATCGCCACTGAGTCTGCTTCTCTGCCTCTCGCTGGCTGTCACCTTCCCTTTTGCCCCCTCCCTCAGCCCTGTGTTTGACCATGGTTTCCTAGAAACTGTTACTCTGGCCCTTATGGCTTTGTTACATAACATTTATCCCATCTAAGAGTTGTGCCCATCTGAAGAACGAGGTGCCTCTACTTCCCAGTCTTCTGTGTCCAGAGGAAGAGGCCTGTCCATGCCACCTTTCCTAGCCTATCTCATCTCAGTACAGTGACTCCAATGCCCACTCCAGACAGATGGTAATGCCTCTTGTGCCCCTCTCTGAGGCTGCCCCATGCCAGCAGCCCCAGGTAGCTGGGTACCTCCCCATGCTTCCTCTCTTTCCTCTTGCCAATTGAGCTGAAGTCAGGTGGGCAGTGCCAAGCAGCCAGGCAGCTCCTGCTCGGCAGTTATGCACCTGGGTACCCGCCCACATCCTGGCACATGGGCAGCAAGATGCCAGAAGATAAATGGGGGGCCCCAGTCAGCCTGAGCTCCCCAGGACTCCTACCTGTTCTCCGGTCAGCCCAGGGCAGGGAGTGCTCCAGCAGAGATTTCAGTACCTCAGGCATGTCCATGGCAGGACTCACCCCAATCCGCTCACAGCTCGACATGGCACTCCTAGGGGGGAGCAGGAGAGAGCAGCTCTCGAGAAGCAGCCCAGCCAGCCAGAGCCTCAGGGTGACAGGGAGAGGGAGAGGGAGCAGGCAAGGCAGCCAATAAGCCGCAGAAGCTGCTCAGCCCTCGCCTTCCCACCCCCGCGCCAGCTTGGGCTGCCTGGCGGGCCTGGGCACCATGCCAGCAGCAGCACGTGGAGCTAGCCATGGCCAATCCCACCACGGAGAACAGGGCCTGTTATCTAACTTTGCAAAAGGAAGTTTGGCTGCTCACAGGTCAGAGAGCTTGGAAGCAGCCCAGTCACATAGATACACAGACACACAGATGCATACCCACAAGTACCTGAATGTACAGCATAAACACCAACCCACCTCACCTACAGAGTAAAACATGCCTAGGCCCACATCAGCCAAGTACACACGTGTGCCAAGGCCCCCAGGGAAGCAGCTCTGACTCACTCAAGGAGAAAAATTCCAGGCAAGACCCAGCACACCAGGCAACCCACAAAAGAACGAGGCAAGTTTGCAGCCCCTCCAGGAAACGTGTGTTTGGGTGTGTGTGTGTGTGTTTGTATGTGTTTGTGTGTGTGTGAGTGTGTTTGGGTATGTGTGAGAGAGTGTGTGTGTTTGTATGTGTGAGAGAGTGTGTGTGTATATGTGTGTGTTCGTATGTGAATGTGAGTATGTGTGTGTGTTTGAGTGTGTGAATATGTGTGTGTGTGTGTTTGGATGTGTGTGTGTGCATGTGTGTGTGTGAGTGTGTGTGCATGCGTGTGTGTTTGGGTGTTAGATCATAATTAGGATCCCAGATCCGAAGTTGGAAGGGACCTTGTGAGGTTTCTACTCCAACCTGCCCATTTTACAGATAGGAAGACAGAAACCCAGAAAAGCAAGCAGATTTGCCTAGGGTCATACAGCCTTTAAGGGTCTGAAGCAAAATTTGAATAATGATAAAATCTAGCATTTGTCGAGCACTTTACCAGTGTTATGTCCTGAGAGGCTGGTGCTATCATCACCCTCCCTTCCCCATTTTACAGATGAGAAAATTGAGGCAGACAAAGAGCAAGTGATTTGCCAGGATAATGACTGTGAGTGTGTCAGAATTCTCGCTCAGATCTTTCCATGCTCCATGCCCGCCATTCTATCCAGTCAGGATATCTTCGTCAGGAAGACTTTGGTTTGAATTTTATCTCAGACACTTGACTGTGTGACCCCGGACCAGTTCCTTAACTTCTGTGGGTCTCCGTTTCTTCATCTGTAAAATTAAGATGATGATTTCTGAGGGCACTTTCATCAGTGTGATAGTGGGAAATTCACTTTGCTCCTTCTGTAAAATGAGAGGGTTAGACTAGATGATTTCTGAGGGTCTTTCCAGCTCTCAGGCTAAGATCCTGTGACCTCTGGACACTACAGAGCTGACTTATCTTATGCTTGGGGTCACTTAAAATCCAGGCTATTTTCCCATGAACCTCCCTATGGAGGTCTCCATCCACTTGTACCCTGAAGTTGATTTCTGAAAACAGAACTTGACACATTTTCCTATTGAATGTCATCTTGCTGACTTCAGGCCACCAACTTGACCTCTCAGGATATGTGCAGGGTGCTAGTTCTGTCCTCCAAAGTGTTGGCGATCCCACGTGCTATATACAGCTCCATCCAAGTCATCGCTATAAACATGGAGCCAACTGGGCAGCCCCCAAACCATATAGGATGGAGTCACGGATAGGATGCTGGAGCTGGAACAGGGAGGGCCTCCCCACTCTCATCTTACCCCAGGCTCCAAAGAGGCCTGTCACGACTTATGTGACCAGGGCCCAGTCAACTGTCTGACTCTGCACCTCAGTCTCCCCGTCTGCAAAGTGGGGAGAATATTTTGGCCACTGCCCTGTCCACCAACATAGAGGATTGTGGTGCTGGGGAGCAGAAGGGATTCCTGGGAAAAAGCAGTATCCAGTGAAGGCATATTGCCTCATCCCTACATCCTGTGTCCCACAATCATCACCATTGTCCGGGAGGTTGATTTGGCATTTGGTGCAAATTTTCCCCTCAGGGCTCTCTGGAAGCTGCCAGAGCCTCTCTGTGAACATAAGAGAACAGGGCATCCGAGTTTTGTAGGCTTCCTAAGCCCAGGGCAACAGCCAGGGCAAGGAGCTCCTTCCGACCAAGGTGTGTGCTTAGAAACACTACTAGGAATTTTGTGGTCAGGGCAGGCAGCACAGGCTATACATTGGGTGCTCTCATCTGGGGAAGGAAGGGCCGATGCCATCTTGTGGGAGTGAAGCAAACCGCCCAGGCTGCTGCTGGGAGGCTGCTGTTGGATCAGAGCTGCGCAGCAGGGCAGGGACTGGGGGGAACTCGCTGCAGCCATCCAGGTGCTAGCTGTGTTAACCAACAAGTAGGTGCTAAACTCTATTGTTTCTAACACTGTAGAAGAACTGCAGGGTGATCCAATTTCAATATCCTGGAGGAAAGTTCTGGTCATTCCACTCTGGTTATGACAAAGGCATAGGATGTAACCAGTGCCTAGACTTCCATTTTGTGCAGGGGTTGGTGCTTTTTCATAAGTAATTCGAATTCCCCTGGTCTTTGAGTGTGTGTGTGTGTGTGTGTGTGTGTGTGTGTGTGTGTGTGTGGTGGTACTGTTGCCTGAACACTGACTCTCAAGAATGAGTGAGCCACAGATCCTTCTGGTGGGAAGGAGTTACAAAATATGATGAATAGGGAGGAGGCCACTGACTCTCAAGATATGGAGGCAGCCTTGGAGTAGAAAAGGCATGGGACACAGTCAAGACAGACCTGGCTTTGAACCTCAACTTATTAGCTATATGACCATGTCATTTAACTTTTCAGAGCCTTTGTTTCTTCTGCAAAATGGGGTATTACTCCTATACCTCCCTCTTGGAGGGTTGTGAGGAAAGTGCTTTGTAAGTCTAAAAGCTGGAAAGAATATGATCTGTATAAAGTTATTTAAAAGTATATATCATAGCAACCTTAAAGGTACTGGAAAAATGTTAGCAGCCAGCCAGAGAAGCAAACTACAAGACTGTAACAATGACGATGGAAAGATGAAAAGAAAAAAGGACCTGAACCCTGCGTGACTATAAGGATCACACATAAAGGAAAGAGAAGATAGACATTCCTGACTTCTTGGCAGAGGTGGAGAGTCATGGATGAGGAGTGCAGCATTTGCTCTCAGGTGTGCTTGGTCCGTTGGTGAATTTTGCTCAACTGCTTTTCCCTTCTCTTTGTTATTCCTTGTTACAAGAGACAGAATTCTCTGGGGATGATAGAGAACAAAATGAATTGTTTTAAAGAGATAAGGAAATGAGCTGCTCCCTCTGCTACTCCCCACCTACCCCCTACCTCCAGCCTTCAGTAGCCTCTCCCTGTTGAGGTCCATGCCATTCATCTTACAAGAATCTTACAAATAGCTCTTGTCTACAGACTCTCAGCTCACTCCGCTTCTTTCCTCAACAAGTTCAGTATTTGGCTCACCATTTTTCTCTCCTCCCCAACTTCTGGCTTCATACTAGGAAATGTCAACATTCATATTGACTCCCTCAAACACCCTGACCACTCAGTTCCTCAGTCTCCTCATTGTCCTGGACTCCATCTCAACCTCACACAAAGACGATCCTACCCTGGATCATACCATCATTCAGGAATGAGCCACCTATATGTTCAAGAATTCCCAGATCCCCTTAGCAGACCATAAAGCCTTGGCTTTCCACTTTTCCCTCTGCATTCCTTCATCAAGTCCTACATTCAAACCTACCATGACCTCCAATCCCTGGACCCCTCAACTCTCTCTTAAGTCATCTTCCTTGCAATGACCATTCTTCTTTTTGATCCCTTAGTGGACCAGTACAGCTCCACATTGTCCTCATTCTCCTTTGGCTGATCACATTCTGCCAAGCCTCAGCCTGGGATCATTCCCACCATTCTCCACCTTCACTCTTATACACATGCTGTTGAACAAAGTTGGAGGGAATCTAATGGGGTCCCTACAAATTGATGTTCCACAACCTCACCTGGGCCCTCACTGCTGCTCGGCAATCCTTCTTCATCTCTTATCAGCTCACTGTCTCACTCTCCACAGTGGCTCTTCCATCCATACCCCCTCAAACTTCCATGGCTCCCCCGCTACCTCCTCAGCTGAGAACCTTGCTTCATGTTGTGTAGAAGTTGAGGTCATTCACCGTGAGCTCCCTCTTGGTCCCGCTTCCTGATCTTGTGTCACTCAGACGCCTTCTGCCTCTGTCTCCTTCTATACTCTTGTCTCACAGGAAGACATTGCCTTGCTCTTTTCTAAGGCTAGTCCTTCTACCTACTCAGGCTAGCCCATTCCCTTCCCAACTCCCACAACAGATTGCTTCTTTAGTTACCCTGCTCTTCCAGTTATTTTTAATTGCTCTCTGTCTACTGGCTCCTTTCCTTTGCAGTCAGTAGCCAACAAAATGCCCATGTCTCCCCCATCCTGAAAAGCTCTTACTTGATTTTTCCATCCACTTTCTGTGGAAGGTGTGACTTTCATTGGAGAGAAGCATAAGGTTTAATGACAATCTATCTGGGAGGGGTCTAAGAACAGGGGATGTCAGAGCTGGAAAGGAGCTAAGAATCTATCTAACCCAACCTAACTCCAGTAAAACCAATTCCCAGAGTGAGGAAGTGATTTATGCAGGGTCGAAAGGCAAGAGAGCAAGAGCCAGTTTCTCAGGGGAATTTAAGGACTTGGAGGGACGTGAGTTTCACTTGCCTGACCCTAACCCCTACCTGTAAACCCTGTCTCTGGTATCTACAAGGTGTCTGGTGCACAGTATTTTTTATTCTTATAAGGCCTCCTGCCCTTTGGGTTAGCTTTCCTATGAAGAAATGGTGGAAGGACATTTGTGGGGGATGGTTGGACATCCATATGCACCCAAGGTGAAAAGCCCCACATGTCAATAGGACCCACTGAGATCTCTGAAAGCTTCATGTGTGTCCATGGTATGGCAAAGCAGTCAGACAAACCAGGACCTGGGGTGGCATCAGGCGCAGAAGGTCCTTGTGAAAGGCTGTCTGCAGTAGAGGGCCCACATTTCAGGCTGGACAATGAGCAGGTGGAGCATGGCAGGCAGTGGTCGGACAAGGTGACAAGAGCACTGAGAAGAAGGAGAAGGAAGTGGGCATATCCAGCCTGGAGAAGGTTTAGAGGAGCACAAGATTGGTATCTTCTAGTGCTCAAAGGCCACCACCTGGAAGAGGGGTAGTCTTGTTCTTGGCCCCAGAGAGAGAACTGGGATCAGGGCGGGGAGAGGGGAGCTGCATCCTCAATGGAATGTCAAGAAAAATGTCTTGACATTTAGTTCTGCCCCAAAATGGAACAGGATGCCTCACAGGGTAGTGAGGCACCCAATCACTGGAGGTCTTCAAGCAGAGATTGGGTACGCACTCTTCAGGAGGCAGTAGAGGGGATTGTTATTCAGGTGTTGGGTGGGACAAGAGGATCCTGTGTAGTGAATCATTCCTAGTGCCTAGCACAAATCCTGGCACGTAGTAGGTACTTTTTACAGGGTTGTTGAAATGTTTGTTGAGCACACATGTCGATGAACCTCAGCAGAGTCTGACTTTGTTTACAGCGTTCCTCGGCCTCCCTGGGCCCTTTGCCCTGGGAGGGACCATCCTTGACCCATTTCTGCCCCCAAGAGGTGGCCAAGCTCGGCGAGGACGGGGGCCTCCAAGGGACTCAGCACTCAGATGGTGACCCCAGGGCCTCCTGAGCACACAAACACACTATGGGACCAGGGTTAAAGTGCACTTTTATTTTCTAGTACAAAGGCTAAAAGATGCAAGTTTCTTCTGTTTTATTTTTAAGAAGGACCAAAAAATTGTTATTAAAACATCTACAATATTATCCAGATACTAGGGCCTTATGAATATTTAATATTAAAGTGTGGTATTCTTAAAATTATTAATACACAGACATTGTAAAGGACTATTAACCCCATCATTACCTGGCTGTGAAATGCAACATTCCCCCTCTTTCTCGTTCATTTTTTACACATTCCCCCCAAGTCTATGTGGGGGAGTGTGACTATCCACACATGTGCATATATACGGACATATATCCACACAGGTATATGTATACATATGGTATACATGCATCTCCCCTTGGTCCTGCCCTCGTCCGTCCATGAGCAGCCTGGTGGTTTGGGTCCCAAACCTGAGCTTGGATTTCATTGCGATTTCCCTACAATTCTTTCTATCGCCCTTCAAACTACCCGGTTACTTCCCTCCCTTTGGAGTCCTTTCTTCTCCAATATCTTTGTCTTGGATCTGTGTCCACCTGCTTTCCACACAAGGGGGCTCCTTGGCCCAAGGAGGACGTGGCCTCCTTCGGCTCAATTTTCCTTTCTCTCATGCATGATCATAGGTCTAGAGCTGGGAGACATCTCATCTAGGGCCAATGCCTTCATCTGACAGACAAGGAAAGGCCCAGGGAGGCTGAGTTATTAGTCATATGATCAATAGTTGAGCCAAGATCCAAACTCAGATCCATCCGCTGCCTCCCAATCTGGGCCTCTTACCAGGGCCCCCATGGACAGCATACTTATCTAAATGGAACAGGCAGAATTGGAGCTGTAGGTTTCAAGTTAAACTGGGCCCTTCCCCTTCGGCTAAGAATACTGTCTCTCCACAGGGCCTGGCCCTTTTTTTCTGCCTCCCTCAAGCTGGATTGGGAAGGAAGACACAGGACAGAGTCAGGCATCATCATCCAAATCTTGCTTGTTCAATGACCTCCAACACTACCTTCCTATACCATCAGGCACTTTGCTGATCTGAGGTGAAGGGCCAGCAGCTCCCATTACCCTGCTTCTAGCTAGGGAAGCCAAATCAAACCCAGGGTTCTTGTTGCATTTCCTGGCCAAGTCCTTTATCCTTCACCCTCCTTACAAGCAATTCCTTGGATACCACACACATATATAATATTATATAGAGTGATATATTTAATACTTGTGTATATATGCATCACGGGGCCAACATATATACACACTGAAACAAGGCTGGTGACAAGAGACAGTAATATCACATGTCAGGTTATCATATCAGGGAAAAAAGTATCTACGTTCACAGCAATCCCTCCCCATGGGCCCCCACTTCTGGTTTTGTCCTCTGAAATCAAATACCCTTTAATTCTCTCCTCCCCAGGTTCACTGGGGGGGGTAGGGGACAGGGCAGGGTGCATGCCATGATCATAAAGGGTGGGGGTCCTGGGAGTGAGTGGTGGTGGGAAGACCCTACCCTCTCCAGTTTCTGTCATTAACATTGCCTTCTAAGAGGTTTAAGGAACAAAGGCATCCTATAAGCCACAGGCTTCCACACAGACTGAGATAGAAAGAGAAAGTTTAATCTTCCCCTTCTCCCCCCAAGCCTAAGGTCCCAACTCAGTGGTGTGGGGCTTTTTGGAATGTCTGGGGGACCAGTGCCTGAATCTGGCAAGGGTGAACAAAGTTGGGGGGAGGTAGGTATAGAGAAATGCTACACTGAGGTGTCAGATAAAGGGGGAAGTAGTGGAAAGTCTGGTGGGCTGAGGTGGGGGATGGGTTCAGTTGGGTGAAGCCTTCCCCCTATCCATTCTGAACCCAGAGTATTTCAAATTAGGGGAGTAGGTGCAAATTAGGTGACCCTTGTGCACTACTTCAGTGTGTGGTGGGCATTTCAACTTGGCCAGAAGGATCATAGTTTTAAAGCTGAAAGGAAAGTGAGAGGCTACGTAATTCAACCCCTTCATTTTATAGATGTGGAGACTAAGGTCTAGAAAAGGGAAGGGACCTCAGACGACAGGATCATAGATGTAGAGCTGGAAAGGACTTTAGGGGTCATCTATTTCTGGGCAATTACTTGGGACCATAGAACCATAGATTTAAAGCAGGGAGGGACCTGAGAGGCCATTTTGTCCAATTCCCCAATTTACAGAAGAGGAGACAGACTGAGGCCCAGAGTGGTCCCACAGCAAGTTTGGCAGAGCTGGGTTCAGAGCTCAGGGGGCTGTCCATGGTCCCAAGGATCGTGGCACAGGTACCTGTGGGGCCAAAGTGGAAAGTCCCAGGTCTGAGTTGCAGCCTTCATGTTTGCCAGCTAGTGATCAGCTCCTCTCTGAGCCTCAGTTTCCTCCTCTGTGAAATGTTCCACTTCCCTTATTGGGAGCACTTTGTAGACTTTGACAGGGCTAGAGAAAATGAAGCTATTTCTGTCAGGAGTGACCCAAGAGGGGTGTGGGAATGGTGCTCCCTGACTGATACTCAGCAATGTCCCTCTTCCTAATCAGTATCAGAGTTGTGGGTGAGGGGCAGCAATGGATGGGGCTGTATCCCCATGCCTAAGTGTTATTCAGATTTTCAGCTCCATTGGTATTAGTATCAGTAGCCCCCACCCACCCACCCAGTCTATCTTCCCATCATGCATCCATTGAAATCTCACTGAACTCTCTGGGCAAAGTTGGCCCTGGTTAGGAAGAAGATGTCCTGGGAAGAAAGAGCTGCTGAGGATAAACCTTCCCTCAGTTGGCTTCCCATCACTCCACTCCTTCCTCCCCTAAACCTTCTTCCCTAATCCAGGCCTAGCTGATAATCTAGAGGTGCTGGTGGGCTGTTTGGAATCTGGTATAGAGATACTGGACATGGAGAATTCAGGCCCCCTAACATGTCCTGGATTGGGATCACCGCCAACCCCTATTGCCTTTCCTCTATTTGCCACTTGTCTCTTGGATTACTGAAAGGAGAGACAGAGGACAAGAAAGTCAGGTTAAGATCAGGAGCTGGAAGACCTATAAGTTCCACAGCTGTGTGGATCCCAGGTAGGGCACAGAAGGGAAACAGAGAGCTACAAGAAAGGTGTGAAGGGTGTATCTGGTCAAAAGGACTTAGGGCTGAGGGAAAGACCAGAGAAGTCGGTCTCCTTTGGCAGCTGGGGAGTGACATTTAAGGGAATACTGAGCTCCATCATGTGTATCATTAAGGAAGTTTAGGGTTTAAAGCTAAATGGGGCATCTGTGCTCTTTGAGGTCTCCAGCTGTGCCCTGGGGAAGAATGTGTCCCTGTCCCCATCTCCTGCATCCCAGAGAGAGGGGCTGAGATTAGGAGCCCAGTGTAACAGGGGAAAAACCAATTCAGCCAAACCCCTTAGAGGACAATCCTGGGAGATCCCTGATGCCAGTGACCACAGGTTTTTGGAAACAAAAGACAAAACTTTGGGTTGAAGCCACTAGACAGCGTCTGTCTGCCCTATTCCACCCTACTCTGGGAGACAATAGACCTATCTAATACCACAGAGTGACAATAATGACCTGGGACATGTCTAACTGATCTGGTGTGTGTGTGTTTGTGTGTGCGTGCGTGCATATGCATGTGTGTGAGCACACCCTCTTGTCTCCAAACACAGATTGGCCATAAAACTGTGGTCAAGCCACTCTGTCCTTTCTGAATCTCAGTTTCCCCATCTGTAGGACAGGGGTGATAATACTTGATCTATCTACCTCCCAGGGTCATTGTGAGAAAACACTATAGAAATGTTATTGTCATTATTACTGAAATTATGTGCATGTATGTGGGTGTACTCTGGCCCAACACAGAGGGGAATGAAGGGGGACCCCAAGTTTGTGGGTGTGCCTATAGAGATGCAGGGAGAGGGAAGGTTTGTCCAGAGATCTGCTTCCCAAGTCCTCTGCCACCCCCTCCACTTTCCCCAGCCTGGCTTTTCTGACACTCATTTGAGAACAAGAAAGAAAGCCACCAAAGTCACAGGGAACCAAAGAGCTGAGAAAGTCATGCCCTTTGGCCTCTGCAGCAGGGATGGCTGACGAAAAGGGGAACCAAAGAGGCTGCTGGAGAGGCCGGAAGAGCCAGTTCTGGGAAGGGGGGAGACCGTGAGAATCCTATCTCATCCTCCCATCTTTCTTCTCACTCCCTAAGTCCCATCCCCAGAGTCCTGTCCCTGGGCTCCCCTATACGTTGTCCTGCAATAGGAAGTTGTATTTGCCAAAGTCGTTATCCATTGGGCAGAGCAGCATGTCATTGCGAGCCTTGGCCAGCTTCTGTTTCAGCACCTCCCGCCGATCCAGCCATTCAGTCAGCTCCTCCTGCCCGTGGGCACAGCGACACTTCTCCCCATCTGGGCAAGCCTTTTTTTTCTGGAACCTATGTGGGGGTGGAAACAGGGAGGATGAGAAACTCAGTGCTGTCCCTCCAAGGCCCATGGACTGCCCAGGCTGCTCAACCTTGGTCATTAGGGTCCCCCACCCCTCCAAGAACAAGGAAGGACTCAGAAATCATCAAAGATCAGAGGTTCAGAAATCTGGAATGGTAAGGTACCTCGGAAGCCATGTGCTTCACCCCTCCCCTGTCTCATTACAGATGAAGAAACCCGGCCATGTGGTAAAAATCTGCTGTCCCTAAGACCTCTGGCAGCTTCCAGTAGAATCTTCTGCAGGAGACTCTACCCAGGGACATGTTTCACTGGAAACAGCCACCCAAGGAAAGCGATCTGGGAGCTAGACGCCCCAAGAGTGCCCACCTAACCTCTTTCTTATTCTGCCTCCTGACAATATACTTGGTTCTGCAGCATGAGGTCCAGCTCAGAAACCCCAGTCCCCAAGTTCAGGCATCTTATGCCTTGGTAGGCTCATTATCAGCTGCCTCAGAGAAACAGAGAAGCTGGTGCCCATCTTGGGAATCTTCCTGGCCACAGCCGCTGCCTTCCTACTCCTCACATCAGCTGTCCGGCCTTCAGGATTTCTCCATGACTGCAGTAACAGCAGAACTTCTCATTACCCCAAAGCTTCCACAGGCTGGGAGGTGAGAGATCCAGCCAAGTTGTAGAGTGAGGAGGGCATTGGACAAGCTGGCCCGAGAGCTGGAATCCACTTCTGGCTGGTGCACCCACTATTGGGGTGACCTTGGGCTAATCCCATCCCATCTCTGAGTCTCGATTTCTCCAGCTGTCAAATAGAGACCAATGCACCTGCCCTGCCTGCCTCACTGGGTTGTTGGAAGGGCGCAGTAAGATGAAAAAGGGAAAGTGTTTTTGTATACATGAACTTCGTAAGTCCAGAGATTGCAGGTACTGTGGTGCCCTGCTCTGACATGACCTCCCTGAGTTGCTGTGGCTGAAAGAAACCATTATTCAGTGGCCAGTGACCATCTCTGCACTGAGTATTTCCATAGCCCTCAAGAGCCCACCGTCACCTCTACTCCATGAGGCCACACCGCAGGAGGACTTCAGTGGAGGTGGGAGCCACAATGGTCCAATGAGGACAGGGACTGTTTCCTTTTGTCTTTGGATCTCTAGAGCCTAGCACACTTGGGTTGTTCAGTCACTTCAGTCATGTCCGACTCTTCATGACCCCATTTGGGGTTTTCTTGGCAAAGAAAACCGGAGTGCTTTGCCATCTCATTTTAAAGATGAGAAACTGAGGCAAACAGAGATAAGTGTGCCCAGGGTCACACAGCTAGTAAGTTTGGGAGGCTGGATTTGAACTCAGGTCTTCCTGACTCCAGGCCCAGCACTCTATCCACTGAGGCACTTAGCTGCCCTAGCATGTAGTCAGGGCTTAATGCCACTTGTTGAATTGACTAGAGAGTTGACGTTATGTGGCAGAAAGGCATTGGCCTTCTGTTCAGGAGACCTTCATTTAGGTCCTCCGTGCTACACTTAAAAAGACTGGAAGGGCCCCAAGTCCAGTCCTCTCTTTTTCCAGATGTGAAGGACCCAGGGCCCAGAGAAAGCCAGTGACCTGCCAAGGTCACAGAGGCACTAGAGGTAGGATCACAAGCAAATCACTAAATTTCTCTGAGCCTCAGTTTTTTGTACAGTGCTTTAAGAGAGGCATCCATAAGACTTGTACCACCTACCTATCTCACAGGGTGCTTTTCTCTAGCGACTGGGAGATCCCTGAGGACAGGGACCATTCTGTTTTTGTCTTGTATCATCAGTGCCTTGCATAATGCCTGGCACATAGTAGAAAGAGAGGAAGAGGAAAAGGAGAGAGGAAAAAGTTGAGGAGGAGGGGGAGAAAATGATGATGAAGGAAGTACTTTGCAAACTCTAAAGCAACAGTAGGATGTGCCCCAGAGTTGGGATGCCATTGCCAAGGCTAGAAGTCCTCTGGGCCCTGCCTTGCCCCAGCCACCTCCTGGCATCTGCCGCCAGCTAGGAGCCAGAGAAACCCCACCCCCGACCCACTCCAGGAGCGGCACCTTTCACACAGCCGGAACTCGCCCATGGGGAAGCGGAAGGTCCAACAGCTCGAGTCGCTATCTGATGTGAAGACCTTCTCTTTGTGCTTCTCCGACTGGATGTGCTGCTGCCACTGCTTCTTGCTGTTGCTGTTTTTGCCACAAAGCCAGCAGTGGAATCCCATCTGTGGGGAGTGGGGGGGGGGGGAGGGTGCTGGGCGAGCCTTCTGAGCACTCCCGTGGGCTCCAAGGCCCATCTCGGCGGCTCTCCTTCCCAGGTTGAGGAGCTGCCCACCTGGCCCCCTCTGCTTTCCTCCTAGCCTTCTCCAAGCCAGTTCCTGAAAGGTCTCCCTCTCCACCCTGAGGTCCCTAAGGCAGAGGTGACAAAGGCGCTCACCCCCACCCCAAAACCACCCTGGCCCTCTTTCACCTGGCCCTCAGGCTACCAACACTCTCATCCAGCCCCCAGCTCCTATACTCAGCCACTAAGAGAATCTGTCCCGCTGGACCCCAATCCATAACAACTACACAGAGAGAAACCTTGGTGGGAGGAAGCAGGTAATGGAATGGAAGTGATGGAGGGGGAAAGGAGAGCAGGACACTTGACACAGTACCCGCATCATGACAAGGAAATCACCATTAAAAAACTTCAAAGCTTTGATGGATGCAGTTCAACTCTGCCAAAATAGTGCTAGTGATGAATTCCATGAAACGGTCCCCTTATTGGCATCTGTCCTTTTCATTTCCATTGGGCCAGAACCAATGACCATATTGTACAAAACTAGACATCTGAATGGTGTGAATCTGAATAGAGAAGACCATTTCGAGGGATTCATTATTTGGATTCATTGGGACCTCGTGGCAACTAACTGTGACTTCAGAGGACCGAGGGGTGGTGGATTATGCGTGCAGAAGGAGACATATGTTTTCAGAGATGGCTAATGTGTTGACTTGTTTGTTCTGAACTGTACTTATTGGTACAAGGAAGGAGTCACTAGGAGTAGCAATGATGTTATTAAAAGAAAAGTCAATGAAATGAAGTATTTTTTAAAAGAGAAAGAGGAGTGGGGTAGGGGAGAGGAATCACAGAATTGAAGAGCTGGGAAGGACTTCAGGGACATCTAATTCAACCCCAATCCTTTAAGCCTAAGGAATGAAACCCCCCTACAAAACACCCCTCCCTGCTTCTGCTTGAATACCTTCAGGGATGGGATGCTTATCGCCTCTGAAGACAGCCCATTCCACTATGGGATATTTCTGTTTTTAGGAAATTCTGCTCTCAGAAAAAGGCTCCCTGTAACCGTCCCCTATTAGCTCAGTCCCAGGAAAGTAAGACAAAGTCAATGCCAGGTATTCACAGGTAGGGATCACACTGCATTCTTCTGCCCTAAATCTTTTCTTTGCCAGTCTAATCACTGTAAATTCCTTCCATTGCTTCATATGAGGAAAGCCTTTGACATTCCTCCCCACATCCAGGGGATAGGGGCCAGCTTGTCAATGTCTTTCCATCCAGATGTGATCTGACCAGGCCAGCAGATATTAGTCCTATCCTGTTTCTTGCTCTGCTCAGGGTTTGGGGGCTACCATGCTATTGAGAAGTTAGGTCTTCCTCTTGTCCCATCTGCCTAGTTTGTATTTGCACAACTGGCTTTTGTTTCTTGGTTGTTTTGTTGGGAACCCAAGGTACAGGACCTTGTTGCCATTCTAGTTAACTTGGTTGAATTCTGCTTGTGTTATCAAACATATTCTGGGTCCCTCCTGGCTTGGGGTCACCTCCAAGTCAAACATGCTAGCTCTCCATGTAAGTCATGGCTACCAAAGTGGGGCCAGGAAGGCGTCATTACCATGATGTCCGCATAGTCAGTGGGCATCTGGATCTGTTTCTCTCCTTCCCGAGATGTGACTTGAGTGCCTTCCCCAGGCTTCCCAGGGTTGTGCTTCTTCAGCCACATGTCATAGGTCTGCTGCATGTCTAGAACTAGGAAGGACAGGGGAAGGGGAGAGAGGGAGAGGCAACATGTAGAGCTAAGAGTCACATCCATCCATCCATAGAGCCCTGGAGTGCCATCCCAGTCACCACTCTGGACACCCTTACTGTTAAAGGCTTGCCCAATCTATTTAGTGGATGTGAGGAGGGCGGGTGTTGACCGGGACGCAGCCCTAGTGGGGGAGTGCCCAGCTATCAATGCCCTCTTGCAAGATCCTGCCAAAAGGTATCCCCATCCCTCATGGTCTAGTCCAGCATCTAGCTTGGAGATGACAGAGGTCAACTGGACTGTTGAGTGTGGAACTGGCCTGCCTGGGGAAGGTTCTGAATGAGGGGACATCAGGTCCTCTGGCTACCCAGGCTTCTCAAGCATCACCACCTGGGACACCAAACCCTCCCATCTTTCCCAGGGCACTCCAGGCAGCCAGGCTAAGTTGAATCACAGGATCCTCAGAGGCCATCTAGTGTAACCCATGTCTGACACAGAATCCCCTCTCTCGTCATCCCCCATGAGAAGACAGTCTTTGTTGGAAGCCTCCAATGATGAGGAGCTCACTCAAGGCTTCAGACGCCTTCTTGGAATTTCCTAGGTGCCTGGCTTTGCCCTCTGGGGCCAAGCAGAACACAACTAGGCCCTCTTTCACTTGTCAGGACTTCAAATACTTGAAAACTGTCCTATGGGAGCCAGAGGGAAGGAAAACTTGGTAACTTCCAATAAAAACTGGAGGCAGACAACAGCTTAGACCATGAGAATTATGGGTAAAACCTGGCAGAGAGGGATATCCTTTGCTCCCCCTAGCTCAGACCCAGGATATCTGAGTCTCAAACAACCAGTTCCATTAATTTCACTTTGTTTTAGGAAGCATTGGTTGGAAACATCCTTTAGAGGAACGTCAGTTCTGCCTTAAAGGTATCCATTTCCCTCGGGGTGACCCTGGCTCTGGGCTCCATGTTGAAGTCTCCCATTTTCTTCCCTCCCTCCCTCCTCAACCTTCCCTCCCTCAATGTCGCCACAGATACACTCACTCTTATTCTCTTTCATGAAAGTCCACATGTCTCTCTCTTCTGGGCTGTGGGCGAAGGAACAATTCCCCACGTACTGACACTTCCGACCATTCTGGGCATGGATGCAGAGCTGTGGTATAAAGGGAGGGCCCCCTGAGTCACCCCCGTCCTGAGCATCACCCCCTCCACTCACAGAGGCCATGCTGAGAGTGACAGAGCTGCTGTCAACAGCAGATATTAGAGTCTGCTCCCCGGGGGACCCAGGCTGCATCTGGCAGGCCCCAATCTCCTTCCCTTGGCTCCTACCTGAGGACTTAACCGCACGCAGCCTTCCCTCCTCACTACTGTGGAAATCAGGTCTCCAAAGCTGGACTCCTCCCTCCCTCCCCCCATCTTCCATGGCTCCCTATCACCTCTAGGAGAAAACTCAAAATCTGTAGCCTGGTACCTCAAGCTTTCTACAATCTGACTCCCACCCACCTTTCCAGTCTCATTTCGTCATGTTCCCCTCACGTACTCTCTGTTCCCATCAAACCTGCCAACCAGCTATTCCCTGTGCACAACATCCAACTCCCACCCCCGTGCCTTTGCTTACACTGTCCCCCATGCCCGGAATGCCCTCTCTCTCTCAGAATCCAAAGCATAGCACAACTGGAGCCTCCTACACGAGGCCTTTCCTGATCTCCTTACTTCTTAGCATTTTTTCCCTCTAGGAACTACTTTGCACAGTTTGTTTCTTTCTCTGAGACCATCTTGGATCTCTTGAGCATAACAGAGCAGGGCTTGTGATTGCCTCAGTATCCCCAGCCCCCACAGCAAAGCGCTTTGCTGTTTGCCCCCCTCTCCGACTGGCTCTGTGATGCCTCTAGAACTCCTGGTGAATGACTTCCCTATCCCAACACAGACGAGTCCTGAAGAGCTGCCCAGGGCTGCCCTGAAGAGTGTGAAATCGGCAGGATTATCTGCTCCCAAAGTGGCTTTACCTCCTGGGCCACCTGGCTCCCCTAGGGGCTTGATCCTTATTTGCTGACTTGACTGAGAACCTAGACCAGTCCCTGCACCACATATGGCTGATGAGCCTTGAATGACAACCACATGGTCCATTATGGGGCCCATCCTGAGAGTCTATCCAGCTGGGTGGAGCCTGCCAGAGCTTAGACTCAGCTAGTCGAGCCTTTGAGAGCCAGCATCACTCTCAGGTCTTAGTGAGGTAAAGGCTTTGGGGGAAAAAAAGCAATCCCAGGCAATAGGTGCCAAGTGCCAAGGGAGTGGGTCAGATTTGTGTCTGGAAGTAACCTCCTCATGTGACAGAGGAGAGAACTACAACCCAGAGAGAGGACAAGTGACTTGCTTAAAGTCACACAGGGCAAATGAACATTTCTACTTTATGCCTGGGCACTGGGCTAGGCACTCGGAATACAAAACCAAAAAAGAAGCAGTCCCTGGCTCCAGAGAGCTCTCATCCTTTTGGAGGAGATGGAGAAAAATGAAACAAAGCTGCACACAAAGAAATTGAGGGTTTGAGAAGCTGGGGAGATGGTACACGTGCTGAGCTGTGAAAAGGAATGAGGGAATGCCCTGCAAGCTTGGTCAGTGGCTTGGATAAAGACCTGGAGCTGGGAAATGGGGAAATGGCAGACTGTGTAGCTGACTTGAAGAGTGTGAGATGGAGAAGGAAAAGGGGAAGAAGTTGGAAAAGTTGGGGAAAGATTTACTGAAGGGGGTGAGCCAAATTGGACTCTGAAGGAAGGGGGCGGATTTGGAGGGGTGGTGCTAGGGAAAGACCAGTGAGCCCAAAGCTGGGTTCTACTGGAATGTGGGGGGCTCTAGGGTCAGAGTTCAGATTCTGCTGACACCTGCTTCATGAGTGACCTTGGACCAATCATTTCCTCTCTCAAGGCTTTGGTCTGTCCAAGTGTAAAATGATGGCCTTGGGCCAGATTCCAGCTCTAATCTATAAACTAATGAACTGTAAATCATGTGACCTCCATAGGTCTCAGCTTTCTCTGTGAAATAAGGACATCGGGACATTGGACTAGAATGGCTGAGATTCCTTCTTTCTCTAAATCTATAATCCTAACCTCTCTGGGCCTCAGTTTCCTCACTTGTAAAATAGGGGGCTTGAGCTAGATAGCCTCTGGGCATTCTTCCATTCTATGACCTCATGCTCCCATGCCTGCCTGGTCCAGACCACAGAAAAGGCTGGCCACTCCTGACCCTGGGAGGGGGGGGGGGCGGGGAGGGCCCTTCTCAGAAAAACCCAGGCTTCTCCCTATTCCCTAGAGGGCAGGAGGAGGCCCTGAGCTCACATTCTGGCTCTGATCCCAGCTGTGGGACCATCCAGAAGCCCGAAGTCCCTCTTCCTTTTGAAGTCTCAGTTTTCTGAGTTACAAAATGGGACAATAAATCTCACATTTCCCTTCTTCACAGGGTTAATTGGAGCTGTTATGTTGACTTCCAGAGGCATGGATCACAGCCCTGGTTCTGCCTGTTCCCAAATGCTCCACACCATGCATTCCCCCTTGTTGCCCCGTCCCGTCCCTCCCTCCTACTCACATCATACTGTTGAGGGAAGCTGCGGATGGATGGGAGTGGACGGACAGACACCCACTTCCTTTTGACTTTGGACATGACCAGTAGGACGCGTCGCTCCTTGGTCCAGCTGGAGGGCAGACCAGAGAAGACAAAAGTGAGAAGGGAGGAAAGAGACAAAGCTGCACATCGGGCACCGGTCCAAGTTAGGGAGCAAAGAACTCCAACTATGGTGGCTCATCCCTCTTCTGGCCAGAGATGGGAAAAGCTGCTGCTTCTCTTTCCAGCCCAGAAGCTTTGCCCATCACCTCCTGTGTATCAGGTAGGGTGACTTGCTACCCTTCAGCTCAGCCCTTCCTTCTGTGATCTGTGGGTCCTTCTCTACACAGTCTCAGAAAGGAAGCATGGACTGGAAGCCCCCAAAGGCAGGGCTTGTGCCTGAAGGAGAGAGGTCTTGTCTTGGAGGGATTTGATGCTAATTACAGTAGGATCACAGATTGTCTATTTCATGTTCTTGAGTCTCAGTTTTCTCATCTTTAAAATGTGATCAAGAGCTCTGCCTGGTCTCCCCACTAAATGAGAGAATGGATGAAAAGCACTTTGGAACCTTGGAAGTACCCTGAGGGAGACAGTGTAGTCTAGTGTGCTGGGACCTTGGAAAGATGGGGGTTCAGATCCCACCACAGACACTTAAAAGTTGTGTGACCCTGACCAAGTCACCTGAACTCGTCAGTAAAACTAGGGGGTTGGACTCAATGACCTCTAAGGTCTCTTCCCACACTAAATCGATGTTTGTGACTTTGGGTTAAGTCCTTTAATCTCTCCAGGTCTCAATTTCCTCATCTGTAAAATGAGGGAGTTGGACTAGTTCTCAAGTCAGAATCCCTGATTCTCTGAGGGCAAACCCAGCTCCCCTCCCTGCTGGCTTCCCCCTTCCTACCAGCCACAGTCACCACCACTCCCCCTTCTTCCTCACCAGTGTCGGGCTTTAGCACTGCAGTATTTGAAGTCCTTGTCAGGTTCTACCACCTGCCCGTTTCTCCAGCATTGGCCACACACAAACTTCATCTGCAGGTCAAAGGTGCTGGGTGGGGTGATCCGAGAGCTGGCCTACCATGGGGGCAAGATGGACAGATTTAGGCATGGAGGGAAACTCAGAAGGTCAGAGGAAAGGGAAGAGTCAGGGCCTTAGTGTCAGGGGGGACCTGAGTTCCAATCCTGCTCTGGATACATATTAGCTATGTGACCCCAAGAAAAGTCACAACCTCAATGAGCCTTGATCTGCCTACCTAAAAAACAAAAGATTTTACAGACATTTCTAGAGAGGCAGCTTGGCATAGTGGATATCTCTGATACCTCCTAGCTATGTGAGTGAGTAGCGAAGGGCATTGGTTCTCTAATCAATCATTATCTGTTTGGGTCTCACAGCAACCCTGTGAGACAAGTACTGTTTGTGTTCATATCCTCTGCAGCCTTAAAGCGCCACACAGAGGTGAGTTATTAATAGTGTGTCAGTAAGACCTGGGTTCAGATCCTGCCTGGCACTTTCTAGCTAGCAGCTGTTACTGCTACTTTCTACTTCTATGACCTTGGGCAAGTCCCTTCCCCTCTTGGGGCATCCGTTTCCCCCTTGGTAAATGAGGGGATTTAGAGGTCCTTTCCGGCTCTAGAGCTAGACCCCATGACCTCTCTGGCCATGGTTTCCCCATTTATAAAATGAGGGGGCAAGACTAGGCGTCTTGGAGTTTCAAATGCAAGACCCTGACTCTTGCCATCTCCAGAGAGCCTTCTCCAGAGCAGCAAAGAGACCAAACGTTCTGACCTTGGTTCTGGCCCCCTCTTCCATGACTGTGGGCCCTTCAGCGGGTGCAAAGGAACTTTGCTACTGTTACCCAGGGTACACAGCGAGCAGAGCCAGGAGCCAATCTCCCCACTCCTAGCCCTTCACTTGCTCCCTATGTGATCTCAAGCCAGGTCCCTCCCCTCTCTGGGCCTCCATTTCCTCTATTCAAAAAAAAGGGGGGTGTAGATTAGGGGATCTCAAAGGTCCCTTCCAGCCTAGGTCGCATGATTTTCCCTCCCCCTCAAACAGCAGCAGCCAGACGGAACATTTTGTCCTGGAAGGAGGAAACCACTTCCCCCTTCCCCCCCCTCACTCCCCGCCTGTTCCTACCCCTCCTTGTTCCAGTGACAACCAGGCGGAGCATGGGGGCCTCATATCAAGAGGAGGGGGAAGTGGAGGGGCACTGGGACGCTCCTGGGGGAAGTGGGGGGGCACTGGGACGCTCTCTGAGACAGCTGAAAGGATTGGGGACCCCCATGTTCTCTTAGAGCCCTGAGCTCCCAGCTTGAAATCCCTGAGAGATTGGCCTCCACCTTGTCCTCAGGTGACCCGAGTGCCTGTGGGAAGGAATGAAAAGGGGGGGGCAGGGAACAGGCGAGGCGGAGGAACTCAATGTTCTCTCAGAAAAGCAGCTTTAGATTGCAGTGCTGGGAGGGCTGGGGCCTCCTGTTACTCCCGGCTGGGCTCAAGGCCAAGAACAAAAATAAACAACATACCAGGGAAAGAGAGGAGGAGGGGGAAGAGGGGGAGAGGGAGGGAGTGTGAGAGGAGGAGGAGGGGGGAGGGAGAGACAGAGAGAGGAGGGAGGGAGGAGGAGAGGAGGGGGTGTGAGAGGAGGAAGAGGGGGAAGGGAGAGACAGAGAGAGGAGGGAGGGAGGAGGAGAAAAGGAGGGGGTGTGAGAGGAGGAGGAGGGGGAGGGAGAGAGAGAGAGGAGGGAGGGAGGGAGAAGGGAATGAGAGGGGGGTGTTTGAGAGGAGGAGGGAGACACTAGGAAAGAGAGAGAGGGAAGACACTGGGAAAGGAAGAGGAGAAAGAGGGATAGAAGTGAAAGGAGAGGGAGAAAAAGGAAGTGAGAAAATAGAGGAAAGGAATGCTGAGAAAGACAAAAAGTGGGTAGGAAGGGAGAACTCTTTCCTCTGACAATCACTGTCAATCACAGTGAAGCCAAACGCTCTGCACTTGTTTGCTCTTCCAACCTTCCCCCAACTCTACTGGGACCACTCAAGAGGCTTCGAGGTTATTCTAGAGGGGTCTGGATCCACTACTTCCATTTCCAGCTCTCTCCTTCACAGAAAAGCCCAGAGTGACTCAATTTCCCCAGTGACCTTCATGACCCGGATGAGGTAGCAGCACTTTATCCTCTAGAGGGAAAGGAGGGAATGAGGAGAGTTAGGGGAGACCAGGTGGAGAGGTGAGCAGGGTCAGGGAGGGAACGGAAGAGCTGGAAGGACCTTTGGAGAATGCCTAGTTCAGCTTCTTAGCAGAGGAACAAACCAAGGCCCAGAGAGGAGACTGGGAAAAGAGCAAACATTTCCCAACACTTCAAGGTTGGCTTTTGCCCACCTTGCCACATTTTCTTATTTGATTCTCACAATAGTCTTGTGAGGTAGGGACGATTATTATCCCCATTTAGCAGATAGGAAATTGAGACTACGTGACTTGACCGCAAAGCTGGCTAGCATCTGAGGCAGGCTTGTTGGCCTCGAACCCAAAGCCTACGGGACTTAGAGTCAGAAATGCCCTATCCTGCCTCAGCCACTGATGACCTTCAGGCTTGGGGGCTTCATCTGTAATAGAAGGTCGGCCAAGATCTAAAGGACCTGTATTTCTTGGGCACTTTTCCCCCAACACCTCTGAGAAGGTGGGAATGTGACCATTATCTCCATTTCATAGATAGTGAAACTGAGGATTACAAAAGTTAAGTGACTGGTCCAGGAGGTCATACAGCTAGCAACCATGAGACTGAAATCCAGGGAGCTGACTGCAAATGCACCACCCCAGGGCGCTGTCCCTGGGTTCTAACCTCAGCTTTGCCCACTCCATGTGGTGCCTTGGGGTAATGTAAGAGTGTCTTTCAGCTCTAAATTCTAGGGTCCTATGACCCAAAGGATCTTTGCCTTCTCTTTTCTTCTCTCCTTCAGAGGTGGTAAGGGGCCTCCCAGAGGGGCCTAGTCCATCCCCTTACCTTTACACACAAGGACACCAAACCCAAAGAGGGTCAGTGACTGCCCAAGGTCAATCAGATGGGAAATGGAGAGTCAAATGTGGGTTCCATGGCTGCTGCCTCTTTCTTTCTACCAGGTCACACTGTCTCTACCAAAGAGAGAAATGTAAGCTTCCTATTTCTCTTTTGTCTTTGGGACTCAGTGTCCAGTACAGAGTCTAGTATAAAGTAGATGCCTCATAGGCATATCACGGATTTGAATGAGGGAATTGAGGAGGAAGGTAAGGGGAGGGGCAGCTAGTAGGAAGGAGTGTAGAAAGAGACCCTGGACGAGCCTTAGAAGCCTTAGACTGGAGTCCCAACTAGCCTTGACCTCAGGTAAGTCATTTAACTCCTCTGAGCCTCTATTTGTCAGTTTGAAAAATGGGGGCATTTATTCTCCTGACTTCATAGGGCTATTTCATTTATTGATGATATTTATATTAGATTATAAAATAGAAATATATTAATATAGGATATTTACAATATGTAAAACAACCCTATGAAGTCAGGCAAATAAATGCCTCCATTTTTCAAATTAAGAAAGAGGCTCAGAGAAGGTAAATGATTTATATATGTATGTATATTTGTACACACACACACACACATGCACAAAATCTCTGGATACATATAGATAGAAGCTCCTTGGGAACAGGGACAGTTTTACTTCAGAACTGATATTTCCAGAGGTTCCAACACTGCAGCTGGCACAAAGTAGGTACCCACTAAATGTTTGCTGATAGATTGTTACAAGGAAAATACTTTCCAAACCTTAAAATGACTTGGGGATGAAGGTGTAATAATAAGACTATTTAATAATATTATTAATTATTCTTTGTCTAGTCTGATCCCCCTCATCATATAGAACAGGTGTCCAGTCCTACCTCTGGTCCTCATTCTGACCGTAAAATTACTTATTAGCCATGTGATCTGAGACAAATCTCTGCTGCTTTAGGAGTCAGTTTCTGCCTCTGTAAAATGGAATTACTCATTCCTGTCCTGTTTCTGAAGGATCATATAAATGGGAGGTAGTGAATGACCTGTGCTTTGTAGACACACAGCTATTAGATGAAGAAATGGGAGCTTTGAGGGTAGGACTGTTTCTCTACAATTTTCAGCACCTTGCCCAGCGCCTAGTGAATGCTTGTGGATAGACTGTCTGAATGAGTGGAGATAGGGAATCAGGATCCAGCTTTGAGGAACACAGCCTGTCACCTTCTCTAAGGCCAGAAGGAAGCAGTGAGCTCCTTCTGGGAAGACCTTGGTCCAAATCTCCCCTTCAATATTTGCTGTGTGATTTTGAGCAAGTCATTTAACTTCCTTATGCCTCAGTTTCCTCCTTTGTCAAATGTGGGACATTAGAACACTGAACACTGAACTAGCTGACCTGGGAGGTCTCCTCCAACTCTGGTTCTAGGAGCCCACAGCCCTGTGTATTCCAGGGTAATTCCTTCCACGTTGTGTTCACATGGGTGTACTCACCCACCCACCCACACATACACATGCAGCCATTCACATGTGCCCAAACCAAGGCATCCCTCAGAGAGGATTTTAGGATTTAGAAGAAGGAAAGACCAAAGAGGCACTTGATCCAACCCCCCTCATCATAAAGATTTTTGGAATGACTAAGTGATTTTTCCAAGGTCCCATGGGCGGAAAACATCAGAGGCCAGGCCAGAATCCGGGTCTTTGGTCTCCTGCTCCAGGCTCTCCCCACCACACCACCATGTGGCCAAAGCCACATTCTCATTGCCCTCCCCTTGCCCTCGGCTGGCTCCTCACCAAGCTGTTGGCAGCTTTGCCTGCATGGGCCTCCATCTGCTGCCAGCACTTCTTGGATTCTTGGACGATGTCCTCATGGGTCATACCTGGGGAGGGAAAGGAAACAAACCTGAGGATGATTACTGGGTTCTGTGGGGTGGGGGCCTGCTTGCAGGGTCGGGGAGAGGGAGCTGAGCAGGGGGCAAGCACCAATCAGAGGAGCTGGAAGAGGTGACTTTGAATCCTCCCTGGGTGATGGAGGGCAAGTCACTGCCCTCCCATCAGACTCTGTTTCCTCTTCTGTTCATTGGGGGCTTGGATATTACTCCCATCTCTATAGCACTACAAGGTTCAACAAGCTCTCTCAAGAGTCCTGTGACATAGGTATGTTTGGTACACAATTGATGCTTAATAATTGTTGATTGAGTGATAGAAAATGGATTACTCCTCCACAACAACTCTGAGAGGGAAGTGTTATTAGGTGTTATTATTGTCATTCTTTTCTTTTTATTTATTTTTCATTTTCAATATTCACTTCTATAAGTTTTAGATTTCCCCCCCTCCATCTTCCCTCTTTCCCCAAGATGGCCTGAAATCTGATATAGGCTCTACACATACATTCCTATTCAACATTTTCACATTTGTCATGTTGGATAAAAGAATTATAATGAATGGGAGAACTCACGAGAAAGAAAAAACAGAACAAAAAAGAAAATGCTCTGCTTCATTCTGCATTCCGGCTTCATAGTTCTTTCTCTGACTGTGGATGACATTTTGCATCATGAGTCCTTTGGAAGTGTTTTAGGTCCTTGCGTTGCTGTAAAGGGCTAAGTGTATCAAAGTCAGTCCTTGTATATTATGGCTGTTACTGTGTAAAATGTTCTCCTGGTTCTACTCACTTCACTCAGCATCAGTTCATATAATTCTTTCTATGTCTTTCTGAAGTCCGACTGTTCATCATTTCTTATAGCCCAATAGTATTCCATTACATTCATATAGCACAACTTGCTCAGTCAGTTGATGGGCATCCCCTCAATTTCCAGTTTTTGGCACCACAAAGAGAGGTGCTATAAATATTTTTGTACATGTGGGTCCTTTTCCCATTTTTATGGTCTCTTTGGGATACAGCCCTAGAAGCGGCATTGCTGGGTCAAAGCGTATATACATTTATATAGCCCTTTGGGCATTCATTGAATAGGCCTGTTCAAGAAGTAGCCAGGATATGGCCCCTTTAATGAGGTCAAGAAAAACAGACATCAGGCTGGGTGGGAAAAAGCAACAGTTACTATTGATAATCACTGTAAACCTGGTGGGGGTCCAGGAGCCCTTGGCAGAGGCCACTTGGAGTCCCAGTTTCAGAGTGTAGTAGGTTTAAGGTTTTGGGAGAGAACAGGGAAAAGGGAAGGGAAGGGATGGGAAAAGGAAACGGGAAAGGAAAGGAGGCAGTAAAACCCAGGTCAACTGGGCAACTTTTGGCCATCCAAATTTACCTTCCTTTGGAGAGGAGAAGGAAGGGGAGGGAGAGGCAGACAGGAGAGGAGGAGGTGAGGTACCCAGCTAGCATTCAGCCAGATGCATCTACTCACAGGACCGTTCTTAAACAGGCATATTCAATGAATGGGCATTGCCTCACCCTAAGTGAGTACCTGCAAAGACCTTGGCCTAAAGAGCCCAAGGTGTCCTGTGCATCCTGGGCCATCTCCAGTCATCCTGAGAAATATCAAGTCACAGAATTCAGATGACTCTGGAGGACAAGTGACGCTGGTGACCTGCACAGCCCTCCTTCACTCAAAACAAAGTCAAGGCAAGTCATGTCAAATATGATCCTTTGGGCACAAATTACTCTCCAGAATGGTTGGATAAGCTTACAGATCCACCAATGATGAATTAGTGTTCCAACTCTCCCACATCTTCTCCAACATTTATCATTTTTTCTGTTTTGTCATGTTAACCAATCTGATAGGTGTGATGTGGTACCTCAGAGTTGTTTTGATTTGCATCTCTCTAACCAATAGTGATTTAGAGCATTTTTTTCACGTGATTATAGATAGATTTAATTTCTTCCTCTGAAAACTGCCTGTTCATATCCTTTGACCATTTATCAATTGGGGAATGACTTGTATTCTTGTAAACTTGATTCAGTTCTCTATATATTTTAGAAATGAGGCCTTTATCAGAGATACTAGTTGCAAAAATTCTTTCCCAGTTTTCTGTTTCCCTCCTAATCTTGGTTGCACTGACTTTGTACAAAAACTTTTTGATTTAATGTAATAAAAATTATCCATTTTGCATTTCATTTCTCTATCTCTTGTTTGGTCATAAATTCCTCTGTTCTCCATAAATCTGACAGCTAAACTATTCCTTGCTCCCCTAATTTGTTTACAGTATCAGCCTTTATATCTAAATCATGTACTCATATGGGCTTTGTTTTGGTATATGGTGTCAGATGATGGTCTATGCCCAGTTTCTGCCACTCTATTTTCCAGTTTTCCCAGAAATTTTTCCCAAATAGTGAGTTCTTATCCCAGAAACTGGAGTCTTTGGGTTTATCAAACAGTAAGTAGATTGCTATAATTGTTGACTACTATGTCTTGTGTATCTAAACTATTCCACTGATCTACCCCTCTATTTCTCAGCCCGTACTAAGTAGTTTTGATGATTACTGCTTTATAATACAATTTAAGATCTGGTATGGTTAGGCCACTCATGAGAATGCTTTGGAAATGGCACAATTCTATACAAATACAAAATAAATAAAAATAAATAAATTTTACACTGCAAGCTCCTTGAAGGCAGGAATTCTATCACTATCATCCTCATCCTCATTATTCTCTTTTTAGGGTTCTCTGTAGAACCAAAGTCAGGGGTTTTAAGCCTGACTGATACTTAGTGGGACAGCAAATCTAACCTCAGACATTTACTAGCTATGTGGCCCTGGGCAAGTCACTTAATCCTGTTTACCTCAGTTTCCTCATCTGTAAGCTGAAGGACATGACAAACCACTTCAGTATCTTTGCCAAGAAAATCCCAAATGGGATCATGAAGAGTCAGACTAAAAATGACTAACCAACTGATACATAGTAGTTGTGGGATTCCTGGGCAAATGGCTTTCCCTCTCTGTCTCAGTTTCTTGATCTGTAAAATGGGAATAATTATTCAAATACTCTAGACCCCATGGGGATGCTGAGAGGAAAACACTTTACAAATTTTAAGGTACTAGAGAAATGAGAGCTATTATGATTAGTTACAAGGTGCCCTGAGGCAGGTCCTTTGATTAATGGATGGACAGGAAGGGGCGCCAGCGGTGGGCTGGTTTTGCTTGGGCACAGAGTAAGGGAGGAGCTGTCCAGTGTGGAAATGAGGAGCAGCTCTCAAGAGGTCCCGTCTCCCTCCCACCTCGTGGCACCTTCTCCTTCCCATCCTCACCTGAGTATTGCTGCAGCAGCCAGACCTTGAGCTCAATGAAGCTGTGGGCAAAGTGGCAGCTATCCTCTCGCAGACAACCATAGCGCACCTCGTGACGGCACACGTCAAACTGAAAGTGCTCTTGGAACTGGCGGATCTTCGAGTATTTCAGGGCAGTGGAGCGCACAATGTGGACCAGACATCTGGTGGGAGGAGGAGGGCAAAGTGAGCTTAGCACCTTTTGTTTTTACGGCTCAAACATTCCTCCGATATAACTCAGAAAAAGAGTGAAGCAAAACAGACTGAAATGATGACTGTGTCTGACACAGTATGCCATATTTGGCACCTGCAACTCCCCACCTCTCTACTAAGACAAGGAAGAAGTGTGTCCTTAACTTGTCCCATAGGACCAACATTGCTCCCAGCATTCAATATGGAATTCAGCTGTCTTTTAGTGCTGTTTTCAGTCCCGATTCTAGCCATTGTCTCCACTGCTTTTGCAGTCCTACTTACCAGGATTTTGCATCAGGTCATACAAGGTAGGGCTAAAGGAGAACATAGAAGTCTTGCCCACTACTGTCAAAACCAAATAGAAATGGATCCCTGCAGGCTGCACATTGATTGAAAACCACAAATAAACGTTGTCTATGTTGTATTATATTTTTATTTCTTTTGTTAGACATTTCCTAATTACATTGTAATCTGGTCGGAGCACTTTGGTGTTGTGTGGGCCATGTGCAGACTGTGGGGAGCAGCTCTGATCTGAATCAATTCTCCATTTTACAGGTGAGGAGGCTGAGAGTCAAACACAGGTCAGAAAAAAGTGGAAGAACTAAAATTTGTACCCAGGTCCTCATATGCCAAATCTCGCCAAGTTTACCCATTCCTCTTATTTGTCATTTCTTTTGGAAATTATATCCATTCCATTCATACCTCACAATTTGTTTAGTGGTTCCCCATTGGATAGAACTCGACTTTGTTTACAATTTGGTTGTCGTTGTGGTTACCACCAAGAATCCCAGCCCCTCCTTTGGAATGGCACCTTCCCAGGCAATGTCACAGGAAGCTAGACTAGAAGTCTGAATTCCCATGTTTGGCATCCTCATTCTGAGGCTAACTATGTGGCCTTGGCCAAGTGACTTTTCCACTCTGGGTCCCAGCTTCCTCATCTGTAAAACAGGTTTCATCATCCTCACTCTAAATATCTCAGTGGGCTGTTTTGGGGAGAGCACTTTTTGAAACTTCAAGCATGATAGAACTGGAAATGATCACACAAGCTAGCATGGAGTTCAGAAGAAGAAACACTGCACATGGAATGAGGAGATCTGGGTTCTAGTCCCAGCTCAGATACTTAGTAGCTGTGTGGCCCTGGGTTTGTTTTACTTAGTGTCTCTGAGGCTGTTTCCTTGGCTATTACATGGTAACAGTAACCCTTGGTCTACATCTTCATAAACTTTCAAGTATCATAAAACATGAGCTGGTAAAGAATCCAGAGTCATGAGCTGAGGTCTCTCTTCTAATGGTGATTTTGAAGATCTACAGAAAAGGAGGAAGCAAGTTGAGTGGGGACTCTCAGTATTTGCAAGAAGCCACCCTGATGGAAGGATTACCCACATTCTGGGTCTAGAACCAGAAGGGAATTTCAGTCATTCAGTTTAACCCCTTCATTCAACAAAGGAGGAAACTGAGACTGAGACAGGTCCAAGGTCATCTAGTTAGTAAGTTTTAGAGATGAGATGGGAACCCAGGGAGTATCCCTTACCTCTAGAGCCCATTCTCTTTCCCTTCTCTATCACAGATGCATCACTGTCAAAATATTATAATGGGTTGACTTCTCAATTACCTACATAAATGTGGGGGTAGAAAGGAGGAACTGGGCCCAGGTGATCCAAACTGGCAGATAACCCAAGGGATATGGTCTAGTTTTAGAATAAAAGGCAGAAAACCATCAGGGCAAAATGTCCCTGGGGCTCCTTGCCTTGTACATTTTCTCTAGGCAAAGCCTTTGGAAGCATTTGCTGAACCCACTGGTTCAACCTTTTGGTCTCAGGACCAAAGAGCTTCGGTTAGGTCAGTTATAGCTAGAGATCTTTACATATTAGAAACTTGAACCTCAGGGTTATGATGAAAATGACCTTGTGGTCCCCCAAAAGGGTTTCTGGACTACACTCTGATAAGTGCCGATCTGACCCATCGCCAGTTCTGTTGTCTCAGACCATTTGAGAAAGGGTAACCAGGAAAGGTCTGATGACTGGCAGGCACAGACATGGTTCCAATCAAGGGCAAAAAATCCCCAGGGTTGGGAATCAGGCTTTTAGTTTGGACTAGTGACCTCCATTCATATACAACCTTGGGCAAACCACCTACCCTCTCTAGGCCTCAGTTTCCCCATCTATTAGAGGGGAATCATAAGCACTACATCACCTTCCTCCTTAGGGGTGGTGGATGGGACCCTTCAGAACTTCTTGGGATAGTGAAAAGGGGCCAGATGGCTAAAAAAAAAAACTGACCTTAGTGAGAGGCAGCAAAGGAGAGGGATAAGGGTGGTGGGCTTGAAGTCCGAGGGTCACAGAGTTAGAGGCAGAAGGACCCTGGGGCTCATCTAATCCACCCCCCTTATTTGACAGAGAAAGAGACTGAGGCTTGGACAATTAGCTCATGTAGGATGCTGCTGCTTGTCCTTAGTTCTCAGAGGACCCTGGCACCAGGAAGGTGACGCCAAGACTTGCAAGTAAATTAGGTTTAAGTGAGGGAAGGCTGTGTAAAGCCACCAGCCTCAGTCCTGAGATGTTCTGCCCAAAGGAATGAAAATTTTGATCACTTGTGCAGGTGGCAAGTAACAGAAGGAAGACTGGCTAAATCTACTGCAGTCTGCCCATCTACCACACTGCCTCCTGCAGGAGGGATCTGGTTTCACACCCCACTTCACACACAAGCAGGTCACCTACTGCCTCAAGTCTCAGCTTCTTTATCTCAACAAGGGAACAATCATACCTGTAGCACCTATGTTGCAGGCTCCAAGGAGATAGCACTGGGTATCCCCAAAGTCTTGATGCAGGTTTAAGCTATTAAAGCTTACAAATGAAGAAATCAAAGCCTAAAGGGAGATGTGACTGGCCCAAGGTCACACATGGAGATAACCAGTGTGGATGATTAAAGCTTTAAACTGTGGTAAGGCTTTGTGAACCTTAAAGAGCTATCAAAATGCCAGGTATTATTAGTAGGACTATTATTAGAGGGCATCTACATGGGGCAGTGCATAGAGTGCCAGGCTGGGAGGCAGGAAGACTCATCTTCCTCAGTTCAAATCCAGCCTCAGACACATCCTAGCTGTGTGACCCTGGCCAGTCACTTCACCTTGTTTGCCTCAATTTCCTCATCTGTAAAATGAGCTTTTCCTCATCTGTAAAATGAGCCTTTATTTCCCCCATTTTACAGATGAGGATACTAGAGCCCCAGAGAGAAGCAGTTAGCCCAAGAGCACATAGCATGTCAGCATACAAGCCAGGAAGAGAACCAGAAACAGGGGCCATCTCCAGGCCAGGCCCCGGTCACTCACTTATTGTCATGGAAGCTATGCTTGGCAGCCAGGTTGGAGCAGACAGCAGGAGAGTCCTTAGTCCCCTTGCTAATGATCCTGGGTTTGCTGTCGAAACAAATCTGTTCAACAAAGGAGCAAGATAGAGCAAGATTAGGGCCCAGGAGAGGACAAGCCACTCAAGCCCCAAAGGGATAGTTGGGAGAAACTTCTGACATCGAGTTGAAATTGATCTCTGACACACTTCCTTGGATCATTTCTAGTTGTGTTTTCTGGGGGGCCAAGCAGAAGGAATCCACTATCTCTTCCATACGTCAGTCTTCTAACCCTTGGGCACACCACCATGTTTCCTCCCCCTTCCTAAGTCTTTCCTTCTCCTGACCAAACCTCTTCAGCTCCTTCCACCACTCCTCATAGGCTATGGTTGGGGGGTTCCGCCTCAGTCTGACCTTTTATGCCCAGAACTAAACCCAATATTCCAGATGAGATCAGACCAGGGCAGGGGCAGCAGGAAGATCACCTCCCTTCTTGTGGTAAGGAGTTCAGGGAAGCCAGCGTTCAAATCTTGCCTAGGTCATTATAGCTGTGTGACCCTGGGCAAGTCTCTTAACCACTTTACTGTAAAATGAGGATAACAGGCTCTGCCTCACAGGGCTGTTGTGAGGACCAAATGAGATAATATTTATAAGGCATTTAGCACAGTGCCTGGCACATAGTAGCTATTACATAAATATTAGCTACTATTAATTATTATTAACCTCTTTAGGACTCAGTTTCCTCATCTGTAAAATAAGGAGGTTGAACTCCATGGCCTTTAATGCGCCTTCTAGCTATTGTATTGATCCTAGGCCTAGATACTAAGCTTCTCTTAAGACAGACTGAAATTACATCAGCTTTCTTTCTTTTGTCTTAATTTTTTTCTTTTTATATGATTTACATATCCTAATATCCTAATATATTTCTCCCCACTTTCCCTCTAGGAGTAAAAGAAGGGTTAGGAAAAGCCAGGCCCTGGAATTCTCTGGCAGATCTCAAGCCTCTGCCCCCTGGTGTTGCTACTTAGTTTTACAGACGTGTGAGCCCCAAGAGCCTGGGAATGCAAACTACTTTGTCTTGAGGATTTCATCCTCAGTGACCTCCCCAACTTGATTTGATTTAGCTCTTGAGGGTAGAGGCCGTATCTCCTACTTTTCCTTGTCTCTTCCCCAATCCCTCTCCTTTGAAGGGAGCAACAGTGCTGGACACACTGGAGATGGTAAATACTTGGTGTATAGTAAAAAGAACCCATTGAGAGCCAGGAGACCTGGGGAGAACCCTGACTATTATCCTGACTTCCCCCTCACTGAACCTTAGTTTCCTCCCCTGGAGAATAACAGGATTGAACTCATTGATTACTAAAATTTCTTCAAAATATAGGATTCAATTCAAACAAAAAAAGTCCTGGATGCTAAGGCCAGGGTTCCTCTAACTTGCTATGTGAGATAGGACCTCTCTGGGCCACAACTTTCGCATTTAATAAGACTTAGGAGGTTAGATCAGAAGATCCGTAATTCTGATATTCCCTCTGAGCTCTAATATTCTCTGTTCTAAGGGAGTATTATTAGTTTTGACACTTGTGACTTTCCATGTTCTTCAGTTATTTCCAGTTTTGATATTTTGGATTTGAAGGATCCTCTCCACCCAAGCCAATGCTGACATTCCATGCTCTGTGTTCTAAAGTCCTTTCTAGTTCTGGCATTCTAGATTCTAAGGCACAAGCTTGGAACTTTGCTGTTCTAAAGTTCCTCCTAGAACTGAAGTTCCATGGTCTATGGTCCCTCCCACCTCTTCTAAGGTTCCCTCTAGCTCTGAGAATCTTTGTTCTCCATTCTAAGGGCCCTTCTAGTTCTGACATTCTCCATTCTCCATTCTAGGTTCCTTTCCTGACTGTCACCCTAGAATTCTAGCTTGTGAATGAATAGTGCTCATTCTAGGCATGTACCAATGATGGGGCGTGAACAGAGACATTTCCCCTCCGGGACAATAACTGTATCCCACACCTTCCCAGCTGGGAGGCTGGAGGGCAGCCCTTGAGACTTTCCCCTCCCAGGGAGGCTGGGGGGCTGGGGAGCAGAGGGGACCCTACCTCACAGAGGAAGGTAAAGATTCCCTGGTGCTCTTTGAGAAGCTTAGCAATGGTGAGGCTGCCCCGTTTGACTCCCCCGAGGGGGTCGAAGAGGAGGTCTCTGTTGAGGGTCCCCTTCCTCTCCTCCGTCCACACGTCGATCTCCTCCTGATGGTAGGCGAAGGTGCAGTTATCCCCGTACTTACAGTCCTGCTTGTTAAGCATGTCTGCGGAGAGGCAACAGGGACACATACGTTCCGCCACGGGAAGCCGTGGCCCAGTCACCCACTGGCCCTCGATGCTGAGGCCCAGTCTGTCACCCACTGCTCCTGAAGCCTGAGGTCCTGCTATCAGGGAGACCTTCCTCAGGTTACGTCTCCTCCATGACCTTGCTGTGGAGGTCAGATAAGAAGCCCCCTTTCTTAAGGTCCTTTGAGCTTTAGAGCTTTTGTCCTATTCAATTACAATTTTTAAAAAATTCTGAATGTATTAATTATATCCCAAGCACTTAATTAACATAGTGCCTGGCACAAAGTAGGCATGTCATAATTGTGTATTAGATTGGACTGTTGAATTGGAAACACTGAGAGAGAGAGAGAGCATTTCCACATACACAGCAGAACCCAAAAGGAAAATCCTATATGAAGTCATGAACTCCAGTATATATTGCCTGCTATCCTTTGGGCCTCAGTTTCCTCCTTTGTAAAATGAGGTGCTTCCATTAGATGAGCCAAGGTCCCTTCCAGTTCTAGAAGGACCCTCATATGGGGAAAGAGGACAATACTAATTATGCCTCCTGTCTTTCAGGTTTGTGGTGAGGAAAGCACTTCACAAAATATAAAACGTTATGGACAGAAGGGTGACCATCATGTTTTATTACCGGGGGGGGAGGAAATTAATGAACACTTGGTGACCTGATATATCAAGGTGGGGCTTACACTTGTTAAAATCTCCCTCTGTTAAAATTCAGAGGTTTATAGAGCTGGGAGGACCTCAGCTCTCTCATTGGACAGATGAGGAAAGCTGAGGCCAGGAGCACATTTATAGTTAGCATATGAGACAGGGTTGGAATCCCTCGCCTTGGTGTGGAGGTGGCCCCATGGTCATATATAAGTAAAGCACCAACTCAAGTCATCTCCAGGAATGTGGGAGATCTCTGCGGCCAGACATGGAGCAGTCAGGCTGGAGCCCCCCTCCTCTGTCTCAGCCCTCAGCAAGTCACCTTTTGACCTACCCATTCAATGGATTTCTCTCCATCGTTACTGGGGATCTCCTAATTGCCAAATCTAAGGGCTTTTACCTCTGGGACCTTCTCTTTGACACTTTTCCCTCCTTCCTCTCCTCCCCCTTCTCTTCCTCCTCTTTTTCTTCCTTTTTCTCTTTTCCTTCTCCCCTTCCTCCTCTCCTTCTTCTTTCTCCAACTCCTTTTCCTTTTCTGGCTGTTCTGAAAACTCTACTTACTCTCCAGGGGGGCATCTCCAGTTGTCCTGTGTTATATCTGGCCACTGGACCCAGATGGCTCCAGAGGAGACAGTGAGAGTGGTGACTTTGCACAGTGCTGCCTAACTGAAGTCTACTTCACTTGCATGTCATGATATCACCTCCCTGAGGTTGTGGTCCTTTCCAAGGATAAAGGACAAATAACAATCTGTGAGTAGTAGCTGCCCCACCAGGGACTGAAAAGGGGACCCAACTGGCCAGTTCCAGTTGGGCAATGCAGCTCCTTTCTCCCTCCCTCCCTCCCTCCCTCCCTCCCTCCCTCGCTCCCTTCCTCCCTTCCTTCCTTCCTTCCTTCCTTCCTTCCTTCCTTCCTTCCTTCCTTCCTTCCTTCCTTCCTTCCTTCCTTCCTTCCTTCCTTCCATGGATGGGAAGGTCTTCATATTCATAAAGCTTGGGAACCAGAAGGTATGACGGTCTCTGAGACCCTGGGGGAGTCTCTTGGCCTCCAGTTTCTGACCCCTCCAACCTACCCTCCACACAGCTGAAAGTGCAGATCTGACCAGGTCATCGACTTCCTCAAAAACCTCCACTGGCTCCCTATTGCTTTTGACATCAAATACAGTCTTCACAGTGGCATTCAAACCTTTTTGCTCTAGAATCCCATGTTCTGCTCCAACTGCTTTGCCACTATTCCTCACAAATGAGGCTCCAAGTCCCACCCTTGCACCTTTGTACCCACTGACCCCTGAGATTAGAATGTACTTCCTCTTCATTTCTGCCTCTGAGAATCCCTAGTTTTCTTCCAAGTCCAGCACCAGAGCTACTTCCTATTGAGGCCTTTCCTGATCCCCCAACAGCTACAGCCTCCCCCAAATAGTCTTGGGTATGTGCATTTACTAGGATGTGCTTCTATGTGCACTTATGGTTTTCTCTAATAAAATATAAGCATTTGAGATCATGGCTTCTTTTTTTGTGTTGGTGTCTTCAGGGTCTGCCACATATTGGGAATTAATATTTATTGGTTGACTGATGAATTGATTGATCTCTTCCAGCTCTAACATGTTGGGATTTAAGCTCCCTCCCAGCTCTAGCATTCTGTGTTCTAAGTTCCCTCTTATCTGTGACTTTCCATGTTCTAAACTCCCCCCAATTCTGACACTCCCTGTTCTAAGGCTCCTCTCAGCTATGACATTCTGTGTCCCCAGCTTCCTTTAACTCTGACATTGCCTATTATAAGGCCCCTCCCAGTTTATATATTCCCTGTTCTAAGTTCCCTCCCAGCTCTGACATTCCATGTTCTAAGCTCTCTCCTAGCCCTGACCTTCCCTGGTCTGAGGCCCTCCCAGCTCTGACAGTCTCTGTTCTAAAGTCCCTGGAGCTCCCATACTAATAGTCTATAAATCTATGCTTAGGGTCTGGAAGGACTCTTCCACTCCGAGACTGCATAGTGCTCCCAGGACCCTGTGCTCCTCCCTCCCCTGTCTGCTGGCCCCCCGCTCACCTTTGCACAGAAAATAGGAGCCTATGAAGTTGGTCTTGGTGGGCCGGGGCCGGATTCGCTTCCATGTCTTGTCCTCGGAGTTTCGGATCCTCCCCAGCAGGATATCCCGTTTACATGTGTGCTCTAGGTCCTCTCGGTAGGTGTAGTCACCAGCCTTGGGACCTGCAGGGAAGGTGAGGAGGGATCCATGGGTCTAGGCACATGGACATGTGTGATGAGGAGGAGTCACAAAGACAGCAAAGGCAGATGGAAGGACAAGAAACAAACAGATGTGAAAGAGGCCAGAGGGGCCTAAAGATGTTTTTCTTCTATTATTCAAACAGCTATTGAAACCCCTCCTCCTCCAGGAAGTCTTCCCAGGTTACCTTCACCCAAATAGGAAGCTCTGACTCCCCATGTGCTCTTTGCTCACATACCATGTATATGGAAATAGTCTGAATCCCACTGGACTCAGCCAAATAAACTGTATTAGGCTCTGGAGAGCAAGAGGTTTACAATTTACTGGGGACTAGGAGAAATAGGTAGCAATGAGTGCACTTAGGGGAATGGAGAGAAGGCAAAGCAGAGCCACTGGCAAAGTCCTCTGAGGACACAAGGCGACTATCCGTGGAGTGAGCTATAATTCGCAGGCAACAATATCCCGAAGAAGAGGTAGCAATGAAGTCCACGACCCAAACACGCAAACTAGAGATGGCAGCCCAAGAACCCCCAGTCATAGCTGAGACTTGGAAGGATGGCCCTCCTGACTGGCAGGAAGGAGAGGAGGATGGTGGAGGGAAGAACTCACCACCAGCACATTAGCAATCAGTTCAACCAGGCAAGCACTTATTAACAGTGCCCGCCACGTGCTGAGCAGACTGGCATACGCTGGGTGTACAGAGACAAAAATGAAATAAGCCCTGCACTCAAGAAACTCACACTCCATGGGAAAGGAAAGCCGAGATCAGCAGATGCGAAAGATGAAGTTCAAGTAATTTCAGGCAAGGAGTGGGAGCGGGAAGCTACCACCTAGAGAAATCATTGTAGGCCTCATGGAGGAGGGAGTGCCCGAGCTGAGCCTCAGATCTTGGAATATCTAAAGTATGGCTATGATCAGTGCAAACCTATATGCAGGGCAGCTGGTAATGCAGTGGACAGAACACTGAACCAGCAAGCAAAGGACCTAAATTCAAATCTGACCTCACATACTTACTAGCTGTGTGACCTTGGGCAAATCACAACCTCTGTTTGCCTCAGTTTCCCCAAGTGTAAAATGGGTGTAATAACACCACCCACCTCCCAGGGTTGTTCTGTAGATCAAATGAGATTATATTTGTAAAGTGCTTAGAACATAGCAAGTACGATATAAATATTATTTTTCAAAGTGAACTCATTCTAAGGGGTGGCTTATGTTCAGAATAATATGGCAATGCCTAATCTTCCTTTGATGAACAAATGATCCAGCATTCACTATTTAGCTGTAAGTCACCTGGGGTCAAGGATCTATTATTTAACTCATTCTATCTAGGCAAAACTTTCCTTCTATGAAGTTTCCTCAACAGTCCTCACTGTGAGAGCAGATCCCTTCCGCACAATCACATGTCCATCCCAACCTCTGCTGCTTGGTCAGTCTCCAGTGCTCCTGTTCAGCCTCTAGCAGGAAAAGGTTTACTCTAATTTATCTATACCTCTTCTTCTGGTTCCTGCCTCTTTTAACCCACCTTGGTGACCAGCACACATGCTGTGAGATGTCTGGTGGGCACAAATGAGACAGCCAAGGCTCCCAGACAGACCAAAGACCTCGTCTAAGCAGGAATCCAAACCAGGGCCTTCAGTTCTATAGCCTTGGAGTATAATGACTTGAACAAAGTAAGTGTGTGCTAATAGATCCTCTTCACAAATTTTTCCAGAGGAATAAAGTGTTAGCATTACAGGAAGATAAGTTTCAGTTCAATAGAATGAACACCTTTATAGAGGGAGCTGTCCAATGAGCTCTCTGTCACTGAAAGTATCCCAAGCAGAAGCTAGATAATCACTAGACAATCTGTAGAGGCATAAAATTCATGCCTTGGGAGGAGGATTAAATTAGACCACCTCTAACATCCCTTCCATTTCTGAGATTCTTTGGTTCTGAAATGCCAAGATTCTGAAAGTCTATAATCCCAAGATTCTGACTTGGTCTGTATTTCTAAGATTCCAACTCTATGATTCTGAAATCTTTAAGCTTCCCTAAGTCTATGGTTCTCAGGGTCTATGATACTCTGATTTTCTAAGTTTTTTCTCGGTTCTGAAGATTCTCTAGGAGTCCAAAATTCCATGAATCTCTGCCTCTGATTCTGTACTGCTACAGTGGCAGGAGGGGAGACTGGAGGTGGGTAGGACATTTCGTTACCTGTTTTGGGATAGCAGAGGTGGCAGGCCTGCTTGAAGAGGTGGGAAGAAGCCAGGGGGTTCTTGACAAGCAGGGCGGTATTAGGCATGGTAGACTCTTGCTGGGGCGGCAGGTCGGCCACCTTGGGCAGAGGGGAGTGACTTGTGCCGGTCGGCTAGAGAGAGGATGGGGAAGAAGGTGAGTGCCTTGCCTTAGCCAGAACCTGCCCACCCAACTCCACACCCAGGGCTTTTGATTCCTTCCTTTTCTCCCAGCCTAGATCTTTTGTCTGATAATGAAGTCTAGCTAATGGAAAGAACTCAAGAATGTTACAGTTAGGGAGGGTCAAGGTGCCCAAACTCTCCCTTCATGGATGACAAGCCTGGAGCTCAGAAAAGGGGAGAGATTTGCACTCAGTTGTGTTTGAAAAGTAGTATAGTGTAGCTGGCTTTGGAGTCAGGAAGACCTGGATTTGAGTTCAGCCTCTCTCATACACTGACTGTAACCCTAGGCAAGTCACTTAACTTTTCTGTGCCACAGGCAACTGTCTAAGACAACAAATTATACGGAGAGTGCCAAGCTGCCTTGGTAGAGGGAGTTACCTCATCTGGGATTTCCCTATAACAAGGAAATTCCAGGCAATCCTATCTCTATCCCTAAGTTTGAATGAGGCCTGAAATATAGTCCCTGTAACTCCCTGGTCTAAGCTCTTTTTGCTAGGTCCTGGGTAGTGTCTTTCTCTAGGTACTGTAAGGAAACCTAGCTTCTAGACAACCATGGACCAGACATGTGAGCTCCCTGGGCTTCAGTCTCCCCATCTATAAAATGAGGAGATTAGGGTAAATGGGCCCTGAGATCCCTCAGGGATCTTTGGATTCTCTCTCTCTATCTGGGTCCAGGAAGCAACTACCTCATCACACACTGGCTCCAAATTTTTTCTACAGAAGGCCCAGAGCCCTCATTCTTCCTTCCTACTCCAGTCCCACCTCACTCCAGGAGGGAGAAGACCCCCTTACAAAAACTTGTCCTCCAAGTCCCCCAGGTGTCCCCAGGGGAACAAGACTCACTGCAGGAGGCAGCTTCTGGGTGCTGCTTGATGGTCGTAGATCCTGAGAGGAGGTGTCCTCTAGGTGGGGGGAAGAGAAGAGGGCATTACTTTTGCTTTGCAGGAGGGGTGGATGAGGTGAAGTTTGGGATGTGGGCTACCCCCAGCTCATTCCTAGCTCTGTAACAACTGTCTCACCCTAGTCCCCAAGAGTTCACACTCAGATTCTGACATATAAGGGAGAGGGTGTGAGGTCAGAGGAGCAATGTTCGAATCCTTCCTCTGTGTGAGCTTGGCAGGTCACACCACGTCTGTGGACCTCAGTTTCCTCATTTGTAAAATTAGGGGTCGGATTTGATGATGTCTGAGAACTTAGATCTTGTCTTTTTCCTACATTGTACTGCCAAAGGGCAGGGCACACAGCTCATACTCAGAAAGCCTTCTGAACTCTTCTATTGGTCTGAAAATAAGTCTGAATTCCTCTTTGAAATTTGCTTTGCTTAAAACTCAAGTACACTTTAGGGCCAGGGTTATTTTAAGGGGGTGGCCTATGTTGGGCTATATGCAGACTAACAGGGTAAGTTGAAATAAATGACTGATTTCAGGGTCTTTATTTCTCCCTATAGATCATCTCTCACACACACACACACACACACACACACACACACACACACACACACACACACACACACACAATGGTGAAGAGGCAGAGCAGAATGGTGGTAAGAGCCCTGCCCTGAGGGCTCAACAGACTGAGGTAAGAGTCTGAACTCTGCCACTAACTCACTGTGTGACCTTCCTGTACAGTGGGCTTCAGATACCTATCCTAAAAAATGAGGAGAATGGACTCAAAGTCCCTAAGGTTCCTCCCATCACTGATATTCTGTCCTAAGGTTTCTCCCAGTTATGACATTCTCTGTTCTAAGTCCCCTCCCAATACTTACATTCCATGTTCTAAGGTTCCTCTCAGCATTTACATTCCCAGTTCTAAGGTCCTTCCTACCTCTGAAATTCTAGGTTCTAAAGTTCCTCCCGACTTTGACATTCCATGTTCTAGGGTCTCTTCCCATGAGCACTTACCTACTGTGAATGAATCAAGTGTGTCCTGGGAGCCCCGGACAGGCCCAAAGGTGTCCAGGGCTTCGAGGTGGGCTTGTGTGTATGGAGGCAAGTCCAGAGGATCCAAGGTGTCCACTGAGGAAGCTGGGGAGTCACAGGCTTCCAGCATAGAGGAGGCCATCTTCTTGGTGGGATCCATGATGAGGCCAAAGGATGCAGGGGGCAGTGGATTGGAGACAGGGATGGTGCCACTCACCACAGGGGGCAATAGGGGTGCCCCACCTGGGAACACAGGGATCCGCTGGGGCATTTCACTGGGTACAGTAGCTGGAATGGAGCCTGGTACCAGAAACTACAAGGACGTTGGCAACAGGCAAGAGGAAGAAAGGTATAGGGCATGAGAAAGAAGGGGAGAGAGAAGAAAACAGAGAAGGGGGAAGAAAGAGAATGGGCAACAAGAGATAAGGGAAAAAAGAATAAAAAGACAGAATAAAGAGAGAAAGGGTAAGGAAAAGGAAGAAAGAGAAGGAAAAATGAAGAGGGATGAAAGGTAGAGAAGGAGGAGAAGAGGGAAAAATGGAGAAAGAAATAGTTGAGTTCTAAAGAGCTTTTAAATGTTATTAACAAAAACAAATGAGTATAATTGATTATACTTATTCAACTAAATAGATTTGATACCCACTCACCCCTGCCCTTTCCTCTAGCATACGATCTTACCAAAGCCAGGAAATTGTGGGGTCAGTTCCAGCTACCCCCTGAGGATGGATGTTCTCTCTCTCTCTCTTTTTTTTTTTTTTAGCAGGAAAGGTAAGGCACTTGGGATTAGTGTATGTTTGTCCTTCATTGCTGAAGAAGACCATGCCATCAGAGAGATGATGACATGACTGGCACTTGCCTTTGTTTTGAGTGAGGGAGGGCTGTCCTGGTCACCAGCCTCACTTCTCCTCCAGAGCCATCTAAATCCAGTGACCAGATATTCATCAGGATGACTGGAGATGACCCAGGATGAGGCAACTGGGTTAAGTAACTTGCCCAAGGTCACACAGCTAGTGAGTGTCAAGTGTCTAAGGTAATATTTGAACTCAGGTCCTCCTGAGCAGAGGGCCTGTGCTCTATTCATTGGGCCACCAGATATTCTTAAACAAGTCACTTTCCCTCTCTGGGCCTTAATGTCCCAAAGAGAGATAGACCTCCTTGTGACAGTGTGAGGATTAATGAGATAATAGATGGGAAAGGGTTAGAAGCAAAATCAGAAATAAACTTTGTGATTATTCTGCCCTATTTTTGCGCACGGGATGGTATCAGCTAGAGCTGGGAAGCTGGACGCAGCACAGTACTGAGACATGGTGACCAGAGAAGGAGGTGGCAGATCTCACCAACGAATCCAGGAGTGAGTCCAGTTCTGGTCCAAAGACATCGCCATCAGAGAAATCCTCCGTACTCTCGGGTCTAGACCCATCAGGAGGGGCCAGCAGCTCAGTGGTGGGAGGGAAAAGCGTTGTGGTGGAGCCCTTGGCCTCTGGGTCAGAAAGGAGGGCAATATCACAGCCAGGGATGGAGGTGGTTGTTGGGGCTGCGAGACATCTTAGATCCATGGAGCAATCTGAGGAAGAGGAAGACACAGAAGGCTCAGCATTCTCTGGGGGAGGGGTAGAAAATTCAACCAAATCAACTCAGCAAGCATTTATTAATCAACTGCCACAAACCCAGCCCTGTACTATGAGGATACAGGGACAAGAAGGAAATCAGTCCTTGCCTTCAAGCTACTCACATTCTACCGGAAGGATGCAAAATGTTCACAGATAAGTAAATACAAAATATAGATGTATCACCCATTCCAGACTACCCTCCCCAACCTGGCACTCATAATAAAAAGTGGGGTCTGTGGAGGGTGACGGCCAGTGTGAGTTCTGATGCTATCCTGGGGCCCTGTACTTGGAACACTACAGCTCAAAAGTCACCACCAGTGTGTTCCACGTTAACAACCAGCCAATAGACACAAATAGTTCTTAGCAAAGTCATTTTCTAAGATAGTAAATAAAAAGAGTAAAAATGGCCTAGGACTAAGTTATTTAAAAAGTTGCATAGATGTGTCCTATTTTGCTTGTCCAGTGGGGTTGTTCTCTTTAATTTGGCCAGATCAAGGTATATAGATATCAGGTAAAGCACAAATCTCTGCAGCTGCTTTACCCCTAGTCATGACTTTGTGATCCCAGTCTTGGCCTTCTGGGTTGGGGGATTGGTCAAAGATTAATTCCCTTAGGTTGTCACAGTGAAAACAAAGTAATTTCATGTGAGGAGAGTAAGTAACAACTGGGGTTGGGAGGGTGGGATCAGAGAAGGCTTCCTGTAGAAACAGGCCTTGAAGAGAGCTTGGGATTTGAGGGTGTAAAGCTGAGGAAAGAGAACATTGAGAAGTATGGGATATGGAACTTTGGGAAAATGGCACATAGACAAGCTTGGCTAAAAATTGAGAGCAGAAAGCAAAAGAATGTGAAACTCTGCAAGAAAAAAAAAGACTGTGAAGGATTTTCAGTGTCAAAAAGGATCATTTTTACTAGAACCTTGAGACAACAGGGAAGTTTCTTTAGTAACAGAGAGATGTAGTCTGTTTGGTGCTTTAGGAACTCATTTGGATGGCTGTGTGGGAGATGGACCGGATTGAGGAGAGACTGTAAGCAATGAGGCAAACCGGGAGACCAGGAAAGAGGAGAAAGACCAGACAGCCTGGACTATGGGGATAGGTGTGTGAGAAGAAAGGGAAGAATCACTGAGATGAGGGGAAGACAGAATCGATAAGACAACATTGGGCTGTATGGGAGAATGGGAGAATCTAGGGAGGATTTGGAGGTTTTTATTCTGGAAAGCCCTCTTGGATACCCCTAGCAAATAATGACTTTCCTCCTTGGACCTTATGTAGTATTTTTTTTTTTAAATAAGCTCCCCTATGAATAGATAATATTATTTTATTGATTATTAAGCTTTTTGTACATATATGCATATGTGTGTATATATATATATATATACACATACATACATATATATATACATTTATATGAATAATCTCATTTGGTCCTCACAATAACTCTGTGGGGTAGATGCTATTACCATCCCCTTTGGCGAGGAGAACTGAAGTACAGAAAGACAAAGCAGTTTGCCCAGGGTCTAATAAGCATCTGAGGCAAGATTTGAACTCAGGTCCTTTCTGATTCCAACCAAGTCTAGCATTCTATCTGCTATACCACCTTGCTGGGGACCAGGGATAGAGCTTTTGGTTAAGAAGGCGAGGACAGGAGAGTTGGAACACTAATTCATTGTTGGTGGAGTTGTGAGATCATCCAACCATTCTGGAGAATGGTTTGGAACTATGCCCAAAGGGCTACAAAAAATGTGCATACCCTTTGACCCAGCAATATCGCTACTAGGACTGTATCCCCAAGAGACTATAAAAATGGGAAAGGGTCCCACATGTACAAAAATATTTATAGCAGCACTCTTTGTGGTAGCCAAGAACTGGAAATCAAGGGGATGCCCATCAATTGGGGAATGGCTTAATAAATTATGGTATATGAATGTAATGGAGTACTATTGCACCATAAGAAGTAATGAACAGGAAGACTTCAGGGAGGCCTGGAAGGACTTATATGATCTGATGCTGAGCGAAAGGAGCAGAACCAGGAGAACTTTGTGCACAGCAAGTTTTTTCTGGTAGACTTGGAACTTTGTAATAACATAAGAACTTAATGGAAAAAAAAAATCCCAATGACGGTTTTCTAAGGCAAAATGCCTTCCACACAGAGAAAGAAATATGGAAGTCATTGGCAAAATGTAGCAGATCTTGTTTGTGTGTGGGTGGGTTTCAGTGTATTATGTTTTGATTTGTTATGTGATTTCTTCCATTTATGTTAGTGCGACTACATAGCATGACCATAGTGAAAATGTGCTCAATAGGAAAGTATATGTAGAACCTATACAGAATTGTATGCTGCAATGGGGAGGGAGGGGGGTAGTGGGGGGAAGGTGTGGGGGGGATAAAATCTTAATTTTTTAAGGAAGTGATTGTATAACATTAAAAGAAAAAATAATAAAATAAAATAAATTAAAAAAAATAAAATAAAATAAAAAAAAGAAGGCGAGGACAGCAAGTACTCCCTTTCCCCTAAAGAACCTCAGTGGAAAATATAAAGGAACATTAAAGAGCTGGGAAAGATTGAGTCTTTCAACCCAAGGTTCTAGGTTTCCTAATAGTGGACCCTCCCAAAGGGCAAGTTCTAGGCTCTAGATAGTTTTGGGTCTCCTTCTCTTGGCCCATCCCTCTAGACCTCCTTGCTCTGGGGGCAGAATAAGCCCCAGTCCACACCACCACCACACAATCATCTCCCAGACAAGGTTGAGTTCTCTACCTGTTTCGATGTCATCTATAGACCCAAGTCCATTGGATGTTCCCTACGGAAGAAAGAGGAGATTGTGATATTAGGAAGGATATGGGTGGCCACAAATCACTTCCCATCTATTTTGTATATATCTTGGATGTGAGTGAATGTCTTCCCCCATTAGAATGTAAGCTGTTTGAGGGAAGGGATTACTTTTGCCTTCCTTTACAAGCCTAATGCTTAGCACAGTATCTGGTATTTAATAAATGCTTGTTGACCAAAAACAAGGAAAGAGGGAACAGGGAACTCCAGAGCTCCCTCATGCTTGGGAGATCTCATTTTATGCCCTTACATCTCCCTGTCTCAGACTAGTAGCCTGCCAGATTTCATTCCATTATACAAAGGGGTCAAGTTTGGAGTGTGTATGTGTTTGTGTGTGTGTATACATGTATGTCTGTCTGTGTGTGTGTGTATACACAACCCTGTTGGTGAATAGTCACAAAAAAGGATGGAGAGATGAGCCTAGGATGATCACGCCACAGGTGACTTTGGAGGTGGTTGGATGACTGGACCCAAAAAACAGTCGTTAGTGGCACATTGTCAACCATGATGCAAGTCTCCAGTGGAGTGCCCTGGGACTCTGTCCTTAAAGGACAGATGCCACGAACCACAAAGGAATGCTAACAGGCTGCAGAACCAAACAAACCTCTCAAGCTAGAACGATGGGCCAAATCTAGTGCAAAGAATTTTAATTGAAAAATCAAAGTCCTGGACTTAGGTTAAAAAAAATCATCTTCACAGTAAAAGATAAGGAAGATGTAGCTAAGTTACATTCGAAGGACGTTTTGCTCAACAAGCCTTTATTAAGTGCCTCCTGTATGCCAGGCACTCAGCTAGGTGCTAGGTATACAGTGATAAAAATGGAACCAGTTCTACTCTCCAGCAGGGTAAAATCTATGGAATAATTCCCCAAGGTTTTGCAAGCTTTTCCCAGTAGCCCAAACTTTAAGCTGATCTGCTTGTTTTGGCCTTAACCTCCAATATGACCAGAACAGAAATTCATCCACTGCAGGAGATCAGCGACTCATCTGGAACTTATATCCTTCAAACACTGCCAGGGGCACTGAGGAGTGTCATGACTTGCCCAAAGTCACACAACTAGAACAGGTCAGTGGGAGGACTTGAATTCAGGCCTTCTCCATGCCAAAGCTGGGCTCCTAACCAATAGACCACACGACCTCTTGATCTTCAGGTCCATAAAGAGAAGTGTGTAGTGCAGACAGAAGACTGTCCCTACTCACATCTGGCTCCTATGGAGCACAGTGCCTTCCTGGCACATGGCTAACTTGGCTTGGATTGTGTTTGGTTCCGGATATTGCATTTGAGGAAGGACATGGAGTAGTTCCAGAGAAAGGACATTCAGGGGGACAAAAAAAAAGGCTGATGAAAGGAATCAGGTATATTCAGCCTGGACACAAGATGACTTGCCTTTGAAGGGCAATGTCCAATGGGAGAGGGGGCAGCCTTTGTTCACTTGGCTCCAGAGGGTTCCAGAAAACATGGAGCAGTGGATGGGGAAGAAGATGAAGACACAAATTTCATACTAAGTTAAAGGACAAACTTCCTAACAATGTTGTTTAGTCATTTCAGTTGTATCCGACTCTTTGTGACCCCATTTGGGGTTGTCTTGGCGGAGATGCTGCAGTGGTTTGCCATTTCCTTCTCTAGCTCTAGTTCATTTGATAGATGAAGAAACTGAGGCAAATGGTGAAGTGACTTGCCCAGGGTCACACAGCTAGTAAGTGTCTGAGTCAGGTCTTTCTGACTCCAGGCTCAGTTCTCTGTCCACTGCGCCATCTAGCTGCCTTCCTAATAATAACAAATTGTCCAAAAGTGAGATCTCCAGGAGCAGTGACTGCTCCATCACTGGACACAAGCACAAGATGGATGGAGATTTGTCAAGGACGGTCACATGTAGATTGGACTCAATGGCCCCAGGAAGTCTGTGATTCTCTGATACGAAAATAGTAGATCCTCTGGCTCATGTTTAGCTTTGAGCTGGTTGTGCTCAGTCCCTTCCTGGGTGTGGATCCCCAGCTTAGAGGAGGTAAACTGCTTTATTATGAGTCTGAGCTAAATGTAATCAGAAAGGGGGAGACACTTGTTCAAAGCTGTAAAGAACCTTACATGATAAGTTTCACTCTCTAAATTACACCCTTCACTCTGGACTCCTCCCTGTCCCAACCCTGAACCAGACTCCTTACTTCAGCACCTTTGGCTCCTTGGATCTCTCCACCTAGATCGCCCTTCCTGCTCCTACTCCCCAGACCAGAGAGGTCTGGCCCAGATGGCCTTGAAGCCTCATGAAGGGGTAACACCAGCTGGCCCTGAGGTCCTTCCCCGTCTAGATCTCAGCTCCTTTGACCAATCAAAGCCTCAGTTTCCTCATTTATAAGAGAGGACTGACCTCTGCAGTCCTTCCATCTCTGGACCCCTTCTCTGACTTTCAGCTGTCCATGGTTGGGAGAGGTCTGTCTCCCCTCCCTACCCTAAATCCCAGGATCCTCAGCTCTTACGAAGATCCCTAAACCAAGTCATTTTCCCATAGTCTTTCCTCCTCAAGCTTCTTTCAAACTTTCCCCTTCCTGCTGGAGGTGCCATCCTCCAGCCTTCCAGGCTCCCAGGTTCACAATCTCAGCATAAACTTGGACTCCTCCCTCTCCCTCTCCCTCGGCCCATATAACCAAGCAGGTGCCAAACTTTGTTTCCACCGCCACAAAATCTCTCCTATTTGACCCCAAGGGTAGGTGAAGAAAGGAGCAGCTAGGAGGTACCACAGTACACAGAGTGCCAAATCTGGCTTCAGATACCTACTAATTACGTGACCCTAGGGAAGTCACTTAATCCTGTTGGCCTCAGTTTCCTCATCTTAAAGTGAGCTGGAGAAGGAATGGCAAATTACTCCAGTATCTTTGCCAAGAAAACTCCCAATGGGGTCATGAAGAGTTGGACAGGACTTAACGACAGCAACAATTGCGGGGGGGCTATCTTCTAATAGGTGTAGGGTTGGCAGCCTCAAAAAGGGATTCTCTCTCTTTTTTTCCGTATAGTTCCAGGAGAAGAATTGGAAATAATGTGTAGGATTTAGAGCAGGCAGATTGTGGCTTAATGCATTTTTTCTTTTCCTTTTTCTTTCTTGAGGAGGTGAAAGGAAAGGAAGATCGTTAAATTCATCCCTACAGGGGAAGTCTGGTATGGAAACTTCCTTCACTGAGTCAAATCTCAGCTCCTTCTTTACACTGAGACATTATCAGAGGCAGGATTTGAATTTGGTTCTTCTAGATTCCAAGACCAGCCCAGCCACTGTCTCTGCCCAAGGATAACATCATTAATAGCTGAAGCTTTGATAGTGATCTGAGTCACAGAACAACAACCTCTTGTGATAGCTGGTATACAATTTACTATTCCCATTTTGCAGATGAAGAAACAGAGGCATTTTGAGAGGGGAAGGCACTCTGTCCATGATCCAAGAGCAGAAAGGTCTACATACATCATCTTGTTTCATCCTCAAGGGAATGTTATCCAACACTGCTCCAAAGTGTTCCTTTTCTAATTCACTCAAGAGATGTGTTTCACCTTCTCAAAGCGATCATTGAATTTTTGCAGTTGGCAAGAAGATATCCCTTACCCCAGTGAGATATTCTCATACCCATTTTACAGATAAAGAAACTGAGTGACTCATCCACAGTCAGGCAGCAAGAACTTCTCTAAGCAAGAGCTGAAATGCCCTTGGTTAGGGAGACTGAAGAGAAGATTCTTGCCCAAGTATCGACTGAACTAGATGGTTACTAAGGTCTTTTTCTGCCCTGTAGCTCTGTGGATAGTGTTCCAGAGATATCTGCTAAGCTTATTGCCTGCACTAGCCACTACTTCAAAATTGCTGTCATTACCAGAACCACCGCTAAATCACAAGGGACCATAGTCTTCCTGTATACAGATTACATTTCAACATAGTTGTTTCCTTTGTAATATTTTATTTTATACATTTAATTAGGATTTTGTCATTCAGCTGTTCAGTCATGTCCAACTGTCCATCATCCCCTGGACTACAGCACGCCAGGCCTTCTCATCCTCTGCTATCTCTAGAAGTCTGTCCAAGTTCATGTTCATTTTATCCATGACACCATCTCTCCATCTCATCCTCTGCCACCCCATTTTCCTTTGGCCTTCAATCTTTCTAACATTGGGGTCATTCCCAGTGAGTCCCATCTTTTCATTATGTGGCCAAAGTACTTAAGCTTCATTTTATTACATTATAATAATTGTTATGTTACATTATATTATGTTGTATACTATTATATTGGTATTATAATATCACATTCCATATTATAACATTTTATTGTATTATAATAATAACTAGTATTTATAGAATACTTTAAGGTTTGCAAAGAACTTTTCAAATATTCTTCCATTTGATCTCCAGAATAACCCTGGGGAGTAGGTGCTATTGTTGTCTCCGCTCTGTAGTCAAGGAAACTAAGTCAGACTAAGGTTGCCCAGGGTCACACAGCTAGTAAGTATCTGAGGCAGGACTATGCCATCAGGCTGCCTCTCTCCACTGACATGGCCATCACCCCACTTAAGACCCCATCGCCTCCCACCTGGACCACAGCAGTGGCCTCCTGGAGGCTTTCCTTCCTCTATACTCTCTCCTCTCCAACTCAGTCCTTAGCTACTCAAAGGACTTTTTTAAAGTATGCTCTAGGGAGCTCACTCCCTTAATCAAGGATATTCAGTAGCTCCCTAGTTCCTTAAGATAAAATACAAAATCCTCAATTGAAGCCCTCTACAATCTAGCTTCCACTTTCTTTTTTTATTTTCTTTTACTCCCCTTCACACACTCTCTGTTCCAGTCAAAATGGTCAATAGCTGTGCCCTGCACACAACTTTTTATCTCCCATTCTGGAATGAATTTCTGCCTCACTTCTGCTCAGTGCACAGAACTCGAGGCCTACAGTCAGGAAGATTCCTCTTCTTGGGTTCAAATCTGACCTCAGACATTTAGTAGTCATGTGACCGGGGCAAGTCACCATGTTTGCCTCAGTTTTCTCATCTGTAAAATGAGCTGCAGAAGGAAAGTCAAACCACTCCAGTGTCTTTGCCAAGAAAACTCCACATTGTTATACTCATTTTAGAGAAGAGGAAACTAAGGCTCAGATGGGGGAAAGGAGTGGCCTCTGGTCTCCTTTACCTAGTAAGAAGAGCTAAGACTCGAACCCAGATCTTCTCTCTTCCCCTAGAGTGCAAATCAAGGGGAGGGGGAGTGAGAAGGGATTGGCCAGAATGACACTCAGACCATGGGAGGAATCACGATTCACTTTCCTTTTTGCGTCTGGGTGATGATGGGGGACCCAAGGACATGCACACACTATGCACACCCTCCCAGTGAGAAAGGTGAAGGTTCCATCCTACCTGATCTGCTAAGGGAGCTGAGGTGCCATTACTGAGCAGCGAGAAGGTTTCCAATTCCTGGGGGTAGGGGAGGGAGAGAGAGAGAAAAAGAGGAGAGGGAGAGGGAGGTGGGGGAGAGAGAGAAGAGGATTATGGACATTATCATCATGAGCATACCATCTCTTTGATTGAGACTGAACAGAATCAAGTCTCACAGGGGCAAAGATGGGACAAACTCTGCAACTGTCTGCTCCCCAGAATCAGGGCTCTTACCTATTGCCTTACTCCCCGCCACCACACACACGCAGCAGTCTTTCTTGCTAATACTTACCTGTCCCCACGATCTCCATCTAAAATCTCCAACAAGTTTCATTCACATAGACCACCATTACCAAGGTAGCCAGTGAGGCTCATCTACATGAACTTTAGGACCAACATAATACATACATACACATGCCCCTGCTTCTAGCATGTGGAGGTCTCCAAGCACACATATCCGTCCTCCAGTCCTTAAGAATTCACTTTAATTCTACCCCTCCTGGAAACCCCTAGCTGGCTCCCCTTGCCAACCTTCATCTTTACTCCCTTTACTGCCTAGGATACTTTTAAAGACATTTGTCATGTTGAATGCTATGTATATGTAGAAGTATACCACACTGGCTATACTCTAGCCATCATAGCCATCAATGGCCATCTCCCAAGAGCCCTGGACTCTGCCCCTGAGGTCCTAGACTCTGGTGGGTGACTTTTTATCTTCTCCTGCCCAGAACCAGGCCCCCATAGCCACTTGCTGGCTATCCTTCAGCACAGTTCCTTAAGGGGTGTCCACCTCCACTTCTAGTCCCCCTCTATGTACTTTCTCCCCTCAGTAGAATAGAAGATCCTTGAGGACAGGGGCCATCCTGCTTCTTTGCATTTGTATACCCAGCACTTAGCCCAGAGCACTTAATAAATGTTTAATAAATTCTTACTCTCCCTCTATGTGTCTTCCTCTGTCTGTCTCCTGACTCTTGTCTTTCTGTCTGCCTATGTTTTGCCTAGCCTAGGCCCTTTTAAAGTAGCCATCTCATTTCCCAACTAGGCTGGAAGAATTCTGGGAAGATTCTGTTGAACAAGGTCTCTTGGTACCTAAGATAGGGGTTTCCTTAGTGTTTGAGGATGGTTATGGAGACTATCTCCTGGTCTCTCTTGTTCCATGGACAAAACAATACTGTAAGTTCACACCCCTGGCAAAGGCCATAGTGGTGCATGCAATTCATGAAATCGAATCAGGGGACTGGTGTTAGACACTAGGAATGGGATGAGAAATGTGGGATGGGATCGCAGAGGCCCTTCAGTTTACAAAGGAAGAAACTAAGGCCCAAGGTCCCCCAAGTGTCAGAGTTGAGATTTGAACCTGGCTCTCCTGGTTCCAGAGCCGAAGCTTGGTTCCAGCTTCATGATACCCTTCCTACTTCTTAGGGGAATTCTGAGTTGGGCTCTAAGAGACACATTACCTGGGGAGGGTGCATTATAGCAGTTCTCTAAAAGATTTCTAAACGAATCACAGGTTGGCAGATTTATATATTAAAAAGTGAACAGGCCAAAAAAACCCCAACCAAACAACAATACTAGTCTATGCTAAGTCAATGCCCATTATTTTGCCATGAACCCAAAGTGTTCAGTGTAGTTCATTCCAGTGTGCCAAGGAATGCAGCCCCCTGCAGCATGGAATGTTTGAGGGGGGTCTGGGCAGACTGCGGTAATCCTAGGAGCATAGGAGAAAAAGAAAGGTCCACCTTTCTCCTCCTCCAAGTGGGCCCAGAGGCACAGGAGCTCAGGGTCATAGGATCTTGGATCCCCAGGTGGAGGGGACCCAAGCCTCACTAGACAAAGGGGAAATGGTATGCCCAAGGTCACAGAGGTAAATTGGGGCAGAGGTATGTAGGGCAACAAGAATCCACAAAGAATGTTCAAAACCTTTTCCTGCTTCTACCTCCCACCGATCTCCCTCCTCTCACCTGCCAGGGCACTTAGTCTGTCTCTGATTTAGTATGTGAACCTATACTGATGTCTTGAAAATCTCTTTCCACATGTGAGTTTTAATTTCCCTGAAGGATGGTCACATCCCTAAATAGACTGTCATGAACCTCTTCTCTGTCCCGCAGTCCCAGTGACCACTCATCATGCAGCTTGGGAGATCCTTGTGGCTTCCCTGACTTGGGGCTCACACACCAGCCCCTCACAAGTGACTTGGGAAACATGCTCAGATCCTCTGCAATCTACCCAGTTCTGGCCTAGAGTGGGCTACCCTGACGACCAGGAAATCCCAGGAAATCACCCAGCAGGGTTATGAGCATGAGCAGCAAACTCGATGCCTCCTTGGAAGGAGATCCCAGGTGCCCATTTCCCCTCTGCTCCCCAATCCTTCCCACCTCTACCACTCACCTGAGGTCTCTTGTATGCTTTTCGGCAGGGCAACCTCAGCTTCTGGGCCAGCTCCCGACTGAGCTGAGTGACGCTTTCATCCTGAGGGAGGAAAGGAAATGTTAATCAAAAGGGAGAAAAAAAAGACTGGATTGCTTGGTCCCCAGCAGTTAAAGAAATGCTGATATCTGGATCCCTTTCCAGCCTCCCCTCCTCTTTGTCCCCTTCATATTTACCCTCCACCCAGCCAGTTCTCAAGTTCTTCCCCAAGCCCTTCTCCCCTGTCCGAAAATTCTGGAGCTGAAGCCAGCTTGTACCAACTTGTGAGAGTCGATTGCTAAATTTTCAGTGCGAGCATTTGCACCTCAGAAATAAGCATACACTATATATCAGTGTTTGAGTTACTGTTTTATTTATGGTCTAGAATTAAGTGACGGAGAAATATTGCAGAATAAATTTAAAAGTGTGCCCTGTTTTTTGGAGAGCCAGTTGTTAAACATTCATCAACATATCCTTGGTTACAAACATCAGGTGGATGAACTTTGGGACTTTTTCTGAGGTTAAAGCAATGCCTGCCCTCCACTCCTCCCAGGTTCTGCTGTCTTCATGAAAGGTCAGGGATCTCTGTCCAGGTCACAGCTGCCTTGTGAACTATTCCTCTTAGAAGGGAAACAGCTCTGACATTCCTAGTTCTAAGGTCCCTCCTAAGTCTGAGTCTATGACTAATGTATTCCAAAGTCAGATATATGATCTTTGGATTATCCTTGTCAGTGTCTCAAAGAATCTCCTTCCTCCTGTTAACCAATAAATATTTACTTGGGTTTGGTGCTGAGAGAAATACAGAAGCATAAGACATGATTGTTGCCTTCTGAGAGGTTTGAGCTTAGAAAGGCAATGCACACATGCAGCAGTAAGCACCTTCGAAAACTTCTACGCCGATGTAAATGGAGTTATTATCACGATGGTTAATAATAACATTAATATAGCATTAAATAGTGTGGTGCTGCTGTAAATGAACCAAAACCTCCACAAGCCTTAAATTCTCTCTCATAATATGAGATAAGGTTTATAATGTTGCTCTTTGTCATGTCCAATTCGTCACAACTCCATTTGGGGTTTTCTTGGCAAAGATACTGAAATGGTTTGTCATTTCTTTCTCCAGTTCATTTTGCAGAAGAGGAAACTGAGGCAAGCAGTGTTAAATAAATGACTTGCCCAGGGTCAAACAGCTACTATCTGAAGCTGGATTTGAACTCAGGAAGACTTATCTTCCTGACTCCAGACCATGGCGCCTTGTAGCTGCCCAATAACTTTTATGAAACACTTTGCAAATCTTAAAGTACTACACAAATGTTAATTCTCATCACTATTGTTGTTATTTCCCCATCAGTAAAATGGAGACGATAATGAAGCTGCCCCTACCTGCCTTAAAGAAAGAGTAGCCTGAGGATCAAGGAGTAGATGACGAAGGATATATAGATGAAATGTAAGGAAGGTAAGATGTGCCCAAAATATTTAAATAGCAATGCAAAGAATGCCATATTGTGCTTGCAGGAAGCAGGAGGAAAAAAGGCAAGTCAAGGAAAATGACTATTGCCTGAAGTAGACAGCTTGACATTAGAAACAACAGAGAGAAGGCAGAACTACTCAGTTCCCATTTGGCTCATGACTCTGCCCAGGAGAATTAACTTCAGATTGGAAAGAGTCGCACCAACACAGTTAAGAGGAAACTGAAGATACATCAGGAAATAGGAAGAAAGCTCCATTTAACGTAGGAGTTCTCTTTAAAAAAATTCCCAATGATCTTTTAAGGCAAAATGCCTTCCACATCCAGAGAAAGAATTATGGAATTCAATCGCAGAATGTAGCAGATCATTTTCTTTTGTATTGCGTTTGGGTTTGTTATATGATTTCTCTCATTTATTTTAATTCTTCTACACAGCATGACTATAGTGAAAATGTATTTAATAGGAATGTATGTATAGAACCTATATAAAGTTGTATGCCGTCTCAGAGAGGGAGGAGGGAGGGAAGAGAAAAATAATCTAAGTTATATGGTAGTCATTGTAGAACACTGAAAATAAACAAAATTAATAAAAAGAAATAATGTAGGAGTGCTCAACCTAGAGCCTATGAACTAGTTTTGAGGGTGAGGGTTTAGAAATATTTTGATAACTGTATATAAATAGAATCGGCTTCCTTTGTAAGCCTATGTATTGTATTTTATACATTTCAAATATTATTCCGAGAAGTTCATAGGCTTCACTAAGACAGCCAGGACACAAAAAGGGGGAAGAAAGCCTCTTCTAATGGCTGAAAATTAATTTGAGTCACCTGATCCTTGTGTACTTTATTGGGGGGGGCACACAAGAACTTGAAGCTGAGATGCAAACTAGCTTTCCATCTTATTCTGTGACTCCAATCACATATACAACCTTGCAGCCATATTAGACTACCAGCTATTCCCCAGGCTTGAAATGCCATCTCCCACATCCACACAGATTTCTGCAGTGTTCACACCTCACCTCCCTCTCACCCTTCAGTATCTTCATCCTTTTTCAAGGCTCAGTTTGGGTATCCCCTTCTTGTACCTTTTTCTGATTCATTACCCATTTCGCTCCTCAGTTGAAAGTCTTCTCTTCCTCCTCAAATTGTCCTCAAGTATTCTGCATGCTTCTCTGTTTTGCCCCCATTACTTCCTGCCTCGTATTATAATTATAATTTGCTCCATGGGAAATGCCAAATCTAGAAACTAACTGTTGCCCAGCATTTTCCACTATCTACAAGGTTTCTTTACATTGTTTTTATAATGAAGGGGAAAGTTGGGCTGTGTTTTATTGGCATTTTTTTCAGAAGTTAGCTATGAGTAGTGCCTTGCACATTGAATATTCCACCCCCCTACCCCCACACCTGCTCCATCTAGACATATTCTCCCCATCCTGCAGGGCCAATTTAGCATCATGCATCCTCCATGGCCACCATGTTTATGATGGTACCATAGATCTAGAACTGAGAAACAAGAGATAATCTAGCCCAACTCCCTCATTTTACAGCTGGGGAAACTGAGGCCCAGAGAGCACAGCTAACATTTCTACAGCCTTATAAGGTTTGCAACACACTTGCCATATGACATTTCCTCACAACAATCCTATGAGGTAGGGTGCCTTCATTATCCACATTTTACAAATGAGGAAACAGAAAAGTTGTGACTTGCCCAAAGTCTCACATTAGAGGAAAGATTCCAACTCAAGCCTTCCTGACTCCCAACTCAATACTCTATCCATTTACCAAGGGTAAGACACTTTTCACTTTTTTTTTTTTGAAGGCAATTGAGGTTGAGCGATTTGCCCAAGGGCGCACAGCTGGGAAGGATCACTGTGCTGTCTGGCTGCCCCACACTTCTCGATTTTTAAAATGCTTTCTTATTCATTATCTCATTTGATCCCTACATATGCCTGGTAAGGTAGGCAAGCTAAGCATTATTATGGGGAAAACTAAGCATAAGGAGGAAAACTGACTGGCTCAAAGTCACACCGCCCCCAAGCGGCAGTCATCATTGGAATCCAGGTTTCTTGACTTCTCAACCAATGTGCCTTCCACTATGGGACCTGGGAGTAACCAAAGCCCAAGGCCAAGCACAGAGTAACTGCTTAATAAGCACTGGACAAATGGATGAGTTAATAAATGAATGCCTGGATGAGCCAATGAATTTGGAGGCAATGTGACCAGCGAATATCAGGGTGGTCCAGTTCCCATATTAGCCCCCACTGTGACCAGCTGCTGACTCCCATCAGTCTTCCCTTTCCCATAGTCACCCTTCCCTAAGTCCAGTGGGGGTTGGACCAAGCAGAAGGATAAGGGGACCCATGAGTGGGCGATTTGGAGCTGAAAGGGCCATCCAAGATCTTCTACTCTGACCTTTACAGTTGAAGAAACTGAGACCCAAGGTGATTTGCCAAAGGTCACAAAGGCAGGAAGTATCAGATCCGAACTCAGGTCCTCTCATTCCAAAGTCTGCTCTTTCTACTGTGCTCTGGAGGATCCAAAGGAAAATAGAACATCCCCAATATGTGATCACTGTTGAAGAACCCATTCATTGGAAACGACATAAGAGAAACTGTCATTTGTTGACTTACTATGTGCTTCCCTACCCTGACTTGGCCTGCTTCATGCTCTCAGTTTCTCTTTCTGACGCCACTTGGATGCCACCCTGCCCCACAACCTTCTCTGCCAAGCCAGGCTCCAGCCCCCCTCTACCCATTTGCCCTGCCATCTGACCCCAACACACTCACGTGGGGGAGGGAGATGGAGCATGTTTTACTGCACTCGTAGGCTTCCTTATGGCGTCCCAGCTCATTCAGGGAACTGGCCTTCCGGAACAAAGCTCGGATGTTCTCCGGGTCCAGCCCCAGGGCCTTCTCGCTATCTTCCAGTGCCTTCTCATACAGGCCCTGGGAATGAGAAAGGAACACCTGCTCCCACCTACATATTCCTCCCCAGTCCAGACTACAGCCCCTGCTCCCATCCACACCTCTCTAGACTGAAAGAACCCATCCCCAAAACTCCCCTAGCCAGGGCACAGAGGGGTGGGCTGAAGGGAGGTTAAAAGTTTGTGAAAAAGAGTTTGGGGCTTAGGGAGATTTGGAAGGAAGGCTGGGGGAGGAGGCTGGGAGCTTGGGAAATAGAGGACCAGCACAGAGAGAGAAGACAGACTAGTCTTGTCCACACTGGGCGAGTTGGGTTGTAAGAGCCATTGGGTCACCCTCATGGGGGAGGGGGACAGGGAGACAGAACACAGGACACCTAGCAATACTGAGTTGTTCTGCCTTCTGTCCCACATCCCACCTGAGCCTACACCTCCTTTAGTCAAAATAATCATATCAATGTCCATTTCTACAGGGCTCAGAGCCTGTCAGGTCATGAACATTAATTGACTGATTCCCTCACTGAAGCCTTACAAGCTTCCTTCCTTCCCACAGCCTTGAAAAGCAGATGAATAAGGATGATCAACTACCTTTTAAAGAATAAGCTGAAATTTCCAAAGAAATCGTGCCTGCCTGGTGGCCACAGTGTAGTGTAAACCAGAACAAAGACGTAAGCCCAGGCCTGCTCACACTGAGGCTAGTGAATGGCCCACTCCCTCCACTGCCCAGCCCGGGCGGTAATATGGGGGCCCCACACAAATGCCCGAATGTGAAGAAGGGAGGGATCATGAAATGGAAAGAGTGCTGGACCTGGATTCAAATCCAGCCTCTGACAAACTGGAAAGAACATTAGAGTTCAGCCAACCCAAACCTTCCTTTAACAGAGAGGAACTGTGGCTCAGAGGGGTCAAGTAACTTGGTCATGATCACTCTGACAGCCTATGAGACTGAGCAGATCGTTTCACCTCAATGCGCTTTAGTGTCCTCACCTATCAAGAGAGGACTGTACTATCTGGCCTTTAAGGGCCCATGCAGCTCCAAATCTATGATTCTAGATGCCTAGCTGTGTGATCCTGTGCAAGTCACTTAACCTCTCTTAGACTCAGTTCCCTCATCTGCAAAATGAAGATGATAATCTTCGCAGTCCACGCACCACAGGGTTTTGGAGATGGCTTTGGAAACCTTAAGATACTTTAGAAAAGTGAACTGCCATTTTCATCTTATTTTTCTCTTCTTTTCCAATAAAGTCCAGGTAGAAGCAGCTCTAGGATAAGTCCCTATCCTGCCATTTTGTTTTCTATTTAATACTATGGGAACGACTGGGCAGGTAGATAAAACTTTGTTGCTATTCAGTCACGTTCAACTCTTCATAATCCCATTTGAGGTTTTCTTGGCAAAGATGCTAGAGTGGTTTGCTGTTTCTTTTTCCAGCTCATTTTAGATAAGGAAACTGAGGCAAACAGGGTTAAATGACTTGTCCATGGTCACATAACAAGTAAGTGTCTGAGGCCGGATTTGAACTTGGGAAGATGAGTATTCCTGATTTAAAATCCAGCATTCTATCCACTGCACCACCCTTAAACAAAAACAGCCGGGGGGAGGGGTGGAGTGGAGAGTTTGGGTGGATTGGAAATATTAAGGTGTGAGTTTATCATGTCCAGCTTCACTAGGAGCATCCTTGGGATAGCTCTAGGAACAAAGAGAATGACAGAGTTGATATATCCCTATTCCCATATGTTTTAATCTCCTCTGCTGGTTCTATCCATTTTCAAAGACTTTTGTTACACATAGTTTGGGGAGTACAGGCATCTGGATGAAGATAACGATTAAAAGCACATCATCCTTTGCTTTTTATGGTTCAGCGCTATGTTATGCCTGGAGGTTGTGGCCAATAGTTTTAAATGTGATACTGGTCTAATTACAGTACCTTTGATGGCTGATATTTTGAGTTTATTACTACCATTGTATTATTGCTGCTGTAGCAATCACTTTTGAGAGATTCATATGAAAGAAAAATTACACTAGAAAAGTGGGTTATTGGGGAAACTCTTGGGGAAGTTCCCAAATCATAGATGCCACAAGTCCTGATTCTGGGTTAGCATTTTTCATGAATCTTCACTAGTGACTAGAACAGGAATGAAGACATGAATGAATGAATGAATGAATGAATGAATGAATGAAGTCCCATTCCCCAGGTGGCCAGAAGCAGCTTCCTATCAGCCAATTCATCTGAGTCTCTCAAGCCCCCATCAGAAATGATCTCTGTTCTCCTTAGCAAGGTGTCAGTGAGCTCTCTATAAGGAGGGAGAAAGAGAGAGACAGAGAGAGACAAAGACAGAGAGAGAGAGAGACAGAGACAGAGAGAGACAGAGAGAGAGAGAGAGAGAGAGAGAGAGAGAGAGAGAGATGGAAAATTCAAGATATGAAGAAAGGCTCATTGTCCTGAAGACTCATCAAATTGGTGGAAGGGAGAACTCCTGTGACTGCTCCCTGCAAAAGAATTTTGAGGGTTTGGAGAATATAGAAGATTGGGGGTTTGGTGGCAGTGAGTGAAAGAAGTTGGAAGCTGTAGAGACAGAAGGGAATTAGAACTAGAAGGTAATGGAGGTAGAAGGAAATTGGAGGCTGAAAGTTGGAGCTCTGCACGGAGGCTGGGAGGAGGCCTGGGTCAGAGGACACTCACTGGAGGCCGAGGGAGAGATCAGAGGAGGCTCAGGACAGGGAGGGGTGGGGTGATGGGGAGTAGGAGGAGGTGGGAATTCTTGGAGGAGGTCGATGGGCTGCAGGGAACAGTCAGGGTCCTCACCATGCTGAAGTAGCAGGCGGCTCGGTTGACGTGCAGCTTACAGAGAAGCTCTCGAGGCAGGGTCACCTCGTCCGAGGCAGCGTAGTCGGCCACATTCAGCCCCTCCACATACTGCACCAATGCCTGCTTGAAATCCTTCTCCCGGAACAAGTCATTCCCCTCGGCAAACAGGTTCCAAACCAACTTGTGGAGAAAGGCCTGGGCTCCCACAAAAGAGCAAGAGAGAGACATCCAGGTGTGGGGAGAACAGGCACAAGGCTCCACCACCCTCCAAAGTCCAGCCCTGGGAGTCAATCTGCTCCCTGACCCAAGCCTCACCCTACCCACTCAGCCTTCCTTGAGAGGAGCCCCTGTGGCCTCCACCAGGAAGGGGAGCAGTTCCCACCCCTGGACCCACTGCCCTCCTGGAGATGGAGTCTAGAGGGCTGGAGAAGAGGCTGACCATTCTGTGTCCCTCTTCAGGGTCACCCCTTTTCCAGGGGGAGTTCACCTACCTCATAATCTTCTTGCTTTAGTGATATCGTGGACCTGAGGGCATAAGGAAACATGTGCCAGGTAAGACCCGGGCCCAAGCATCCAGCCTGGGGGCAGGCGGAGAGATGAGTTCCCTCTAGCTGGGATTCCATGTGGCCTTCTAGGCTCCGTTCCTCCAGTCCTTCCTCATTGTTACCATTGTCAACAACCAACATTTATTACCTAGTTGCCAGCTAAATGGCACATTGTACAGAGTGCCAGAGCTGGAGTCAGGAGGACCTGAGTTCAAATCCAGTGACCTGGATAAATCACTTAACATCTGTCTGTCACAGTTTCCTCATCTTTTAAATCAGGATAATAATAATACCTACCTCCCAAGTTTAAAGTAGGAATCAAATGAAATAATATTTGTAAAGCTCTTTGTAAATTTTAAAACACTACATAAATGTTAGTAGTAGTAGGAGTAGCAGTAGCAGCAGCAGCAGTAGTAGCAGCAACAGTAACGGTAGTAGTAATAGCAGCAGCAACAGCAGTAGTGGTAGTAGTAGTAGTAGTAATATATGATATTCTGGGTGGGCTACTTCATAGCTAGGTTTTCCCCAAGGATGAACAACAAGACAAAGCAGACAATTATGCTTTTTCTATACAAATATAATTCCTTATACTAAATGATAGCAGAAACTCTGGTGAGCCTTTAACCTATTACTTAAAGCGGTAGGGTGACTTGAGTTGTTAGGCGCCCCTCTCTCACCTCTGATGAAACCCTTCCCTCCCCTTTCTTCAAGACCCGACTCAAGCAGTATCTCTGATGCTGTCCCTGAGACCCTCCCCACCCAAAGGTGATCAGAGGACTGGACCTGCACCTATCCTTTGCGGAGATCCCCCTCTGCCTTTTATCTTCCCTGTTTGTGTCTTGTCCTTCTCCCCTTTTCAAATGTAAGTGTCCTGGGAATAGGGTGAGGGGGCATATCTCTCAATTCCAACATACACTCAGTGATTAGTAAGTGTATTTTGAATAAATGAATGGATGGATGGGTGGATGGTGGATGGATGATAGATGAATGGTGGATGGCTGGATGAGACTCATCACCCTTTCTCAGGGACAACAGAATGGCCTTGTCATTTCATTGGTATTTGAGGCTCTTCTCTCCTCTAGACACAAAATACCAGTTCAACTCCGTAGATATCACCAACCCAGGATACTTGAGGTCCTAGAACCCTACAGCTGAGAGGACCTTTAAGAGCTCATTCAATCCAAATCTTCCCCAGTAGCACCCCTCCCATGTGGTTGAGTCATTTCAGTCATGTAGACTCTTCATGACCCCATTTGGGGTTTTCTTGGCAAAGACACTGAAGTGGTTTGCCATTTCCTTCTCCAGCTCATCTGACAGATAAAGAAACTGAGGCAAAGAGAGGTTAAGTGACTTGCTAGAGTCACACAGCTAGTAAATGTCTAAGGTTGAATTTGAACTCAGGAAGAGGCCTCTACAAATCCACACTGGCAAGAGCAGGAAACATCAAATTTCTGCTCCTGGCATTCAAGGTCACAATCTGCCTCCAACTTAATAATGAGAATTATATGGAATTCTAAGGTTTTCAAAGAGGCTTTCATATCTGATCTTCACCTTAACTTTATGAAATGGGTCCTACAGGTACTATAATGCCCATTCTGAAGAGAAAGAAGTAGAGCTCCACAGAACTGGGTCACCCAGCTTAGTGAGGCAGGTACCCATTGGAGTCAGAAAAACATCCCGTTCAAATCCTGCTGCAGATACTTGCTTAGCTGGGTGGTCCTGAGCAAGACATAAAATCTCCCTCTGCCTCCATTTCCTCATCTGTGAAATGGGAATGGCAACATTGCCTCTTTGGCAGGGTTGTTGTGAGTATCCAAAGAGAGAATATTTGTAAAATGTTTTGTGATCCTGAAAGGGGAATCAGGGGCAGGAGTCCAACCTGTGCCTCCTCTGTCTCACTACCTTCCCACCACATTTCCTTCTACGCCCCACCATTGAACTTCCACTCTGGGGTCAAGAAATCATAGGATCTTGGACCCAGAGCTACGAGGGGCCTCAGAAGCCCAGGAGACCAACCCCCAGGAAAGGGGAGGGACTTGCCCCAGGCCACGAAGGTAGTGACTGTGGCAGGATTTGAAGGCAGGTCCTCTGACTACAAATCCAGTTCCATGCTGTCTCTGAGATCTAGCCAGGCCAGACTGCTCACTACTTTAGTTATCGTTTGGGGTGAATTTTTCAATTTCATTTGAATGAATCCAATCCAATCAACCGAGTCAACACATATTTATTAAGCAAGTAGTGGGTAAGCTGAGGATGGGCACAAGTCTCATTGGCTCTGGGGAAATTTCCTGAGATGACAGGATCTCGCCCCCATCTGGAATTTCTTAGATCACGATCTCATTGCGTTCAAACTGAGAATGAATTTCAAAGATCTCAGAGTCCAACTCATTCACTTTATAAAAGAGGAAACTGAGGCTAGAGAGGGTAGGCCCTGAGAGCAAGGTCTCACAGCTGGCAGAACCAGCTCTGACTAGGCATTTCCGCCTCCAAACGCAGGGCCTCTTCCATTGTATCCTAGCACCTCTGACCTGACATCTTGTAAATACACCCTTGGGCACACTCCATCTGTGCCCTCCCATCTCTCCTCAACCCCCCAGCTCAGAGCCTCGAGCACCAGAGTCAAGTAAAGAGATTGTATGAGAAAAGGGTGTTTTCCAAACTGATAAAGTCTGACAGCAATTGTTGAACAAACAGGTGAGCTCATGTGTAGGCGCAGCTGCCACGGGTCAAGTGTAACCTGGGGAGGGTCATCTTCATCATTCAAAACTTTGTAACCTCGGAGAAGTCTCTCTCTGTTTCTGTCTCTCTGTCCGTCTCTCTCTCTCTCTCTCTCTCTCTCTCTCTCTCTCTCTCTCTCTCTCTCTCTCTCTTTCTCACACACACATGCACACACACTGAGCCTCAGTTTTCTCATCTGTAAAAGGGGTAAGCTTGACTAGGATGATCTCTGAGCTCCCTCCCAGCTGCAACATTCCTGGTTCTAAGCGCTCTCCAAGTTCTGATCTTCTCACATTTTTTTTTTTTTACAATTAACAAGCATTTCCCCATTCTCCCTCTCCACTCTTCTCCCCAATCAGTAATAGGAAATGAAAAATAAAAACTTTGTAAGAAATATGTATTGTCAAGCAAATTCCCACATGAACCAAGTCCAAAAATGTGTATCTGACATCCTGTTCTACTCTCCCTCCCAGCTCTGACATTCCCTGTTCTAAGGTCCCTCTCCTGGTTCTGCTTCCTATGATGACTACTTTCAAAGTTAACCCTCATTTGTACATCTGCATTCTGCTCTTTATTTTTTTGAAAAACACTTTTTAAAAAAATCACATGGTTTTATTAACTTTATTGTGTGCCTTTTGTTACATGAAGGCATAAAATTATGCACTTGGGGAAAGTGTGCTTGGGTAGATTCTGGTCAACCTCAGCATGGCCAAAACTGCTTTACTCTGACTTCCTAAAATCAGAGATTTCGGGCCTAAAGGGACCTTGGAGGTCACCGAGTCCAACCCTCTTATTTGACAGATAAAATACTGAGGCACATTAGATTGTGACTAATAGACACCAAGCAGTTACCACTTTAAGTAATACCCTGCCCTGGGGGGCTTCCAATCTACTAGAATCCACTTTAAATTAGTTCCTTAAGTAAGCCAATACTATGTTGCTCTCAGGGAGCAATCCACTGGAGGGATGTCCCTAACACAGATTCCTTTACTAGATAATGCTGACGGAATGGACAAAGTAGGCTTCAGCATCTGACGAGACATTTGAAGTCTCAGTGCCTCAGGCAACACTCTGAGAGCAGAAGCTGCAAAGCCACAGGGGCACCCATCTGTGTCAGCACATTCCTCACTGTAAGTTCCCTGCTCCTGTGAAATAGATGGTCCACTCAAAACACCAACAAAAAACCCAAACCAAAAATGAACTCTCTAAATAACTGCAAGAGACAGCCCCCCCCACCCCCAATACTCTTGAGCTTCGAGGAGATGATAGGGAAGCTCCAGAAGCCATCGGGAAGTGGGGTTTTGGATTTAGTCCCTAAAAGAGTGGGGAGGAGTTCCACAGATGACTGGAGAGGGGCGCTTTGGGGGCATTCCTGCCCAGTGCATTGGTAGGTAATTCTCCATAACCAGAGTTCTTGATGTCATCATTTCAGAAAGATTCTACCCTAACCTGTCCCTGTGGAATGAAACCTGTCTCTGGTGGCAACAACTAGCATAATCAGCCCCCAAATGGTGGCTGGGCCAAGGAAAGAATCAACGTATCACTTTTCAAATCAGGAATATGTTGAAAGGGCAGGTGTTCACCACCTCCTGAGGAAGTGGAAAATTCAGCTTCTCCCCTGCCTTGGCCACCCAGAAAACCTGCATCTCGGGGGCATGATTCATCAAGGCTGTGGGCAGTGGACAGAGGGAAAGATTTGGAATTCAAGAAGACCTGGGTTCAAGTTGTGCCTTGGACACAAAGGGACTATGGGATTCTGGGCAAGAGGACCTTTCAGTGCCCCCAGACAACTCTTTAAGACCCCAAGGTACAAAGAAGGGAGAAAGGTTCCATGCTGTAAGTTAACTACCCTGCTGAAATCACAAGTTGAGACAAAAAAAAAATTAAAGCCATAACACAGGCTAGAGTGTCTATAAATTGTGTAAGAAAACAGAATGTTTGTGTTATGCATTTGAGGAGGGAAAGTATATGTATGACTAGGTAAACAATTATGTAGCCCCATAGCTGGACACATACACACACACACACACACACACACACACACACACACACACTGCTGTCCCACCTAGTGAAGGGGCTGCCAACTATCCCAGTTCCCAGTCCCAAAGTCCTAAGAAAAAAAAGACTTACTGGATGAACTGAAGTCCTTTCTCTATCTCTTCTTTTCTTTTCTGCCTCTCCATTAGTCTCTGAGGAGGAAAGGAAAGGTCATTCTGGATGCTCCTTGGCCGCCCCAGCAGACCCCACCCCCCCAGTTCCAGGGACTTCATGACCAGGGGTTGGGGCTGCTCACTGCCTTTAGACTCCCTCCTGGATCAGAGTGTCCAGAGCTGGGACTGATTCTTAGCAGGAGAACACAATCTTCTGGAGAGAGTACCTGAACTCACCAAACATATTTGGCCAGCCTGCCTCCCTTCCACATCCCTGGCCTCAGGTACTCAGGGAACTCAGTGGAGGACATCTATACTTTTGGCCTACTAATGGTGTGGCTGGATCTAGAAGTGCCATAGACTCTTAAGGATCAGAAGGCAGTCAGGGACCATGGAAAAAGGAATGGAATTAGGAATCAAAAGACTCAGACTCAAAACCCCCAGCTTTGTATTTGATACTTGTGTGACCTTAGGCACACACGGATCAAGCAACTTTACCTCTCTGGGCCTCAGTTTCCTCTATAAAATGGGGGAATTGAACTTGATGGTCTCTGAGACTCCTTCTGGCTCTAAATCTATGAGCCTATGAAGGCACTTCAGAAATGGCTTAGTCTACCTCATTATACTCCAAAAGGAATCTTCCTATGGTGGCCACAGACAATGGTCAAAGGACTCTGGTTGAAGACTTCCAGTGATGGGAAACTCACTACTCTCCAAAGCCATTTACTCCCCTTCTGGTCAGCTCTTACTATTAGGAAGTAATATTTCTTTATGCTGAGACAATACCTGCCTCCCTATAACTTCTACTCATTTCCATTTGTGCCTTCCCTCTCACCCCCACCTTCCAACAAGCCCAATTAACCTTTCTAAATTGAGGGAGTAGCCATCAATTAGAAATGACTGACCAATTTATGGTATACGCATGTGATGGAATGCTACTGTGCTGTAAAAACTGATAAAGGGGATGGTTTCAGAGAAACCTGGGAAGATTTGTCTGAACTGAGGCAGAACAGAACCAGGAAAACAATGTACATAGGAACGAACCACTAAAAAAGACTCTAATCAATGTAGTGACCAGTCCAGAGGATAGATGAAGAAGCAAACTACCCACCTCCTGACTGGGGTGAGGGAGTGGGGGAGTAGGCTCAAGGTGTGGGGTAAGATCTTCCTTATTAGACTTCACCAACGTGGGACCCTCTTTTGTGTGATCATGGATATTTGTCACAAGGGGTTGATTTTTCTTTTCTTTATCAAAGAGGGGAGAACTGGGTGAATTTAGAGAGCTAGGGGTGAGAGTGCCAAGAAAAAAGAAAGAAAAGAGTGTCATTAAAGCATTTTTAATGAACAGGAGAGAACTGAAGGAAGGCCAAAGGAAGCATCGACAATCAGGACAGCTTTAAAAGTTTCACGTTGAATTTTTAAAAAAATTTTTTTAAGTGAGTTGCACATCATAGAGGTTTGCACCTTTGTGTACAATCCTCTTTATCTGTTCTACTGTGCACATGGAAATATTTTTAGCTGGTCTTTGTTCATGTCAGAATTTTTAAAAAATTCCTTCCAACATATGAAACCCCTGCTCTCCCAAAGGCTTTCTTCTTTCTCCAGGTTAAATGTTCATAGTTCCTTTAAGCAATCTTCACATATCACGGCTTCCTGGCCCCTCACCATCTTGTCATCATCCTTTGGACAGGCCTTAGTCTGCCAATGTCTCATTTAAAATGTCTCACCAAGAACTGAACTCACCTGAAGTCACTGAACAAATCATAGTTTGAAGGCTCCTCGAGGAGATTATCTAGGAACAAGCCCTTCCACACCTTAAAATCCTCCATATAAAGCCAACCCTAAGATTACAGAGGTAAGAGATGAAAGGATCCTAAGAAAACATCTAAGTCACAAGGTCAAAGACCTAAAGCCCAATGGGATCTCAACCTCAGTTTACAAATGAGCCCTGGTGACCCAGATATATTCATTAGTCATAGATCATAAAAGGAACAGCCAGGATTTGAACCCAGGATCTTGGATTACAAATCCAGGGCTCTATCATGTTTTCCTCCTTTAGCAATGAGGAAACTGAGACCCAGAGAGTGAACTGCCCAGCATCACACAGCTAATAAGTAACAATTCAGATCTCGGTCCTCAGATTCCAGACCCATCAAGTCTTTCCACCAAATCACATTTACTAAGAACCCAGAAATCCCAGGCAGCTTACGGAGAACATCAGAGCAATTCATATAGTACAGGAACATAAGGGACCATACAGAAAATCTTTGAATTGAGCACAGAATATTCTTTTTCCAAATGTTACATAGTTAACTCCAATTCTACATACCAGTAGAGGGGAGAAGAAGGAGGTATACAGAAAATGCTAGTAACAGAAATCATTTCTCCTTGGTGGTCAGAGAGATCCAAACACAGAAACACTGACCCAAGGATGGGTTTCACATTTCTTCCCTTGCACACTTCCATTCTCAACCTAGGACCTGCCTATCCCTAAGGGGGAGGAGACCTCGGGAAGAAGCCCCATAGGCGATATTTAAAAGGTTGGAACAATGTCAAGAAGATGGAAAAAGTGGAATCCACAAAATCAGAGGAAAAGCAGAGCATGTATCTGTTTGGGAATTCAGAGTTTTCAAAGTCATTTCTTTATATGCCATTATGACCCTTTTGTAGATCATAGCTTCCGAGATGCAGGGCTGGAAGGAACGTTAACCTAACCCCCTCATTTTATTATTTTAAATAATATATGTTGGTGTTAATTATTTTCAAATTATTTTTCATTTTCAGTCACTTCCCAGTGACTTCCCCCACACCCACTAGATCAGTGCCTTGTATCAAAGAAGCATAATTAAGCAGCAACAACAACAACAAAAAAAATCAATGCACTAGCCACAACTGAAAAGACATGCCTCATTCTGCACCCATACGCCACCACCTCTCTATGGAGAGAATCAGGAGGAATCAGGCTTCCCCACCAATTCCCTGAAGACAGGACTGATCAGCACATCAATGTCATTTTCCTGCTTCATGCTGTATCCTGTCCTGCGCAGGCCTTCCAAAGTTTCTCTGAATTCTTCATCTCCACCATTTCGTTTGGTGCATTAATCCTAGTAACCCACCTAACAGACCACCTTCTCTTCAGCTATTCCCCGGTCAATGGACACCCGCCTCCCTTAGAGTTTGCTGCTACCACAAAAATACTGCTCCAACTAGTTTGGCAAGCTTGTGCCCTTTCCCTCTGTCTTTGGCCTCCTTGAGGTATAGAAGACATACTGAGTTTCCTCATCTGTAAAATGGGTATAGTAATAGCATATACCTCCCAGGGTTGTTGGGAGAGCCTAATGAGATCACTTTAAAGCAATTATTTGCTCATTTATTATATGTCTATCAGTGGCACTCCCGCAACCCCCACATTTTGCAGATGAAGAAACTAAAACCCAGAGGTTAAGTGACCAGCTCCAGGTTACACAGTTAGGTAAGAGGCAGACTTGAGATTTCTCACTCTCCACACAGGAAAAAAAAAGGAGAGGAGGCAGATCATGACCCAATAAATCGGGAGAATTCTTAACAGTTGGTCATTCCAACAACAGAATGAGCTGCTTGGTGAGATATGAATGAGAGAAGAGAAAAACAGTTATGCACCTACTATGTGCAAAACAGGGTACTACATACTAGGGATACAAAAAGAGAAGCAAATCCTGGGCAGGGGTGGGGGGCTCTCATTCTAATGGAGAAACACCACATCCCCTGGTCTCAATTTTAGACCCAACAGAGGAAGGAATAGCTTGGGAGAGTGGGTGATATCTACTCAGCAAGTCTTTTCAAAAGGGTCTCCCCTCCTTGAGGGCCTGGATGACCAACGGTCATGCCAGAAACAGTATTCTCATCTAGGTACAACCTAAACAAAATGGTCTTTCCTTGCTCTGGGATTCTGTAAAAACTACTTCCCCTCTCAAAGTCTCAGTTTCCTTACTGACAAAGTCTGGGATAAGGCAGCTAAGTAGCACACGGGATACAGTGTCAGGCCTGGACTCAGGAAGACATCTTTCTGAGTTCAAATCCAACCTCGGAAACTTACTAGCTATATGACGCTGGGCAAGGCACTTAGCCCTGTTTGCCTCAGTTTCCTCATCTGTAAAATGAGCTGGAGAAGGAAATGGCAAACTGCTCCAGTATCCTTGTCAAGAAAACCCCAAAATGGGTCACAAAGAGTTGGACATGATTGAAAAAATTGAACAACAGCAAAAAGTTGAGGATAATAGTCCCTACCCTGCTGCCTTCACAAGGGCGTTCTGTGATTCAGATGAGAAAGTCAATGTGAAAACGGTTTAGAGTCATAAAGTGAGATATTGCTGTAGGTTATTGTGACTAGGTAGCTTATCTCACCAACAAGATTACAAGCTCTTAGAGCTCAGAGTCCAGGGCCCCTACCTCTCTATCTTTTCCTTATCTAAAATAAGACCTTGAACATAGTAGGGACTTTGTCAATGTTTACTGAATGATTTCATATTCTGCAATGAGTAATTAGGGACCAAAAAGTAAATATACAACTTTTGTGGTTGTGAAGGGGGAAGAAACTGAGTGGGTACATTTGGAAGGAGGGCTTTTGAAAGGTGAAAGGCTCGAGACATGCAATGCGACAATTGTTTTAAGATACAGCAAATGTGGAAATTGGTTTTGCTAGGCGTATTTATTACAGGGGATTTTCTTTTTTTCTTTCCCAATGAGAATGGGGGATTGGGAGAGCTGGGGGGAGGGTAGGGACAGGGTAGGAAAAAAAGGAGGAGGAAGAGGGGGAGGAAGAGGAGGAGGAGGGAGAGGAAGGAAGAGAGGGAGAAGAATGAGGTGAAAGAGTAGAAAGAAAATGAGAAGGAGAACAAAGGAGGAGGAGGAGGAAGAAGAAGGAGGAGAAGGATGCAACTAGTGTTTATGATAAAGGCCTCATTTCTAAAATATATAGAGAACTGAATCAAATGTACAAGAATACAAGTCATTCCCCAATGATAAACGGTCAAAGGATATGAACAGGCAGTTTTCAGAGGAAGAAATTAAAGATATCTATAGTCATATGAAAAAATGCTCTACATCACTATTGATTAGAGAGATGCAAATCAAAACAACTCTGAGGTACCACATCACATCTATCAGATTGGCTAACATGACAAAACAGGAAGATGATAAATGTTGGAGAAGATGTGGGAAAATTGGAACAGTAATTCATTGTTGGTGGAGCTGTGAGCTGATCCAACCATTCTGAAGACCACTTTGGAACTATGCCCAATGGGCTACAAAAATTTGCATACCCTTTGACTCAGCAATATTGCTTCTAGGACTGTATTCCCAAAGAGATCACAAAAATGGTAAAAGGTCCCACATGTATAAAAATATTTATAGCAGCTCTGTTTGTGGTAGCCAAAAACTAAAAATCAAGGGAATGACCATCAATTGGGGAAGGGTTGAACAAGGTGTGGTATATGAATGTAATGGAATTCTATTGTGCTATAAGAAATGCTGAACAGGAAGACTTCAGAGAGGCCTGGAAAGACTTATATGAACCGATGCTGAGTGAAAGGAGCAGAACCAGGAGAACTTTGTACACAGCAACAACCACAGTGTGTGAGGAATTTTTCTGGTAGATTTAGTCCTTTATAGCAAGGCAAGGACCTAAAAAATTCCCAACAGATTTCTGAGGCCAAACGCCTTCCACATCCAGAGAAAGAACTATGGAATTGGATTGCAGAATGAAGCAGACCATTTTCTTTTGTGTTACATTTTGTCTTATTTTGTTTTGTTTTATGGTTTCTCCCATTCATTTTAATTCTTTTATTCAACATGACTATGGTGAAATTGTATTTAATAGGAATGTATGTGTAGAACCTATAAGAGATTGAAAGCCATCTTGGGGAGGGAGGGAGGAGGAGAGGGGAAAGAGAGGGAGGGGAAAAAATCTAAGATATATGGAAGTGATTATAGAACACTGAAAACAAATAAAATAATTATTTTTTAAAAAGGCAAAGAAGAAGGAGGAGGAGGAGAAGAGAAGCTATTGACATATCTTTTCTTTTTTTAATGCAAAGAGGGAAAATCCAGAAAAAAGCACAGCCAAGCAGGAGAATCTTGAATCCTGCCAGTTGAACTTATTAGATATTTACAAAGAAAAGTGGGGCTGTCCAGAAGAGAGTTTCATGTATACCCTATTTTGCTGTTCTGCTATGGATCTTATTTGGTGCTTGTTTGGTTCAGAAGAAAAGTAATTAAAGAACAAGGAAAGCATTTCTCTGGGCTTCACTTCCACAAAAGCTGGAAGGAAACAGAAACCCTCCAATCCCACCCAGTTCAATGATGCCAATCTAGAAGCCTCCACTCCAGTACAATGAACAAGAGTTCTTGCTTAGAGCCCTTTGATGCAAGGGTTCCCACCACATCCCCAGCCTGTTCATTTCCATGATGAGCAACTCTTGTAGTCAGAAACTTTTCCTTTAAATTAAGCCCAAATCTGCCTCCACAACCTCTGGAGCTGAGCAGAACAAGTCCGATCTCTCATCCAAAAGAGACTGTGTACCAGGACAGAATTAGAAAGAGATGTAGACAGAAGCTAGAAGAGAAATGGGTTTGAACCCAGCTCCAATACTTAGTGGTTTGTTGCTCTGAACAATAGCTCCTCTATCCATAAAGTGGGGATATCAGTACCCCACCAGGTTGTTATAAAGAAGGCAATTTATAAAAACTTCAGAGTGTCATAGAATTGAGGCATCCATCCATCCATCCATCCATCCATCCATCCATCCATCCATCCATCCATTCATGCCACATAACAGCAATAAGTCTCTTCTTCTCCAATGAGCAGACAGGGGAGTAACTTCAAGATGGGCTCCCTAGTCTTTAGTACCGAGTCTCAGAACAAAAGGTTCATGTGCATGAGGGAGTGGGAGCTGTGACCAATATCAGAGACACACGAGGACAGCAAAACTTTCAGAACTGTAGAAGGAATGGAATCAGTGCAGGGTGTTGGAAACCATTCTTCTTGGAAAGGGGAGTGGTGGCATGGATAGTGGGGCAACATGTGAGACCAAGGCAAGAGTGAGAGCTGGCCCCAGGAATATTGTATCCAAGGTGCTTTGGGAAGTAAAAGGCTAAAAGAAAAAGGTCAAAAGTCCATATTCATCCAATGGCTGGAGTAAAAAAAAACCAATGGCTCCATAGGGTAAGTCAACAAAAGGTCCTGGGGAAAGGGAGTTCACCCAGATTCGCAGAGTTCACAATGAATGAGAATTTAAAGCAGGGGAGGGGAGATACGGCAACCAGAGTTTACCATCAACTATTTAGTCAATAAGGGGCGTTGGGCAAGCCTTTACCCTCTTCCTGCCTCAGTCCATGAAATGGGTACAGTGAACTTTCACCCTTTCCTCATGGAGCCACAGTGAGGAAAACATTTTGGAAATGGAAATATAAGCTTTTCCTCATTATTATTCCAGATCCAAAGGCAACACTAGTTGCCTGAAAGAGCTAAGATTTCAGGGGCCCCACCCAACCTCCCCTGAGATCGTGATTATACTTAGTGGGGGCCTCAACCCTTCTTTTTTTTTTTTTAAGACTATCTCCCCATCTTGGTCAGGCTGGAAATGCACTGGACATTCATGAGTCAATCCCACTACAGATGGGCATGGGAGCTTGGACCTGCTCCACATCCCATCTGGGTTGGGTCGCCTCTCCTCAGGCCATCCAGTGGCCCTCTGTTTTCAAGGGGCTGGCCATATTGGTGCTGGGTTTAGTATGGATACCCATCAAATTTAGCCCACTTCAACTCAGAACTCCCAAGCTCAAGCACTTGACCAGTCTCAGACTTCCTGGTAGCAGGATGCCAGGCTGGTTTGCTCCAACACACTTGGCACCCTCACCTCTTGCGACTAGCCCAGCAGACCTGGCTGGTGAACTTCACTCCAGACTGTAATGACAATATTAACAGCTGACATTTTTTAACACTTTACACTTACAACAGGCTTTACACGTATGACCTCAGCTGATCCTCAAAGCAGCCCCAGGAGAGACCCAGGCTGACTTGCCACGCGTTTCTGTAGTTCCAGGACCGACCTTGCTAAGGATGGAGAGGTTCATCACCAGAAAGTTGATCACTGGGCAATGATCCTTTTCAGCCATAGCAATGTAGGGGTTCGAGAAGGGCTGGTCATTCAGCAGGAGAGCAGAATCGATGATGAAAATCCTTGTGCTCCACTGGTGTCCTCGACGTCCCGAGAAGTGGAGGAAGGCCTTCATCTTGCTGCGTGGACGGACGCCCTGTGGAAAACTGGTGGAAGGACATGGATGGGCATTGCCCTTAAAAGGGCTACAGCCTGGATCTTTGCAGCAAATACCCATGTGGACAACATCCAGATACTTTGGTGGGTTCAGCATCAAATGAAACAATGTAAAGTGCTCAGCAATCTTTAAATATAAATATTAGCTATTTTATTATGACTACTATTACAATTAATTATATGAATAACTGAGGAAGACCACTTGCTAATTCTAAAATCATCGTTCTGGATCTCAAACTCAGAGGTCATGTCATCTAACCTCATTTGACAGAGGAGGAAACTCAGGTAACTTGGCCAAAGTCACACAGGTAGTAAGAGATAGCATCATAGAATCCAGGATGTAGACTCAGCTCTAACTAATCCAACCCCACATTTTACGGATGAGGAAACAGAGGCCCAGGGAAATAAGTGACTTAGAATCATGTGACATATTGGGAGGGAACCTCAGTGGCCATCTAGTCTTAACTCTCTCATTTTGCAGATGGTAAGACTGAGGCCCAAGGAGGTGAAAAAACTTGCCTGGGATCTCACAGGTGGTAAGCATCTTTAGCAAGGATTTGACTCCTGAAAGAGCCAGGACTCTTTCCACTGCAGATGAAATAAAACAACATTAAGAGTGAGATCCTCCTACAAGTCCCATCACCATCATCGTCATCATCATCACCATCATCACCATCATCATCATCATCATCACAGTAATAATGATAGCTGACATTTATATAGCACCTACTATGTGCCAGACACTGTGGTAAATACTTCACAAATAGTATATCCTGTGATCCTTACAACAACCCTGGCAGGTAGGTGCTATTACTATCTGCATTTTACAGTTGAGGAAACAGAAGTAAACAGAAGTTAAGCGACCTGCCCAGGGTCACACAGTTATTAAGTGGTTGAGGCTGAATTTGAATTCAGGTCTTCTAAGCTCCAGACTCTGTACTCTATCCACTGTAGTGCCACTCAGCTGCCCCTACCTGTAAGGATGAGGCAGGAAGGTGGGGTTCTACTTAAGGCCAGGGGTTCAATTTATTAGATTCAGCTAGTCACAGGCTGTTGCTTCATTGTAGGAGCCCTGAATCCCAGAAATGGAAGGGCTTTCAGAGGCCATCTGGTCCAACCCATAGCTTGACCAGAGTCTCTTCTACAAGTGGTCCTCCAACTTCTGCTTGGAGACCTGCAGGAGTATAGATCTCAGTATCTCCTGAGGCAGCCCATCCCTGTTTGAGGCAGCTCTTGTTGCCCAGAATTTGGATCCAAATTTCTTTCTGCATCTATCCCTGTGGTCTCCTCCACCTCAGCATCTCAGCATCAAGGTGCACAACCTATGTAGACATTCGACAAATGTCTATTGGATGAAACAATGAACGAAGAGCTCTCACAGGACACAAATACCTTCAAAGAAAGAAATGCCCTAGCACCTCACAGGGCTTGCCTGACACATAGTAGGTGCTGAATAAATGTGTGTTGATTTGTGGATTGATAGACAACTGAAAACAGTCTTAGAAGAAAAGAATATAAGACGGGATCCCAAGGCTGGGGCCTCCTGAAAGGGAAGACGATGTCCACACTCTAGTTAGGGCAAAGGTTGGCACCAACTGAATGATACTCCAGAGAGCTACAGAGGTGGCCCATTCCACCTTTGGACAGCTCCAATGATTAGCAAGTTTCCCTTGACACAAAACCAAATCTAAATCTGCCTCTTGTTGACTTCTACCCATTGTTCCTCTGGAATTCAGGAGCTTAAACTACTTTCTGTTAGGAATAGCCTTTCAAATATGAAAAGACAATTACAATATCCCACCCTTTTTCCTCTTTAGATTAAACATTCCTATTTCTTTCAATAGATCTTCAATAACAGCAAAGTTTTAACTGTGGTTAGCTCTGGTTTTGGAATCTGATAACCTAGGTTCAAATCCCACCTAGGACACTTTCTGTATGTGATCTCAGACAAGGCAACTCACCTTCCTAAGCTTTAATTTCCTCATCTGAAATAATATTATTCCTATTTTACATATGAGGAAACAGGCCCATAGCTAGGATATGCAGTTACTTGCCTATAGTCACACAACGAGTAATTGACCAAGGCAAAATTGTAAGTCAGGTCTTCCTCACTCCTAGTCCAGTGCTCTATCCACTATACCACCAAGCTACCCCTAAGGACTTCTGAGGCTCCTTCCACCTCTACACTAATGATCCTATCATTCCATGCCTCTTAATATACCTCTCTTCCCCACTTTAGACAAGAGGCAACCCTGGCTGCCCACTGGAGGATGAGAGCTGAGAGTTAGTTCTCTATACTCTGTCTGGACACATAACCCAAAGGACCCTTATGGTTGGGGATAGCCAGGTGCCACAGTGGGTGGGGCACTGGGCCTGGAATCAGGAAAGCCTGGGTTCAAATCAGGTCTCAAATACTAGCTGTGTGGCCCTGTATGCCCATGCTCTGGTAATGGGAAGTGTCTAATGGTCTAATCTTCTGCAGTACCCTTCATCCCTTATCTAGGGTTCCATTTTCCCCAGGGCTAGCTGTCACTTAATGTCCAAAAGCACATTTGAGTCTGACCCTCATCAGAGGCACTGACATTTTAGCAGGATTTGGGGGAGAGGCTCTCCATTCATTGTTCAACCAGCACTTTGTAGGATTTAGGGAAGGGACCTTAGGGACTATATAATCCAGCCCCTCATTTTACAAGTAAGGAAACTCAGGCACAAAGAAGTAAAGTGATCCCACACCAGTAATAAGTGGCAGATCTAGGACTGAAATCCAGGGCCACTGCATTCTTTCCACTGAGCCAGTTTATTATATACCCACTGTATTTAGTACATTCTTAGGGAGATGAAGAGATGTATTTAAAAAAAAAAAAAAAAGAGGCTAGATACTTAAGGAAACCCAGAGCCAATCTGCTAACAATTAAAGCTATTTGCAAACAGATGCTGCCCTGGAAAACAGTGAGCTCCCCATCACTAATGGTATTCAAGCAGTCTACTAGTTGGGAAGGCTCTAGAGAAGGTTCCTCTGCAGTTGCTTCTAGTTCCTCAGTTCTGGACTCTGGGGACTCAGAAGCAGTCTTTGACTCTCTGGGGCTAATAAAAAGCCAGTGAAGGCATCAGTGAGCCCCACCCTCCTGCTGATGGGAGGCCTTACTTATTGGCTCTGTTGGAGATGGGTTTCCATTCACCATTCTTGGGCAGATGGGATGACGTGAACAAACAACTCCAGGGAGTTTCATTGGGCTTCTATGCTCCTGACTTCTCATGGCACTGACCATCTGTGCCAGGGGACTTCAGATCAAGGAATCTTAGATCCGCAGCTGAGAGGAACCTTAGCAGTCATGGTCACATCCAACTAACTCCCTCATTTTAGAGCTGAGAAATAAGGCTAACGCCGAGTGACTTGCCCACAATCCCCTGGCCAGGCGGTGTCTGAAAGTCGATTTGGCCCCAGGTCTTCTTGAGCCCTGTCCCTTACACCGCATTGCTCCTGTCTTTTCAGTGTGTGAGAGCCTTGGCCCCCCCAAAGAGATTGTAAGGGCAGGGATGAAATCTTTTGCTTTTCTTGTCTCACCTACAGTCCCTAGTGCTGGGCTGTGTGCTCAAGAACTCTAGTGATATCACTCAGTTGGACAGTCCTTGGTAATAAGCTATCCCCATTTAACAGATGGCAAAACTTAGTTTCAGAGAGAAGTGCCTGAGACATGTGTGATGATTCATGATGATGATTCAACAGATACAGGTCAAGTTGGACTGCCCCTGACTACACCATTGAGCAAAAAAGGAGAAGCGGGCCAGCCAGGAGGCAATCTTTTTTCTCAGAATTCTAGTCACTAACAGGACAAAACTTGGTAATGAGAAGAGCCTCAGTCTTAGGATTAGAAAAGATGTGGGTTCGTTGAAGAATGGATGAGCAAAGGGAATGAGGAGGACTGCCCGAGAATCCTGACAGGGTCTGGAAAAGTATCAGGAGACTTGGTGGGCAACCAGTCACTCACTGACATGGAGGCAATTGAGTGGCAGCTGGAGTGCTTCGTACTGAGCTTTTAGCATTCTTAATTTAAAAAATCAATTGGAAGAAGGAAGGAAAGGAAGGAAAAAAAGAAGGAAAGAAAGGGGAAAAGAAAGAAAAAGTTAAGGGAATAGAAGAAAGAAAATGGGGAAAGAAAGGGGATAGGGAAAGAAAGAGAAGGGAAAGGAGACCCTGGGTTCAAACTGAACCTCCAGCAGGGTTGCTTCCTAATGGACCCTGCAGTTGTGAGCAACAAATAGGAAAAAAACATCCTGTATGTCCTTAAAGTGCTATGTATACGTTAGCTATTGGGGTCCATGTTGTTGCTGTTGAACTTCTCATTCCACTCACCCCACCCCCAGGGTCTAGCACCCAGGCCCTAGTGCCCCAGGCCTTCTATAAACTCCATTTGGTTGATTGAAGGATTCCATGCAACCTGGTATTAGAGAAAGAAAGAGAGAGACAGACAGACAGACAGAGACACAGACAGAGACAGAGAGAGAGACAGAAACAGAGAGGCAGAGACAGAGAGAGACAGAGACATAGAGAGAGAAATAGACAGACAGAAACAGAGAGAGAGAAACAGAGACACAGAGAGAGACAGAGACATAGAGAGAGAAATAGACAGAAACAGAGAGAGAAACAGAGACACAGAGAGAGACAGAGACAGAAACAGAAACAGAGAGACAGAGAGAAACAGAGACAAAGAGAAACAGAGAAAGAGAGAGAGAGAGATGGAGAGGTGAAGGAAACATAGAGAGTGCTGGATTTGGAGTCAGGAAGACCTGGCTTTAAGACTAGCCTTTCTTTGTGCCTCAGTTACTGCATCTTCTAAATGACACATCTAAATTTGCATTAGAGCTAATGCAAATTAAAATATGCCTTTCAAAATCTGCAATATCAGAGATATATAGATAGGTCATTCAAGGTCAGAAAGATCATTTTTTTCAAATCAATACTGTATAAATACCTCTTTCCAACAATACCCCACCCTCCACCCCATAATAGGTCTCCTTGCAACAAAGAAGTCTTTAGTTAAGCAAAACAAATTGGTGCTTGACCACATGTCACAATACATACCTCATCCAGTCCCAGTAGCCCACCACCTCTCTATGAAGAGGAGGGAAGCATGGTTCACCACCAGTTCTCTGAATTCAAGATCGATCAGTTACTGCAGAGAACAAAGTTCTGAGCTTTTTCCATGATGTGAAAGAGGGATTATTTCTGACCAGGGTGATAAGAGAACAGATGTTTCATGGAACTGATTACATCACTTTCATTTGCCAATATATTCTCCGCTCACTCCTTCTCTACCCAGAGACCCCTTCTGTTGTTAGCATCTCTAACAGCCAGTGTGACCCAATAAGAAAAGCAGAAGCTCAGGAGTCAAACACCCTGAGTTTGAATCCTTTCTCTGCCACTTACCACCTAAGTGACCTTGAACAAGTGCCTCAGCCTATGTATCCTTGTCTGTGAAATGAAGAGGTTAGACCTAGATCGTCTCTAAGCTCCCTTTCAGTTGTATGTTACTGTCCTTCAGTGGCAGACATCCTCTCAACACCTAGCCAGTAGTGCCTAAGTTGTTACCATATAGTTATGATAACTCGTCTCTCCAGGACTATCTCCCTGCAGCCCGAGAGTCCTGGAAGAGTGCTGGCGCCCATACCCTTGACTCGGCTGCTTCTAGCCTCACAGCCCTCACAGCCCTCCCTGTGGAGAATGGAGCTGCTAAACGGAGCAGCTGCCCTCAATAGGCAGGAAAGCCCCAAAGAAAGACCCAGACCAGCAGCCCTGCTCCCTGCCAGGACCCCAGAGTCAAACTCCAGGGCCACAACCTTTGTGGAGATAGGGCCTAGCAACAGCCACTCTACAAATGCTGCCATGGTGACTGAAGGGTAAAGAGGGTTCTCACCACAGTCCTCGTCGCTATCAAATTATACCGCTTTAGAAACTGCTGTGGCTTTATCAGTGGGAATAATATTAAAGAAGACACACTGCCCTTTGCTCCTGGACCCTAAGGACCACTGGGGTCCTTCCACCTGTCCTGCGGCTGAAACTGCTTATACGTGCTGCTCCCCAGTAGAATGTGAGCCCAAGTGTATATAATAACAATTTTGCAAAGGCAAACAACTCTGAAAGACTCTGACCATCTACAACTCCAGGGGCCTCATGATGAAACATACTGCCACCCTCTGGCAAGCTGATGGAGTGAGAGTATAGATGGGGAAAGGAGGGGAGGGAGAGGGGGCAGGACAATGAGGGAAGTGGTTTTGCTTAACTATATAGGTTTAGAATAGGTTTTACTTTCTTGCTTTCTCAATGGGAGTAAGGTGGGAAGAGAAGGTAGGAGGGAGAGAATACAGATTCAAAGATGAAATAAAATTGAATTTAAAAAGAAAAAAAGAATGGGAGTTCCTTGAGAACAGATAGCCTCGATTTTCTGGTGGCTAGCAGAGTGCTTTATTCATAGTAAACACTTTTCATTCTTCATTCATCATTTAAGGATTTAAAGTACCTTCATTATGCCAGCCCTGAGAGAAAGGCAATATAAACAGAATCTATACCCCCGCTTTACAGATAAGGAAACTGGCTTGCCCTCCACATCCCTCTAGCACACCCCTGCCCGTACCTGCCACGCCACACCACTCCTATAAACTCACTATCCTTTGTCTTCAACTATCAACTTCCGATTTTCCATGGGACAGGAAAGCAGCCGCCATGTTCATCTGAGTTATTTATACTTGGACTTGCTGGCAGCTGTTTTCTGTTCCCAACCTGGTTGCCTAGAGCTTTTAATCCAGTCCCTCAGCCTTCCCAGAGCTTGCCTCTGATCACTGGGTCACAGGGAGAGGCTGTCCAAAGGTGGAAGGAAACAGGTACCGAAGGGACTTGTGGGTGAAGCTTGCCTCCTGCTGTCAGCACAGAGGCGGGAGACTACAGATGAGAAATGAGACTTACGTTGATGTGGCCAATATAGTGATTCATTTGCTTAGGAAAGGAGGGTGTGTGTGTGTGTGTGTGTGTGTGTGTGTGTGTGTGTGTGTGTGTGTGTGTGTGTGTGTGTGTAAGGAGGGTGTGTGTGTGTGTGTGTGTGTGTGTGTAGACACAGGGTAGTGAAAACAAGGATAGGTAAAAGCATCAAATAAGACATTTAATTTTATAAAAATGAAAAATAAATGAAGGGATTTGAGGCAGGCTGCGGGACAGGTAAAAGCATTAGCCTGAATCATATGAGTTCAAGGCTGTGACCTTGGGCAAGGTACTTTCCCTCTCTCAACCTCAGTTTCCTCATTTAGTAAAATGTGGATAATAACCCTTGTTCTCCTGCATCACAGCATTGTTGAGAGGATCAAATGAGTCTGTGCATAAATGTTTTGTGACCACATAATACCACAGATGTGTGCTGCTGCTATTGCAATCCAGAATTTTTAAAAAATATGAAAGGCAACAAGAATTGTGTAAAGACAGCCTGGTGTGGTGGAAAGAGTTCTGGACTTGAGTCAAGAGACTCGAGTTCAGATCCCAGCTCAGACATTAACCCCTACATAACCATAGACCAGTCACTTCAGTGAGTGAATTTGCACCCTGAAACCTCAGTTTCCTCATCCGTTAGATGGGGTTAACACCAGAGTACCAACCTCACAGGGTTGCTGTGAAGTCCAGTGGGATAATAGATGTAAAGAACTTTAAACAATCTTAAAATACTATAGAAAGAGGTTGGTTCTCTCTGGTCTTCAGTTTCCTAATTAGCAGAAAGAAGAAATCTGCCCTGCCTACCTCACAGGGTTCTTAGCCCATATATAGGGAGATAAATGGATAGGTCCCATTTTACCCATTTTACTCTCCTACAAAATCCCTCTCAGATATAGTACCATAATAAAAACTCTAATTTCCATCAGCTTTACTATTCATGTAGAGTGGAGAGCTTTTCAACCATAACAACTCCTGAAGACACCTACTAAATCCTCTCCTCAAGAAGCCTCAGTGGCTCCCTATGACCTCTAGAATCAAATAGATACTCGTTTGTTTGGCATTTAAGACTTTCCCAATCAGTTCTGAACCTTCCTGTTCAGCGCGCATCAATACAGTATTCTCCTTCACACATAGTGGCTCCCTATGACCTCTAGAATCAAATAGATACTCGTTTGTTTGGCATTTAAGACTTTCCCAATCAGTTCTGAACCTTCCTGTTCAGCGCGCATCAATACAGTATTCTCCTTCACACATTTTAGAGACCATCCAAACTGGCTCCTTTGCTGTTCCCTGACCTCCCCCTCCCCCTGAGTTCACAGGCCACCTTTCCCTTCTCCAATTCTCAGGTGTATCTGTTTACATGTTGAGTCTCCTGGATAATGTACACTCCTTGAGGGCAGGCACACTTCTGTCTTGACTTTGTGGCCCAGTCCCATGGGGCTATGTGGCATTGGGTATTGACTGGAAGTGGGAGGGACAAAACTTGAGTCTGCATGACCCAGGTTCAAATGCTGTTTCTTGACACACACACTAGTTGTATGACCCTGGGTAAGTCACTTAACCTCAGCATCTCAGGCAACTCTGGAAGATGCTAAATGACATACAAATTGCCAATTTACATCATCAGAAGAAGTTTCTACACGGAAAATCCTTATGTAGGCCAAAAAAAACCAAACAAACAAAACCAAAACAAAACAAAACAAAACCAAAAAAAAAAAAAACCTCTAACATCTCTATCATAGGGGATGCATGGAATAAATGTTTGCTGGCACTTGGCCCCATAGAAGAAAATAGTTTGGAATCACATGAGAAAAGTCACTAAACTGTTCAGACTCTTCAGCCCTGAGATTCCACAGGTAGACAAGGAGGTCAACAACAGAAAGAAAGTTCTCATGAACCATTAAATACAATGGTAGCAAAAAGGAAACAACATGGGTGTCCATCAAGTGGAACAGGGCTAAGTAGAATGGTAGATAGCTAGCTGGCACAGTGTTTAGAACTGTGGCCCTAGAGTCAGGAAGACCTGAGTTCAAATCCAGACTCAGACACTTACGAGCCATATGACCCTGGGCAAATCACTTAACTTCTCTTTGCGTCATTTTCCTCATCTGTAACATGGAGATAATAATAGAACTACCTGCCAGAGTGGCTGTGAGGACCAAATGAGGTATTTGTAAAGTGCCTGGCACACAGTAGGCTCTATATATAAATGCTAGCTAGTAGTAGTAGTAGTAGTAGTAGTAGTAGTAGTAGTAGTAGTAGTAGTAGATGAATGAAGTGGAATGTCATTATCCCATAAGACAGGAGGAATGGGATAGGTCTTCACAGCTATACAGCCAACAGAAACACATACACCATGGCTAAAACTCTGTGTATGTAGACTAGTTCCGAAGGTCAATGTTAATGCCGGATAGTTGTATTAGAGAATCCAGAGTGCTCCCGTCTATTTACAATCAACAGTCTGCTTTCTCTGGGCATATACTTTGTAACAAGGTTGGGTCTGACTGTTAGTTGCATCACGCAATGTATCATGATGCTTATTTTTAAGAGTCATTGTAACGTCTCAAAGAAGCTAACTAGCAAAAGACCATTGATTTTTTTTTTTCCTCCAGGGAACAATGACACAGGGCTCAAACCCAGCTGAGGCCAGGGGGATGTGGTCCAAGTGGAGGATGGCTGTTTTCCTCAGTCATATCGATAGACACCACTAGGTGGAGCAGTGAACTCGGAGTCAGGAAGACGACAAATCCATCCACAGATACTTAGAAACTGGGCAAGTTATTTAAATACTCTAAGCCTTAGCTCCCCCATCAGTAAAATAATAACAGCACCCATCACGCAGGGTTGCTGGGTATTACTTTTGAACTGCTTTTTCCCCTCTTCCTTTTAAAATTCTTTGTAATTTTTTTACATTAAAGTAGTTTTCTATAGTCAGGTTCCTTTTCCTTTGTTTACTCATTTTTATTTTCATTTTATTTTATTTTTAGCAGTTTATAAGAACGATAATTATTATTGTGGGTAATGTTGCCCTAGGCTTCAGCTCTGTTATTTGCAGAATAAAAAAATTTGCAGAAAAAAAAAATCATTTTTTTTATTATACTATGTTATGGAAATGCTTGTTTTATTCCATAAAATAAAAATTAAAGAAATTGTAAAAAATCTTTGTAATGAGGGATGGCTAACAGGAGTAGAGGGACAGGGAGAGCTATATTACATCATTGCAAAATACTAGAAGTCACCTTAATGTCCAGCAGTCAGAGAATAATGAAATAAACCATAGATAATGGGATACTATACTACCACTAATCTACAGGGAAACACACAGAAATCCAAAAAGATGCTTCCCGAAAATGTAAAGCAAAAACCAAACATGATAGAAAGTCAAAAAACAGCCATGTGTTAAAAAAAAAAGCAACTTAGTTTACTAAGCAACCTCTTTTTGCCTCAGTTTCCTCATTCATATAATGGGTATGATTCTAGCACCTACTTTGTAGAATTGCTGGGGGAGGGGTGGTGTGATGATATGAGACAAATGTGAAATGTCAGTATTAATGGTTCAGGTCATTCTGGCCATGGCAATCCCTCACTCAAATTCCAGTGGCTCATGGATAGCTAGTGTCAAAGTAGATGGAGCACCAGCCCTGGCATTAGGAAAAACAGTTAAAATCTGCCCTAGCTGTGTGACCTTGGGTAAGTCACTTAATCCCGACTACCTTAAAAAAAAAACAACAGCAACAATCCAGTGCTTCCCTTTTGCCTCTCGGATGAAAGTTTGGTTTGATTTTTAAAGCCATTCACAAGCTAGTCCCAAACTGTCTCTCCCGCTTTGTTGGCTACTATTCCTTTCCCCACACTCCAAGGTCCAGACCCACTGGCCTTTTCTCTTCATAAATGATCCTTAATTCTCGGTTTTGGTATTGGCCATCCCCGCCCCCAGGCCTGGAATGCACTCCCTCTTTATTTCTGCCTGACTCTTCAAGACTCAGCTCAAGCTTTCTTGAAGACCCCAACTGTCTGTTCCCAACCTCCCAAACTACCTTGTATTTCTATAACCTTGTATCCATACTTACTGTCTCATCCAAGAGAACATTAACTCTTGAGAGCAGGGATGGGGTGTTTTGGGCTTATCCCCAGGAATTAACATTGTTTCAGCACATGCTTGATACATGATGAAAAATAACCAAGTCAGATCCAGATTTGATCCGTCATGTAAATCATTTCCCTGACTGACAATTTTCTTCTCCATAAAGGGAGACTACTAATACTTAAATTACTTACCTCTCAGATTTGTTATGAAAAAAGTACTTTGGGAATTATCGAGGCCTATAGAAACATAAGATATATCCTTATTTTGAGTCCCCACTGCGTATGAGTTTACACCTTTGTAAAATGGAGGAAGTTGAACCAGGTGGTTGCCAGGGCCTCTTCCAGCTCTATGAACTCCAATTTGTCATTGACGACCATATCGTCTCCACGTCCCTGCTTCCCTGCTACGGCCTACTTCCTCCATCCCTTCCCTACTTTCATTTCCTTCCACACTTCTATTAGGACTCTACATGAGGAGAGATTGCCCCCATACTCAGTAAATAGAAGGTGAAAAGTAGCGTGAGCATTAAAACATTATGATTTTTTTTTTACAATAACAGGAAAAAAACATTTAAGGAAAAATAACAAATTGGAAAATAGGTCTATGATAAAAATTATAAGAAGCTATGAAAATTGCACAGTGCTAAATCTGTTACTTTTGAACTGCTTTTTCCCCTCTTCCTTTTAAAATGTGAACAATTTTCAACAGGAAACAAATGAAATCCCTTGAAAAAATACTCAGCCTCATTAATAATCCGAGACCTGAGTTCTACCTGTATGATCTTGGGCAAGTAACTTAATCCCTGTCATCTTCAGTTTCCTCCAGTGTAAAATGGAGGGATTTTGCTAGATAACCTCCAAGGTCCCTTCTAGCTTTAAATGTATGAAATGTGAATAAAAACAACTCTGTGGTACCATCTCACACCCATAAAATTAGCAAAAAATAATTAAAACCAAGCCAGTGGTGTTATGGAGAAACAGGCACACTCATGCATTACTGGTAGAACTGCAAACCTGTAAAATCCTTTCTGAAGGGCAATTCAACAGGATGAAGTAAAAGTTAGAAAACTGAATATACTTTTTGGCCCAGTAATTCTGTAATTGGGAATACCCCTGAAAGAGTTTTCAGAAATAAGCAAGCCTCCCAAAAGAGCTACTTGTTCAAAGATTTTCATGGTAGCATAATTTATAATTATAAAATACTAGAAGCCATCTAAATTTCCAACAATAAGAGAATGATCAAGTTAATCAGTATACCTGAAGGAAATGAAACACCATGATGAATTAAAATGGACAGATATGAGGAGTACAGAGAAATCTAAAAAGACTTTTGTGAAAAAAAATGCAAAATGAAAAACAAAGTCCACATGAACTCTGATCACTGAAAAGTGGCTGAAAGAAATGAACAAAGAACCCTCACGGATGAAGACATAAAGGGAGAGAAGAAAAAGATGGAATGAAATTTTTTAGTTCAATTTAATTAACTTAAATGCAAGTAGTTACTAAGTAAATTTAATTGTGTTAATGTTCGGTGTTTTGTTTTGGTTTTTTTGGTCAGAGAATTTATATATATTTAAATAGCATTCTACTACAGAACCCTCAGGTCTGGGGCCAGGTCTGTGACAAGAGGTTTAACCTTTCTGTGCCTCAGTTTACTCATCTATAATAGCACACAGTGCCTGGAACACACTAAGTACTTAATAGATGCTTATCTATTTTTCTATCATATGAAGAACTTCAATTCATCTCCATAAATATATCTTAGGCACCTAGCACTTGCAGAGCACTGGAATGTGTCTTGGGGGGTGGGGGAGATACAACATTTAATCAAGATGTGAATCTTAGAGTCCTATCAGGGGAAATCATACAACTACAGATAAGTATAATATTGTATAACATTAAGTGCTTCAGAGAGGTAGGGCAACAAGTATCCATTACTGGGGAGACAGAAACACAAAACAGCCCAACCCCTCAGGGAGCTTACAGTCTGATGAACAGGAATAGATAGACTCATGCAAGTTGACTTTGGGTGGGGAGGTGCTTCAAATGGGGAAGGGCTGTCATTCCATTTTTCAGAAGAGGGGAAGTGATCTGCAGGAGGTCAAGATAGGCATGCCCCAATCCCTTCCGTCTGATTATACCTTCCCTTTGGTTACTCAGTGAGGAGATTCTGTGACTCAACACTGGCCTGATGACCTTATGACTGACTGAAAGTCCTGGGTTCCAGGCCCAGCTCTATGGCTAGCTGCCTGTGCCAATTCCCCTCATCTAGCCTCAGGCATGCATGGAGTAGTAGAAAGAATAACGGATTTGGATTCCAGAGAGCCTGAGATCAAATCCAGCTCTGACATTCACTACTTTCTCTGGGCCTCAGTTTCCCTAACTTTAAAGTCCCTTTGAGCTCTTAGTTTTCATAGAAGGGTTATCAAACTGGCCAGCTAGGGAGCAACTGGGTGGCACAATGGATAGAGTCAAGAAGACCCAAGTTCAAGTCTGACCTCAGACATACTAGCTGTGTGACCCTGGGCTTCACTTCATCCTGTTTGCCTCAGTTTCCTCATCTGTAAAATGAACTAGAGAAGGAAATAGCAAATCACTCCAGTACCTTTGCAAGAAAAGCCCAAGTGGGATCATAAACAGTTGGACATGACTAAATAACAACAGTAGTAGAGCAGTAGTTGTAGTCACCTCCTAATGATCTATGAGCTCAGTTCCTCACCTGGTGGATGGTAAACCTCTTTGCAATCAGGAAACCTGGGTCTGAAATGCATTTCTTATTTTGCTGCCTATGTGACCCTGAGAAAATCACCTGATTCTGTTGGGATCTCTGAAAGGATCAGGGTCCCATCCGTGAGGACCATCAGATGAGAGAGCTACAGATAAAAGGGTCTTCAGAGATCATCTAACCAAGTTTTCTGGGATCCCTGGGGTCCCTGAGACCCTTTCAGAGAGTCCAAGAGGTCAAAACTTTTTTACATAATAATAGTAAGACATTTTAATTTCCAATATGATATTGATAGATATGACCCGCATAAACAAAAGCTCTTGGGGAGGGGTCCTCAATAATTTTAAGAATGTAAAGGAGTCATGTGACCAAAAAATTTGAGAATTCTAAACCGATCCCCTCCTTTTCTAGAGGAGGAAACTGAGGCCTATTGTCACACTGTATCACAGTCAGGAGTTGAATCCAGATCCTGAGACTCCAGAATTAGTTTCCTTTCTACTGAACCCAGATCTCTAACGCTTCTTCTAAGGCCTAAAGGCTCCAATGAGAGGAGGGGCCAAATCCTACATTATTTAGCAGGAGATTATAACAAACATCTTCACATTGTCTTCCTGTCCTGACCTGTCTTTAATCTGCTGTATCAAGGCTTCCTCTCCTCCTAGTCTCCAGTTCCTCCTTCCTGGCCTTGGGGACACCCCTACCCCCCAGACTTCCTGCCTCTCCCATTCTGCCCATGCCTTGCTTGCCCTCCAGAGCTCCTGGAAGGACAGGAGAGGAGCCTGGGTAACAGAAGAGAGTAAGTTGATGGGGTGGGAGGGGAAGCTAAGTCTTGGTAGTGAAGGGGCTACATCCAACATAGTTGCTAAATGTCCTATAATTATCTTATTTGTGTGAGTGAAGACTCAAGGCTCTGTACTTGGCTATTTTCATCACATTTGCTAAAATACAATCACAAAGCAAAATTGAGAGGGAGACAGAGAGAGACTTGGGGTATTTTGCCCCCTCAATGGTAAGAAGGCTAGCACTTCCCTCCAGGACACATGCCATAAGCACCCATACTGCCTATAACTAGCACCCCAAAAATCCACTTCTGTTTGTGTTTCTAGGCCCCATGAATCAGACTCTTTCCCAGAAAGCCCCTGGAGCTAAGAGTACAACTCTGAGACAACTCAAAAACCTCCAGTTAAAAAAATAAAAACTGGGAAGGAAGGAGAAGAACCACTGAAAGACCACTGAACCTGAAGTCAAAAGATCTAGGTTCAAACTCTGGTTCTGCCATTTAACTCATAGTCTGCCTTATTCCTCAGTTTTCCCACCTGTAAAGTAAGCAAGAGGACTAGATTATCTCTAAGGCCAAAAAATCAAAGATCCAGAGGGAAAGAACCTTAGAGGTCATCTGGTCATTCAATCAACAAGCATTTATTAAGCACCTAATGGATGCCAAGCATTGTGGTAGCTACTGAGGAAACTGAGGCTCTCAACCCTCTCATTTTACACATGAGTAAACTTAGGCCCAGAAGGATAAAATTACTTGCCCAAGACAACGTAGGTAGTAAGCACCACAGCTGGAACTCAAACTCAGGTCCTCTGCCTCTATTTTCTTACTGTGCCAGCTCTAAGACCTGTGGTGGTACTAGAAAGTCTTCTTCTTGGTTTCAATAAATTGATTTCAGAAAGACCAGATGGCATGGCTAGGGAGCAGTTCGTTTGAAAAAATCTGAGGGTTTCAGGGATCACAAGCTTGATATGAAAATATTTCATGACATCATAGTATCCAAGAAAGTTAATTCTGAAGTCAATTGCCCAGATTGCTGGATTTTGGAGTCAGTCAGTCACTCATCGAACATTTGCCATCCTCTGCCCTGGCCTGACTGCTTTCAGAAGACTGCTCACTTCTGGACACCCTGTTTTAGGAAGGACATTGGACAGCAGCAGAATGTCCAGAGGAAGGAAATCAGGGTGCTACAGGACTAATGTTTATGATAAAGGATGATCAGTTGAATAAATTTCAGACATTTACCCTGGAGAGGACATTATAGTTGACTTTCAGAATTTATCGGGAGAAAAAAAGACTCAGGCAAGGCATGGCAAGTGTCTGTAGGTATCTGCATATTTGTTGAATGACAGAGGGTTGAGACTTGTTCTGCTTGGGCCTAGAGGGTAACCTGTAAGGGATGGCTTCCCCAAAATGAGAGGAATTATCTCAAAGTGGGATGGGCTACCTCAAGAGGGAATGGGGTGCCCATCAGTGGAGGTCCCTGAAAAAAGGACAGATGCTCACTTGTTGGGTGTGATGCAGCCCTGGAGATCCTTTATGCCAGGAATGGGTTGGACTCCAGACCCCCTGAGGTCCCTCCTAATTCTGAAATTCTATGATCCTGTGAAAACTTAGCTTCAAGTCCAAGTCCCAGCTTAATTTCTTTAGGTCTCTGTGTCTTCCTTTGCAAAAATGGGAACATCTAGATAGATCTCTCAATGCATAGGGAAGAAAAGGGTACAAATGTATGATGGTATGATGGTATAATCATGAGGACGATGGTGACAATGAGAACTGACTCTGGGCAGGGCTTGCTGGTAGCCAGAGCACTGCAGAGAATATCTCCCCTAGTGAAAAAGGAAAGTGCATGGAATAGGGGATAGAGCACTGGATGGGGAGTCATGGAGACCTGATATTTACCAGCTTGCTTTGTATGTATTTGTTGACCTGCTGTCTCCCATTTCAGAAGTAAGCTCCTGGAAGTCAGGGACGTCTTTTGCTTCTTTTTGTATTTCCAAGGCTTAGGATAGAGCCTGGCACATAGTAGGCACTTAATCAATGTTTACTGACCAAAAAGCTGCCTGGCTTTGGTTCCACAGGCGGAGGCTTCTAGCAATGAGAAGCCATTGTTGGCTTAAAATCTACTTTGATAACAATAGTCCCAATTCTCCAGCCTGAGGGTTACAAAGTGCTTCTCTCCCAACAGCCAAGTGTGACAGACCATGCTAGGATTATTACTTCCATTTTACAGAAGGGGAAACCGAAGCCCCCAAAAGAGGAGGTGACTTGGCTAGGGTCGATTCGAACCCTGCTCCTCCTCACTCCAAACCCACCAGATATTCTCAATGTGGTTCCAGTAGAACTGACATCAGGGATAGCTCCGGGCCCTGACTCGAGGGGAGAGAGGACCCTGGCTTGTGGGGAGCGCCCTGGTCCTCCAGGACTGACCCAGGCCCCTCCCTTCCTCCAGCCCCGAGCCCATCCGCTCCCACATCCACCCCCACTCGCCGGGCCTCGGATCCCCGGACTCGAGTGCTGCCAGCAGCCGAGGAAGGCCGCCCCTGGGCGGCCCAGGCCCAGGCCAACGCTGGCCTCCGCGAGTGCCTCGGCGTTCCAGCAGGAAGAGGAGCAGCGGAAGAAAGGAAGGGCGGCCGAAGGAACAGCCAGGGATTTCTCGATCGCTCTCCCACCCTGGGCCTGGGGCCCCAAGCCATCCCCTCCCCCAGCGGCCGTTCGCGAGAGTTTGCAAATCACAGCTTGGAGATAGAGCTGCCCCCCCACCCCGACTCGCTTCACCCCATAGCTCCCCAAGTTTCAGAGGAAGAAGAGAAATCTCCCCCAAAGCCTTCCCAGCCTCGTCCTTCCCCCGTGCCGGGCCCCCCAGCCCCCACCCCAGTCAGGCTCAGCAATAACTTTGAAACTTCTCGGGCATTTAGGGCAAGAGGAGTGGGGATGGCGCAGGGGTGGGGTGGGTGGGGGGGTCAGCCCTTTCCCCGAGGGGGAGGGGACATACCAAGTCTTTCTTTCCCCCGGGACCCCGCGAAGAGCCGCCCCGCCCCATTGCCCCCCACCCCCACCCCAATCCGGGCTCCCTGGGCCGAAGGTGCCTCCACCCCTCCCCGCCTGGCCCCTCGGGGCCGCACCCCGCCTCCTGCTTCGATTTCCACCCCCACCCCCCAGCAGGCTGCCGCCACCGCCCCCAAACTAGGCCCCCCCCGCCCCACCGGACCCCACCCGGGTGTATTCGGTGTTTGGTTAAGGGGAGAAAAGCCTACACGACTCACCTTTCCTCGCTTGGCAGTCCCCCCACCGTGCCTACAGCGGGCCTTGATAAGTGGTATAGTATTACTAGAGATATGATTATATCATTATTATTAGTAATAATAAGAGTAAATGCTATTTAATTATCGAAGGAAGCATTTTGCTCCTGGAACTGCTGCCCAGCAGCTCCCTCCATGTGGCCGCCTAGCCCTTTACTTTCATTTCCACGGCTCTCGCTCCTCGCTCGCTCGCTCTCTCTTGTCCCTCTCTCTGTCTCCCCTCTCTTATTCTTTCTGTGTCTGGATCAGAGCAGCCCCAACTGGAGAAAATGCTTCCCTGCAATTTCTCCCTGCGCCCTGGAGGGGCCCAGTCAGCCTTACTGCCGGCCCTGGGGAATGTTCGAAGAGCACATCAGAGAACCTGGGTCTGTGGTGCCCTTCGGTGGGCTTGGAGGCAAAGGTTGGGGAGATTTCCCTTTCTGATTCAACGAAAGTGAAGACCATTTCTTTTCTTTTACGTTTTCTTTTTAAAGGCACAGAGGTTTTTAATGGGATTTCCTTTCCAACACCTCTGAATTTCAGACCTGAAGTTTACCGAAACGTTCCCATTCTCCCCAAATAGCTACAGGGGTTCTTAACCTTTTCTGTGGCCTGGGCCCCTAGGGCGTGAAACCTTAAGGATCCCTTCTCAGAATGAGGTTTTTTAAAATAAACATACTTAAAATTAGAAAGCAAACCTATCATCTAATAAAAATGTAAATTTCCCCCAGTCAAGTTGACCCCAGATTAGGGACCCCTGCTGTAAGCACCCCAGGGGTCAGAGTCCACATGGACATTTACTGCAGCTCCCTATTTTTTTACAGGTAAAGAAACAAGTCTAGACAGAGGAAGGCCCTGGAACCTAAGAGCTGCCATGTGTATCTAGTTCTATTCAACAAACATTTATTTAGTGCCAATTAAAGTAAACAGTCTATTGTTTTTGGTGGAGTTTGACAAAAGGTGTGTGTGTATGTGTGTGTGTGGGGGGGGGTGTAGTCCAAGGAAAGTATGTGCCGATTTTCTTTTCTTTTCTTTTCTTTTCTTTTTTTTTTTTTTGAGTTGTGAATCAGTCCAGCCATTCTGGAAAGTAATGTGGAAGTCAGGAAACTGTGCATATCTTTATACCAATCAGTACCACTTGAAGGCTTATACCTGAAAGAGATCAAAGAAAAAAGAAAATGACTCATATGCACAAAATATCTGTAACAGTCCTTTTATATTATAGCAAAGAATTGGAAATTAAGGGGTGCCTATCCATCAGGGAATGGCTAAACAAATTATGATGTGTGCATGCATACATATATATGTGTGTGTGTGCATGTGCATGCGTACTATATATATATATAAAACCATATAATACTATGAAATATTCTTTCAATATAAGCAATGACAACAGGGATGATTTCAGTGAAACTGAACTTGTCTTAACAAATGCAAAGTGAAATGAACAGAACCAGAACAATTTACATAATAACAACATTGTAAAGACAAACTTTGAAAGCCTGAAGAACCCTGAGTGAAGCTAAGACCAGACCATTCCAAAGGACCAAGGGTAAACTATAGGGTAGCCACCCCCAAGGCAGGAGGGGATGGCCTCAGGATACAGACTGAGACCTACATTAAGTTTCGAACACAGTCCATTGGGGAATATGCTTTGCTTGATTATGCATGTTTGGTACAAGGATTTTTTCCTCTTTTTCTTTTTTTAATGGGAGGATGGGGAAGGAGAGAAAATAGATTTTTGTTCATTCAAAAAATTAAATGTAAAAAATACCTATTAGAGAGCTGAAGGAAAGAATAAGGACAGTTTTGAAAGTTAAATGTTAAATTTGTCATTATATGTTAAAAGAAAAGTGAGACTCATATAACAGAGATATATGTATTATGATATTTTTTGGATATATGGAAATGCCCCCCCTTTGGGGGCAAGAAGCGTTAAATTCAGAATAAAAATAAACATTTTCAAAACACCTATTAAATACAAGTCACTAAGAGTCCACAGAAATGGCAACCTTTTTTTGGGATGAGATTATATTCTTCTGAGAAGACACAGCAATGAACAAGCACTGTTCAGAGTACAGAGACAAGAAAGCAATCTCTACTCTCAAGGAGTTTATATTTTCTGAAATGAAACAATGTATGCACACATACATACTTATATATTATAAACACATCCTATGGATTTAGGGAGGTCTTGGGGAAGAATTTCCTTACCAAAAATCATCAGCACCTTTTCTGAAAGTTGTGCTCAGAGAGTTGCTTGGGACACTGAGAAATTAAGTGACTTGCCCAGGGTCACTCCACCAGAGACTAGGTTTATCCCCAGACTTTCCCTGACTCTAGTCTGGGATCATTATTTATTCTGCCCCTGAGGCTTTTCATGAGCATAAGTTTGTACTGAGTGTATACACAGCTGGGAGATAAAGGAAGTTTATTCAAACTCACACCAAGTCATTTTAAAGAGGACTAATCCATGAGCTTTGATTAAATGAGGATAACGAGTCTGGGGCCAGAGCCCATTTTTATGGGTGACAAAGGCAAGTTAATGAAGTGACTTGCCCAAGGTCACATAGGTTATAAATAGCAAACCCAGGATATGAACTGGACTCTTCTAACTCCATTTCTAGTAGTCTTTCTTTAAAAAAAAAAAAAAAAAAAGGTCATTCTGAACTTTGTTGTTCAGTTGTGTCTGACCTTTGTGGCCCATGGACCATAGCTGTCCATGGGGTTTTCTTGGCAAAGATAATGGAGTGGTTTGCCATTTCCTTCTCTAGCTCATGTTACAGATGAGGAAACTGAGGCAAACAGATGTTAAGTGATCACACAGCTAGTAAGTGTCTGAGGCTGGATTATTCCATGTACTATACCAGAATTGCTATACAGCTCTTTTTGCACTACACACACACACACACACACACACACACACACACACACACACACACCTCCTTTTCTCCTTTGGTCTCTGTACTTTCAACGTGCTAGTGGTATTGCTGGCTCAAAGTCATAGTTTAGTGACTTTTGGGGACATAATTCTGAATTATTTTCTAGGCTAGCTGGACCTATTCACTACCACACATACATTAGTCAACCTGTTTTCCCACAGTCACTCAAATAATTCTTATTTTCCTTTTTCCCCATCTTTGCCAATCTGATGCATGTAAGATATAACCTCAGAGTTGCTTTAATTTTCGTTTTTCTAATTATTAGTGATTTGAACCAATTTTGAAAATATGATTGTGGATAGCCTAGATTTCTTCTTGTGAAAATTGACAGTTTATATCTTTCTGATGCTTTTTCCACCGCACAATACTATCTCTCATGTCCTTTCTTGGGACTTTAGCTAAAGAACCCCTACAATTCCTTGAGAAGGTCCTCTTAACCCTTACTCTATCTACTCACAGGATCATAAAATAATAGTAATAACAAGAGCTAGAATTTGTTATAGAACTTCAAGGTTCACAAAATATTTGACACAGGTTAGCCCATTTAATTCAACAACGCTTTGACTTTGGTGCTATTTTCATGCTCATTTTATATATGACGAAACTGAGGCTGACACAGGTTAAGTAACTTCTCAGGATAAGCATCTGAAGCTAAGTTTGAGTTTAGGTCTTCCTGCCTCCAGGCTCAATGCGGTATCCATTGTGCCACCAGCTGCTCTAAGGATACAAAACGAAATAACTATTAATCACTTAGAATGAATAGTTTGGATGACCCTGACCTATCTGGCAGGGCATGATGGGTATTGAAAGAAACATATTTATTCCAATCTAAAGTGCAAGGGACTTCCCCTTGAGGGGCAAGGAATATATTGAAGGAAAAGATCTGAGCCCCTGGTAGGTCCTCCTGTGTGCCAGGCTAAGAGCTGAGAATGTGCTTGAACAGCCCCCAAGTATGTTGGCTGGGAAGTCTCACAAAAGTGTACTGACATTCCCTTCAATTTCCTTCAATTCCTGCCCCAGAAGCAGCGGCTAATTCCATCAGATGTCAGTATCAGCCCTATGAACCAAGAGTTAGCAAGCAGCAGCTTTAAGAGATGCAGAAAGAATTCATAGCCCCAGAGGAAACAAGATGTATACTAGGAGTATATTCCCTTTCCTATAGGCATCATGGGAATATGTGGGAGAAAGTACCCACATGCGTGAGTATTGTGTAAGGGGGAGGGGTTTCCCCAATACCTACCTTGTTGTTTGTTCTTAATTAGAAGCTTTGCTATTTGATTTGTGCTCTCTTCATGGAGAATGACACCTCCAAATACCATGCTGTATTACCACCAACAAATATAGCAGTTCACATGTTCATCCTCATTAAAGGCATTTGACAACATGGCTGAAAAGCATGGGAGCAAGCACAGCCCTGTTTCACTCCATTGGTGACTGGGAAGGCACAAGAGCATTGTCCACTATCCAGAACCTGGACAAACATGCCATCATGAAATTGACGAACAATATTGATGAACTTCTCTAGGCAACCAAATTTTGACATAATTTTCCATAAACCCTCACAACTAACAGTGTCAAAGACCTTGGTCAGATCTATAAATGTTGTATATGGACCTCTGTCCATTTCTCTTGGAGTTGTTGGGCAATAAACACCATATCGACTGTTCCTTGGCCCTCTCTGAAGCCACACTGGCTCTCAGGTATATGACCATCTTCCAGCTGAAGGATCAGCCTATTAAGGAAGACTCTAGGAAGAATTTTGCCTATGTCAACTACCACACTGATGGTAAGTTCTTCAATGTGAAAAGGCTACAAGCCAAGACCAAAGTGGAGCAAGTGTTGGTGCATGATTTTCTGTTTGCAGATAATTATGCACTCAATTCAGCCTCTGAAGCTGAGATGAAACAAAGTATGGATCAATTTCTCTGCTGCCTGTGCTAAAGGCCTAATAATTAACACCAAGAAAACACAGGTGCTCCATCAGCCAACACCACACCATCCATACATGGAACCATCATACCTACATACATCATACATGGAACAGCAAATGGAGAAGTTTTGAATGCTGTGGATAAGTTCACTTACCTTGGTAGTATACTTTCCGGAGATGTACACACTGACAATGAGGTTGATGCATGCATTGCCAGAGCTAGCTCAGTGTTTGGGAGGCTCTGAAGAAAAGTTTGGGAGAGAAGAGGTATTGGACTGGCTACCAAACTGAAAGTCTACAGAGCCATTGTGCTGACCTCATTGTTGTATGCCTGAAACATGGACAGTCTACCAGCACCATGCCAGGAAACTTAATCACTTCCATTTGAAGTATACTGGGAATATTCTAAGGATCACCTGGCAGGTGATCACTGAAGTCCTTGCTCAAGCTTTCAAACTATGCTTCAGAGAGTGCAACTCCAATGGGCTGGTCATGTTGTTCAAATGCAAAATATACCCTTGCCAGAAAGACTGTTTTATGGAGAACTCACATGGGGCAGGAGATCATATGGTGGCCAGAAGAAGCGATAGAAGGACACTCTCAAGGTCTCTCTCAAGAACTTTGGATTTGATTGTGCAACATGGGAGACACTGGCACAGGACCGCTCAGCATGGTGTGCCCACATCAGAAAGGGTGCTGTGATCTATGAGCAAAGCAGAACTGAGACAGCACAAAGTAAATATAGGATGTTCAGATTTGGAATATCCACCCAAAATATACATATGGACTATCTGTGCCCAACCTATGGTAGAGCATTCCAAGTTCATATTGGTCTGATGAGCCACAGTTGGACCCACTGAAACTTCACTTTATCATCGTGATGTCATTTTGGTCCTCTTTGAAAACAAAGGACAACAACCATAGCAGTTCACAATTCTAATGTACTCTGTGGTTTACAAAGTGTACCTATAGCCCAGTGTCTTCTCCCTCCTCAAATGCTCTGGAGAAATTTCCCTGGGCCTTTATTTTGTGCCATCACTCCCCACTTTGTATTAACTTACCTATATATAGGAGCCTATGCCATATCCCTGCCCTGCCCTCCCCCACTTCACGTGTGTATTGCATAACAAAATGGCTCTATTGGGGATTTAAGTTTATTATAATCTTTATGTAATCTGTCATCTTTTATAATTATGATTATTAAGTAATAACTTTATAGTTTACTATAATTATATCAAACCATCATAGTTTAATATAATTATAATCCAGCTCCTCTTCTTCCCCATATATAACATTTATGTCCCCTCTTCAGCCTTTGACCTAGTTCTGTCCTCTCTGCCTGGAATCCCCTTCCTTCTTACCTCCACCTCTTGGAGTTCATGGTTTCATTCAAAACTCAGCTCCAGGGCCTCCTGCATAAGGACTTTCCCAAACTTCCCCCCTGCCAACCCCACCTCTGTCCCAGCTGTCAATGACTTTCTTTCCAAGATTACCTCCTATCTACTTTCTTTATATGTGCTTTGTGTATACCTTTGTGTAATTTGTACATCCATGCATATATATCTATGCTGTGTGTACATTTCTATGTGAACATATTTTCTACCCCATTAGAATATAAATTCCTTGAAGACAAAAACTATTTTTTTTTGTTCTTATATCTCCAGCACCTGGTACCCTACTTGATACATAAATATTGGTTTGGCTCCAGCCTATTTTTTCAGACTGATTTATTATTCTTTCCATGCTCTCCATGTTCCAGATCAAATGACTAGTTTGTTGTTTCCACATTCTGTGTCGAAGAAAAATATTAATTGTCTACTCTGTATAGGGGGCAGATCTAATGGAAACAATTTAAATTGATTTGTCATTACTCTATATTCAAGAGTTTTTAGCTAAGAAAGAGAAGTCTCTAAACTAAAATAATCCCTCCTTCTCCCCTACTCCCTCACTGCCATAATCTCAGACTTCTCCTTCAATCCCTAAACAATTTGAGATAACGTTAGTAGTAATCTTGAACAAGGAAAAGTCAGAATGTGTTCGAAGACAGTTTGGGGGGATCATTCTAGAATAGTAGTAACTTAATCTTCACGTGGGACTACTCAATTCCTTTCTTGACTAACCTCCCCATCGCTCCCCCACAAGGATTCAGAGGGTCTCTTCCCTCAAAAACAGGATGTTGTTTTTTTATTTTTACTTTCAAATTTATTTACTTATTTATTTTCAATTTTCAACAATCACTTCCATAAGTTTTAAATTTTCTCCCCCTTCCTTCCCAATATGGCATGCAATCTCATATGGGCTCTAAAAATACATTCTTATTAAATATATTTTCACATTAGTCATGTTGCACAGAAGGATTAAAACAAATGGAAGAAAACATGGGTAAAACTAAACAAAACCAAATATAACAAAATAGAAAATAGTCTGCTTCATTCTGTGTTCGGACTCCATAGTTCTTTCTCTGGATGTGAATGGCATTTTGCATCATGAGTCCTTTGGAAATGTTTTAGGTCCTTGCCTTACTGTGGAGGACTAAGTCTCTCAAAAACAGTCCTTGCACACTGTGGTTGTTATGGTGTATATTGCTCTCCTGTTTCTGCTCACTTCACTCAGCATCAGTTCATGTAAGTCTATCCAGGTATTTCTGAAGTCCTCCTGTTCATCTTTCTTATAGCACAATAGTATTCCATTACATTCATCTACCACACCTTGCCTTGATTTCCAGTTCTTGGCCATCACAAAAAGAGCTGCTATAAACATTTTTGTACATGTGGGTCCTTTTCCCAAAATATCTTTTTTTTTATGAAAAAAGACAGCATTTCCCTTGAGTGGCTCATAGTCTTGCTTCAAAAGATAGGGAAGGCAAAGATCCTATTAAGACAAAATGTTTTTATCCATCTACTTTAATATTATTTCTCAGTATTTTCAGTTGATATGCATACTCTTTGATCTAGTAATAGTTTGGTGAGATCTATACTCCAAAGAGATCAAAGAGAAAAAGAAAATTATGTATGTATGCATTTATGCATGTATATACATATATGTGTGTGTATGTTTGCCAAGAAATATTGATAGCTCTTTTTTGTGGTGACAGAGAATTGGAAACTGAGGGTATGTTCATCAATTAAGGAATGTCTGAATATATGGTACATGTTATGATATATGATGTGTTTGTCCTTTGTTGCTGAAGAAGACCATGCCATCAGAGAAATAATGACATGATTTGCATTTGACTTTGTTTTGAGTGAGGGAGGGCTGTGCAGGTCACCAGCCTCACTTCTCCTCCAGAGCCATCTGAATCCAGTGACTGACCCAGGATGAGGCAATTGGGGTTAAGTGACTTGCCCAAGGTCACACAGCTAGTGAGTGTCAAAGGTCTGAGGTGAGATTTGAACTGAGGTCCTCCTGACTCCTGCACTGGTGCTCTACCCACTGCACCACCTACCTTCCCCATGATTGTAATAGAATACTATTGTACTGTAAGAAATGATGAAGGGGGTGGTTTCAGAAAAATCTGGGAAGATATATATGAATTGATGCAAAGCAAAGTGGGCAGAACCAAGAAAACATTGTACATAGTAACAACATTGTAGCAATGACCAACTGTGAAACTTAGCAAGATAGCAACTCTGATTAATACAATAAATCACAACAGTTCCAAAGAACTCATGATGAAAAATGTTATCCACCTTCAGATAAAGAATGTGTGGACTCTGCATGCAGATTGAAGTCTATTTTTTTCCTCTTTATTTTTCTTGCTTTTTCCCCTGCAACATGGCTAATGTGGAAATACATTTTATATGATTTCATAGGTACAATGAGCATCACATTCCTTGCCTGGGGGGGTGTGGATAAAGGGAGAGAATTCAGAACTGAAAAAACCATTTTTAGTTGAACTTCAAGGGGGATTTTAATATGCTTTGATCCCTGTTTCCATGTCTTTTTCCATAGGGTATTCCCATTCCTGGAATGCTATATCTCACTTTGGCTTCTTGGAATCCTCAGTTCCCTTCAAGATCCTTCCACAGTGCCACATCTTTTAAGAAGTCTTTTCTGGTTCCCCCACTTATTAGTGTCCCCCAACCTCTAACTAATTTTTATTTATTTTATATGTAACTCAACCCCCCCAAAGTGGGATGAGCGGGATCAGTCCAATGTTGTCTGCTATATGTAAAGGGAGAATATGACTTCTGATTAACTGAGAGGACGCTGTGCTCGATGATTCATACCTGTATGAGATACTTACTGAGTTGTTTCCTGATACTCTTGGGATATGGACCAAGGACATTCCAGAGAATGTCTTTCTTTTTTTTTTCTTTCCTTCCAGAGAAGAGAAAAAGAGACTTTGGAATGGAAGTTATACATGGGAGGTTGGCCCCATTATATTTGAAATTCTAGAGACTGCTAGAATGGACCTCCTCTGATTGAAGATGTTCATCCATTCTCTTGGTTTGAGCTGAGATCTTAATTCAATCCCAACTGAAGAGATGGTTCATTTTTTGTATATTCTTTGGCATATTCTAAACTGTAAAACTTTTCTGATTTCTGTTTTCTTGGATAAATGGGTTGCTTTCCTATTCATTATTTGTGGTGGTCATTTGTGTAACTAGCATCTATCAGGAAAGCACTAGACTCTCCCCTTTAAGAGGCTTTCTTTCTGAATCCAGACTCTTACTCCTAGATTAGAGATATCTGAGAGGGGCAGACAGATATAATTCTAGCCAATATCACTCCTCAACACTGAAGAAAACAACATGAACGTGCAGCCTCAGCCTGCCTGGCCCTTTCCATCCTTGGCTCTCTTCAGTCTTGCTAGATCATGTTTTTTCCTCTTGGTGACCTATGGTTTTTTCTCTGTAGAATGTAAGCTTTCTAGAGGGCAGGGATGGTTTCCTTTTTTGTCTTCCTCTTCCCAGTGCCCAATACAGCCCTTGGCACACTTAGCATTCTGATAAACTCAAGTTGACTTAAGTATACTAGTATCTACTTGAATGAGATGCTGTTATGGCCAGTGCCAGGTTCAAATAACACACACACACACACACACACACACACACACACACACACACACATCCCCTGGTCCTCAAGCAGCTTACAACCCATCGTATCTCCCTGACATTCGGATATCTCTTAGGATAAGGTGAGTAGATTAAATACATTTGGTGGGCCAGAAAAACTATAGAACTTGTTTGCAAAACTACCTATAATCATAATAATAGTGAACATTTATATGGCTTTTGCTGTGTACCAGGCACCATACTAGATGCTTTACAATTATCTCATTTGATCCTTACAACAATCATGGGAAGTAAAGACTATTATTTCCATTTTACAAATCAAGAAACTCAGTCAAACAGGGTTAAATGCCCTTGATCACACAGTTAGTGGTGTCAAAGTTCGTACTTGAACCCAGGTCTTCCTCAATCCAAGTCCAACCAACCAATCAACACTCGTGTGTGTTTCATCTTTTGTTGCCAAAGAAGACCATGCCATCAGAGAAATGATGACATGACTTGCACTTGACTTTGTTTTGAGTGAGGGAGGGCTGTGCAGGTCACCAGCCTTACTTCTTCTCCAGAACCATCTGAATCCAGTGACCAGATAGTCATCAGGATGACTGGAGATGAACCAGGATGTTAACTGCCCCACTCTCCTATTCTGTTTCAGGACATATGAGAAGCTAGTGATAAAAAAGATGCAAGGTAAACTTAGTCCCTGTCCTCCGGGAGGATATATCACAGAGACAAATGTGTGTGGACAGATGCGGGGAGAGGGGAGAGGAAATGGGGGAGAAAGAGAGAGAGAGATCAAGAGACAGAGAGACAGAGAAAGCAAGAGAAGAGGAAAGGAGAGGAGAGGAAGGGAGAAATTCATAAAGAATTCTATATATAGACATGTATACATACATGATGTACATGCATATACACATATAGCACATGTCTATATGTAATCACTGCATCATGGAGCCCCGTAAATTAAACTATTCAATGAAAATATTTTATTTAATTCATTTATGTATTTCTCTTTGCTAAGAAAAAAATAAATCCATATTAAAAATTATACTTAAAATAGTTACATAAGTACTCCATGAAATATGTATAATCCTAAAAAATTAAGGCAATAGAAGCTAATCAGTGTGATTGTCTGTTGCTCTTGGAGTTAACTATGTCACTGAAGGTTTTAGGGCCAGAAGCAAGGCAATTTTTCCTTTTTCTTTTGCTGGAATGGTTTCTGCTAAAAGCAATTCAAAGAGCCCTAAAAGATGAGGTCTTCCCAAGTGATTCTCCAGCTAATAAATCTCCTTTAAAAGACTTCCTTTGGCATTTTAACTCAAAAGTTTTTCATTCAGAAAAAAGAGGGAGTTGGCTCATTTTCTAGTTCTGCATGTTTTGCCTTTAAATGTTGAAAGAATTTGCTGGCTGGTTTTGCCCATGGGCCCTCCAAGGGCTGGTCTTGGTGAACTCCCCTCTGTGACTCAGGCCAAGTAATGCAGATGATTTAGAAATCCCCATCATCAGAGCAAGGGACAAAAATGAATTTGTGCAGCTCAGGCAGACAATATCATTCAGCTTCATTTTTTGTTGAGTGGTGGAATGGAGATAAATTTGAAATTTTTGAGTCATTATTATTTTTAAAACCAAGAGGAAGGGTCTCTCCTATTTTCTCTCTGCTCACTTTAAAAGCTCCAGTCATGTTAACAGTGGCATTTCTGGTTATCCCAAGAATATACTAGATAAACTTTTCTGATCCAAATACCTGACTTAAGGCAGTGAAAACCACAGTGTCTCCCTGGCACAGCTCTTAGCCACAGAGTCTGGCACATACAGTGACTGACAGAGGGGCACAGCTTTTGGCATATTCAACAAGTGACCTTTCCCAGTCAAAGTTCCAAGAGCTTGATTGGGAGCTGAGGCATCTTTCACTTTATCTTTCAAGAGTTTTGTAAGTGCATGAATAAAGGGAAAGTGACCAAGTGAATACAGGAAGACTTGGGTTAATGATGTCTTTGACCTTCAAGACTTACTAGCTATCTAATCAGATACTGAAAGGTCATCTCTCTTCTCCAATTCTAGCCTCTTTCTCTGAAAAGTGGGGTAAAAATCTTTCTGGACCTTCTAAGAGTCTTAGGAAACTCTAATGATATCAGACTAAGAGTCGGAGGAGATCCCAGAGGCCATGAATCCACTTGGGATCTAAACCAAGAGCCCCTCGACAACATCCTTAAATGCACTCATCCAGGCTTTGCTTAAGACCTCCCCCAGGGAGAAGAAACCCACCGTCTGTTGAAAGGGCCCATTCCACTTCTGGACAGCTCTAGTTGTTAGGAAGCGTTTCCTTATACTGAACCTAAATCTGGCATTATTTAGAATTGGGAGGCACCTTAGAGCTCATCCCGGTAGGATGCCCTCATTGGCATGGGCATGGGCAATATGAGATCATACATATCAAAGTCATTATGAAGGCAGTAATTATCAAAACTATCTGGTTCTGACTAAGAAATAGAAAGATATATGAGTGGAACAGAGCAGACATACAATCTACAGCAGCAAATGAATATAATAACCTTGTATATGATAAGTGCAAAGACTTGAGTTTGGGGATAAGAATTCATTATTTGATAAAAATTGTTGGGAAAAGCAGTCTGGCAGAAATTGGGCATAGACCAATATCTTACCCCATTTACCAAGATAAGATCAAAATAGATGCATGACCCAGATGTAAAGAGAGATATTACAAGAAAATTTGAAAAAACATGGAACATTTTACTTATCAGATTTATGGATAAGCAAACAATTTACGAAGACACAAAGAACAGAATGAGGTGTAAAATGGATAATTTCAATTAAATTTAAAAGGTTTTCTACAAATAAAACCAAATGTAGCCAAGAACAGAAGGAAAGCAGGAAGTTGAAGGGAAAAAATTATAGACAGCTTTTCAGATAAAGGTCTCATGTCTCAAATATGTAAAGAACTTTGTTAAATCTTTAAGAGTATGAGTCATTCCTCAGCTGATAAATGGTCAGAAGATATGAACAGGCAGTTCTCCAATAAAGAAATCAAAACAATTTATAGTCACAGTTTTAAATTATTATTGATTAGAGAAATAGAAATTCAAATATTAACTAAACTCATTGGATCATAGATTTAGAGCTCACAGGGACCTCAGCAGCCATCTAGAGCAATCCTTTCATTTTTTTTTAACAGACAAGAAAACTGAGGCAGATGTGTGGTGACTTGTCCGAGGTCATATAGCTAATAAGTGCCTGGAGTAAGATTTGAACCAGCGCTTTTCTTTCTCCAAGTAGAGAACCCTATCCAGGGCTTAGCACAGCACCTTGAACACAGTTAACACTTACCGTTTTTTGACAATAATGCCACAATCACTATGCCTCTTGAATTCACTAGCTAGGGTGTTTCATCATCTATGGCCCTTATAAATTACTGCAACTGGGAAACTGGAGTTGGATTCTTTCTTTTTACAGATGAGGAAACAAGTCCAGGTAGGAAAATATTCAATGTCACAACACTAGATAGTAACAGAATGACAGACACCAAGAGAAACATATGTGTTGTGGAAAAATGGCTGTGGGCTGGAGTCAGGACAACTGAGCTCAGGGTTTGAGTTCTGGTCTTATTATTAGCTGGTTGACAGGGTGGCTAATTCCTTTCCTGTCTATCTCATAAAGGCTCTGTGAGGATGAAATGAAATATTACATTTAGAAATGGAGAGGACTGTAGAAACCAGTCAGGCACTCCTCATTTTACAAATGAGGAAACTGAGGTCCAGTTTCTTAGACCTTGTCTAAGGTCACATAGGCAATGTGCCAGAGACAATTCTGGAATGTGAGTCCCCACCTCCCAGCCCACCAAGCTATATGTGGTCAATTCTCAGTACCATGGATTCTGAGAAGATGGGGAGGCTCCAGAGGTCATCTACCAGGATGGGGAAGGGCCTCAGACTCATACTGTAAGGGGATTAGTTGAAGGAATTGGGGATGCTCACCCTGGAAAAGACTCAAGAGGGGGGACATGAGGGCCAGAGTTCAAATCTGGCCTCCGACACTTAGTAGCTGCGTGACCCTGGGAAAGTCACTTCACCCTGTTTGCCTCAGTTTCCTCATCTGTAAAATGACAAACCACTCCAGTATCTTTGCCAAGAAAACCCCAAACAGGGTCATGAGTCAGAACCAACCAAGCAACAACACAAATCAGGATTTGATTGCTTTGTTGGTTGTCTAGACTTAATAAAAAGATGGATAAAATGTTAATGATGCAAATTAAACTTAAAAGTGTATCTCAGGTGTGTTGGGTTTTTTCTTCCTCTGGAGAGCCAGTTGTTAACATTTAACAGCCCATCTCTGCTTCCCCCTCATTGGGAGTCTTCAAGCAAAGACAGAGAACCACCTCATGTTTCAATGTCATAGAAGAGATTCTTCTTCAGGCACAGCTTGGTCTCATGGCCTGGGAAGCTTCTTGCAGCTCCCAGAGTCTGTGGTCCTAGGAAGTGAGAGGTTCTATTTGTTCTAAAGCATTCGGAGAACTGCTGAAGATACAGCTACCCTGCCCATTGGTGTGTCCCATGGCTATGTAGAAATAGATGGATCCTTCCCCAAGGGGCCCAGGATGTTACTACCCACTTGAAGACCAGGAAATGCAAACCCTGTAGGTAAAGGGAAAGATATGCCCACCTTGAGAAGAAGTGCTGCCCTCATCATTTAGCCTGGGGACTTCTCTTTGCTTCCCTCCTGGTTCTAAGCCCATTTTGGACCTTTGTTGTTGCTTTGTTAAGTATTCTGTACAATGAAATTGTTTCTGGTCAAGAGCAGAATAAGGGAGACATAGGGAGACATCTGAAACAATGGAAAGAACCGTGATTCTGAAATCAAAGGACCTGAGTTTGAATCTCACTTCTGTTACTATCCATGTAATCCTGAGTAAGTCATGTGATTCCTCTCCTGGTATTTCCTGTAAAATTGGGGGAAAGGGGGTCATACTCCATCAAATTAATCAACAAACATTAATAAATCACTTCTATGTACCAGGTACTGTGCCCAGTATTGAGGGCACAGCAAAAGCATTTCCTACCCTCAAGGAGCTTACATCTCCAACAACATACAAACTGCAAATGCTAGCCATCACAGTACAAAAAAAATCTCTGTCCAAGATCTAGGCAGTGTAAATGACAGGCTTCAGATTGGTGACTTTGGGTAAGCTACTACTACCTCCCTGGGTCTGTGAGGGGGCCAGCCTTGATGGCCTCCAAAGTCTCTTCTGGCTGAAGATCTAGGAGCCTAGAAACAATCAGAGAATGTGACAGTGCTTGAGCATCTTTGTCAAGGACTCATTTCAATCAGTTCAGGTGACTATCCTGTTCCAGAAAACACGTTCCCTCATTTTGGAATGCCTGTAAATACTCGACTAAATAAACCACTCCAATTTACCTTGTTATTGAAGAAAGCCTTGTTGTGTCTGATGGTAATTTTCAAAAGCAAACCCCTCATTTAGGATATTCTCTCCACTCTTCTGTCTCCATGGAAAAGAAACACATGTGAGTGAAATTTTTCTGTAAAGCATTTGCTTGACTGGCCATGTTCCTGACCAGTCGGACCCCATTCAACAGCCCTGGCTTACTTTTATTTTCTCTATTTATTTATTTAGTTTGCAACATTCATTTTTGTAAGATTTTGAATTCCAAATTTTTTCTCCCTTCTTTTCTTCCCTTCCCCCTGCCCAATATGGCAAGAAATCTGATGTAGGTTATACATGTACAATCATATTAAACACATTCCTACATTGTAAAAGAAGAACCAGAGCATAAGGGAAAAAACATGAGAAAGAAAAAAAAGAGAAAATAATCTGCTTCGATCTACATTCACACTCCACAGTCCTTTCTCTGACTGTGGACAGCATTTTCCATCATGAGCCTTTTGGAATTGTCTTGGATCATGGTACTGCTGAGAAGATCTAAGTCTATTATAGTTGACCAGAGCGCAATGTTGTAACAACCCAATTTTTGACAAATCCATCAAGCTCTTTTGTATCTATTTGGTATCACCAGAGTTTGTACGGCTCCACCTCCTTGAGAGCAGGTACTATATTTCTGTCTTTCTTTATTGTTACCACTGATATTTCCAGTGTCTGTTGCAGTCTCTGAAACATAGTAGGTTTAACATTTATTAAGACAAATGTCTTTTTTGAAAATCATCAGTGAACACTTACAATAGTGTAGTATATGAAAATGAACTTCAGTTACATGTAGTTTGTTGGGGTGTTTTGTTTTTTTTAAGTATGTATCAAATGTAACCTACATCAAATGTAACAAAGTAGTAACAAAATTGCCCCTTTTGTTTCTCCTTCATTTCTCACTTTACACATCCTTAGTGTTTTATCAAAGCTTTATCACCACCCAATAACTCACCTGCCTCTCCCTTATAACAAATAAGGAAAACAAATCAATCCCTTGTCCCTAGCTGGCCGTGCACAGGTGGTGTCCATCCCATGTCCGTCACCAAGGGAGGCAGACATCACCGCCAGTCCTCTAAGTTAGAATCAGTCTGTGAATGCCATTCGAGTTCTGAAGTCTTTCAAAGGTTTTTTTCCCCTCTCTTTTCACTATCACTGTAAGTTGTTCACCTGGGTCTCAGTTCACAAGAGTCTTCTCAAATTCCTCCTCATCTGCCCCATTCCTTATTTCTTTTAACAATAATTTCCATCACATCACTATGCCGCCATTTATTCAGTCATCCCCTATCTTTTTTTAAAGTTGTTGCAACAGTTTTGTAGATTTCAGCGCTTTCCTTCTGGTCTTTGCTCCCGTTGGTCTAGGTTTGGTCTTAGTTTGGAATTGATGGGTCAATGGGTCCGTACAACGGTTCAGCGACTCGGGGACGAGGGGATAAAACAGGATTTCAAACTGCTAGCCGGATCCACAGTTCCACCAACAATGTATTAGCGCGCCTCCCCAACAATCGCCATTTTGTCTTGCCACCTCTGCCAGTCTGACTGCCGCAAGATGGAAGCTCGGGGCTGTTTTCATTGGCATCTCCGTACCATTAGCGATCAGGGGCATCATCTTCCCCTGGGTGTCGGCCGGCTCCTTCTGACCACGCCCGCAGCAGCTGCGTTCTCCACGAGGCCCCTCCTCCCAGGCTCCGGGCAGCCCCCTCCCAAGGACGCCCCTGTCCCTGCTTTAAGGAACTGAAGGCACTAGAGGGAGCCCAAGCGCTTGGATTTTGTCCGTCAAATTTTAAATAAAGTTGTTGACAGTCGGCTGTTGCCAGGACCGAAAGCCCAAGGGCGCGTCTCGGGAAGGTAGTCTCCTCGCCCAGCCCACGAGCCAGTTCGAGTCGTGTCGATGATCTCGCGGGAATGGCCGGTTTGCGGCGCGCACGGCTCCATGGGTACTGTAGTCAGAAAGGGGTGCGGCTCCTAGGGCGAGCCGAAGGGACCGAACTACACTTCCCGGCTGCCCCGACGGGTTGGCGGAGAAGACGCCCGGCGGAGAGTGCCTGAGCAAATCAGAGCGCAGGAAAGAAACTGCCGGCTTTCAAAAATTCTCCCTGGCCGCCATCGCCGATCGGCGGCCCCGGGGCGCGGGTGCTGGCTGCGGAGACGGGGCGAGACGCGTGTGAGTGTGCGTTTGTGCGGGGGGCTTGGTGCGCGCCCGAGGAGCGGGAGGGAGGGGGCGAGCGAGGAGGGCGGGCGGCCGTTGGTCACCAGCCTATCGTGACGCCGCGTTACGCCGCCGCCTCCGCCGCCCGCGCGCCCCTCGGCTCCCGCCTTTGATCCCCTCCCCCTTCCCCCCGGCGCGGACCCCCCTTCTCCTCTCCCCCTCCCTCTTCCCGGAGAGAAGCCTTGCGCGTGCGCAGGAGGGCGGCGAGCTCGAGGTCCGAGGCCGCAGCTGCACGAGGCGCCCGTAGCTCGCCCGCCCGCGCACGTAAGTCCGGCGACTCCCGCGGGGCCCCTGCGGGCAGAAGGCGGAGGGAGGAGGGCTGCAGATGGGGAAACTGAGGCCAGGAGGGGAATGGCCTAGCGATTCGGAGCATCACGTGGCTCAGCCCCCCTTTTACAGCCGGGGAAGCTGAGGCCCAGCGCGCAGTAGAGGGGCCGGCCATTCGGGGCCAGAGCCTCGGAGCGGGTGGGGAGAGCTCTGGGCGCAAGGAAGAGACGGAGGCCAGGGAGGACCCCGGCCCGCTGACCCTGTCCCAGGTGGTCACATGGTGTAGAGATCAGCGGGGTAGAGGGGACCCAGTCCCCACCTTGCGCCGGAGAACCTCGGGCCCGCTTAGGAGGCCTGGCCGAGGTCCTGATGTGGGAGGAGACCTCGCAGGGGCCCGTCTGAGCAGGCCTGGCCTCCCCGCAGCGCCCCTGCGGACAGGACCCCCAGCACCTCGGACAGTGCCTTGGGCCGCTCAGCCTCCCAGGAGCTGCGGGAGTAAGAGCGTGCCTGCCCTCCCAGGGTTCATGCCACCCACAGGCAAACTTGGCTCAGGGAAGGTGGCAGCGAGGGAGAAAGGGGCGCCCTGCACGGGGCTGTCTCCTCACCTTGCCCTGAGCCCTGGTGCCCTGTGCCGAGATGGGCTGCTGGGAAGGAACTCTGAGGAGGAGCCCTCAAGATGTGCCACAGGGCTTTAGGTAGAAACCCAGCCCCTGGGACTGGGCAGAACTTGGAGCTGGAAGGGGCCACAGCAAGTGTCTCACAACCAGAAATCAGGCCCTGACAGTGACCTGCTGGTCACTGTTCCATAGCAGGGGCTTGGGATTTGAACACACATCCAATTTTCTCTCTAAAATATAGCTTTCTTTCCACACAGACATGCGAATGTTACTGATTACTTCCGTAATCTGAAGCTTTCTGCTTCAGAATCCAATGTTGCCCTAATTTCCACCCAGGTACTCCAACCTCTCCTGCGCTACCTGACCTACCCTCACCTCAGGATAGACATGTCATTTAAAACCCCCATTGGGTTTCTATTTTGTGTCCCCTAGAGAGGGTGGTACCCCAATACAATAGTTATCTTTCACCAGTCTGTGCCCCCCCCCCCCCATCAGGGCTTTCTACAGGCCTAAGCCCTCAACTTGGGGGTTCTTTCTGGGCTGCCCTGCCCTTGGTGGGGGTGGGGTGGTCTTTGTCCCAGGAGTAGGCCAGCCTATTGTGATGGTAGCTTTTGTGATGTAGGGTCTGCTGTCTCCTAGGAGCCCCTGCTTCCTGCCTTTAGCTCTTGATGGGGATAACTGGTTCTGAGTTTGAACCTTCAGTCTCTAGGTGACAATCCTTTTCTTCCCACCTACCCCTTCCCACCATCCTAGACAAGCCAGTGAAGGCACTGGGTTTCTCCCTGGATGGGTGGCTTTAATCACTCTGCCCCATTTGGGGGAGGGCAGTAGGAGATTGGCCTAGGACAACCAGTCACTAGTCCTGTGTATGTTATGTTCTCCTGGATCTGCAACCTTGCTGACAACTCCAAATTAAGGAAATCCCATGGTTCTGTCCATTTTGTCCCAGCTGGGAGAGTCAGGGGGCAGCAGGAACTGAGGGCCTGGGAGCAAAGGGCAGAGCTTGCCTGCCTTACCCTTCCAGTGGGTCAGGGCAGACAGAACTCCCCTTTGCCCAGGGTTTCAGCCTGTGTAAAAACCTGCTATTTGAGGCACATCTCAGTAGGAGCTGGATGTTCACATCTGGAAGAGGAGCTACTGAAGCCTGCCCCAGCAGACAGACCACTGGCCTGCACATGGGAGCCAAATCTGGATCCCTCCTCCTTTCTTCATTTCCTTACTACCCTGGGGCCTCCATTACATTGCCCCTGAAACAAGGGATTTGGACCCAGTGGCCCTCAAGCTCCCTTGGAGCCCTGGGACCATTTGGGAGGCTTTTCCCTCCATCCATCTAAATGCTCCCTCTGCATCCAGTCACTTGTGACCACCCCCTTTTAACCTTACATGGCATAAGTCTGTAATGTGTCATGAGAACATACATTCCAGCTGCCATGTTGGTGTCTCACCCCTCTTGCCAGACACATATTTTGCCGGCAGGGACCAGCTCTTGCCTGTACTTTGGGTTTTCCCCCAGGATTGTACTCAATATGGTAGGTGCTTAATAAATGTTTGTTGCTTCAGGGAGAGACTGTGTCTTTCATGTTTAACATCCTCCAGCCCCTGCTCTGGGAACAATATGGCCAAAGCCCTGGCGTTGGGATCCTCAAACCTGGGCTTTCTCAGCTGGGACCTGAGACAAGCAAACGCCCTTATTCTTCCTGTTGATCCATGGCTTTAGAGAGGCCCTGTAGATCTCACCAAGGCATTATGGGAATTGTGAAATAGCCAACAAGTGGAATGACTTTGATGATGAGGGATGGTGCCTTTCTCAGCAGCCTGGGGAGGAAACTTAACAAAGCAGCCAAGACCATGGCATCTGAGGATATTGCCAAGCTTGCCGAAAGCCTGGCCAGAACCCAGGTGGGCGGAGGACAGCTCAGCTTCAAAGGCAAAAGCCTCAAACTCAATACGGCAGAAGATGGTGAGACCCTACCCCTCCCCAACCTTCAGCATTATTCCCCCCTTAGCCTTCATGGGATTCCAGGAGGAGCTGGGAGCTAGATATAGCCTAGAATTGGCTTCTTTGGGTTCCCTTTTTCCTTTTCCCCACCTTCACCTTAGGGATGACTGCCAGCCTCGAAGGCCCATTCTCTCCCTGGAAATCTCACCCCAGAGAGAAGCGGTGCTCCTTGGAATGGGTGCTGCCACAGCTTCTTAAGCCCTGGGAAGAATCTAGGGATCAGGTGATGGGCTGAATGAGGGAGTTCCTCACTTATACCAGAGGAACTGGTTTGGGCTTGCCCACAAATCCTGCCTGAGTGACTTGGCAAGGAGGTTTTGAGAAAGGTATGGCAGAGTATTTGATTGGGAATAGCAGTGGCCAGGATCTTTATCGTACCCTTTTCCTTGACTCTGTCTGGCATGCACAGCCTGGAGGATCACCATTTCTAGCAGGGTTGACTTCTGATAGACCCAGGAAAGCAAAGTAGATGAAACCAAGGGCCTGCCAGGGTGGCTTCTTCCTGGCCACAGGCTGGTCAGATGGATGCCAGGGCCACTCCAACCTTTATTTATTCAGCAGAACTTGGGCCTAGTTCCAGACTCTGATACTAATTAACCACATCACATCTCTTCCTTTGTGGCTACTAAGTCAGGCACTTCATCTCAATACCCTAAATTGCCACCTCAGCTTCTTTATCATTTTTTTTTAAATAAGGGGTAATAGGAAAATTTTTTTTTGCATAACATTATGTGTACAGTGACTATCATATTCATGCCTTCTTAATGGTCAGAGGAAAGGCTGGAAGGAGGGAGAGAATTTTGAACTCAAAATAAAATTTAAAAGGGAGTGAGGGGTGGGTGCGAGCCAGCTCCTTGAACCAGACAGGACCATCAGGGTGATCTAATTGAAGCCCAGCCCAGGCTGCTTGAAGGATCTGGCCTGGGCTATGGCTAGCAGACTGCAGGCCTGTTTGTGGCCTTGGGCAAGTCATGTAACCTGGGCTGTTACGTGGACAGTTTGGTTGAAATGCTGAGTGCAGTCCTCAGAGCACTAAGTCATGGGTCCCCCAGAGGTCTCAGAAGCTTCTTTGAGGCTGTCTTCAGTCCAATAAAACTCAGCTTGTTCTTAGCATCCTTTGGCCCAGCAGGGGAGGGATGTCTTGGCCCTCATGACTTCAGGGGAGGCCACCACTGAAAAGACACATCATTCTTGGGTTTCTTGTCATGTCCCTCCCTGTCACAAGCTCAGCTTGGGCACTTGTTTACCTCAGTCACAGCTTCATGTGGTGAGGTCTGCCTCCAGGTGCAGGTAGTGTCTGGGCATACAGTGAGAGGTTCCAGATTATGGGCATTGGCTCATGGGGCTCTGGTCTTCAGATGGTGCTTCTTCCTTAAAGGAAAGAGAGTTGAGCCCTGATACCACAATAGGTGTCAGGGCTGTCTGGATTCTGGGCATGGAATGACTTCCCCCATCTGTAAAATGGCACTGTGGTGCCACCATTCCACACAGATGCATGATCTACTTTGTGAGACAGTGGCTCTGTTTCAGGCCCATTTTCCCCTCTGAGTGAAGGTTGCTCTCTGCTAGGCCATGCTTAGTGATCAGTGTAAGCTCATGTACCTAGTGTATGGCCCAGAGTGAGTGTGGCCCTGAGGGATCTGCAGCTCAGCTTCAGGGGGCTGGATTTGATGGCCTTTATGAACCAGCCACTGAAGTTGTAGTGTTTTATGCTCTATTAAATAGGGATGGCAGTATTTGAACTGTGGACGTCCCAGAATGATGGGGAAGAAAGTGCTTTGTGCCATTGTTATTGGCATCATTGGGCTCAGATAAGTGACCCTTCACACCCTGACTGGAGCTGCTGTGGCTTTGGGAACCAGGGCTCATTCCTGAGGGACAAAGGAAATAGGACAGCGAGTGTTTTCTGTGGAGCTTCCAGGGTTGCCAAGTGCTTTCCTTACCCATCATGCAGAGCCTTGTGAGATGGGTAGTGCGAGGGGTACCATTACAGCCTTTCACTTATGAGGAAGCTTGCTCAGAACTTAGTTGACTTGCCCAAGGCCTCAGTCCCCTGCTGGCTTCTGGAGTTGAGGATGCTCTGACAATGTGGCTCCTTTTTTGGGTCCATTCAGCTCAGGACGTGATTAAAGAGATAGAGGCGTTTGATGGGCTAGAGGCCCTGCGTTTTGAAGGCAACACGGTGGGTGTGGAGGCAGCCAAAGTCATCGCCAAGGCCCTGGAGAAGAAATCGGAGCTGAAGGTGAGTGTGTTTGATGCTTCCTAGAAAGGCCTTCCCCCTTGCCCTGTTGCTGGGCCTTCCAGCCCCTGTGTCAACATCATCTGACCTGCCAGGGCTCCTTAAGCGCTCCTGGGCCTTGGCATCCACCCCATCACTTCCCTTGGTATCTCTGGACCTTCCCATCTGCCCTCTGTAGTTTCCCCCAATGAGAGAGTGAGCCCTTTGGGAACAGGGACTGTCCAATTGTCATTTGTGCCCCCCAGTGTTTCCCCCCCAGGCTCAGAGAAGGCACTTGGTGCACACTCCTCCCTTCTCCTCACTGCTGCTCCTTTGTATTCAGAGCCAGGAGCAAATGCCAGCTCTGAGCAGTGGAGGAACAGGGCATGAGAACCTGGCTGGCTGCTCTCCTCACATTCCCAGGCAGGAGAGGCTGACAGGGTCAAGGAGGGACCCAGCACAGGCACCTCATAAAGGCCTTTCTTTCCCTTACCCCGGGAAAGTTCAGAGAGAGCCTTCAGAGGCTGACGACCAGCCATACCCAGCTTTACCTGAGGAGGTCATGGCCAAGCAAACATTGGCAGCCGTGGCTCCAGGCTGTTTTGCTCACTTCTGGCCTGGGACACTTTGTTCCTTGGGATGTTCTCAGCAAAATAACAAGATGGTTGTCCCACCTGGGTGACCTGGACCCAGGGGTTGGCCTTCCAAAAAGAGGACTGGCCCAGACTGTTGGCCCCCACCTACCTGAGAGCACAGGCCTCTGGAGATAAAAGTCCAGGTGGACCCTGGAGGAAAAGACTCCTGAGCAGTGACAGCTCCCACGATGCCATGGGGGCACACCACATTCTACCTCCAAACACAGGCTCTTCTTTCACTCTCAGGGGAGCATTAGTCTGAAAGGGCGAGCAGTTTCAAGGGAGAAAATGTTTAAGAGCAAATGATTTGTGCCTGGAAGGGACTCCAGAGAAAGGTCCTTCTCCCTGGGATTTGCCCAGGATCCCGCAGGGAGTGAACAGCAGAACTGACGTTTGTGGAAAGGCCCCCTGGACTCAGGTCCCATTCCTCCTCTGTGCCCTAGAGCTGATGGGACTTGGGGACCTTTCATTCCCAAGGCCTGGGGAGCAGAGAGCAGACGTTCTCAGCAGCAGGCTGCAGGACCAACACTGATTGAGGGAGGAAGACTTCGCGCCCTGCCAGCTCGAACACTCTATGGGTCCCTGTTGGGGCTTGGGTATGAGCCTAATCTGAGAGCAGGAGTCCACGGCATCCTAGCAGACTTAGCCTTCTTTCTTTGTTTCTTTCCCTCCTCTCTTCCTAAGCGATGCCACTGGAGCGACATGTTCACTGGGAGGCTGAGGTCGGAGATCCCTCCTGCCCTGGTGAGTGAGGAGCGCCAACAAGGCTGTGGTCACCTTCTACCTCTTAGAAGCTGTCCCTTCCCTGAGCTGTTCCACAAACCTTTGGGTGGGTGGGTGGACAGACCTCCCTGGTTTCTGGGCTGGAGCATACTGAAAGGGGGGCAAACACCATGACCACCTGAGGTTGGCAGTGGGTGCCAAGGACTGGGCAAAGATGATTGAGGGCAGGCTTGCCCTCGGAATCCGTGTCTTACCAAAGAGTCTGAAAGGGACAGTGGGACTGCTATCTAAAAACCTAATTCAACAGGCAGTTGGATAGCTAGCCATTAGTGCTCTTGGGGTAGTGGGATCCCCTTTTACCGCCCCTGAGGCTTTTCAGCAGAAACATGGGTCATTCCCTTCTCATGCCCAATGTGCTCCATAGATCTCCCTGGGGGAGGCCCTCATCACAGCTGGCGCACAGCTGGTGGAACTGGACCTGAGTGACAATGCTTTTGGGCCTGACGGCGTGCGGGGCTTCGAGGCCCTGCTCAAGAGCTCAGCTTGTTATACGTTGCAGGAGCTAAAGCTTAACAACTGTGGTATGGGCATTGGTGGTGGCAAGGTAGGTGATGGCTCCCCAGCACCAACGCACAGGTGTGGGAGGAGCTGAGCATCACCGAGCCTGCGCTCAGGGAGGCTCTCGGGAGCCCAGGGCCCTTGCTAACAAGGGCTGTGTAGATCTGAAGGCTGACGTTTGGTGGGAGAGGCCAAAAGGGTCTGGGAGCTGGTTGGTGTCTCACCCTGTCCCAAGGCCAGCTCATTGAGCTAGGGCCTCTTTGGCTGGCTGCCTTTGCACTCCCTCTGGGGGCTCATGGGGTGTGGTGTGAGGGTCAAGTAAGTTTAGTCTGTGCTCGTTTGAGGAAGAGCAAGGGTGTCCATGGGGTGGGAGGTGAGACAATGTGCCAAGCACGGAGTTTTGGAAAATCGTTCTGTCAGCAAGCATTTATTAAGCCCTTACTGTGTACTGTTACTAAGAGTACAAAAAAGGGATGAAATAGGGTCACTGCCCTCAAGTCTAATGGGGGGAGGGTCCTAATAAAGAAATTGTGATTGGTCAGGCAGTGCACATGATTTGGGAAATAAGCCAAGCCCTAAGCTGTCAGTAGCCCAGGGCCCAGAACTTTAGTTTCTCCCACTTCATTCACGATGTGGAGGAAGTGAGGGACCAAGCGGCATTCTTGTGGTCGAGTAACAGAAGTCTCCAAAATCAGAGGACTTATGTGGGGTTTGAAACTTTTACAGAATGGTGGGTAAAGGACAAAATAGATTCCCTAATGTAATGTGGGGGGCTGTGTGTGAATGACTGGAGGCACATATAGTAGATGGAAGGTAATCTGGGAGAAGAAGGCACTAGCAGCTGGGGGAACCTGGGAGGCCAGGAGTGGGAGAGGTGAGAGAACATTGCAGGCAGAGGGTGCAGCCAGGGCAAAGACCCAGAGATCGGAGATGTAGAGGAATAACAAGCTGAATGTAGATGGGGAGAGGGGGTTAAAAAGTACAAGAGAGCAGGAGGGATGGAGGAGGAGGGTGGCCTCACAGAGGATTCCGTGTGTGATCTCCTTATTGGAGAAGGGCATGGCATGGCCATGAAGAATGAATGGGAGAAGGGAACGACTGGGCATGGAAACCAGTTAGAGGCTGTTGAAATGGTCCAGGCAAGAGGTGAAAAGGCTTCATTTTACAAATGAGGAAACTGAGACCCAGGGAGCGAGTGACTTACCCACAGGGATCCAGAAGTGCAGAATCTGAACTTGACCTGGAGTTCCCTGACTTTGGGTCTGGGGGCGCTCTTTCCTCAGTACCAGGGAAAGATGAGCGAGTAGGAAGACCCTGTGATCTGGCTCTCCCAGGACAGGGAAGGGAGGAGGGCCCAGAACACCATATTTCTCTTTTAGATCTTAGCAGCAGCTCTGACTGAATGCCACCGAAAATCCAGTGCCTTGGGCAAGCCACTGGCCCTGAAGGTGTTTGTGGCTGGCAGAAACCGTCTGGAGAATGATGGTGCCACGGCCTTGGCGGAAGCGTTCGGGGTGAGTGATTCCTGCCGAGAGGCTCAGTCTAGCCCATGAGTGGAGAGGGGCCACCCCCAAGTCTAAGTCTGATAAGTTGTTCCAATGATCAGAAAACTGAGGGGCCTGGTGTGCCTGGGGTTCCAAATGTGGGAGAGGGTGCAAGTATCCACCAGATGGGATGGAAGAGCCAGAGGAGAGAAGGCTGGGAGCCTCCCACAATTGCCTTTAAGTAGCCCTGTCCCCGTTCTACTGATGAGGTAGCTGAGGCTCTGAGGGATCACTCCAGAGGGATGTCTGCCTGAGTGTTGGGTTTTGGGAGTCTGTAAGATAAAGGGACTGCAGTCAGCCCCTTCAGTCTGTCAGAGGTATTGATTACATTACTTGCTGTGAGCCAGGCACTGGAGATAACCTGGGAGTGGAGCCAGAGAGCAGGTGCCCTTCCCAGAAGCCCTGGCTAAAAGGTGGTAGCAATGGGACAGAGCTCTGGCCAGCAGGGAGAGAGAGACCACCTGGCTCCAGGTCTGGCTCCAACCCAGAGCTCCTGGCCATGCACTGATTGGGTAGCACCAAGAAAATCCTCCTGCACGTCAGCACATACAGGGTCCTCTCTTTCCACAGTGATGGTCTTTTTATTAGCCCTCCATCCCCACACTTGAGGACCCCTGCTCATCTTTCCTTTTCCTTGCCTTTCACACAGATCATTGGGACCCTGGAGGAAATCCACATGCCTCAGAATGGGATCAACCACCCAGGGGTCACAGCCCTCGCCCAGGCCTTTGCAGGCAACTCGCTGCTGAGGGTCATCAACCTGAACGATAACACCTTCACGGAGAAAGGGGCAGTGGCCATGGCTGAAGTGAGCCTGACGGCGGGCAGGCTGCTGCTGGGGCTTCCATGGGGTGGGGGGGTTTCCTGTGATGTGGTAGCACCTGCATTGGTGCGCTCTGTGGGAGTCTGAACAGGCCTCCTCCCTCTTGGAACTAGAGTCCAGCAGGGGTTAAGATAGCATCATCTCTTTGTCATTATAATGACTCACAAGAGAATTTCAAACCTAAGTGCCACATGAGACAGATCCTGACAGGAGGAAACTGAAGCCCAGAGTCTCCACTGCTTGATCAGGGTCACTGAGTAGCTGGGCAGTGACTCTGGTGGGCCTTGGGTCAGGGACCAGCATCCACTTCCCTTTGCATGCACACTCTCTCATTTCTGGTCCACAGACCCTGAAGATCCTGAGGCAGGTGGAAGTGATCAATTTTGGGGACTGTCTGGTCCGTTCCCGAGGAGCTCTGGCCATCGCTGAAGCTGTGAAGGAGGGGCTGCACAGATTGAAGGTGGGCTGGGCCCTGCTAGCAGGGGAGCTGCCGGACATACTGGAGGGGTGGGGTGCTGTGCTTTGTCTAATTGTGGGAAAATCGCCTTGACGAGATTGAAGGGATGTTTGACCCCTTCCCCTGTTGCAGGAGCTGAACTTGTCCTTCTGTGAAATCAAACGAGATGCCGCTCTGTCCATTGCAGAGTCTGTGGAAGACAGATCAGAACTGGAAAAATTGGATCTCAACGGTATGGGGGTGGGTCTGGTGCAGTCTGGGAACACACTCAACCTCAGAGTCATCCCCCCAACAGCCCTGGGGCTTGGGGGCTTGGAGCATTGGTCTCTCGAGTGTTCTGGCTCTGGGGTTCTCCTGGTCCTGATTCTCCCCCCTCTACCCCAGGGAACGCCTTGGGGGAGGAAGGCTGTGAGCAGCTGCAGGAGATCCTGGAAGGCTTCGGCATGGCCCACACGCTGGCCTCACTCAGGTGGGGACCTGGGGGTCACCTGGACAGGACCTGAGGGGTCAGGGGATGGGGCCTAAATAAGGATCTCCTTGGGGAGGGCCTGAGGGGGTTACTTGGGGACGAGGCAGGACAGGATTCATGTGCCTCCCTCTGCAGTGATGATGAAGGTGATGATGAGGAAGAGGAGGAGGAAGAGGAGGTTGAAGAAGAGGAGGAAGAGGAGGAGGAAGATGAAGAGGAGGAGGAGGAGGAGGAGGAGCCTGAGCAAGGTCACGGAGAGGACACAGCCCTGACCCCCAAGCAAATCCTGGACACGCGTGTTGGGGTAACTCCCGGGGGCTCAGCGGGGAGCTGCGTTGTACCATGTACTTGTTTGGAGGCTGAGGCCTGATTGGCTCTTCCTCCACCCACCTGCTATGGCGCTCTCGAGGCCACTGATTCAACCTTGGGGCCCAGGTGCCCTCGCAGCAGGTCCCCAGGGAAGGACCGAGATTGAACCCTAGGCCTGGGCAGGATAAGAGCCTGCATGCCTATGTGCCTGCCAGCCGACTCTCCCTGGGCACACCAGGAATAGGAAGGACATTCTTAAGTTCAGCAGGAGCTCCCGGGGGCCCCAGGAGGGAATGAGACCACTGTGCAGAAGGTGGGAGGGAGAGGCTGGACTGCCCATGGGGGCAGGAGGGTATCCCCATCCACCTGGAGGCTTCCAGGGACTGGTCTGAGGTCAGCCTGGGTCTCCTGCACCATCCATTGAGCACCCCAGCCACTCATCTCAACCTGGCGGCCTCTGTTCATTTGTAGGAACCTGCTTCTGTTCTGTGTTCTCCATCTGACATCTCCACATTCCTTGCTTTCCCATCTCCAGAGAAGCTTCTGCGGCTTGGGCCCAAGAGCTCACTTTTGATAGCCCAGCAGGTAATGGGGCCTGGAGAGCTTAGAGTATGAAGGTGGTGAGACCATCAAATCAGGGACATGTCCCAGTGCAGGGAGTCCATTCATTGTTCCCTTTGTGGGCTCCCTCTTTGCTCAGGGGCATGTCCGGGAAGGGCCAGCTGGGGAGAGTTGTTCTTCCTGAACTGTAGGCTTCCTTCATCCCATCAGAGAAAGCAGAGGGTCCCTCTCCTTATTCTCCAGGCCTCAGTTTCCTCATCTCTAAAATAAAGCCAAGTGGGCTACCTGTTCCCTACTCTCCCTTCCAGCTCTCAGGGAATTCAGACTCTAGTTATCCGTGTCCCCTTTGCTCAAGCATTAGCTACTTTCAGGTTTCACCCAATGGGCTGGTCCCTCTCAGCCTCTGCATGGCACAGGTAGCATGGAGAAGAGACTTGGCCCAGTGGCAGCATCAGACCTGGGGCTGGGCCCCTGGGAGGATGCAGAGAGGGGGCTGACCCTGCTCCAAAAGTCACATCTGTGGGACCTCATTGGTGAAAGCTCCTAGCTTAAGGGGTGGAAGGAAGGAGAAAGATGAGACAGCATGGCCTCCTTTTAGAAACAAGGACATGGGCTCAGAACCCGGGCTGAGCTCCTTTGCTTAGAGACCCCAAAGCCCCAAATGTCTCTCTTCCCTTTTAGACGGATACGTCTGATCCAGAAAAGGTGGTTTCGGCTTTCCTGAAGGTCTCCTCTGTGTTCAAGGATGAGCTGGCAGTGAAGACAGCTGTTCAGGAGTCAGTGGGTAAGTGTGCCCCAGCCCTGTGAAGGCTGAGAGGGGAAGGAAGAGCTTCCAGAAGGTATCTGCTGGTGGACCAGTGCATAGTGGTCAGCTTCTGGAAGACAGCCTGGTGTGGCTTAGGCTGTGCTCATAGACACTGGGCCCTGGCTACCAGAACAGGTCCCAGCTGTGGCTCTTTGGTGTTACAACCCTGATTCTTACACCCATTCTCTAGATGAGGAACTTGAGTCTTGAGTCCAAAGATAGCAAGTGTGGAAGCCAAAATTCAAGCCTGGGTCTTGGCTACCTCCTGCTCTAGTGGTCTTTCCACAAGGCCCATACAGAAGTCTGACTGAAGAAATTTTATTCCCGACTCATGTGGCCTGAGGGCAGGTGCTGTGTGCCTGTCCTCCCCACAGTGCCTTGCACCCAGGAGCCAGACACAGACAGAGAGAGAGTGTGACTTCTGGGGCCAAGATAGGCCCGGAGGGAGCTGCCTGCTAGGGATTTTCTCCATCAGTGGAGAGGAGCCAGGCCCCATGGACCTGACAAAGAAGCAGAGTGGAGGGAGCAGCTGTCAGACCTCAGACAAGGCCTTTCTGCACCTTACAGCCAGAGAGCACTGGGTCCTTGTGCCAATTCTGACCATGGCTGGTGCCATTTGAAGGAGGAGAGGAGGTCCCTGGACAAGTGGCGGGATGGCTTCCTAACTCCCAGCCTCTCATCCTGCCTGCCTCAAAGCTGGGTGGGATAGTTTTTGGAGGGGTGCAGGGCAAAGCCATTTATAGAGTGGGAGATAAGCTTGAAGGACTTGAATGGTAGAGATGCCCACAGGGCCAGCAGGCAAGGCTCCCCCAGCAGCTGCCAGGATGGTTCCAACCCTCCTGTATATATTGGGCAGGGCAGGCTATGACCCTGGAGCAGCCTTGTGATGATGGGCATCATCCTGCCTCCCCTTCCTCTCCGTACCCCTTTCTCTTCTCAGTGTCCTGCCCCTTTGCCCACCTGACCCTTGAGCCCCTCCTCTCCCTTTCTTGTGAGCTGCCCTCAGTGCTACTGGAAGTTTTGGGGGCCAAGACTCTCCCATGTGCTGGCTGGAGCATTGGCCTCTCTTGGGGGCCCACCCAAGGCCCCAGCATGCCTCACCATGCCCCTCGTCCATCTCTTCCAGATGCCCTGATGAAGAAAGCCTTTGGTTCAGCCTCCTTCAACTCCAATGCATTCATCACCAGGCTCTTAATCCATATGGGGCTTCTCAAGGTGAGAAGGGAGCAAAGCATTAGACTCATCTTAGAAATAGGGAAGGGTCAGGCCCAAACAGGACCAAGTGTTCTCAGACCTAGTGCCTACTCCAGGGTCACATCCACAGATGCTTCCATTCTCTTTAGGGGTCTGGGGACCTCTGCTTTTTGCAGGGCACTTGGCCTGGCTCCCCCATCCATGATTTACTGGCAGGGCTTCCCCCTATCAGTGCAGGGCTGGGGCATGGGACATGGAAAGTGGGGGAAAGACCTACTTCAATTTGAGGAAAGGTGTCAGGTACTTTCCAAGGTGCTCCTGGCCTCGGAATCACAGGCCTCAGCCTCTCTGGGGCGTCAGTGGAAAGACGTGCTGAGTCAGATGGTCTGTGGTGCTCTGGCAAGTCTAACCTTGCCCCATGGTGTGACCTTTCTTACAGAGCGAGGACAAGATCAAGGCAATCCCCAATCTCTACGGCCCCCTGATGGCCCTCAACCACATGGCCCAGCAGGATTACTTCCCAAAGACCCTGACACCTGTCCTCTTGGCTTTTGTGACCAAGTGAGTCTGAGTAGCCTGCTCCCTTGGGGCCTTGGGGAGTGTTGGAGGACAGGGTGGCAGTGCTGAGGTCTCAGGTCCTGTGCTCCTGGCCTTGTTGACTGAGTCCAGTGAGCTCGTCCTGTGCACTGAGCTCAGGTGGGGGGACCAAAGAGTCTCCATCCCAGCTTGTGACCCCACTGTGTGTGCTCCCACTCCTGAACCTTTTCTGGGGCTTGGTTTCTGTTCAGTTGAGGAAAGTCCCACAGGCAGGAACCTGTGCTGCCAAACGTCAGAGGCACATCCAGCAGATACAGGGCCCCAAGGTCTCCCAGGAGCAGAGAGATTGGAAAAATCTTTGCCCATGAATGGAAAGCTGGCCCTGGAAACAGCTAGTGTAGCCACAGCCCCAAGGAGCCTCCAAGGCTTTGTCTGCAGAGATCAGGGCTAGGTAGAGCAGGTTCCTGGAGGACACCCTCCCCAGGGTACCTAGCAACTGCGCCCTGCCTAACACAGTTCTGTAGCTTAGCAGGCAAACTGTGTTACACCCCTCTCTCCAGAGTCAGGTCTGGGCTCTCTGGTGGCCTGAGGAGGGTGATGGGAACTTTGCCCATCTATGAATGTTTTTCCCCATTTTACAGATGAGGAAAATGAAGTTTGGGGAAGGGTTTGGTTTCCTCATCTGTAAGATGGGGGTGGGGCAAGGCTTGGAACTCCCTCCCCCATAGGGACACTGCAAAATCAGGAGCTTTTATTTCATTAGTGCCTCAGGGCCTGCCTGCCCTTCTGGGGACAGTGGCCACTGCCCTCCTTGCCGTGCTGCTCAGCTTCTCGTCTTCCCCATTCATTTCCCTTTATTTCCCTGTCTCTTGCAGGCCCAATCGGGCTCTGGAGTCTTGCTCCCTTGCCCGCCACAACCTCCTGCAAACCCTCCACCACGTCTAGTTGCTAAGAGGCCGGGCCTCTGCCATCGTCCCCCAATGGACTTTATGAACTGAGAAGCCCCTGCCCAGGCCCCAGAGGACGAGTGTGCGTGTCTGCCCTCACTTCCACTGAAGATCCCTTTCATTGCCTTCCCCCTGGGACACGTAGGGGAGACTGCTTATATTTGGTGTTTGTCCTCTCCCCTGACAATGCCCTGCCTGCGGGCCCTGGCCTGGGCCCCGGGGTCTGTGGGGATTTTCATGACGTCTCTGGGATCAACCTAGTTGGCTTGCCTCAGGGGAGCTGACCTCGGACGCTTCCATCCTGCCTGCCTGCCTGTGGAATCGAACAGTGGCCCCTTCATTAAACTCTGTTCCTGCCCTCACTCTGGCCCGCCTGGATCTCCCCTGGCCATTGCTACTTGTTCTGGGTGCAGCCTGGCATCCTTAGCTGGCTTGGGAAGCTCCTTGGCTCTTTCCCACTCACTTGGGATCTCTGGGACTGCCTCCTAGGCTCTGCTTCCTGAAGGGCATGGAGCTTAGTGTGGGGATGACAGACCAAGGGACTCCAGGACAGGAAAGCTAAGGCAGTGCCAGTGTGCCTACTCTCTCCTGTGGTAGCGGCCATCTGGCCTCAGACCTTTTGCTTTGTGGAAGGGAACTGATGGGCTAGGATCCTCTGTTGTCCTGGGACCTGAGCTAGGCCCTTCAGTAGCTGTTCTGGAGGAAGGAGACCTGCCCCAGCTAGAGTAAGCAGGGGCTCCTGACTGGAGTGTTCTCATGTCTCCTTCCCTGCCCCTACTGAAGACCAGAGATTTGAGCGAGGAAAGGTGTCCCCAGCTGCTTGTCTCCCCTCCAGCCAGGTTAGCCAGTCAGAGGATAACTGGGCCCTTTAGGGGCCCTGAACAGCTGTTTTCTGCTGGGTTTCAGTGGATTTCAAGCCAGGGCTGGGTCCCCTTGGCTCCTCACCTTTTCTCTTGCCTTGCTGTGCTTGGGCCCTGCCTGGGGCTGCAGCCCAGGCTTTGTGAATGGACCAAAATGCTGAGGAGGGAGTTCAGGGATGCCCCCAGATCACCTTCACCCTCCCCTTCACCGTAACTGATGTTCATCTGCTGCTCCCTAGAAGTAGCAAAAGGGGTCCTGAGGTCGGAGCATGTCTGCAGGGTCCTGAGGCAGTCTGTGTGGAGGAGCTGCCCTTGGCCTGGCCTTGACTTTGGGGGCGTGAGATGTCTGCTACCTAGCAGGCTTTGGGGGCTGCATGGGGCCCATCCTGCTCTCACCCTGCTGTCCTGTGAGTGCTGGTAAAGGCCACTGGAAGGCTCAGGGTTCTGTCCAGCTTCTCTGACCTTTGGCCAGCTTTAGCCAGTGTCCATGGGAACATGGATGTGCTTGAAGGGAGGGGTGGGAGGCCTTGGTCGCTGGCTGTTCTGCCTGTGGCAGCAGAAGGAATGGGCCCTACCTTGTTGATGTGACCCAGAACAGGACCGATGAGAGGAATGGGTAGGAGGCAGGACCAGCAGGGCTGGGGTCCCCCTTCAGCTTCTTCAGCTACTTTCTTGACTGTAGGTACTCATCTCCAGATTTCTGTTCTCTGGCTGCTTAAAGGGGATATTAGGGCGGAGAGGCCTTGGGCTAGTCCAGAAACCCCAAGGATGGGGTGGGAGGAGCATCTGCAACAGTTGCCCAGCTGTGTGGGCCCAGCTGGTGGTTCAGAGGAGGAGGGAAGGCCACAGAGCCTTTCCTTGGTGGACCTGGGCTAGTGTGACCTCAGAGCTAAGGAGGCCAGCTCTGGCTGAGCCTGCCCCCAGGGTGCCTTTGGCCCCAGCACTCCACTTCATCTGTGTTGGTCCTTGTGCTAATGTGTGAGTAACTGTCCTGCCTGGGCCAGGGCTTAGGGTAGCATATGGAATAAAGTGATGTGTTGCAGCCTGGCCTCGTCCCTTTGACTGGGGAGGGAGGGGAGGTCAGGATGGGTGTCCTGGACCAGGCCTGGGTCTTGAGTAGAGAACTCAATGAACGTCAGTTTATAGTGGACTTTGGTGGGGAGGGACGAGTGGCCAGAAGGCTGGTAAATGGATGGATGGTGAAGTGGGAGGCTGTGGAGCATGTGGCAAAGAACTGGGTCTGGAACAAACGAGCATTTGTGCACCTATTGTGTGCACCAGGTACTGCTAAGGCAACAGATACAATGTGGTCCCTGAGCTCACAGAACTAAGGGGAATGAGTCAGAAGTGAGGGCAAGGTCACAGAGCAGGAGCAGCACTGGTGGGAGAGAAGCTGGGGCTTTCTGGCCGCCACATCACTGAGTGTGGAGGGGAAGGGGAGAACCTAAGCGTGTGTGAGGTAGAGGGAATCATTTGGGGAAACATGCTCTAGACTCAGTTTACATTTGTGTTTCCCAACTGATTTCATTGGCTTGGAGTGAGGGGTTGGTGCCTGCTGTGGTAAGTCCCTCCACGAAGCGGGATTCGCTGCTTATTTCTAGTGTGAGGCTTTGGAACCACTTAGGGCACCGTGGCAAAGCTAGGATGTGTCCAAGAGAGACCTTGAGGCCAGGTCAGCCATGCTCTGATGCTTCTGACATTCTCAGAGTGAACCAAGGAAGCGTTTGCCTAATAATTAACAGCATGAAATCAGATTTCTCCAGGGAATGTTTAACCCAAGGAGATGACTCAGGTCGAGGCAGGAAGCTTGGAAGGCCTGTGTTAGGGCGAGGGAGTTCTGTCTGCTCCACAGCTGCCATTTTAGAGATGGGGAATATTGGGGGAGCAGGACTGGGGCTCACTGCCTCCCGAGCTAGCCCAGGCCTCGGCACTGGCCCTGACACATGCCCTGCGCCTTTGCTCATATTATTTCTGTCTCGTAGGATTCCATTAAGTCTGGCAAGCATGTAATAAGTGCTGACTGTGTGCCAGGTGCTGTACTAGATACCAGAGATACAAGGACAAAGCAGTCCCAGCCCATAAGGAGTGCACATTTCTCCAGAAGAGCACAAGGCCCAGAGGGTCATTGGCAGGGCACCTCAGCTTCCTCTTCCTCCTCTGCTCTTAGAAGACTGGCTTTGGTGAGGTGGACGATGCCCTCTGCCCAGCACTTGAGCTCTTCAAGGCAATTTCCATATTAACCAATTCTTGTTCCTAGAGGAAAACTTTTTTTTGAGGGGGGTGGCGGTGGAGGTAATCAGGGTTAAGTGACTTGCCCAGGGTCACACAGCTAGGAAGTGTCTGAGCCTGGATTTGCATTCAGGTCCTTCTTGCCTGGAGCATTTCCCTGCTGTACAACCCATGGGGCTGGCTGCTGTAGAAATCCTTAGATATGACCCTCCAGCCTAATCTCATTTAGCATGTGGGGAAACTGAGCCCTCTTGGCCCAGGTAATTAGGGCTTTCTCCAGCATGTTTGCCAGGCTGGCTCAACAAACACACATTTCCATTTCCAGCACGTGAAGGTTTACAGAACTCTGCGAGGTCGCACATGGACAATGCGTCTGTATCAGCCCTTTCTGTGGTGGCAAAGACCTGGAACCAGAGAGCACCCATCGCCTGGGGAATAGCTGGCCAGCCTGCGGCATAGAAAGGTCATGGCGTGCCTAAGAAGAAGACAGGAAGGTGGAAAGACTGGCAGGAGCGTTTGGCCTGATGGCATGCAATAGATGAAATAGCACCTATTGTTTCCCCACTGGGAGCTGGTCAGCGCAGAGCTCCATGAAGGCTTCAGAGGACTGCCAGGGAAGTGAACTTCCTGCTTCTCAATGGAAAGGCAGTGGACTACAGGAGCAGAATGCAGTCTACATTGTCAAGCAGAACCAGTGCGTTTGGCTTAACTGTACTTTGTTAAAAGGGAGAGTTCTCTTGGGGAGAGAGTTGTGAAGAAAGAATGATATCTTTTAAAAAACATCAATGAAACACTTCAAAAAATAAAAAAGTACATATAAGTTGAAAACCAAATACAGTGTTTTCCTCTCAGCATCCTTCCTAAGGAGGAAAGACAAGGGTTATTCCTATTTTTCAGATGATAAATATTTGTATTTGGATGAGCTAGTGTTGGGCTCACCCCGCCTCAGACACAGGGACTAGTTAAGGGTTTGGCAGGAGAGTCAGTGTCAGCTTTAGATGGTCTCCATGCAGTGTCCAGCACTGCTCCAATCTGTGTGACTGAGGCCCCTGGATCATCAGATCCAGCCATTAGGGCTCAGGTTCCCAGTTTGGCGCCTCTGGAAAACTTGCTGGTAATTCCAGCCAGGAGGGAGAGAGGATTTTGGATTTGTTCTTTCTCAGACCACCTTCCTTGAAGCCCTCACCCCAGCCTACCCCCCAACCCACTGGTCCCCTTTCCTTAGGGGAAAAGCATGTACTGGGCTAGACCAGTCAACAATGCCCTCATTCAGCTTGAAGGAGAGGGCATGCCAGGTGGGAGGCCCTGAGATGGGGAGGGGGGCTGATGGGAGGTGGAGTTGTCTGGGGGCTCCTCCTCTGCTAGCCACCCTCACTCACATCCCAGAGGATCTCAGACGGAGGCAAAGGAGCTTGTAGTCTGGACTTGGAGGTGAGTCCCTGGGAAACTGGTCAAGCAGAAGGCTCCGTGTGCAGGAGGGAGGGATCAGTGGGACCTAGAAAGTGGAGGGGCCAGATTGGGAGCTGCAGGGAAAGAGAAATGAGAGGGAACAAGTGGCACTAGAGTCCCCTGGCCAGCTGTATGTCTTTCAATCAGCTCTAGATACACATTCCTGCTATGTGGAATGATGGGGATACAACTAAGTGACCCCTAAGCTCTTGGATGCTTGCCTGGGCACTTCTGCAACTCTGGGCCTCAGTTTCCTCCCCTGTGAAATAGGTGGTTGGCCCAGATGTTCCTTCTAGGGTAATATCCAAGCCAGGCAGGGGTGGCCAGCCTCACCTGCCTAGGACAGAATGAAGGAGATTGGGGGTGGGATGGGGGCAGGGCATTAGAGGGCTGGTGATGGGGTTGGACCAGCATATGACCTGGCCACAGCAAGTAAAGGAAGGGCTTGAGTTCATTTCTCTGCTGCTTGGTGACAGGGCTCCCTGCCCCCTGCGTGCAGGCTCCAGGGCTTCTGCTGTCTGAATGTTGCCAGGAGCTCTCTGGGGATTGGGGGTGGAGGGTATGGTTCAGTACAAAGACTTTGGAGCTAGAGGTCCTGGGTTCTGTGCCAGCCTCTGCTGCTGACCACCTGTGCTAACCTCCATGGCCTCCCAGGTCCCTTCCAGCACTAAACCCATGATCCTATGATCCCATCACTTGTCTGGGCCTCAGTTTACTTCTGTGTGATCTAAGGGCTGGATTAGAAGCTCTCCAAGGCCCCTTCTGGCTTAAGGGCTCAGATCCCTGATCCACCCTCCCCCATCAGCTTCAGCTGCATTAGAATGATGGCAGTGGTGATGATACCTTACCTATCTAGGAAGACCTGGGTTCAATCCTTGCCTCATACACAGATGGCTGTGGGACCTTGGAGGAGGGGCAGGGGGAGAATAATGTTAGGATCCAGAAAGTGCTTTGCAATCTTTCAATCTCTGGATACAAGGGAACAATCAGACCTTTGGTAGAGCTGTTCCTTTTCCCTGTTGGTTCAGGCCTATGATTTCCCTGGCGAGGAAAGTCCCTCCGATGATGCTGGGAATCCCCTGCTCTGTGACAGATAATCAGAGAGAGGTGCTTGGGTTCAGAGAGGTTTAGGATGGGGTGGTGGGGGAGGCCCCCATTAGAGGGGACTCCAGCACCCACCTTGCACTCTCAGCACCATTATAAAGCGAGGAAGCTATTGGGGCCTGAGCTGGGAAGGATGGAAAGAAAAGCGACTGAGATTTCCTGGAGCTGTGGTTTTTTCTGACTCCAAGCTTGTCCTCTGATCAAATAAGATATTTGGAAATTGTTTGGTACCATCCCTGGCTCGTAGGAGATGCTCACTGAATGTTTCTTCCCTTTCCCTTCCTCTCTGGTCCAATGACACCCCCCTCCCCCATTCTAGGCCCTGCTTGCAGTGGCCTCTTTTTCTCCCTTGCCCCAAGCTCTCCCCCAGGATGTGGAATCCTCTTGGACTCTCCATGCTGCTGGCCCTGGCTTGCAGAGGACTCGCCGGCCGCTGCCCCCGGATCTGTGTCTGTGACAACATCAGGAGACATGTCTCATGTAGGCACCAGAACCTCACAGAGGTGCCAGTCACCATCCCGCAGGTGAGGGGGCAGCCAGAACCAGGTGGAGAGTTGAAAGAAGGTTGGTTAGAGAGAGATGCTGACAAGCTGAGTGGCAGTTAGAGAGAGGTCTGGACCCTGATCAATGAGTTAGTGTGATAGTACTTACCAAAGGACCAAGAAAAATCCATTTCAAAAGTACAGTGGTCAAATGAAAAATATCTGGGGGTTTCAGTGGACCACAAGATCATAGTGAGTCAACTGTGATATGTCAGCCAAGAAAGCTAGTGTCTTCTGAGCCTAAATTAAGGGAAAGAAAATGTCCAGGACTGAGATGCACTGTAGTTAGAGCTGGCTTACCTGAAGCTCAGGAAGGAAGATGTGGCTTCAGATTCAGTCTCTGATACCTACTGGCTATATGACCTTGGACTGGTCACTTTACCTCTGTGTCCCAGGCTACTTCCTAAGTCACAAATTGCAGAGGGGGTGCCACTCCACATTAGTAGAAGGAGACTGCATCTTGATGATTCCCTATGTCAATGAAACCCCTGATCCAGACCCAGGAAGATGGTCCCACTGCCTTCTGCCCTGGTCAGATCATGTTGGGGTATTGTGTTCAGTTCTGGGCATTAGAGTTTATGAAGGAGTTTGAAATCCTGGAGAGCAGCCAAATGAGGATGATAGAGGCAAATTCAGGTTTAATTTAAGGAAAACTACCAAAGCTTTGCCTAAGTGGGATGAGCCACTATGGCCGGTAGGGGATTCCTGCGACTGAAGGACTTTGAATAGAGACTGGAGGACCTGAAAGCTTGTAGAAAGTTGCCAACTCTCTGACTGCCATTGGAGAGGGAGTTTTGTCAGCAGGAACATCCTATGCCAATGAAATTATAGATCTAGTTAAAAATAAAAAGTATGGAGGTGTATATACACATAGGATGTCCCAAAATTCCTGATGCAGTTTTAAGCTTTAGCTTTTAAATTTAGCTTAAGTAGCTAAAAACATCACTAAGACTTTGGATACATGTAGATAGTATTTTTTTAGTACTTTCCGTGTGCCAGGCACATTAAATATGTGTATATATATACACACATATACATATGTATGTACCTATGTATGTGTATATATTTTTACATATATGTAAAATATATACTATATAATAATCAACATCACTAATGTTCTTGTTTGTATTCATGTTATCATTAATATCATTACAATTAATCTACTAATATTAATATGGATGATGTCCATATTAATAGTGATGCTGGAAAGCTACAGACAAGGGGTATGATGGAGGCAGCATGGTACAATAGGTAAAGCATTGGTCCTGGAGTCAGGAAGATCTAGATTTGAATTCTTCTTCAGACTTTTAGTAGTCTAGGCAAGTCACACAATCTCCCTGGGCCTCAGTTTCCTTCCCTGTAAAATGAGGGGGTTTAACTTAGTGGCTCTTTCCAAGCTCAAAGTCTATGGGCCATGGAATGGTTCTCATGGCTCTGTGCCTATAAGGAAAGTAAGAGTTGATGAGAGCTAGAGAGAAGATAGATTCTGGCCTTCTGGCTTCCAGCTTTGCGAAAGAAGATGTGTGGTTCCAGACTCTCTTTAGGTCCCTAAAGGGAGAGAAAGACTCTGGGAGGAAGAAATCAATCTCCATCAATGAGGATGGTCTTATACAAACGGCCCTTGGAGCTGAGGGTTGCACTATGATTCACAGCAGGGATGGGCTGGGGAATTTCTGGGACTGAAAGCTCCCTGCTGAAAAATGAAATGAGCCAGTCAATGCTGAAAGCAAGAGGCAATGTTGTTGGACAAGTTTAAGGGAAGTCTCAGTGCTCCCAGTAGGAAGCAAAAGATGGGTAACAACAGGAAGGGGACGTGGGCAGCCCAAGATCCCTCCCCCCAGATCCAGGACTGAGACCTACAAACCAGGGCAGCCCCTCAATCCCATCACAGGGTTAGGGCCTGAAACCCCGTGGGTCAGCCTATCGACCTGGTGGGGCTAGCATCTGCCAGATGTATACTGTCACTGCAACCTCCAAAGTAGTGGGAAGTCAGAGGAAGGGATGTCACCAGGGAGCCTTAGTAGTCCGTGCCAGCCAGGCCTCCTGGATGCAGGCTTTAGAAGGGCAGGAGAGCTGTCTCTAGAGAAGGCTGGGATCCTGCTCGGGACAGTCTGTCTGCCCACCCCCAAGGTCACAGACAGGAAGGAAACTGGCAGTTTCTAGACTGGAATGTTCCAAGTCAAGAAGCTTAGGGCAGTGTGTGTGTGTGTGTGTGTGTGTGTGTGTGTGTGTGTGTGTCTGTGTGTGTGTGTGTATGTGTGTGTGTGTGTGTGTATGTGTGTGTGTGTGTGTGTATGTATGTGTGTGCCTGTGTGTGTATGTGTCTGTGTGTGTGTATGTATGTGTGTGTCTGTGTGTGTGTGTATGTGTGTGTGTGTGTGTGTGTGTGTGTGTGTGTGTGTGTATAAAATTGTATTCCAGAGAAAGGGAGGGAAAGGAGGATTTAACTAACGGATGGTCCGTTTGACAAAGTTCAACCAGGCCAGGAAAATGAAAAGTTTTCCCAGACTGTTACAGGACACAATCTGTATCTGATAAGGTGATTATCAATGAATGTGAACTGCCATTCTCCTGTCATTCACAGATGACTCAGAGGCTGGATCTCCAAGGCAACACACTAAAGGTGATTCCCCCAGAGGCCTTTCTGTCGTTCCCCTACCTCACTCATCTGGACCTGAGGCAGTGCCAGCTGGAGCGGGTTGAGGAAGGGGCATTCCGAGGCCTGGGCCGACTGGTTTACCTCAACCTGGCCTCCAACCACCTCCCAGTACTCTACCAGGAGGCCCTGGATGGGTTAGGGTCCCTGAGGCAGCTAATTCTGGAGAACAACAAGCTGGAGGAGATCCGCCCAGGAGCCTTCAGCCAGCTGGGGTCCCTGGGCCTCCTCAGCCTTGCCCACAACTCACTGGTCTACCTGCCTGACATGGCCTTCCAGGGGCTACTCCAGACTCGGTGGCTGCGCCTCTCACACAATGCTCTCCATGTCTTGGCACCAGAGGCTTTGGCGGGCCTGCCTGCCCTCCGCAGGCTCAGCCTGGATCACAATGAGTTACAGGCCCTGCCAGGGGAGGCTCTGTCTCGCCCTGATGGCATGGTACAGCTGGAGCTGGGTCACAACCCACTCACCTACCTGGGTGAGGAGGATGGGCTGGCACTCCAGGCTCTGCGAGATCTGGCCCTTGACCATGCTGCCCTGCAGGATGTGGGTGCTGGGGCCTTCACCCGCTGTCCCAGACTCCGATCACTGGACCTCCAGAGCAACCAGCTCATGGGGCTGCCCCCACTTGAAGGGATAGGCCAGCTCCGGAGGCTCAACCTGAGTGGAAACCCGCTGATGTGTGACTGTACTGTCAGGCCCCTGTGGGAATGGGTGTCCAGGGCCCGGGTACAGACCGATGGGTTGTGTTCAGAGCCCAGACGCCTGGAGGGAGAAGCTCTTGAATCACTGAGGGCCAAAGATCTGTACTGCCAGAGGCAGGGAGACAAGGAAGAGGATAGAAAGGGGGTGGCCCCCAGGCCTCAGGCCCCAACCTGGGCCCCAGAGGAGGACAGAGCCACCAAACCCTGCCCAGAAGCCTGTGTCTGCTCCCCTGATTCCCAGCACAGCATTTGTGAGAACAAGGGGCTAAGGCTCATCCCCTCTGGATTCCCCAACCGCACCCAACTTCTAGATCTGAGACGAAACAACTTTTCTTCCATCCCCCGAGGCTCTTTCCCTGGTCTGGTCCACCTGGTGTCACTGCATCTCCAGAGCTGTGGCATCACCCATCTGGGGCCAGGAGCCCTAAATGGATTGGGCCAGCTGATTTACCTCTACCTCTCTGACAACCAGCTCTCAGGGCTCAGCGCTGCTGCCCTGCAGGGCACCCCCCAGCTCCGTTACCTGTACCTAGATCACAACCACTTCACACGAGTGCCCAGGGCTGCCCTGAAGGTCGTGCCCAGGCTCTTCTCCCTTCATCTAGAGCACAACGCTCTCCAACATCTGGCTATGGGAGACCTGATGGGGGCCAAGGGGCTTCACTGCCTCGATGTGCGCAGCAATAATATCTCTCATGTGGATCCGGGTCCAGCTCTGGAATTGGAAAATCTGCACCTGGATAGGAACCAACTGCAGACAGTGCCAACAAGAGCCTTGGAGGGGCTGCCTGTCCTCAGAGAACTGCACTTGTCAGGCAACCCCCTATGGGTTCTGGAGAACGGGGCTTTTCATCCTGTGGCCAGCTCCCTCCAACACCTCTGCCTGAATGGCACTGGGCTGCGGCAGGTGGGTAAGGAGAGGAGGGCGAGGGCTCACCCACTTCCCTTCCAGGTACAGTGGATCTAGTACTTCCCAGGTTCTAGCACAACGGACATAGACTAATGCAGGACATTCCTTGCCCTCAAGAAGCTGAGAACTTTAGACTGGGGAGATAGAAAAGTAAATTTAAATGTCTATGTCAAGTAATACAGTGGAATTTCAAGAAGGAGAAAGTGTTAAACCATAGGAGAGGAGAATCAAGAAAGGTGTTGTGTAGGAGGTAGGGGCTGACCTAAGCTATAGAAGAAGCTGGGGATACTAAGAAATGCAAGTGAGAAGGGATGGCATTGTAGGCATAGGGAACAGCCTGTGCAAAGATATGAAGGCAGGGAAATAGAACATCTCATACAAGCTAGCAGACTAGAACAGAGTCCATGTAGCGGAGCAATAGGAAATAAGAAAAAGGTGAGTATCCAGCAGAGGATTACAAGTGGTCACTTGTTCTCGAGGATCTCCTAACCTGTTTGCTGAAAACAGGGAGAGGCAGGAAGTATCAGAGACTTTATTTCCCTATGAACTCCGGCATCATGTTGTAATATAAAGAAGACAGAACAGACTCAGAGGACCTGCATGCTAGTTCTGGCATGCTCAGTTTCCTTATCTGTTAAAAAATGGGGTTAAATTAGATCCCTCTAGGATTTGGCATTCCCTGTTCCCAGGTCCCTCCTAACCCTGACATTCCATGTTCTCCATTTCCTTCATCAGCTCAGTCCCCCAGATCTCAGTTGTTGGTCTCCCCTCTCTTGTACACTCACTATGTTGGAGGGTGAGGGACAGGGAGTGAGTGAAGCTCAGATCTGTAGGGGAAAAGAGGAGAAGGGCTGAGGGCAGACAGTCAAGTCAAAGTCATTTGCTAAGCACTGGGGGGTGCCAGGCTCTATACTGAACATGGGAGCACACATGAATGGGACTGGCTTTGATAAGGACAAGGCCCATCTTCTCTTTGCCAAAGGAGATGGTCAGAGGCTGGGGGAAATGAGAAAAGAATGTGTCTGTGGAGGGTGACCAAGAGCAAATTCAGGATTCAGGTAGTCCCATAATTTTTAAATTGTCTCTCCTAGATCTATTTTCCAGGTCAGTTGTTTTTCCAATGAGATATTTCACATTCTCTTCCATGTTTTCATTCTTTTGGTTTTGTTTTGTGATTTCTTGGTTTCTCAGAAAGTCATTAACCTCCATCTGTTCCATTCTAATTTTGAGAGAACTATTTTCTTCAGTGAGCTTTTGAACCTCTTTTTCCATTTGACTAATTCTGCTTTTGAAAGCATTCTTCTCCTCATTGGCTTTTTGAACCTCTTTTGCCAATTGAGTGAGCCTATTTTTCAAGGTGTTATTTTCTTCAGCATTTTTTTGGGTCTCCTTTAGCAAAGTATTGACCCATTTTTCATGCTTTTCTTGCATCTCTCTCATTTCTCTTCCCAGTTTTTCCTCCACCTGTCTAACTTGATTTTCAAAATCCTTTTTGAGCTCTTCCATGGCCTGAGCCCATTGGATATCTATTTCGGATGTTTAGGATACAGAGGTCTTGACTTCTATGTCTTTTCCTGATGTTAAGCGTTGTTCTTCCTCATCAGAAAGGAAAGGAGGAAACATCTGTTCACCAAGAAAGTAACCTTCTATGGTCTTATTTTTTTCCCCTTTTCTGGGCATTTTCCCAGCCAGTTACTTGACTTCTGAGATTCCTCTCCACCCCCGCCTAGATCCACCCAGCTAGTGCTTAGGGTCTGAGATTCAAATGCTGCTCCCCAGGCTCAGGGCTTTCAGAGGGGGGTGGGGCTGCTATTCAGGGTAAGATTAAATTCGGGTGCTCATGTGGGGGCAGGACCACCTCCCAGGCTCAGTTCCCTCAGGGGGTTTACGTGGAGACCTTCCGTAATGGATCTGAGGTCCTGTCTGCTCCAGGAGCTCCTGGCCTCAGCTGCCTCTGCCGCTGCCTCCCAAGGGGGCCTGAGTTATAGAGACACCCCACTCCCCTCTCGGCCAGTGCAGAAGTCTCTCTCACTGACCTGTAGCGCCTGTGGGTTGAGGGACCTGTGTGGCCGCTGGAAGTTCCGTCCCTGAAGCCTGCTCAGATCTGCTCCTCTAGGGGCGCGTGGCCAGGGCAGGGCTGGGTTCCTCTGTCCAGTGCGTGATGGACCTTTGGGGTTGGTTTTTCAGGGATCTCAGGAATGGAAATCTCCTGCACTCCATTGCTGCGTGGCTTCCACTGCTCCAGAATTTGTGGGGAGTTCTTCTTACAGGAAATTTGTGGTTTGTGGGTTCGGAGCTGGCATATGTGAATCTTTCTACTCTGCCATCTTAGCTCCTCCCCGAACAAATTCAGGATGTGTGACCTTACTGCCCCAGCCTTATCACCGTGGCTTCTTCTGCTATAGATTTCTCCAGGGGCCTTTGCTGGTCTGGGACCTGGGCTCAGGACTTTGTACCTGGAGAAAAATCAACTGCAGACCCTGCCGCCCATGGACAGTTTCACGCGGCTGGAGCTCATCAACCTCAGTGAGAATCCCTTCCGCTGCGACTGCCGGCTCCTTCCACTGCACAGGTAGGGTGCCTGAGTGTTCCTGGGGGCTGGGCATGGGGCCCAGCAGCAGAAGGAGCCATAGGCCTCACCTCTAGGACTCTTGCTTCCAGCCTAAGGAGCCAGCTTCCCAATTAGTGTGGCTCCTAGGCCAAGAGCCCAGATCTCCTAGGCCTAGACCCAAGGCTCCCCTCACTCAGAGAGTCCCTGACACCCAGTTGAGGTCCCAAGATCCCTGACCCTTTCCAGAGAAGTCTGTGGCAAAGAAGGAAAATGGAGACCACTCAGGGGTCTCCACCTTCCCCTCTTTTCCTAGGTGGCTCGCTGGCCTGAACCTCCAAGTGGGCGCCACCTGCAAATTCCCAGTCTATGCACGAGGCCAGAAGGTAAAGGCTGCTACAGCTGCTTTTGAGTCCTGCCCAGGCTGGGGGACCAAAAAAGGCAAACGGGTCCCACCCTCAGCCCAAAGAAAAGCTAGAAAAGCCCAAGGCAAGAGGAAGCAGGCAGGACCAGTCAAGGTGGGTGTTGGCTAACTGTGGTGGCCTGGGAGGGAGAGGTCACCTCCACAAAGACCACTGGGATTTGAGGGAGGACGAGCAGGTTTTCTTAAGGCCTCATGGGGTGGGGATGGGGGGGAGGAAGTGTGATTCATTCATTCATTCATTCATTTATTCATTCATTCATTCATTCATTCATTTTTGCTTACTTTCTGTTCAGTGGAGAGCCCCAAAGCAGTAACCGACCGAGTGACCTCAAGGATGCTAAAGTAATAATCCCTGGCATTCCTATAATTTTCTAAAGTTTGCAAAGCTCTATACCAACATTAACTCGTGTTTGACCCTCACCCTGTGAATAGGCACTATTATTATTCCCCTTTCTACAGACCAGAAAACTGAGATAGACAGAAGTTAGGCAATTGCTCAGGGTCATACATCTGGCAGGTGCCTGAGATGGGATGTGAACTTGGGTCTTCCTGAGTCTGATCTAGTACTCTACCATCTACTTCCTTCCATAGTCCAGTCTATGCTCCAGGTGCCATGCTAAGCCCTGAGGTTAAAAGAAAGGCATAAATTCGGCACCTGCCCTCAGGGAGCTCCCAGTTTAATGACAGAAGCAATAAGTCCCCAGATGAGCATGTTTGGGTATAAATGCAAGGTAATTAGAAAAGGAGATGAGTGATGTGGTCTGGGGGAGGGATCTGGAAAGGCTGAAGAAAGCAGAGGTTCATGCATGCTCCTGACCTGGTGGATACCCCCAGAATGTTATGTTTAGTTTTAGGCACCACATTCTAGGGGCACTGGCAAACAGGAGACACTCTCAGAGGAAAGATGGTGTTGAGAATTTAAACTCTGCCAATAGGAAGATTTGTTTAAAGAACTGGGCATGTTTACCCTGGAAAAGAGAGGACTAGGGGAAGGGAGACAGGATCAATCTTCCAGCATCTAAAGGTTGTTGGAGGGAGGGATTAGCTGGATTTCTAAATCCTTAGCATGGAAATCGATTGGCCGTTTCTAAGATGGTGAGAGTGAGAGAGGAGAGGGGAGGAGCCCTGTGGTCTAAGTTGCAGGTGAAGGAAATGGAGGAAGAAGGCTCCAGAAGGCAGAAGACTCAGGCAGAGTCCCAAAGAGGAGGTGAGTCACCAGGCAGATACTGAGGCATCGTGGTTGACTGGGCCTGCCTGCAGTCAGAAGCCCCTGTTTTGACTCCTTGCTGTGATCTATGAGCAAGCCCTTGTTTCCTTGAGCCTGTTTCCTTATCTCTAAAATGACGATAAGCAATCATTGTACTTGCCTTCCCTGTAACACGAGTGGCATTCTATTCTCTGATTTTGTCTGTTTTCTGGAACTGTCTCTTTGGTGGTAGAGAGGAAAGTGCCTTGTGCACTCTGTGGCTCAGAGCCCCCAAGACTCCAGACTCCCGTAGATGGGGTGCCATTCTGGCATCCACCTTCTGGTTGAGTTCAGAAAGGGAAGAGACAAGGCAGGTTTATGGACTGGTCTGAGCAGCTGTTGCTCAAAGTCCAAGAAAGAGAGAGAACTGGACCTTAAAGAAGGGAAACTCTTCCAGCCTGCTCTGCATTGTAGGCAGCCAGTCTTGGGAAGGTCCTTGTGTCTACTCAGCAGGGCACCACTGAGCATAGGGAGGTGCCATCCTGAGGCTCCTAGACTCATGCCCTGTAATCCCATCATCAGATTGACCTGAATGTAGTTCTCTCTTTGTTTGCCCAGGTGGGGAAGGCAAGACTTGAAGAAAGGACCAGCCATGTTTGAGAGGGCCCCCCTGGAGATACAGGGCTGCTGGACATGCCTGGGTATTTCTCACTAACCTCCCAGCCATCTCAGAAGGTGCTGCTTGATGGAGATGGGAGGGTGACTTGTGTCTGTGTCCAGGTCTTGCTCACAGCTTTCAATTCATGCTCTGATCAGTGAATGCACCCTTCTTGGCTGCCTGGTCTTGGCCAATATCCTGTTTTCTTGAAATAAAATGAAAACAAGAAGTTTGGTGTCATTTTATGGGTGGGGGAAGGGACTTCCTTTTTTCTTTTAAAAATTTTATTTTTTATTCCAAACTTAAACACCCCCAAGATGACTATTTCTATATTTACAGCAGAAGACAAAGAGATTGCATGGGAAACCATAAATCTCCATTTCATATCACTTTTTTTAAAAAAAAAAAGTATATAACACATTCTTCATGTTACTTTCAAAGCTTTCCTACTTATCTGTAATTCCTCCTGAACTGTCTCTTCTTCCCTTCTGGGAATTTATTAAATGTTTCCATAGTGTCTTTTTTCTTGGTATCACTGTTGCTAAACTCTCAACCTCCTCCTCTCCTCCCACCTCCCATTCAAGGTCCAGAGAAAGAAAAAACATCCTTGTAACAAATAAACATTATCAAACAAAGTGAATCCCTCTCAGGGGCCATGTCTGAAAAAATGTCCCTTTCTGTCCTGTGTGTCCAGTATCTCTGGGGGAGAGAAGGGGAGGGGAGGGAAGAGGGAGGGGAAGTAGAGAGGAGGGAAAAGGAGGAGAAGAGAGGGGGGAGGGGGAGGAAGGCTTCATCCTAAGTCAGCCATGATTGATCAGTATTGTCCAGTCTTGTTTGCATAAACTGTTCTGGTTCTGTTCAATTCATTCTGCATCAGTTTCTACTCCTCCAGATTCTCTGAAATATCCTCTTTGGTCATTTCTTATGGTGCAGTAATATTCCATCACATTCTTACACAATTTATTCAGCTGTTCCTCAATTGCTGGGCACCCCTTTATATTCTAGTCCTTTGCTTTTCTTTCCCCCCCCACAGCCCCTACAGGAATAGAAAGTTTGTTTTGCTCAAGATTAAGCATTCCATCCCTTGTATTATCCCACTTCCAACCCTGATTTTTTTTCTCTGTTGAGTTTGATGTATTTCTACAACAAACTCTGTGTTCACATCTCTTTTGTCTGGTTCAGATTAGAGTGAGGTTTAACCCAAATCCCCTACCTCTCCCTCTATACCTGTATACTCTTCTCACCCACTCTAATTTTGAGAAATAGCAAATGTCACCCCTCTTTCTACACTAACATGTTCCTTCTTCTACCCTCCTCATTCCCCTCTTCAAACTCCCAGACCAGAATCAGTCCACTCTCAGATCACTTTTTTCTTGCTTAACCCCCTCAATTCCCTTTGAAGACATTTCAATTCTGAAAGGGCACACATTTCTTCTTTTATTAGAATGTTAGGCCCTTTCACAATCCCTTTCAAATGCTCAAACAAATTGACCTTTCTAGGTTTCCCTTGTCTCTTGTATTTGCACTGAAAAGTTCTTGTTCAGCTCTGATCTTTTCATCAGAAAGTCCTTTATTCCATTAAAGGTTTGTGAGTTTGTTTGTCTTTTTCTCCTGTAGAGTTATGTTCAGTGTTGCAGGACAAGTTACTCCTGGTCGTAGTTCTACAGATTTGGAATGCAGCAGGTACACATACCTCTGGTTCATCTCTGGAGCACTTAGGAGGCTGTATGCATGCTTGCCTGTGCCTCACTGGGCTTTGCTGGTAACCCCTTTTCCTATTGCCTGTGGGCTTCTGGCTGACTTTGTGTGTAGCTTTGGAGTGGAAGCACTCACTTGCTGCAGTCTCTCATTGCATTTCTTGATCAATATTTGGTCTGGCGCATATTTCAGGTTTTTATGGGAGTTGCCCAGTCTGCTACTGTTCAGGCAAGCATCTTGGCCAGAAGTGCCTTTGGTCATCTCCATGGGGGGCCTGGAGGGTTTAGTTGAATGCAGTGTTTGGGCCAACCAAACTTTATCAACCAAGGATCTTCACTTGTTTCCACAGACCATGATATATGGAAATATCTCATTTCTTGAATGGTGACACTCTTCAGAGACTTATTCACCGTTTATGAAGGAGCTGGCCCTATTCCACCATACTCTTGGTCTAAAGTCATGGTTGGAGGATGGGTTGGGAAGAGCCAGGGGATTTGGAGCTGATAGACAGTCAGCTCATACCAGCCCTGCCCTCCCATGTTGGGTGATTCTTGGTCCATTCCCTGGTCCACTGGTCATGCTCATTGCCCCAGCCTTCAAAAGGAACACTAAGAAGCCAAGAAAGCTGATTAATATGATTTAATTCCACAGGGGTAGTGATTATAAGTTCTGTGTATTGGGTCGCAGAGCTGTGAGACACAGATAGAAATAGCACTTGCTTAATTATAGGAAGGTAGCTAGAGGCCCTCCACCCTTGTTTTTCTTTGTCATAGTGACCAAGCCCAGTGTGACAGAGGTGACACAACTACATGGAAAGTCCCTCAATTGTTTCTATACCTCCGGACCATTGTCTCTTGTCCAACCTGAGCAGGTGTCCATTTTATGACCATCTGGTCATAAGGAATTTGACCAGGGCTGGGGAATTTGAGGCCACATGTACCCTTCTAGGTCCTTGGGGGTGGCCTTTTGACCAAGTCCAAGTTTTACAGAACAACTCCTTTTTTTAAGGGGATTTGTTCAATGAAGACCTAGAGAGCCACATGTGGCCTCATGGTCAAAGGTTCCCCACTACCATCTAGTCAGTGGAAATGCCCCATGCTTTGCCCGTCTTCTAACCACCTCGTCAGTGGAGATGTTTCTTGCTTTGCCCAATCTGTGGTCCTGCTGGATTATTCTTTATCCACTATATCTGTTTGTGAATGTCTAGATATCTAACCCTATAAAAATATAAAACAGGGTCTTGGAAGCAAGGAGCATCTCAGACAGTGAGGTCTACTTCATTAGAAGGGAACATGGACCCTTTAATAAAGTACCATTGGCTTAGCACTCTGCCTCAATCTCTCCTATTGTAGTCTAAATAATTTTTATCCCCCCAAAACCATTATTTCACCCTCTTAAGAGGCAGCTAGGTGGGGCCACAGTGCATAGAGCACTGGGCTTGGAAACAGGAAGACTCATCTCCCTGAGTTCAAATCCAGCCTCAGACACTTACTAGCTTTGACCCTGGGCAAATCACTTAACCCTGTTAGTCTCAGTTTTTTCCTCTGTAAAATGAGCTGAAGAAGGAAAGGGCAAACCAGTCCAGTATCTTTGCCAAGAAAACCCCAAATGGGGTCCTGAAGAGACTGAAATGACTGAACAACACCTTGAGGGGGAAGGGTGCTGGCCCCAAGCAGACTTGGTCTTGCTACTCCTGTCTCCCATCCCCACCTCCAGCCAAAGATAAGTGGGGCCGGAAATCTGAGGTTCCTGCTTTCCTTGAGGGTTAGGCAGAGCCCTGACAACACCAGCTGAGATTTCTATAGTGCTTTAAGGTTTGCAAAGTACACATGCTGTTTTACTTGATTCTCTCAACAACCCTGTGACATAGGTACAACTGTTAACACTATTTGACAGAGGAGGAAACTGAGGCTGAGAGAAATCAAGTGACATGCCCAGGGTTATATACTGAGGTGACTGAGACCAGGTCCAAGCATTATTACTGGGCCAACTGACTGCCTCCTCAAGAATTCTCCTATTGTCTCCTGTCCCACTAGGGGAGGACCATCCCAGCTTCCCTTTTGCCTTTAGTGGATAAGGGGAATGGCCATTGTTCACTGGCAGGTGTGGGGAGCTGTGTCTCCCTCCCTCCCCTCCAAGGGAAAGCTCCCCTAGGGATTTGTGGGGACCCCTTTGACACCTATAGAAAACCATGTCTGCCTTGATATTGTCACATCATTTTACAAAGAATCTGCCTTCGCCTAAATTGTTTCTGATAAAGTTGACTGTTTTTGTAATGACTTAAAAGACTATTTAGTTTCACTTTTTACAAGCGAAAGTCTGTGAAATATATACATTGTGTCACACAATGAGAACATCATGTTTCATTCCCAGGGGATCTTATTTATGGGGGTTTTTAAGTGAACATTTATTGAGATTTCAATTCTGATAGCACATTATTTGTTTCATTAAGCAAGCAAAATAAACTAAAACAAGTTGGATTTAAAAAATAACAGCCAAACTTTTATTTTAAAAATACCAACAGGCCTGCTTGTTAATGCAGCAGCCTTCCCTGTACTTTAATATAGAGAATTCATATTTTGAGTCTTGCCTTCTGGGCTAAAAATGCATCTTCCCAATTGGACCCGCATCCCCTGTCATAACGTGACAGAGACAAAGGAAATAGGGAAGAGACCGAGAGACAGAGAGACAGAGGAGAGACAGAAACAGAGAGGAGAGAGAGACAGAGAGAGAGGCAGAGGAGAGAGAGAAAAAAATCAAAGGGGGAAGAGAAACAGAGAGACAGAGGAGAGAGATGACAGAGAGAGAGGAGAGACAGAGAGACAGAGAGGAGAAAGAGGCAGAGAGAGAGAATCAAAGGGGGAAGAGAGACAGAGACAGATATACAGAGAGAAAAACAGACAAATGAAGACAAAGACAAAGTCAGAGGAGAGAGACAGACCCAGACCCAGACAGACAGAGTCAAAGGCCCCCCCACAACTGACCAAGCATTTACTACCACCAGCATTTCTGTAGCTCTTTGAGGTTTTAAAAAACACTTTACAAACATTATCTTCTTTGACCCACACAACAACCTTGGGGGTAGGGTAGGTTCTGTTATTGTTCTCCCATTTTACAAGAGGGGAAACTGAGACCCAGAACATTTAGCTGCCTTGCCCAGGGTCACACAGCTGATAAGTGCCAAGTGTAGATTCGAACTCAGCTCTCCTTAACGTCACATCTGGCATGGTCCGGCCCTGTCGCAGGCACTGTGCTAAGTGTGAGGAATACAAATAAAAACGAGTGAGACAATTCCTGCCTGGAGTTCGTAGGTGGGTCTGTTTCTTAACCCTGCACCGGATTCTCATGGAAACAGTAGGAGGGAAGTGAGTGTAAGGAGCAAGCTGAAAGCCTAAGTAACAACCTAAGTGACTGAGGCTATGATCTGGATGAGAGGCTCTGCTGGCCCGGCCTGGGGCCCCAGGTCGGGGGAGCCCAGGTCACTTTAGACGCTGCGACTTTCAGGGTTGATGTTCGCTGTTCACCTTTCCGGGGATAGGCCTTTATGAGATTCAGGGAGATTTCCTGCCAGAAGGGGGAGCCTCGAATTCCACCAGCACAGCCCTTGTTTTCCCACAAATCCCAGGGTTTGTGCTTTGCTACCCTTCCTGTCCTGTCATAATTTTAGAAGATCAATTAAGAGCGGAAAGGGCCCTAGCTGAGGTTTCATCCCATCCAGCCATCCCACTGGGAGAGGAGGCCTCACCACTGCGCCTTCTCCTTCCCTGGCCCCCTTCCTACCTCTTGTTCTTATAATAATAGACAAATCAACAAATCATTGTTACTGAAAAGGGTGTGACAATCTACAGCTCTGTGGCCTCACTCAGAATACCAGAGACTCACTCCCCTGCAGAAGAAACTGCAGTAAGAGCAGCCTCAGAACATGGAATGTTAGGGTTGGGAGGCGCCTTAGAATAAGGGATGTCAGGGCTGGGAGGGAGCTTAGAACAGGGGATGTCAGGGCTGGGAGAGAACTTAGAACTGGGGATGTCAGGGCTGGGAGGGAGCTTAGAACAGGGGACGTCAGGGTTGGCAGAGGCCTTTGGATATGCTCTAGTCCAACCATCTCATGTTATAGAAGAAGAAACTGAAGTTCAAAGAGTGCAGCATCCTTGCTGGCATTTATACAGGTAGTCAGAGGCACAGCCAAGATCCCAGGTCAGCTAGACACACTCTGCTACCTTTCCACTTGGGGGCCTCAGTTTCCTCATCTGTAAAATGACCGGTTCTCAGGTGAAGGTGGTAACAAACCCTTCCTAGATTCAGGAGCACAAACCCAGTGGGATTGCCCAATCAGATGGAGCTTGCACCCATGTCTCTTTTGACTCATTGCTTCTAAGATTTGACACAAAACAGGTGTGAGCCCCAGCTTCATGGGTGACCATTCCCAGGCTGGTCATGAGGAAATGGTCTCAGAATAAACACGGACCCTCTCCTCAGAAGTTATTTAGACATCACCTTAGTTACAATTCCAACGGCAGACTATCACAGCCCCTGTAACCCATCCTTTTAACACAGAGGTCCTCACAGTTCTTGGTCTCAGGGCCCCTTCACTTGTGCTGAGGACCCCAATTAGCTTCTGATTATGTGCATAAGATCTATTAATATTGACCACATTCCAAATTAAAATATCTTAGTATTATAATGAAAACAATTTTGATCTCTCAGACACTCCCCACAAAGTGTCTCAGGGTCCCTCAGGGAGCCCCATGCCACACTCTGAAAATGTTATTCTAATGACTAAGCTCCAAGTTGGTTCTTTCTTTTCTCTGTAAGATTTTCACCACTCAGAGATGAAGGTACGCCACCTCCCAGAGGATGACCACAAAGTAGCAGGTGACACTGAGATGTCACCCATCCTCTGGAGTTGCTCCCAGCCCCTTTCCTCAGGGACATTAAGTTCCTGCTTAGAAACCTATCTCCACGGCACAGTTCTCCTAAAGACAGAGAGACCCTGGGCTGTCCCTTGTCAGGGGCGTTTTGAAGCTTCTCTCTCCCCTCCTGTCCTTGGGCCAAGAGGTAGCTGAAGGGAATTCTCAAGTTGTCTAACTCCACCCAAGATCTGCTGGAACCCCAAGTGTAGGCCCCAGCTTTTCTTCCTTTAAAAAATGAGGAGATGGAAAGAATTCACTTTTAAAAGACACTTCTAATTCTAAATCTTGGCCCTAAGACTCTAAAGTGCAGTATTTTATAATGATCATCCTGAGAATTACCGACGTGTTGACTGTGTAGGTTCCCCTATCACTTCAAACATATCCTGGCTTGCTGGCACCTTTATAAGAGGAAAAATTAGGTGGCTTTTTTTTTAAAGGAAAGAAAAGAGCACCAAAAACATTTGAAAAGATTCTAAGTTCCTTGAGGACAAGAACTGTGCCTTCCATTTTTTGGCAACCCCCACAGGCCCCAGCACAGAGCCTTGAGGACAGCAGATATTCAGGAAATAGATATCTATTTAATTTATTCTACCACAAAATTTTTTTCATAATCTAATTGTAGATGCTAATATTTGTCATGGGTTCATGGAGGGGAACTTAGAAGCAATCAAGCTGAACCTCTTCACTTACAGCTACAAATAAGATAATCAAAGTGCTTAGCACAGAACCTGGCATATAGTAAATACTATGCAAATGTTAGCTATCATTATTACAGATGAGGCAAACTGAGGCATGGAGAGTTTGTGACTTGCCCAAGGTCACCCAGCTAAGTAAGGCCTAGGTTCCTGCCTCCAAGTCCAGCACACTCGCCACTGAACTGCTTAGCTGCGGTTGGGTCAGTGGAGAAGACAAGACTGGAGTTGGAAGTTGCCAGTGGCTGATGGCCATGTGAGTAAAAACTGGTCAGTCACAGAAAAAAGGAAGGCCAGGAAGAGTCCACCTCAGGGTCAACCACTGTCTAGTTATAAGCCAGCACTATTCATTCTCCTGATATCATGTTAATGATGGTGCCCATGGGTACCATGAGGGCAAGGTTGGAGGGACCAAGCCTCTGGCAGAGGACCCAGGAAAGAAGACTGAGGGGACAGAAGGACACCAATGGACTTTGTTACCAAATAGTGCATTCTTTCCAGAATTTTTCTCCCTAACATACTTTTACGTGGACTAGGAATTCAGAAGTGGATACAAATGGGGCAATTTTGTTACTATCATGTTAAAATTAATATGCGTTTTTAAAAACACAGTGTACAAACATAAGCTCACAGCTTCTTGTTCTTTTGGTTTTTTATTTGTGTATTAGAATGTGTTTGTTGATTATTAAGATCTTTTTTTTAAGGGAGCAATTGACAACTTGCAATTAGTTTCCAGGGATGGGGTTGCCCCAAGAGTGGTTGGTTGGAACTCAAGGACGGATGGATTCAATTCCTGGGAGTCCCCCTTCTTCCCTAGCCTGCTCTTAGCCCTTTGAAGTCTTCTCCCCAAGGAACAGCGGGGAGAGGAGAGGTAGGCATTATAGTCATCCAGGGAGATGGTGATTAATGGCATGGTAGGCAGAGAGCAACTTCTCTCTACCCACCACACTTTGTGCCCCCAAAACCAAACTTGCTTTGGGGGTGCCACTAATAGATGCTTGAAAAGAAGAAGGCAGGGAAATTGAGTTCTTAACAACAATGTCTGCATTTAGGGTTAGGAGAAGGGGAGATTTCAGAACTTGCCTGGGTCACACAGTGGACAGAGCCTGGGACTTGGAGTCAGTGAGACCTGAATTTTCAGTCTTCCTTAGATACTTAGTAGCTGTGTGACTCTGGGCACTTGCTTAACCTCCCTCAGCCTCAGTTTCTCAATCTGTAAATTGGAGCTAATAATAGCACCTACCTCCCAGGGTGATTGTGAGACTCAAATGAGATCATTATTACCCCTAGCAATAGTGGGACTGGGCTGTGGTGACTCAAGAATTTTAAAGCCAATGTTGTTCATTTTGATTTTCACAGTAATCAAATGTCTGGAGGGAGCACAGATTTCAAACACTGCCCAGCGACAGCCCTGTGCTCCAAGCCTTCATGCTCTATCTTTTCACTGTTGAGTTTCTGGAGCCAAGTGTATTCTGAATGTGAACTCCTTGTGAGTCATATGAATTTGGGCTAGGGCCTGAACCTGTGATTTCATTGGCCTGGGGAGCTCCCAGTGACCAGTGAAGGTTAGCACATTCTCTGCAACTTGGGTTTAGAGAGTGTTTTAGAGCACTGAAAATGTGAGTGACTTGCCCAGGGTCATGGAGACAGGCTATGTTAGAGAGGAGACTTGAAATGAGATCTTTCTGGCTTTGAGCACTGGCTCACTAAACGAGCTCTCAAAGTTGGGAGAAAATTAAAATGACAAAGTTGATGGGGGCTGAGCCATTTTGACAAACTTTGAATAATTCCTGAGATACTTCATACCCTTGGGATGGACTCAATCAACACAGGATTGAGACATGGGAAGCCCATCTGTGCATGCGCAGAGGGCCTAAAGGAAACAGAGTGGTCAGGATGCATTTGTGCATGGGAAGAGAGTGTTATAAAGATAAATGACTCTGCAAGTTGTCAGAGCTCTACTCCATGCAACAACCACCATGATTCCAGAGAACTCCTGACAGAGATGGCATCCAGGGAACAGGATGCGACATGTATTTTGGAGCATAGATGACACAGGGATTTGTTCTGCTTGACTACTCATATTTGCTGCAAGAGTTTTCTTTTTCTTTTGAATTAGGGAGAGAGAGAAAATAAGTACTGTGCATTGAATTTTTTAAAAAAACTAACAAAAGTTAACCCAGCTCTGAGTTGCTAATTGAGTTGACCCAGCCCCACCAGGAGGCACTATGAATTCCTAGTGCACTCCACATACAGCCCAAGTTAAGGCACATGGGCTTTATTTACCAAAGGGTAAAGGACAAAAACACCCCATCCTGAACAAATGCGGGTTACTGCCTTTCCTCTTATTCTCTTTCCCACCCCCATTCCCACCCCACAGCATTGGTTCCCAAGAGAAAATGACCTCCACCTCCCACTTCCAAAGACCCAAGGGCCTAGGACTGGACTGACACCTTTCATCATGGCCACCAGTCACAGCTGGTACCAACTGACTGCTTTGCACAGTAGTTTTCTTAGCTTCATGCTGGGAGGTTAATGGTCTCTACCAAAATTTCTTCCCCAGGCAGGCCTCAAAGACAGCAGTGGCCTCCTTCACCTTCTGGCCCTGAGCACTGGGTGGGAATTCACAGGTGGCCTCCCCAGGCAGGTTCCGACCAGCAAGCCACCTGAGAAGAGAGGGGAAGTTGGAAGCACTTGAAAAATAGAGGCTGATGGGTCATCTCTTGGGAAAGAGAAAGGGACCTTGAGAGCCCAGTTACACAAGGCAGAATGGGGAAAAGGTGGTTGTAGGGGCCCCCTGAGGGAAGCTCAGAGTTCCAGCTGGGAGAGATCACCATTGGGGACATACTGAAGGAGAGCTTGGGGCCATAGCTGGGAGACAGAGGTTCTCAAAAGCCTCTCTTCCTTCTACCAAGATGTGTTCCCCATAGATTAGGTTCGGGCAAAGCAGTGGCAGACCTTTGATTTGTTCATGCTTACCTGCCCTAGCTGGGTAAATAATGTGATCCCCACAAGGAAGTAGAGGGAGATGGGCTGGGGACCTGCCAGGCAGATTCTCTTCATTAGAATGGGCTAGTCTAAGTGAAGCCTTTTCCCACTACCATGCAGAGGGACTGGGTAGAGCATACCCACCTGTGAATTGGAAACAATTGGCAGTCACAGCGGAAAGGGTTCTCACTGAGATTGATGACCTCCAGTTGGGTGAAGCCATCCATAGCTGGCAATGTCTGCAGCTGATTCTTCTCTAGATACAGGCTCCTGAGCCCATGCTCCAGGCCAGCAAAAGCCCCAGGAGAAATCTATAGAGGAAGGTGCCAGGGATGGTAAGGATTGGTGAATGGGGGTGTGTGTGGCTTAGAATAGAGAATACTGGAGCTGGAAGGGGCTCAAGACACCATCTGCTACAACTTCATTTTTTAATAGACAACAAAACTTAATTCATGGAAGAAGGGGAAGCAGACCTGAGATTCAGGATGCTAATTCCTTCCCAATACCCTCTCCTACTACCCCATAATTCCTGCCTCCCCCTCTACCTCCTTTGGGCTACAGACCACATCCTGGAGTTTTGATCCTGTTCATCTTCCACATTTCCATCCCATCCTGGGAACTCACTGTTTAAATTGGCGACTATTTCCTCGACCCCACTCCTCCCACAATTTCCAGCAGGCACCAGCCATGTGATTCAGTCCCCAGGCACCTAGACCTAGCCACTCACAACTCCTGCCCTTCCCCTCCCAGTTTTAGAACCATGACCAAATCAACACTGTCATTGCTTCTGGAAGGGTCCAAAGAGCTCCCCCTCTTCCCCTTCCCCTCCACTTCTCTGTGTGTGTTGTCTCCCCACTCAGAATGTACGCAAGGAATCTCTGCCTTTGCACCTGGCACATAATGGGCATTTAATAAATGCTTGTCTTGTCTCTCTCTAGTGCATATTAAATGCTTAAGAATGCTTTTCTGTTCATTCATTCGTTCATTCACTCATTCATTCATTCATCCCTCTCTCCATAAATAGAGTGAGTCCCCAAATCTGTGGGTAAATGCCTGACTGCTTCCTTCTGTTGGCTACTGGGTTTGCCCTGGAGTCCTCTTCCTTTCAGGAGGCTGCCTGACTCCATCTGCCTCTTACTCACCTGCTGGAGTCCAGTGTTATTTAGATAGAGGTGTTGCAAGGACTTGGCCACAGGCATGAAGGCTCTCTCTTGCAGGATCCCAAGGGGATTGCCCGATAGCTCCAGCTCCCTGAGGGCAGGCAACCCCTCCAAAGCCCCTGTTGGCATGGTTTGCAATTGATTACTGCCCATATAAAGTCCCTGCAAGTTCTGAACTGGGCCAGATGAGACCTGAGAGATGTTGTTCTCACTCAGATGGAGCCAATGAAGATTCTTTGCACCAGCTAAATCTCTGAGTGCTAGATATTGGAGAGCATTGTACTCTAGATGAAGGCCCACCAAACTGGGAAGAGCCCACAGGACATCTCTGGGCACCCGTGTGAAGTGATTGTGATCAAGGTACAGGTAACGGAGCCGGGGGACACCCTGTAGAGCAGCAGCACTAAGCTCTGAGAGCTGGTTGTCAGAGAGATAGAGGTAGACCAGCTGGCCCAATCCATTCAAAGCCCCTGGTGCCAGATGAGTGATCCTGCAGTGCTGCAGGTGCAGGGATACAAGGTGGCCTAACTTTGAGAAGGCAAACTGAGGCACAGATGTAAACTTGTTCCAGTTCAGATCTAGGAGCTGAGTGGTATTGGGGAATCCTGAAGGGATGAGCCTTAGCCCCTTGTTCTCACAGCTACTATGGTGGGAAAGAGACAAGCAGGTACAAGCTAAGGGGCAAGGCTTGGCAGTCCCATCCTCCTTTGGGGCCTGAGAGGGCTCCCATTCTTCTTCCCCATCTCCGTATCCTTCACAGCGCAGGTCCTCTTCCCTCAGTGACTCCAAAGCTTTCCCTTGCAGCAGCCTGGGCTCTTTGCACAGCCCATCCATCATCAACCAGTTTCTAATGGCCCAGTCTCTCAGAGGCCGGGCAGCACAGTCACAGCGCAGTGGATTCCCACTCAGGTTGAGCTTATGGAGCCGATCCATGCCCTCAAGTGAAGGAAGCATCTTCAGCTGGTTGTCATGTAGGTCCACAGTGTAGAGGCGGGGACAGTGGGAGAAAGCACCCACATCCACAGAGTGCAGAGAGGCACCATCAAGGGCCAGGTAGCGCAGTTCTGGCAGGGCTAGTCCTTCCTCCTTCCCTAGGGAAGTGAGAGGATTATGGCCGAGATCCAGGTGGGCCAGGCCATGCAGGTGGGCCAGAGCCTCCCAAGGGAGAGCCTGAAGTTCATTGTGGTCCAGGCTGAGCCTGCGGAGGCGGGGAAGACCTGCCAGGGCCTCGGGTGCCAAGTCCTTGAGGGCATTATGGGAGAGACGGAGCCACCAGGCACTGAGGAGCCCCCGAAAGGCCATGTCAGGAAGGTGGGCCAGGGAGTTGTGTGCCAAGCTGAGGAGGTTGAGGTAAAGGAGCTGTTGGAAGGTCCCTGGCTGGATTTCTTTCAGTTGGTTGTTCTCTAGCACCAGCTGCTTCAAGAAGATCAGCCCATCCAGGGACCCTTTGTGCAGGACAGATATGTTGTTGGAGGCCAGATTGAGATAGGCCAGGGATGCCAGGCCATCGAAAGTCCCTTTCTGTACCTGCTTCAGCCAACACTTCTGCAGATCCAGGTGGGTCAGGTAAGAGAAGGACTGGAAGACTTGTGGAGGGAGTGCCTTTAAGACATTACCTTGGAGATCCAGCTTCCGAGTCATCTGTTAATAAGAAAAGAATCATTCTTTATGGTGATACTTCCATGTTTCTTTAAGGAGTGGGAATCTGACTTCATATTTTAATGGGATTTCTGTTCTTCTCAGTGGGTGGAGGTGGGGGAAGGGAAAGGAGAGAATCTGGATATGAAAATTAAATTTACTGGAAAAAACTGTATCCTGAGTGCCCAGCACAGAGTAAGAGCTTAAAAAATGCTTGTTGAATGAAAAACAAAATAAATAAATCCATAAAAAAGGAGGTAGTGATTTATGCAGAGCAGAAATGGAGAACAAGCTTGCTACCTCCACCTTCTGCATTTTTGCTAAGTGATACCTCGAGGCCTGTAGAGGTTCCAGAGTAACTTTCATAACCTTGGCACTAGCTGCCAGGAGCATGATGGCAACTGAAATGTACCACCTCAGTCAACATATCAAGGCAACCCAGGGTGACTCTCTGAAGATGGGGCGAGTACAGTTGGGAAAAAAGAAATCTTGACTTGAGGCTAGGCTGTGGGTCTGACTAACAAAGGGGCTAAAAACGTGCCGATTGGTCCCAGTTATGTTGGCTGGGAAGCCTCACAAAAAAGCAGTAATACTCCCTTTGAGTAAAAGGGAGACCCTGCACCAGAAGACATACTCTTTAGACAGCAAGAATTCAGCAGAAAATGAGAAGCCCATTAGCTCTGAGGAGAAGCAATAAGCTTCAGGGGCAGAAAAGCCTGTCCGTTACAGGGGTGAGTTACAGCAGTGGTGAGGTAATAGTGCTGAGAGCTGAGAAAGGTGTTTTATCCAGGAGTAACCCTAGGAGTACGTGTTGTCTAGCATGGGACTCCTTTGTGTATAAAGGAATTTTCTTCTGCTATTTACTTTGCTACGATAGCTTGATTAGAAGCTTTGCTATTTGATTTATAGTTTCTAGTTTCAACTATAGTTCAAATAGTATGGAACCCTAATTCTATAGCTTGAACCATGGTAGCGACGGCATGAAAGGCTGAACATTACTCTTCCTGTGAAAGGTCTCAAAGTCATCCAGGACCTATGTACACGTCTCTGGATCTCTGATCTCTTAAGTGTAGACATACTTTATCCAATGCATACCCTAACCCATCCACATATTCCCATCCTAGACAATGTTTGTGATTGTCTCCTACTTCTTTGTTAAACACTATCTTCACAAAAGTCCTGTGAAATAAGAAGCGAATTTTTTTTTCAATTCAGGCTCATAATTCATTGTGGCAGGGAACTTTTGGTATGGTGGTTCCTTCCACCAATGCAGATTGATAAATTGTCTATAAATTATAATCTCAGGGAGTTCTCCAAGACACTGAGAGGTTAAGTAATAATTATATAATGATAATAAGAGCTAACATTGATATTTGCCTGGCTTATATGTGCTTACAATGCACCAGGTAGGGGGGCCAAGTCACAACAATTATCTCATCTGATCCTTACAACAACCCTGGGAGGCAGGTGTTTGTTATTATTTCAATTTTATAGATAAAGAAACTGAGGCAAAGAGTGTTAAGTGACCTGTTATTAAGTAACACAGCTATTGTGTCTGAAACTGGATTTGAACTCGTCTTCCTGACTCTAAGGCTGTCCCTCTTGCCATTATACCACATTCCTTCTATAGAAAGTATACTATTTTCCCAGATTTACATATAAGGAAACTGAGTCCCAGAAAAGCTAAGTGGTTTATTCATATTATTAATGCATTCAACCCAGGCTTTGAACTCAAATCTCCTGACTCCAAGTCCAGCATTCTTGTCATTAAAACTTTCTAAAGTTTCCCTAGATGAATGCCAGTAAAAGAGAATGTCCTGTGTACACGTTGGTTACTCTTTCATTCCCGCATTCATCCATCTCAGAAACATTTCATACAGGAAAAGCAATAAGGCATAGTGTGAGACCTGTATTTCTGTCACATCCTGGCTGTCATCATACAGCTAGGACATCTGACCTCTTGGTGTAAACTCTCAAGGAGTGAAGGTAGAGATAAGCTGCTCCTCTCCGGCACTTGAAGGGTTGGCCACACAAATTGGAAATTCCTTACACTGATGAAATTACTGGTCCATAGGAAGAAACATTCATGCCAACTTTACACAAAACTCAGGGCAGGTGGGGAGCAGGGAGAAACATGGCTTAAATCTCATTCCCCTCCATGTCTAGCACTGAGACATCACCCATTTGGAGCCAGGGACTCAGAATGGGCTGGGTCAGTCTAACAAGGAGATAAGTGAATTATGATACATCAGCAATGATAATATACAATATTGTGTGATAAGTATGTGTGAGAGAAGCAAATCAAAGCATTCCATGAGGTCCAAGGGAGACCATTGACAACAGAGGCAATCAGGGAAGGCTTTGTGTAAGAGATGGCCCTTGAGCTGGGCCTTATGGATTATTTAGGCTTTCAATATGGAGGCAGCCCAATGTAAAAGAAGTGTGAGTAGTAAAATAGTGAAAAGAATTACTCTTTCAGTCGTCTAAGGCATTCCAGCCATCCAGCTAAATCACAACCAAGCCTGGGCAAGGAAGATGGCAGATCAGGAACAAGGATTCTTGATGAAAGCTAATCTGGTCAACATTGATCAAGCTACTCACTGTATGGGGGCTAGGGAGATAAAACCCAAACCAAACAGTCCTTCTCCTCAAAGAACTTAAATTCCACAGGTGGGGGAAACAGTGTACAGACAGATAAATACAAAAAATATATGAAGCAAATACAAAGGAATTCCAGGGGAGGCACTAACATCTGGGGGAGTAAAGAGGGCCCTCATTGAAGAGGCCACTGGAACTAAGCACATCCCACTCAGGCTTCTGGATTTGCTGCTTAGGTCAACGATGAAGCCTTACACTGACTCAAATTTCTGGGTGTGGCCGTGAGTGTGCCAGCATCCCTGCCCCTTCCCAAGCTCTGATGCCCTGGGCTGGAGCTCTGCTCATCACCATGGGACCCACACCCCTGACCTGGAGTGCTCCAGCTTACCTGCGGGATGGAGGATGGCACTTTGGTGAGGTTTTGGTTCTGGCACAAGACAGATCTCTTGCTAGTATCACAGACGCAGACCTGGGGGCAGTTACTGGTGACTCTCCTCTCAGAGGAAGCCTGTGGCAGTGACAACAGAAGCAAGAAGCTAAGGGAGCTCCACATCTTGAGACATCACTGTGGAAAGAGAGGAGCAGATTTATTAGAAGCAGAAGAGAAAATAAACATGAAAAAAATCCAACAATCATGCTCTGAAAGGAACCCCAAAAGGAGAGATTCTAGGAATGTTGTGGCCCAAATCCAAAGCTCCCACATCAGAGGAAAAGATACAACACACATTCAGAAAGAAACCGCTCCAATATGAAAAGCCCACAGTCAGGATCATCTAAGTCTATAAATAAGAAATTCTGGAATACAATATTCCAAAAGGCAAAAGATTTAGGCTTACAAGCAGCAATAACGTACTCTGCAAAGCTAAGCAAAATCCTAAGGGAGGAAATGGATTTTGAATGGAATAAAGGGCTTTCAAGCATTTCTGACGGAAAGGTCAGAGCTGAATAAGAACTTTGAAATATAAACACAAGAGTCCAGAGAAACCTAGAAAGGTCAACATATTTCAACAGCTAGGCATCGTAGGGCTTGTTTATGGTCCCTACTGCTGAGGAAGCTGCTAGGGAGTCACCTGAGTTCCAGAAGGAAGGCTTCCACACTAGGTCTAGCACCACTATGGTGAGTAGAGGGCCACCAGCCGGCCTAAGGAGGGGAGAACTGGGAAGAGGTTAAAACTTCCGGGTCAGTCTGTATTGGGCTCAAGCTTATGACTGGCTATTTCTGTCCTAGCTTAGCCAAGATAGAGACAACTAGTTTTGAAAAAAGTGATGGACAGGAAGCACAGAAAGAAACAGATATTTTTGGACATGACTACTGTGTGGATTTATTTTGTTTGACTCTGCACGTTTGTAACAAGGGATTTTTTTCCCTCTCATTTTTTAATGGAGACAGGATTTGGGGCTCCTTTCTTGATGTTCAAGTTCAGAATGAAAATAAAAAGAGGTCTGTGCCAGAGCCAATACAATTTTAAGGGCACTCGGGGATCTATTCCGACAATATTGGGAAAAAAGCAAAAGGTACTAAAATGATTGGGGGGAAGCATGTATGGTGTTACTACTGGGAAAAAAAAATTAATTCATATAAAGTTGATCAATAATAACTCTTGACCCACATGCCTATTTTCTCATCTCTCTCAGATCTTTATGAGAATAAGCTCCATACATATTGATGAAAATATGAGAAAGGAAAGGGTGAGTTTTCATGAATGATATTGGACAGCAGACCACACTTTTACTGCATGATAACAAGAGTGCAAGAGCCCACAGGGCCTCCAAGAGTACAGTTCAGCAGAACAAAAATCAGTTTTTTCCAACAAAATCTGTCCAGATTTTCCTGTCCAGAGTTCCTGATAACTTCTACCAATTTCAGAGGTCAGTCCCTTTCCCTTTATAATGTAAATTGAAGACAGGAATTCCTTTTGCCTTTCTTTGTATCTCAGCACTAGGCTTAGTGCCTGGTATACAGTAAGCACTTAATAAATGCTCACTGATTGATTGATTGATTGATGTATCCTGGATGGACACTGACGGACAATAAACTGGGGCCAAAATTGGGTTGGAGGATGAGGGCACCTTTGGGAAAGACCACTATGCTTTCGATGACTTTAAGCTTCTCCCTAGATTAAAAGTCTATCCCTGCCACATCCTTGGCCATCCAGCAATGCTGTGAACCACAGAATTTTATGACTCAGGAATGGCTGTTGGACAAAGTGGAATATTATTGGACCCCAGGAATCATGGGCCAAAAGAATTCAAGGAAATGTGGAAGGAAAGAAGAAGCAAAGGGCAGACAAACACTTTGGCTACAACCGTTCCAGACAAATGCCCAGACAAGAAACTAGAGGAGGACCCAGAAACTAACAGGAGGCCTCAGGGTCATAGAGCCAGTGCTAGGAGGGCCTCAGACATGAATGGGTGCAAATCCCTCATTTTCAGAGGAGGACACTGAGGCTTAAGTGACTTGATGGAGGTAGACAGAGGCTACCAAGTGATGGAGGCTTCTGACTCCCAATCCCACACACTTTCTACAGCTCCATGAATTTTTTGTTACAACTAGCTTCAAGCTCTTGGGTATCCGTACTTTTCTTTTCTTTGTTTTTTATACCCCTTAATTTCTTGTTTAAACATTAGACCCCTTGATCTCTAAGTGGCAAGGCCCTTGGGCTAGGACTGGGCGTCCTACACTAAATTCTTCATCCTTGAAGGCAGGGACTGTTGGGGTTCGATCTTTGGGCGCCCCGAATACAACCTATATTGGTGCTTAATGAATGGCTGTCATTATTTAGCACTAGTGAAGCTGCATATGGAGACTCATTAGCAATGAGCCAATATTGCAGATGAATTCTTTGGTTATGACAATGATTAATTAGGGTGGAGAGAAATGTGGGTTGCAATGAACAGGACAATGATGAGGCCACTGTATGGGGCAGGAAGAATCTATGACTAGGTACTCAGGGTACTGGATCCCAATCTGGAGCTGAGATTGGAAGATCTAGGGGTTTGTAGGGCCATTTCTCTTCAGCCCCCCACCCCAATCAGCCTTACTGGGGGAGGGGCTCTAGGAGCAGCAGAGGAGAAGAGGAGGAAATATAGCTCTCTTCTGATTCTGCCTCCAGCCCATCTGTCTCCCTACCGAAGCTGAGAAGGAGCTCCTTGAAAGACCCTACAGAGGCTGGAACATACATCCAGCACTGCCGTACTCTAGGTAGGATGGTGGAAAGCAGAGTCACAGAAGTGTCCAACATGCTAGGAGGAAAGTGAACTTAGAGATCATCTGATCCAAGCCTTTTCATTTGACTGATGAGGAAACAGATACAAGCAAGATAGTGATCATAGAGACCTATGTCCCCATTTTACAGGGAAGGAAACTGAGGCACAGAGAGAATAAATGGCTTGCCTTTATAATTATATTAATGGGATCATCTGGTCTTACCTTTCTCATTTTACAGAGAGAGGCAATGCCTTGTAGTGGAAAGAGGGTTTGCCTTAGAGTCAGAAATCCTGTAGTCAAATTCTGGCTGTCATTTCCTACCCATGAGATGGAGCTCACTTAGCAACTAAGAGATCTTGAAGTTGCTCCCAGCTTCCAGGGCTTCCTTCATGACCCAGCTAGAATCTCACTTCTTACAGGAAGCCTTTCCCAAGCTCTTTATTCTAGGGCCTTCCTTCTCTTAATCAGTTCCTATCTGCCTTGGCATAGCTTGTTTGTACATGTTTGCAGGGTATCTCTCCTACTGGATTATGAGCTTGAGGACAGTGACCTATCTTTTGCCTTGCTTTATAGCCCTGGGGCTTAGCACTGTGCCTGACATATAGTAGCAGCTTAATAAATTCTTGCTGACTGACTCCCAGCTCAAAAGGCTTAATGATGAAGGAAGGAAGCATGGGGAGTGGAAACTGAGGCCCAGAGAGAGGAAGGTTCTTGCCAGAGGCTGAGCAGCAAGTTAGTAACTATGCCTGACTTCTTTCCCAGAGTTTCTTCATACCCTTCTCCTGCCTGGGTGTCCCCCATTTTCAGAAGACAGAGCCAACTCCCCCAGTTCCCAAGGGCCCCAAGAACTCACCCTGTATTCCTGGTTCCTGCACCCAAATCCTAGCTCTTGGGTAGCCAGGCTTTTCTTTTATTTGTTTTTTGTACAACTCCTGGGGAGCTGGGACCAGGAGAGGGCGGGGTGGGATGGGGGGGGTGTAGTTCCCAGAGCCAACCAGTCTGTCCCCACACCCTGGATCTCTGGCAGTCTTGATCCTCAACAGGCAAGGGCCCCACCAACTGCCTCCGGAGCAGGCCCCACCTAGAAACCGTGTGGCCCTTCCCAGGTGGAGGAATTCCCGTGGGCATCTGGAAACCACCAAAAGGCACTCGTCAAGGCAGCATTCGAACTTGGGGCCCAGGATTGCTGGGCTGTGAGAAGGGGAGGAAGGGATGCCAGCACATCTGGGTCCCCATTGCAGCTCTGAAGTGCTTAGAGGTTGGGACCCTGGGAGAGACACTGACCCTCTGAACCTCCATCTTTTTCTGCAAAGCCAACACAGGTCTCAGAGCTTTGTGGACTCAGAGAAACTGGAAAGGCCCTCAGACACCAGCGGGGCCAAGTCCAGAATTTTAGAAAGGGGGATACTGAAGATCAGGGAGGGGAAAGGACTAGACTAGGGTCACACAGGGAATTAGGATCTGCAGCGGGATTTGAACTGGGCTCTCACTGCCTCCATCTCCCATTACTTCCCCAGCTCTTCTCTACAAACGCTCCTCATCCCCACTTCCCCTGGGGCCTAGAATGCCCTCCCTATCTCATCTCTGTCTCTGACATCCCTGGCTTCCCACAAGACCCAGCCCATCAGAGGTCTAGCCTGACTCCCCAGCCCATCAGAGGTCTAACCTGAATCCCCAGCCCATCAGAGGTCTCACCTGGCTCCCCAGCCACTGAGCCTTGCCTCTCAAGGCTCCCCCTTCCTTCCACCCCCTTATTTACATGGCACCTCCATGGGAGCCCCTTGAGGGCAGGATGATTTTCACCTTTCTATGTCTGGACAGTCCTGGTCGGCAGTAAGTCCACCATTCCAGGGGTTCTTTGAAGTTTTTGTGTCAGTGGCCTCCCTTCAACAGTCTAGTAACATGGACCCCCTCCCCCCCCAGAAGAATGTTCTTAAATGCTTAAAATAAAATACATAGAATTACAAAGGAAGCCAGTTAAATTGAAATACAGGCATCTAGGAGATATAGTATATACAGACACATACATATATGCATATACATAAACATAGACAGATAGAGACAGAGAGAGACAGACTTGAAGTCAAGAAGACATGCATTCAAATCTTGCCCCAGTCACTTAGTAGCTGTGTGATCTTGGATAAGCCATTTAACCTCTGTGAGCCTCAGTTTCCTCATCCATAAAATGGGCTTAATTGCAGCCTCTATCTCACAGGAGTGTTCGGAGGACAAAATGTTGTAGAGCTTTGCAAACCTTAAGTGCTAGGTGGTGGTGATTGCTTTTTTAACCATTTGAACTGACCCCAGGTTAATACTGGCGTCTCTGACATCTCGCCAGCCCAATCTCAAGATTCTTGTAATGCTAACTCCAGGATCACAGTGAAAGGGCCTGGAGAGCCTGAGCTCAGTCTTCATCCTCTGGAGAAGAGAATGGAGACCCAAAGGTCATCAGCAACTGACTGGGCTCCAAATCCAGTGCTTCTTCCTCTGTCCCTTACTGCCTTAGACTTTATAAGCTGCTGGGAGAAAAGCAGGGAGCTGGGAAGGGAAGATTGTCTCTCAGTCTTTCTTGCCTATCCCCTCCCTGCAATTGGTTAGGATCTTAGAACTTCTGTTTATAGCTAAAGAAGCCTTCAAGGCTGTCAAGGCCACTGCATTTATTTTACAGAGGAGGAAACTGAGACTCAGAGAGGGTGATTTTCCCAAAGGTTACGTAAAGTGCGCACACACACACACACACACACACACACACACACGGATTATACATCTCTCCTCCCCCCTTTCTATATATACAAATATATATTACACGCATACATACATATATAGTTCAGATGGATAACTTTATATAGATATATAATATCTATATATAATTTTTATATAGATATAAAAGGGGCTTAAGTGGCACAGTGGATAGAGCTCACGACTGGAGTCACGAAGACTCCTCTTCCTGAGTTCATATCCAGCCTCAGACACTTCCTAGGTGTGTGACCCTGGGCAAGTCACTTCACCCTGTTTGCCTCAGTTTCTTCATTGTAAAATGAGCTAGAGAAGGAAATGGCAAACTGCTCCAGTATCTCTGCCAAGAAAATTCCAAACAGGGTCAAGAAGAGTCATACACACCTGAAAATGGCTAAAAAACAAACAATTACTTGTATTGCAAATTCTAGCAAGAAATTCACTGACTTTGCCTCCTATCATTTCTTCTAGTTCTTAAAGAGGGAAGAATTGTCCACAAGTAAGATAGATCTAATATTCCATTTTCATCTAGTTTTTTGTATGTTATTTTTCCTATTTAGGTAACTGACTCGTGTTCATGATTCATCAAGCGTTATTAAGCCCTTAGTACATATCAGACACAGGAGACCAGGTGAGAAGTGGTGAGACATTGGACTAGGGGAGTGGCTCTACTGGTGGAAATAAGGTTATGGAGCCAAGAGATGTTGCAAAGATAGAAATCCGGCAGCTGACTGAAGGATATGTGGAAATCACGTATAAAGTCAAGCTTTCAACCCCAGGGTGACTGGGACCAAAACAGGAAAATTTGGAAGAGGGGTGGGATGGGGAAAGAGATGGAAGAAAGTCCCAAGATTGGTCACTATTTTATCAGGGGACAATTTGGACGAACTCTTCCCTAACTCCACACCCCACCCCCATATCTATTAATATTAGCTACATGTGACATATATATATGTATATATATTATATAGATAGAGATAAATTATTTTTTTAAACTATGATTTAGAGAGAATTGCAAGTAAACAGGTATATTTGATTCTACAAAAAGAAAAGAAGTTCTGCCCAACAAAAAATAATGCATCTAGAATAAAAAAGGAAAGAAACAAGATGGGAAAAATCTTCACTTGAGACACTTGCAGGAAAAGTCTTACATACACAATTTAAAAGGAAAGAACTTAACTTTGTAAAAAGAAGAGTCATTCTCCAAAATGTACAGGAGGCAGAAGAAACAAAAGCTATCAAGAATCACATGAAACAATTTTCAAAAATTCTAATAGGAAGAGAAATACACATTAAATTAGCTCTGAGATTCCACCTCACCTCCATCAACTTGGCAAAAATAATAGAAAATGACAAAATTCCACACTGCCATGATTGGTAAAATCAGAATGCTATTAAACTGTTTACTTCTGACTACTCCCTCCTTACCTTTTCTTAGAATTCCAAGCTTTCTTCAAAGCACAGCTGAGCCATCCATCTCTTTCAAGGGGAGATTTTGAATGATGCCCTTCCCTTAGGAATTATTACTGTCTCCTTCCTAAAATTACTTTGTATTCACTTATCTTTGTACGGGTTGTATATTCCCTTTCTCTTCTTTGCCCCCAGTAAAATGTAAACCCCTTCAGGGTAAGAGGGTAAGTTCTATTTCTTTTAGTGTGTTTGTATCCCAAGTGGATAATACAATACTTTCATGATTGTTTTTCCAAAAAAAAACCAAAACCACATTTCATCCATTCTCTCTCCAGAGGTGGGAAGCATTTTTCATCTTGGGTCCTTTGGTACGGTGTTAGATCAATGTCTTGATCACAGTAACTAAGTCTTTCACAATTGATTATCATTACAATATTACTGTCACTTTATACAATGATCTCTTGGTTCTGCTTGCTTCACTTTGCATCAATTTGTATAAGTCTTGCCTTGGACATAGTTAAGAAATGTTTTGTTGCCTTGAAATTCTGGAGGAAAATGACTTTGAGGATTTTCCTCACATTCAGCAAATTGGGGAAGAAGATAAAAAAATGGGAATAGTCGATGTTGGGGGGCTTATAGAAAAATGGGCCCATTCATACATTGTTGGTGGAGCTGTGAATTGCATAACCATTCGGGAAAGCAATTACACCAAGAGGTAATGAAAATGAACATCACCTTTAACCCAGAGGTTCCACTGCATGACACAGCCAGAAGAGGTCAATGACAAAAGAGAAAAGTCCCCACGTACACCACAATCATCATAGCAGTACTTTTTATAGTAGCAAAGAATTGGAAACAAATAGATGCCCATCTGCTGGAGAATAATGAAAAAAAGTATGGTACAAGAAGGAATGGGATGGAACTGCTGTAAGCTACAATGACTATGCTGAATAAAGAGAAGCATGGAAAGATTTAAGTAACAGATGAAAAATGAAGAAGGAAGAACCAGGAAAACAATAGAATAGAATGAGCTTTAATCAAGCACCTACTGTGTCTCCAGCACTATGCCAAGTACTGGGGAGATGCAGAAAGGCCAAAGTTCCTGGTCTCAAGGTGCTCACAGTCTAATGAGGGAGACAGCCTATAAATAATTATGTAGAACAAGCTACATACTGGATAAAGAGGAACTCACTGAGGAAAGGCACTAGAATTAATGGGGATCCAGAAAGACCTTGTAGGAAGGGGGATTTAGCTAGCACTTGAAGGAGGCTAAGGAGGTGAGGTGATGGAGATGAGGAGGGAGAGTGTGCCAAGCTGGGGGCAAGATGGCCAGAGAGAATGCCCAGAGCTGAGTATCTTTGCTACTGGAATTTATTGAGGGAGTGAGAGAGGATCAGATTGATGTTTTAGGAAAATCACTTCAGTGGTTGAATGGAGTTGGATTGGGGTGGAGAGAGCCCCACCCCAGGCTATAGCAATGGTCCAGGTGTGAGGTAATGAGGTGACAGGGCCTATACCAAGGTGGCAGCATTGTCAGAAGAGAGAAGGGGTCAATTTGAGAACAGAAAGAATGGAATTTGTCCACTGTTTGGCTATGGGGAGGGAAAGAGAGTGAGGAGATGTGAGAAGGCACCTCCTGCTGCTTCTTCAAGCGTGGGAGATGTTTGGCCTGAACAAAGGTACATAATGTCAGACTTTTTCAATGTCTTGGTTAGTTTTACAAAATATTTTCCCCTTCTTTTTTGTTCTTTGCTGTAAGGAATGATGGAGAGGGGAATGGGAAGAAAGCCCACTGAGAAATGAAGGTGACAGAAAGCCAAGCTTATCAATCAAAATATATTTTTGTAAAAGGCAAATCTGGGGGAGCTGCAAATGGGTCCAGCTTTTAACAAAATAGACCATTATAAGAAGAGTTACAAGAATGAGCCCTCTGCTGTTGGCTGACTGGTCCCACCATTGGGAGTGTAGTCCAAGGGGCTATTGACAGTATAAAAGACCTATCTTTACAAAAACATTTCTATCCATCAGTCAATAATTATGAACTAAATGTCTACTGTGTGCCAGGGAGCTGTATAAGGCACTGGAAATACACAACAATGAAGCCTGCTCTGCCCTTACTGGGCACATGGGAACAAAATTACATGTGAAATGGGCGTATGTGAATGTAATGGAACATGACCACACTGTAAGAAATAAAGACTAGGAAGAACACAGAATCAGAGCAAGATCCGTGCAAACTGATGCAGAGAGAAACCGCCAGAAGGAGCGGACTGATACGCGCTGGAGGCAGCCACGTGTCTCAGCTGCGCAGGAGGAAAACTAGGACTGGGACAGTCAATAGACCCGCCTTCTGGGGCGTGCTTGGTGATCAGAAAATCACAGCCTACCTATAGCCACAGTCATCTCCTGTTTACTGTGGTTGTTGCCTTTTGTGCTGTTTTTCTCTCATTTTCTTTGCTTATGTTTTTGTTTCTCTATTTGATTACTTGTGTTTGTCCATGGCAGTCAAAATAAAATTTATATATTAAAAAATTTTAAAGAATAGGAGTCTGAGAAGTGGATAGAAAATTAAAGGAGGGAAGAGTAGAACAAAGGAGAATGGAGGAGAGGGGAGGGGAGAGAAGAGGAGAGAAGGGGAGGGGAGAGGAAAGGAGGGGAGGGGAGAGGAGGGGAGGGGAGAGGAGGGGAGAGGAAAGGAGGGGAGGGGAGGGGAAAGAGAGGAGAGGAGGGGAGGGGAGGGGAGAAGAGAGGAGACAAAAGAGTTTGAAGAGCCAGAAATAAAGTTAATGGGAGGACAGAGAGGTCAGTAAGGCAGTCAGTAAGTATTTATTAAGACCCTACTATGTGCCTTAGCACAGTGCCAGGTGCTGGAGATGCGGACAAAGACAGTCCCCTTCTCAAGGAGCTCACAATCTAACAGGGAGAGAAAATGCAAAGGACTATAAACAAAGAAGAGCCAGGCAGGATAAACTGAAGTTAACCAAGGCAGGGAAAGCCCCAGCGTTAAGGGGATCCAAAAAGACTTCTTGTAGAAGGGGTTTTAGCTGAGACTCCAGGGAAGTGGGAAGAAGGGGAAGGCTTGTGTCCCAGGCATGGAGGTCTGTCGGTGGTAATGCCCCAAACTGGGGCCTGGGATGGCGAGGAGCAGCAGGGAGGCCAGTGTCCCTGGATGTTGGAGTGTCTGGAGGTGGCAGGGGGAGGCGGGGAGTAAAGTAGAAGACTGGAAAGGTACGAGGGGGTTTACAGGTTGTAAAGGGCTTTCAGTGCCCCTTTTTCTCAATGCCAATTCCAGATGTGAAAAGAAATGACTAGAATGTATTGAATAGAGGTGTATGGTCAGATCTGTGTTTTAGGAAGATTAATTTCACAGTTGAGTGGAGCCTGGAATGTAGAGGAGCCACTTGAAACAGGCAGACTCCCCAGTAACAGTCCAGGTGTGAGGTGATGAGCCTGCACCAGGGGGTGACGAGTCAGGAGAAAAGGGGTCATGTACAAGAAAGGCCAGGAAGAGAAAATCCAATTGACAAGATGAATAACATATTGGTTATGGTGACAGAGAGAGTAAGGAGCAAAGGATGACACTGGGCTTAAAGCCTGGTGACCTGGAGGGTGGCAGTGCCAGCTGCAGAGGAAGGCTGGAGTAGGAAGATAATGGGTTCAGTTTTGAACATACTGAGTTTAAGATCTATATGGGACATCCAGTTTAAGAGGTCTAATAGGAAGAAAGGAAGGAATAAACATTTATTAAGCACCTACTAGGTGCACATTACAAATACCTTTTGTTCCTCATGACTATCCTGGGAGGTAGGTGCTGTCATTATCCCTATTTTACATTTGAGGAAACTGAGGCAGGCAGCGATTAAGTGACTTGACCAGGCGTCACTCAGCTAGTACATATAACAGGCAGTTGGAAATATGAGTCTGGGGTTTAGAGAGAAGATAGTGTTGGAAAAGTAGATGTAAAAATCAGTAGGCTAGAGATGATGATCCTTGAAATTATGGGAACTGAGGAAATTGCTAAGAGAAATAATATAGAAGGAGATGAGAGAAGATATCAGGACAGAGTCTTGTGGGACACTTATCTTTAGAGGGCATGAGGTGGATGAGGATCCAGCAAAGGAGACAGAGAAGGAGCAGTCAGAGAGGTAGAAGGAGAACTGAGAGAGAGAGGGAGACAGAGACAGAGACACAGGGACAGAGAGAAAACACTAAAGCAAAGAGGAAAGTATCCAAAGGATGATTAAGTGTCAAAGACTGAAGGGAGGTCAGAAAGAATGGGGATTGAAAAACAGGCCATTTGATCTGGAAATTAAGAGATCATTGATAAGTTGGGAGAAAGCACTGATTCAAGTAAGACTTTTGAGAGTTAAAAAGAGAGGCAGAGGAAAGAAAGTGGAGGCCTGATTACAGATAGCCTTCTCAAGGAGTGTTGCCACAAAAGGGAGAAGCAATGTAGGATGTCAGCTAGTAGGGATGGAAGGATCAAGTGAGGATATTTTGAGGATGAAGGAAGCCTGGGCATGTTTAGGGAGAAATTACAGATAGGTGAGAAAGTGGGAGAAGAGAAGAGAGAATGGGACCCCTTGTGCACATGGATGGGTTTGCCTTGGCAAAGAGAAGATGGAGCTCTCAGAGATCAGCTTCCATTTTTTTTCAGTGAAATAGGAGTCAAGACTCTCAGGGTAAGGGATGAGTCAGGGGAGATTTGAGGAGGGATAAGAAGAGTTGGGAAAGTAACTGCAGTGGGTGGGATGGTGAGTCAACTAGAGAAATGCACAAGAATTGCCCAGTTGAGGTGTACCCAGTTGGCATGGTTGCATGATTTTCTTCAGCTTCATTCAACAGCACATATGTAGGAGTAAAGGTCACAAGAGGTGGGCAGAACACCCACCTCAACAAGATCACAGATCTATCTATGTGTGAAAGTAAAGCCGAGGAGGCTCCAGTTGGTTGGGGCCTCTACCCTCTGTGCTGTCCATCAGGTTAGCCAGAGTCACTCCAATCACACCTATTCAGGAGGTCAGTGGTCCATGATCACTGAAGGAAGTGATGGTGGAAAGTTCCCCAACCTCTAGAGCAGTAATTTTCTCACCTCAGACAAAAAGGTGGGATAACAAAGAGGACAATGGTGGGGAGGGGAGGAAAGGGTCTCACTTTGGGTGCAGTCCTGTTTAGAGAAGAGGCAACCTATACTCAGGAAAGTCTGGCAGGTGACTCCATGGTGGAAGAGGAGGGGAGGCTGCTTAAGAGAGAGATGCAATGAGCAAGAGGATCCTAAGGCAGGAAAGAGAATGGGATGGTAAGGTAAAGGCTGGATGAGAAGTAAGAGACTCTGGAAATATCACCATACTTCTGTAGGAAAGAAAGGAAACTCCCCTTTTCATTGTTTTTATTTCTTTATGTATTTGATTTACATAATCAAAATAGCCATGTGATACATAACCTTCATTGAACTGCTTGTCTTCTCAATAAGGGTGGGGAGGGAGTAAGGGAGAGAATTTGGAACTCCAAGTTTTATAAACAAATGTTAAAAATTGTTTTTACATGTAACTGGGGGGGAGAAGGAAAGAAGGAAGGAAGGAAGGAAGGAAGGAAGGAAGGAAGGAAGGAAGGAAGGAAGGAAGGAAGGAAGGAAGGAAGGAAGGAAGGAAGGAAGGAAGGAAGGAAGGAAGAAAAAAACCCAGCCATGTGAAGTCAACATGTAACTTAATTTCACAATTACAGCAAAACAAGGCAAGAATTCCTCCTGAATTCCTCTGGAAAATTGGTTTCAACCTCCAATCAAAGTTATTGGTTTTTCTCCTTGGGCCACAAAAATGGATGGTTTACATTAAAATAATTAAAGATTGGAAGAAATTAGTAAATGGGCCTTTACCTGTTCTACACACAGACATTGACCTGGGCCATACCAGACACTATTCTGCAATGATGACTAGCTACCACTTGGTTGGTTGTCCTTCATCTTTGAAGAGGACCAAAATGACATCACCATGAGAAAGTGAAATCTCAATGTGTCCAGCTGTGGCTGACCAGACCAATACGAGCTCAGAATGCTCTACCACAGGCTGGGCACAGATAGTCCGTGTGAATATTGAAGGTGGATGTCCTAAATTTGTGCATCCTGCATTAACTTTGTGCTGTCTCAATTCTGCTTTGCTCATAGGGCACAGCACCCTTTCTGATGTGGGCACGCCATGCTGGGTGGTCCTGTGCCAGTGTCTCCCATGTTGCACAGTCAAATCCAAAGTTCTTGAGAGAGACCTTGAGAGTGTCCTTGTATCGTTTTTTCTGGTCACCATGCAATTGGCTGCCCCATGCAAGTTCTCCATAAAATAATCTTTTCAGCAAGTGTACATTTTGCATTCAAACAACATAGCCAGCCCATCAGAGTTGCACTGTCTAAAGCATAGTCTGAATGCTTGGCAGTTCAACTCGAGCAAGGACTTCAGTGTCTGGTACCTTATCCTGCCACGTGATCCTCAGAATCTTCCTAAGACAGTTCAAATAGAAGCAATTCAGTTTCCTGGCATGGCGCTGGTGGACTGTCCATGTTTCACAGACGTACAACAATGAGGTCAGCACAATGGCTCTGTAGACCTTCAGTATGGTATATAATATATATAATATAATATATATAATATAATATATATATAATACCTCTTCTCTCCCAAACTTTTCTTTGGAGCCTCCCAAACACTGAACTAGCTGTGGCAATGTGTGCATCAACCTCATTGTCAATGTGTACATCCCTGGAAAGTACACTACCCAGGTAAGTGAACTTATCCACAGCATTCAAAACTTCTCCGTTTGTTGTAACTGATGGTTCCACATACGGATGGTGTGTGGTGGTGGCTGATGGAGCACCTGTATGTTCTTGATGTTAATTATTAGGCCAAAATTAGCACAGGCAGCAGAGAGGTGATCCCTACTTTGTTGCATCTCAGCTTCAGAGGCTGCATTGAATGTACAGTCATCTGCAAACAGAAAAGCATGCACCAGCACTTCCTCCACTTTGGTCTTGGCTTGTAGCCTTTTCAAATCGAAGAACTTGCCATCAGTACCATGGTTGACTTTGATGCCGAATTCATCTTCATTGAAAGCATTTGACAAAATGGAGGAAAACATCATGCTAAAAAGTTTAGGAGCAAGCACACAGCCCTGTTTCACTCCACTGGTGACCGGGAAGGCACAAGAGCGTTGTCCACTATCCAGATCCTGGGCAAACATGCCTTCATGAAATTGACATACAATATTGATGAACTTCTGCGGGCAACTGTATTTTGACATAATTTTCCATAAGCCCTCACGACTAACAGTGTCAAAGCCCTTGTTATATACAGACTTCTGTTCTGCTCCTGGCATTTCTCCTGGAGTTGTCAAGCAACAAACACCATATCGACTGTTCCTCGGCCCTTTCTGAAGCCATACTGACTCTCAGGTAGATGACCATCTTCCAGGTGAAGGATCAGCCTATTAAGGAGGATTCTAGCAAGAATCTTACCAGCAATGACTAAGAGAGAGATCCCCCTGTGATTGTCCCAGGACAATTCCCTTTACCTTCATAGAGAGGGACAATGGAGGCATCCTTGAACTCCTGGGGGATAACCTCCTCTTGCCATATAACTTGGAAAACTTCAGTCAGCTTTTGTATGAACAATGGTCCCCCTACCTTATAAATCTCAGCTGCAATAGAATCAGCACCAGATTTTTTGCACAGGAAAGGAGCCTAATGGCCCTCAAAACCCCTTCTTCAGTTGGAAGATCATCTAAGGATGGATTGACTTCAACCTGAGGTAAACGGTCAATGACCTCAGCATTGATTGATGATGGCCTGTTGAGAACACTATGGAAGCGTTTGTTCAGTCCATCTCTCTAGGATCATGTCCTTACCACTAATCAGTGTGGCTCCATCAGCACTGAGTAGTTGTGATGCACCATAGGCTTTTGGTCCATAAATAGCTTTCAGGGAGTCATAAAAGTGCTTTGGATTGTTACTATCAGCATAAAACTGAATTTCATCTGCCTTCTTACTGAGCCAGGAATCCTGCCCCTCTCTAAGCTTTGCTTGGACTTTGCTTCCCCACTTGCTATGTGCAGCACCCAACACCAGAGGGTGCTGCAGGACAACCGTGTTCTGTCATTGTGCTATGTGTAAGGCCTTTCTGCTCCTGTTTTCACAAAACAGGCTTTTAAAATTTCAAACTTCCAAGCAATTTACCAAAACTAAAAACAAACAAAACCCAATCTAAATTCTGCCTTCACATAAAAATATTATCCAAATAAAATCTTTTAAAAATTAAATAAAATTTTAAAAAATGTTTAAATAGCTCATCAGACAGTAAGTCTGAATGTAGCTGTTCCTCTGCCCATTCACATGCTTGGGGTGGCTACTCACCCCCTCCACCTCAGCTCAATGATGGGTCTGAGGCCCCTTGGTTACCCTCAACCTCGTTTTAGCCCATCTGGCGCACAGTGTGGCCACTGCACTTCTTGGAGCCACAAGGGAGAATTGGGTGGCAGGTGGACACCAAAGGTGGATGAACAGATCTCACCCCCAGAAGTGCTGTCCTCCCTGAATGGTCGTGAAGGTGGCTGAAGCAGGCACTGTGGAGCACTTCAAGATGTCAAAAGATACCAAAGCCATCACCCACCATCTTGACTTCCGTATTGCCCCTAGCCTTTAATGACTGAGGAAGAGACTGTGAGGCTGATGACTTAGTGCAACTATGTCTCCCTTAAATCCAATGCACAAGCAAGCCAAGACATCACTCCATGAGGTCATTGGTTCTCCTTGAACACAAGGATAATGAGTAAGCCTACTGTGTGCCGAGCACTGAGGATAGAAAGACCAAAGACAGTCCCTAGGAGCTCACGAATCTAAAGGAGGGGACAACACATTAAAAAGAAGATGAAAAGTTAGGGAGAAGGGGGTGATGAAGTCAAGTGGGAAATGATAGGATCTCCAATGTCTGCCCTCTACCCTCTCCAGAGGGAGGAGGGGCCCCAGAAGCAGAGGGCCAAGGAGTTGTGTGTTTCTGTGATCTTTAGATCTCACTTGAAGGTTTGCGAAGCACTTTATACAACGTTACTTCTGGTCAATTGAGCAACAGTATTTATTAAACACCTATTATGTGCTAGATATAATACAAGATGCTAGGGATACAAGTACAGAAATGGAACAGTCCCAGCCCTCAAGAAACATTACATTGTGTGTGTGTGGGGGGGGGGGGACACTACACTCCCTGAATTTTTTATTTCCCCACTACTCAGTAGCTTTTGTAAAAATGAATACATAATATGAAATGGTGCAGCTACGCTGGGGGCGGATTGGGCTGATCAGAGGACTTCTGAGTCCTCCAACCAATTTGCAAAGTGCAAGAAACATTCATCGTCTTTCAGACTTTGGCCAGTGTCAAGAAGTTATGACCCAATTCTTTGATGGAATTATAGGGTGGCTAGCTCTTGCCTGGCAGAAGGATGGCCAGACTGATTTCAAAAAGCAATTCCAAAATCCTCCAAAAGGATCTGAGGAGTCCCGGCAGTCAAGAAGAGAGCCAGCCAGGAAGAACTCATATCCTTCACTTTTTTCCTAAAGGCCTCTTATAGACTATAGCTTGGCTGGGGGGTGGGGCTGGGTGGTGGTGGTGGTGTTACATCTCCTTATTTGGAATTTTGTTTTGCAGCAGAAGTACATGAGTTTACCATGATGGCACCTCCATCCTGGCCAACAGAATGGGAGAGATTTAAAAGAACGGTCTGCTGAGGAATCTACAGGGAATCCAGTTGAGGGTGTTGTCCATGACAGGCATTGAGTCAGACATTTAGAGCTAGGATCCCTGTTAGGAGATGGTAGGGCCCTAAACTGAGACTCCTGTTGTCAGGGTGGGGTCTCCAAATTCTTCCTTAAAATACATAGCAATGCTCTAAGGCCAGGATGTCTGCTGAGCCCTGGAAGCCCGGTTAATGACCACAGACCAGGGGAGAAAGGTCAGTGGGGGAAGTCAAGGATATCAGAAGCTCTCCATTCCTACTTGACCACATTGACCCCACTTACAACTCTATGGTCCCCCCTCTTCCCAATGACACTGTGTGTATTTGTGAGAGAATGAGTCCCCCAGCTTTGGACTGTTACATTCTTGTGATGCTATTTCAATAAATACCCCTGCCTTGGCCTTCTTGTGTCCTCAGGCTGATCAGGGGGAAAACCACTACATAGCCCCTCCAAGTAATTTGTCACTGGTGTAGACATGCCCTAGGTAACCTAGCTTGGGGATGGGAATTGGGGGTGAACAGAAAAGGGAGAATTGACTGAAAGTATAAATAAAATAGCTTTTTCTTAGGTTCAGATATCTTTTCATATTTTCTAAAAAAGTAACTATAAATAAGCCTTGAGATTTTCCCTACGTTCCAAATGTGGGGTTCACAAATTTGTTTTAAAAAATATTTTGATCACTGCATTTCAATAGAACTCATTTCCTTTGTAATCTTATTTTATTTTGTGCATTTACAAACATGATTCTGAGAAGGGGTCCATGGGTTTTGCTAGATGGCTAGCAAAGCCAAGGACTTAAACAAGGCAAAGAAGTTCTGCTTTACAGTAAGATCTTATATTACACAACGGAGATTTCTACATTAAATCCAAATATGCCTGAATTTCGGAGTAAAGAAGCAAAAATCAGTATTTTTTGAGTCCTTAACTGTACTGTGTCCATCAGAAGTCTTTTGAATGAGTCTGGGCCAGCTCCAAATAATTCACCATGTCCTTTTTCTTCCCTATGAAATTCACACATCCCTTCATCTCTCCTGGGATGTGCTGGTAAATGTTTAACAAGCAGCTGCACAGCAACAAAAAATATGCAGAACACACTTTGAAGCTTAATCTTATGTTTCTGACATTTTCTGCACATCACTTTCATCAGCCTAGACAATCACCAAAACAGTAAGTCAAGTTCAGCGTCAATGCTCACTCAAAATTTAAAAGTGGCTCCAGCACATTCCTGGAGGTTTCCCACTCACTCCATCTGGGAGGCTGTGCCCGCTTTATGGGCAATGGAGACTGAGAATGTAGCTCATTACTTGAATGAATGGGCAAAAGTGACATTTTTCAGGTAGCCATAATTTTCCATTCCCTACAAGGGGAGATTTGTAATCTTTATACACAATTACTTCTCCTCCATTCCCCCCCAACCCCAACGGTGATAGACTAACCCAGGCATGGCTCCCTCTACCACTACCTTAAACCAGTCCTCTTCCTAAGACTCAGGTGTCTTTTCCCCAAGGATCCAGAAGTCTTGCCTGCATCTTTGTTGGTGAATAGAAGAGGAAGCTGAAGCTTTGACTGACCCTCAATCCATGCCACCAGAGGTGCCCTGAGGTCAGTCTCTCAGCCAGCAATAAAACAAGCATTTATTAAGAGCTTCCTATGTGCAAATGAGATCTGGAGCATCAAACGTGGATAAATAAAATCTCTGCATAGAAAAGTGAGCTCTTTTTAAGTCGCATTGTGGGGTGGAAGGGGCCAACCAGAGGGCCACAGATCAAGCCTTGGATTACCAAGCAGGAACAGAAGAGCTCATGAAGGAGGTAGAGATGCATAAGAGATCAGGTGAATCACAGATCTCCGAGCCCAAACAAGTTGGAGAAGACGATGCCCAAAGTAGAAGGCAGTCAGGAAGTGGCTGGCCTGGCTTCAGACCTGGGCTTGAATCCTAACTTAGGCACTTTGGTGTCAGCATGAGCAAGTCTGAGCCTTTTTCATCTATCATATGAGGAATCTCCCTTGTGCTTGCAATGTTACAGGGTTCTTCCGAGGAAATAATGTGCAAACCTCAAAGCCCTAGGGCAAAGGGAGGTATTATCAGTATCATCAATGAAGAGAATGGGCACGATGATGATAAAGGATAAAGGCAGCAGGCACATCTGGGGGAGGAGGCAGAACGTAGGTGTAACTGCCAACGATGACGGGGACCTGAAATGATGGAGGGAAGAGGGAACAGGCATACTGTATAGGCTACAGTAGTAGTTCAGGACACATCCAAGAGGTCACCAAGACGGAGTCTATACAACATTCCAATCCCAAATTCAGCTAATGGTCAGTTTACTTTTGAGGGAACATGGCTCAGGATTGGGACCTTTCCCAGTAATTTTACCAGACATTAACAATTCAATTCTTAAAGATTATTTTGCTTTTAATCAATTTTACAATTCATTCAAGATTACTAGAAGTTAAGCTTTTGCTATGAACCTGAGAGGAATAGCTACCATGTTGGAAGACTGATGGCCAGGATCCCAAAAGACCCTAATTCCAGTCTCCCACTAACAAGCTAAAATCAAATAAGAGACCAACATGAAGGACTGAATTCAGGTTCCTATGTGCTGAACTGCTTAACAGCAGTTCATGGGGAAGGCCGTGAGGTCTGAGTTAGGTCAACAATTGAGACGGTGTGCTACAAGGATAACCCAAGATAACATCCAGAGGACTCTGCACTGATCTGATCATTTAGACACTTCTCGTAAGAGAGGCTGAAGAAAGAAGGATGGCTGGGGGCCTGGTGAACAGTCTCATAAATGGAGGGTAGCCATGTGAAAGAGGGAGTCAGGCTTGTTCAGCTCATCTGCAGGGGAGAAAGCTGGGACAAACAGGTCTATTACCCAGAAGCACTTTGGGGTTCAATGTAAGGAGGAAGTTCTTCACTGGATGCATCCCCAGACAGAAGTAGCCACCCCTGAAGGCTTGAGGAAACCCTCTAGCTTAGATCAGAGGGTCAGAGTGTGAACTGTCTCCCTGTACAAGCTGGAATCAGGCTTGTTTCATCCCTAAAATTTGGCTGTGGGCACATTTCTCATGATGCTGGCTTGAAGAGGACTCCTTGCACTCAACTAGGTGCCTTTGTAGGTTCTATTTAGAACCCCTGGGCATCTGTGACTGCAGCTACTGGCCATTTTGTCTGAGATCCTTTGGAAACACACAAGCCTGAGCAAACCAGAAAGCAGTAGCTGGGCCTGGAGCCCGCGGGCAACTTTGTGTAGGACTGGTCATTTGGAGTAACTGGAGTTCAGCTCTACTCCTCCAGAGCTCTGAGTAACCAACAGAGACCCTGCTGGGCATGGAAGGGCCTAGAGGAGCCCTCGCCCTGGAGATTTGGGGGGCTACAAAAGCTCTCAATGTGGTCTCCAAGGGCCAGCTAGACCTCTGTCTGGCAGCTCAAGATAACTGCTGCATGGTCCGGAATGACCAATCCCAATAAGCTGCATCCCCTTCCCAGGCACGACCAGCTGTGGCAGCTCAGGGAGAAGGGTCCTGCTGTACTGGAAGGGCTCTAAACCTGTGCGATGCTGCACCTCCTGGGCCTTGCCTTACTCATCTGTAAAAAGTGGAAAACCACACAGCACCTACCTCACAGGGTTGTTTCTGGGGAAAGTGCTTCACAAACCGTAAAGTGCAAAAGAAGGACCGATTCCTGACTAGTTCACCCTGAACGTGGAGAGGAACCTCCTTGGCAATGCTCCTGCCAAGTGGTCGGCTCCTAGCTCCACCGGCAGGGACTGTCCTGGGAACTCACTTTCTACTAAGGCCACTCATAGATGGTTCTAGGGCTGTCCCTTACAATGAGTTGCTGCCAATTAGACCTCTTCCCTGGGGCTCCCTCCAGTGACTCAATCCCATTTTCCCAGGACCACCTGTCACGTTTGAAGACTTCTCCACATCTGCCCTGGGTCTTAGACTGACAGGCCTTCCACCAATCCCCATGCTGCCATAGTGGCAGGGTGGGTGGAGGGTCCCTACCCATCCCTGTTGCAGCCTTCCAAGGTCCTGAGGAGGATAGTTGGGTACAGCAATGCCTAGGTAGGAGGAGGAGGAGCCCAACCAGTCCTCTAGTTCATCATCCCACTAAGCACACCCTGAGATGCCTCACACGCCACCATCTCCCTCTCCTTCCAGGTGTGGGGCCCAGGAAAAGGCACCCAGGTCCTTGCTGATGAGGAGGGGTGTCTCTGAAAGAGATGAGGACCAGGGGGTGGGGGGGTGGGGGGCTAGGTTGCCTGGTGGCCAAGGGCTTCCCAGGAAGTTCCATATAGGAACTGAGAATCAGAAACTCCAGCTCAAGGTCAGTCAGGTGAAGGAGGAAAGAAGGCGAGGGGTCCAAAGGGAGCTGAGGATTAGCTCTCCCCCCAGCTCAGGGTCAGCCTTCACATCCCTGGGCAATGAGCAAGACTTTTTTAAAGGAAAAGAGGCTTTTTCTCCTTTCTGAAACAATGTGTCTAGAGGAGAGGGAGTGACTGAAGGCTAGATCCTTTCTGATCCAAGGTTAGGGCTAGTTCAGCCCAAGGGCCGAGAGCTGGGAACACACTGGTTTCCTTCCAGAATGTCTGGGCCCAGAGCATCCTGACATCCTTAGTGACTGGCCCCCTACAGGGGCCCAGGCCTGGAGCTGCAGGAGACCCTCCCAGGGCTCCTGCAGAGACTGTTGGGGTCTGCTCACCCTCTCCTCCTGACTTCACTCATAGAGAGCAAGGCCAAAGAACGGGCACTGGGACCCCTGGCAGAGGGAGGGCTGGTTGCCAGGAGCCTTGGCAGGACCAGCAGCTGGTCACAACTGGTCACCAGGTCCTGATACTTTGCCCCATGGGGACATAAGTGAATAGCCTCCCCCAGTTGGCCAGCCAAGAAGGTGGGGGGCTTAGCCTGTGAGGAGAGAAGAAAAAGGGTGAGGAGTCAGGCCTAGAGAGGGTAAAATATGGGAAATATGAGAGGCTATGGAGCAGACAGGACCTTGGAGGCCAGGGAGGTCAACCCTCCATTTTTCAGATAAGAAACCCAAGGCCCAGGTAGCATGCCTCCAAGCTAACATGAGCACTCATTTCCTTTGGGTTCAAATTCAGCACTGTGATGCTCCCGAGGCCCCACTAACACACCCTGGACAAGAAGCTTGGCCTGATACCCAGTCCAAGGTACCCATCCCTGCCCCGCCATCTCCCTCATCTTTTCAGGTTGGTGTGGGGAGCCCAGATGTGTCTGGGGCCTGGGCCATTGGGCCCCCAAAGGACACCTTCCCTTCTGCACCCTTCCCCCATTCCTTGGGGCTCAGGTTCTTACTCTAATCTCTGTGGCCTCCCATTGACCAAGGGCTTGGTCAATGCTGGTTTTTCTTGGCTGCTGGGCGTGTCTTGGTGGTGATCCTTTTTCCTTCAAATACAGTGAAAACAGACATGGCTCTGGGGTCAGTGTGGTTGGCCTCTACCTGACTGAGCCCACAAGCTGTGATGCCACAGTCTCATTTTCTAAAAGAGCAGCAACTGTCACCCACTGCAGAGGCTCGAACCAGCCCTTTTGGTGCCTCCCCTTCCCTCCCCATACCCCACCCCCAGCACAGCAGTCCTGTGCCCACTCTTCAAGGTAGATGAAGAAATATGCTGCCCATTCCAGGACTTTAAAAATCTGCCAGACTAGGACTTCTCTCTGTAAGGGTGGCTTTTAATTTCTAGCTCTCAGACACTCCCAAGGAAGAGTTATTGATTCTCTAGAGGCAAGAGCAGTGTACGCTACAAAGAGCCACTGCACACCAGCCAGGCCATGCTAGGAGAAGGATAAAGTGTGACCTGGGATGTAGCAAACAACATGGCAAAGGTTTCTCCTGCCGCTGTATGATGAAGATATGGCCAGACCACAGTCCAGACAGGCAGATGTTGAGCCTGATGAGGGGCCTGGGAAGGTCCTTGTGCAACCTAAATGACTCCAGCAAAGTACAGCTAGGAGCCCAGCCCCTGACCTCAAGGAAGACAGGCCTGACCCATAGGACAAGTCCATCAGGTGAAAGGCCAGGGATGAAGATCAAGTCTTACAACTGGCTACCAGGACGAAAAGGGGCAGGTCTGGGTTGACACCTGCAGTCCGTCCCTCAGCCCAGAACCTGCATACTTCTGTGGCCTTTCAGCTCAATGAACCAAGAGTGAGAGAAGATTCCAGCAAAGGTAATGAGACCTTGGTGGAGGTATCACAGCCAGGACATGAGCGGGGCAGGGTCCTGGGGCCCTTGGCCCTGCTCAGACTGGTTGCAGTGAGCACTGGCCTCCACGTTTGAGGAAGAACATGGATAAGCTGGAAAGGCCAAACTGGGAGGAAACGATGATGGAGGACGAAGACAACATTTGAAGTATAAAGAAGACAGACTGACCGTGGTCTGCCTGGCCTTGGAGGCTACAGCTAGGCCACGAGGCAATGTGGGTCTAACCTACGGAAAACATGAGCATCAGGCAGAGCCACGGGGACTGGCCAGGAGGGAGAGGGCCTCTGCATGAACGCCAAGGCCAAACAGCCATTAGCAAGGTAACTGGACAGCCAACAAGGGGCCCTTCAGGCCCGAGGGTTTGTGTCCTTCCTGGGAATAACACAGTCTACAACTGGGTGAAGGCCAGTACCCAACCTTGGGAGGATCTCCCAGAGCCCAGTCTAGCCATCCCGCCCAGGTCCTGCCTAGCAGAGGAACGGCTGCCTCAGAGCCCCCATCCACAGGGCCCCACGTCACTCACTCTTTTTCCCAAATGGCTTCTTTTTCCTCCTCATGACTTCCTTGTTCTGCTGGTGAGTTGTGGACTCTGTTACCAAAAGACAAGGAGGGAAGAACTGGGGGAGGGGGCTCCAAGAAACCCCCAGCCCACTGACACTCAGGAAACCCTGGCTAATGAGCAGAGGGAGGCCTCACCATGACCCACATCACCTGAAGGGGAAAGGGATGACCTCGCCATGGGCTGGGTCCCCAGGAAGGAGGCTCAGGGCCCTGGAAGCGAGAGCACAGAGCCTTCAGATTTAGGGCAGGAAAAGGCCTCAGAGATGATCCTGTTTAACTTTGTTTTACAGATGAGGAAACTGAGACCAGAGCAGGAGAGCAACTTGCAAAGTGAAGTCACATCATCAAAAAGACATCGAGCCAAGATTGAATTCAGGTCACCCGAGCCCCAACTGGAAGCACTCCCTAGACACCCATATCTCGACTCCATAAGTCCTGAGACATGAACAGCTAGAGCATTTTACAGAGAAAGAAACCGAGGCTCAGAGGTGAAGCTAGATGCACTGCGAGTAAAAACAGTTGTGCCTTCCAGGAACTCCCATGGGTGACTGTAAGAGGACAAGAAGAGTTGAGGGGCCAGATTTGCCCCAAAGATTTGGCCCCTCCCACAGCCCCCAGGAAGCACCGAACTGCCTCAGAAATGGACTGGCAGTGGATAAGGTCCTTCACCCTCAAGCCTGTTTCCTCATCTACAAAATGGGCTAACAGCCCCTAATAACTGCCCTTCATAGACTTTGGAGGCTCCAAGGAAGAAATGCCTATCCATCACATCAGACTCTCACCAGGAATGTGTGACCTTGGGGGGGGGGGTTACCCCACTTCCCCAAGACTGTTTCCTCAGCTGTAAAAATGAGGGGGTTGGACCAGAAGCTCCCTGAGGTCCCCCCTGCTCTGGATCAACAAGTCCACATACATATAATTATGTGACTGGCAGCCTGGGGCATGACAGAGGCAGGGCCTGGGTTCAAGCCCTGACTCTTCTGAGGCCGGGCAGGTGCTCTGGGCCCCTATCTAGGGCGCTAAGGTGGGGCTGCCCCGGCAGAGGAGGGGTCCCTGGGCTTTCTGGGCCTGCCTGGCCTGCCCTAAAGCCTGAACCCCAGAGGGGCAGGGGGAGGGGAAGGAGAGCTCACCCTCACGGCCCACCCTGGAAGAGAAGCCTGTGTGGCGACGCCAAGGGGACAGACCTGCAGCCACCGGGGGCTGGAGCTGGTAGCCAATCAGCTCGCACCAGCCCACGGCATAGATGTCGGGTGACTCACAATCCACCCACTGGTCATACTCGCTGTCCCAGCCATCAAAGTGAATGCTGAGCAGCCGCTGGACCACCCTCTTCACTGTGGCCACACAGATGAGTCGCGGCTCCATAAGGTCCACAGCCTCCAGCTTCATGCCCACCTTGAAGCCGTGGTTGGGGCAGTCCTAGGGGTGAGAAGGAAGACGGGCTGGTTCTGAGCATGAGAATCTGCTGTGGTACAGGTAACCACCATCTCAAAGACAGGGAATCTGATTCCAAGATGCCCTGGTTGAGGTGCATCCCATATACCACCCCATACTCTATCCCAATGGAGATACTTCCCTAATCTCTCGGGGAAGGGAGCTGGCCCTGAGGGAACTGGGATAGCTGGAGCTCCTGGGAGAGGAGGCCCACCCTCACCCTCAGGAGAATCAAGGGCCTATAACAAAGGAGAATCAGCCATGGACTGGCCTCCATCCCAAACCTGCAGTCAGTATGGACCCATTAGGAGGATGGCTTGTGAGGATCCATGGGCCAGAACATTGGATTAACATCTAGGCACAAGGCAGACAAGGCCCTGGGCCCCAGGCTCCCAGCCCATAGTCTCTGCCAGGAGTGCCAACCCCGCCCAAACCCAGGGTCTCTTCACCATGTTGAAGAGTCGAGCGGGAGCAGCCTTTGAGTTGGTCTCTTCAAGGTACGAGGTCCAGTCAAAGGTCTTTCCATCATACCCTGGAGAGAAAGGTGGGAGAGAGAGCGCAAGGCGAGTCACCAGCATCATCACGCCTACTTGGGTTGGGTCTTGGGGTAGCAGGATCAGGAAAACATGAAGATGAAGCCCTCAGCCCTCCAGCCTGGTGGGAAGACTTGAGTGCCCAGCACCTCGAGGTTTCCAGACCCCTGGAGGGGGAGGGACTCTCACATGTAAGACCAGACTTGCTTTGCCTGGGCCCAGTGGGCACAGAACAGACAGACCAGCCATCCTAACAGTGTTGGTATTCCTTCCCATGACATAGCTTGCACCCTCCGCCCCTAGCCATGCCTCTCTATCCTCTGAACTTGACAGGCTGTACATTCCTGGTAGGGTGGTCCTGGGACCAGGACCAGCACGGGCATCCACATCCGGCCTTACCTTTTGGAGGTATAAGGTCAATGGAGTTCTTCTGGCAAAAGTTGGCTGGAAAGATGGCGTGTGATGAGGCGTGGTAACAGAACCAGTCTGAGCCATCCACGGAGGTGGAACCATCAATGCAGATCATCAGGTAGCCATCCAGGAGAACCTCCACAGAGGAAGGGGAAGTGCCCGTCAACCCTGTGACCCGCCTAAGGGGCAGCCAGCCCCCCACCCAAGAGAACCAGCTGCCTCTCAAGTGGCCACTCCCACGAGGGAGGCTGGGGCACTCCTACTGCCATACTCACAGAGAAGCAAGGAAAGCCCACCCTCTTATGTCTGTCACCTGAACCAGGGGCTAAAGCCTAAATCATCACAGAGAGAACTTAGGATCTCCGTACCATATGAGGAAAGGCCACTAACATTTTAGCTAGCTGACATGTCCACACATTCCAAGAAGGAGCCATTAGAAATTTACAGTCCCACAGAGAAAAACTTAATCCCCAAGTCAGGGCCATAGGACCACCCAAGGGTCTTAAAGCTGAAAGGTGGGCACTTTCCAGCTCAACACTCTCATTTTACAGATAAAAACACTGAGGCCCAAGGGCTTCTGAGAGGTTTCCATTACCTGGCTAAGGGGATGCTGAGGCTACAGCCCTCGCCCCCACATACCCAAGTCTGGGATCTGGTGCCAGCCCCACCTTCTCAAGAGGCCACGCCTGGGGCCCCATCAGACCTGAAGCCACGGACAGGCTGCTGGACCCAGCTCACCTTACAGACAGTGGCCACGCAGATGTTGCCTAAGTTCAACGGGTCGATGGCCTCTAGCTTCATTCCCTCTTCAAACCAGCCTCCTTCTGTGTAGACAGCTCGCACCTTGGGGAAAGGGATGGGTAGTGAGCCATAGGCACTGGTCACTGCTGGCCAGCAGCCAGCAGCAGCCATCCCCACAGCAACCAAAAACTAGAGGAAGGAGGAGGAAAAGGTGCAGCCCTGAGAAGAGATGGGGCCCTTGGAGCATGGAAGAGACCCTGGCATGGGAGAGATGACCATCCAGAGCCAGGAGGGCCCCAACAGGCCACCTCTAAGGGCCCCCCAACTATGGAGTCCACAAGAGCCTGGGTACTCACCTTCTTGAAGAGGTAGGAAACGGCATCACAGTAGATCTTGCGAAAGGTGGGGTGGCTGCTGATCTCTCCTCGTCTCTCTGACAGAGGAGAAAGATGGAAGGAAATGAGGTAGGGCACCCCGGGCACATGCACTGGGGCAGGCAGGGCCCTCAGGGGGTGTTCCCTCCCACTCTGCCCATACCTGGCTTCTTGATGCAGTGGCCAACACGGCGGGACCAGCCCACAGGGTGGATGAGGGGACTCCACATGTGGCACCAGAAGTCATCATCGCCGTCCCCATCCTCATAGAGCAGTCTCAGCCGCCCCCCAATCACCGTGTCCACCACAGCCATGCGTGTCCGGGACACATGGGTCTTGTCCACCACTTCCACGCGCATCCCCTGACGGAAGGGGTACTTCATGCTTTCTGCCATCTGTGGATAACCAGGCTGTGAGGGCTCAGGATGTGGGGTGACCAGCCAGAGACCAAGGGGTGGGGGGCTGCCAAACCAGGCCAGTCCTGCAAGACTGGCAAGAGGCCGGCCCTTCACTGCCTCTAACTAGCTGTGTGATCATGGAGGCATTTCTACAACCTTCCCAGGCTGGCCAGAGGCTCTCCTCCCACCTCCCTTGTCCCAGGCCCTAGCGTCCTCACTGTGAGGCAATCAGTGAGGGCACTTGGAATCAGGATGCTCCCTCCAGCATCTCCTGATGTCCATGCCCAGACCCTGACATTAGAAAGCCAAGATGAAAGGGAAGTCATTCGCTGTCTCCCACCACAGAGGAAGAAGGGGCCCAGCTAGAATCCCAGGCTCCCCCTATACCTGGCTCAAGACAAGCCTGAGCTGATCAGAGGCCATGTCTCTAATCCAGCTGCCCTGGACTTGGAGTCAAGACCTCTGCCTGTTGGTCATGCCCTCCTACCTTCTACCTTGTGGGACAGCAACAGCAATTGATGCCACCACTGCTCTTGGATGCCACCTGACAACATACATCCCCATCCTTGGATTCCCCATTACTACGTAGGCTCCTTAGGAAAAGGGACTGTCTCACCTGAAACTGTACTCCCCAAGTCTAGCCCTGTGCCCAGCACAGTGCTGTGTGGTACCTAACAAATGCTTTTTCATTCATTCACAGCCCTCGACACCTTTGCCCTTGGGCCTCAGTTTCCTATCTCTACAAAGGTCGACCTAGATGACCCTTGGGCTCTTTCCAGCTCTTGCAGGGAGCAGCTATGTGGCTACTCTTTCCGGGCAGTCCTCTTTGGGGGCACCTGGGGCATCTCCAGGTCTCCCTTTTGTCTGCTGGACAATCTCCCTGACAAACCCTACAACAGACTTCCTCCACATTATCAGGACTAAAGAGGAGAAAGCATCTGTTACTGGGCACCAAGCTGTGCCTGGCTAACAGCTCCCACCTCAGACACTTCTCACAGGGTGGAGATTGCCCTCTCTTGGCCTCAGTTTCCTCATCTGTAACATGAGTTCCTGCCAGTCCCAAGTCAAGGATTCCCACACAGGAACTTTGTCAGCTGGTGCTCCCTGCTCCCAATGCCCACCCCCAGGGGCTTGGGCCCCTCACCTCACCTCCTTTCAGAACCTTATCTTCTTCCTGTTTGGGTCTCCCTATCATGGCATCCTATCTACTTTATTCTATGCATTAAAAACAAAAAATAAGGGGCAGTTAGATGGCCTAGTAAGTACAGCCCTGAATCTGGAGTCAAGAAGACTTAAGATAAAATCTGGCCCCGGAGGTTTAGTGACTGTAATGCTGGGCAAGTCACATAACCCCTGCCAGACTCCATTTCCTCACCTGTAAAATGGGGTCAAGTCATTCACAGCCTGAGTTGATGTGAGAATCTGATGAGCTAGCACTTAGCACATGTGGTACCTGGCACACGGAAGGTGTAGTACAATGTTACTCTTATTAGTAGTATTTGAGAAGGGGTCACGAGGCTTCACCAGTCTGGCTGCCAAAGGGTCCATGGGGAAAAAAGGTTCTTACCTCTGCGCTAAGGCACCTTTCACATACTCTGTGTGCACAGATTTTAATGATGTTGAACACTTATACAGCACTTTACACGTGTCAGAAAGCTCAAGTGATCCTCACAACAACCCTGAGAGGGAGGTACCATCACTACCCCATTTCACAGAAGAGAAAACGAAGGCAGACAGGTTCTATGACTTCCCCAGAATCACAAAACTACCAAGGCTCTGGGGCAGGATGTGAACTTAGGTCTTCCTGACCCCAAGTCTCATGCTCTATCTACTGCAATTCCTGCCCCTGACCAAAAGCTAAGTTTCTTGGGGGCAAGGGATATTTCTGCCTTTCTTTGGATTTCTAGCACTTGGCACAGAGTAGGCCCTTAATGTCTGACTGCCATATTCCCTAGTCAACTCTGGAGCTGGAGAAACTGAGGCCCATATGGGTTACTGGTCCAAGTTCTCAGGCCCCTAAGAGGCAGGGCTGGGATCTGAACCTAGGCTTCCTAACTCCCAGTCAGAAGCTCTCTCCACCAGCTGCAGGTCCAGCCATTCTCATCCAGGGCCCTCACTTTTTTTCGAGGACAGAACACAAAGTGTTTCTTATTCTCAAAGCCTTTCACTTATTTGAACCTCATACCAACACTCTTAAGGGAGGAAAAACAGGCATTATAACCTCTTCTGAAAGAAACTGAGGCACAGAGAGAACAAGGGTCTTGCTGAAGGTCACCAGCTACTTCTCAGCAGAGCTTATGAACACCTTCAGACTGGGGCTGATTCCTAGGCCTGAGCTGTTCTTTGAGATCCTTCTGCCTGATGCTGGGAGGCCCTAAAGGGAGAGCCTCGCCCTCCTCACTCCTGAGGGTGTCCATTCAGACAAGCACCTGGGGGACGAGGGCTGACCGATGGGTGCTACCTCAATGACTGGGCACACCTTCCAGCATGTCCACACCATCTTACAGAAGGCTGACCCATGATGAGGGGGAGGCAGGTTGGCTCTGGGGGACTAGGGTTACTGTGTTCTTAACTAACAGGTCTCACAGGGAAATAAAAGGACGATTCTTCTAAGCAGCATCAGGTCCTTGGACTCCCTGCCAGATGTACAGTTTAGAAAGCTTTTCTGATGTTCAATCCAATGTTTCCGGGCCACTTTTTGAGAGGAGAGTCATTCACAGACTGACTGTTCATAAATTAAAAGCTCTGACCTTGGGCAAGTCTCCAGTCTCTGTAAAGCCTCAGTTTTAGCACCTATAAAATGAAATAACTGCAGGCAGAGCAGTGTCTGTGGAGAGCCTGGCCTTGAAATCTGAAGCATGAACTTAGCCTTCACAAAGACACCTCTTTCCCCTTTGCGGGACCCTAAGGTCCCTGCCATTCTCTGTCTGGGATAAGGCACTAACGCCTGGGTGGAAGGGAGATTTTTACTTTCTCGAGGCTAATTGCAGATGAGAAAACTGAGGCTCAGAAGTCTGACAGCTTCTCAAGGGTACCCAGGCCCAGAGGTCACCTTCCACAGGAAGTCTTCTCCAATCCCCCCCACCCTGCTGGGCCTCCACCACCAAGCGTATGCAGGATTCGTTAGCATTATCATACTTGCCAGAAGGCTGGCTTCTTCACTGAGGGCAGAGAATTTATACAGCCAGTGCCCACTGGGCACAGTGCCCAGCAGAGAGTGGGTGCTTCCTAAAGACTGAAGTCACCCGAGTTCTGCAGGTGTGGCCAGAGAGAGAGATAACCATGCGTCCTCCTCATTCACGGCAGGAAGAATGCTCCTAGACACATCCCCAGTCAGGCCAGCAGAGGGAGCAGAGCAGGCCAGGAGCAGGGAGAGGTACCGGTAAAGCCTGGGGAGTCACACAGGCTTCCGGGTATGGGAACCAAGACTCCCAGGGTCCCTGAGGCCTATTCTGCAGCTTAGTGAGTCCCAGACAGCTTCCTTCAAATAGACATGAGAAGCTACCCAAACTCTGTGCTCTGTACTATGACCACAAATGAAGAATGCCCCTCAGCCTCTCAAGAGTCAACTGATCAGTTAGTGCCCAGGATCTGGAGATTCTGGTCAATATTCCTAAGGTCTGAGCTGGGAGAGAGCTTAGAACAGGGGATGGCAGAGATGGGAGGGGCCTTAGAACAGGGAAGGTCAGGGCTGTGATGGGTCTGAGAAAAGGAGATGTCAGGGCTGGGAGGGAGCTTAGAAGAGGGGGTGTCAGAGCTGGGAAAGAGCCCATGGAATCCAGGGGTGAGCTGGAGGAGGCTACCCAGCTTCCCCTTGTCCACAAAGCCTGCCTCTTTCCCTGAATGATGCCAGCACTTCAAGTCTATCCCACCAAATTAAGTACTCAGCATACTCTAGGCGTTTAACTTGTCTGACCAGATACTTGAGGCTCTATGACAGCAGAGACCTCTAGAATCTGGATAACTGTTACTACCCTCCTCAAAAAGCCTTCAGTGGCTGTCCAGCATCCATAATCCTTTGAAGTCCTCCCAGGATGAACCGATCTCACCATCTTCCCTTTAAGGCCTAAGGTCAGACCCTTTCTCCTCCCCTCCTGCCTATCCCAGGATTAAGGCCTTCTCTTTCCCACCACCATGCCTTTGTCCTATATCTGGTACATCCTCATCCCAAAGCCATCCTCATGGCTCAACTCCTACCATCCCTTCAAGCCCCCTCAATGCCTCTGCCTTTTCCAAGGCCCAGAGTCCCCCAAGACCTGAACCTGCAAGCTCCCATCTGGTTATCTGGGTCAGTGTCACCCCTGGATTAAGCAGCCAGCTCCCCAAGGGCAACAGGACCACATCTGCACCTGGCATCTCCCTATCGTGTGAGCCCAACATCTGGCATACAGGAGGTGCTTAGGGAACTGCTGCTCATCATTCCTGGCATTCACAGAACAAGGGCTAAGGACCTCGCACCTCAAGGCCAGCAGTCGTCACAAGCTACTGGTCCTCACCCCTCCTGTGGCAGCAGCACATGTGACCTTGGCTAATGCTGGGCCTCCCTTTTCTCCAGTTTAAAATGAGAGGCCAGGGCATTCCAGTCACTCCACAGGGCTTGCAGCCTTGCTTTTGTCCCAGGATCCCCAGCACCCAGCACCAGGCTGCTGACATATGGTCAGGCACTTAGTAAAAACTTGGTGACTGATTGACATGAGGAGGAATAATTCAAAGCAAGTATCACGATGCAGGGAGGATGGGTCAGGCTGAGGTAGCGCAACCAAGGATGGGACACTAAAGGCCTGACCTTAATGTGGAAATCCACAGGGAGGGTCCTGGCTCCCACCAGCCGCTTCATAAGGTAACTCCTCCAGTCTGTGTACTTGGCATGAATGGCTGTGGAGACAGAAGGACAAGGAAGGCTTCACATGCTCCTCCTGACTACCAACTGCCCCAGAGCCCCCAGACCAAGGGACACGGCAGGTCCCCACACCCCACCCTGCTCTCCCACACTCACTCTGCGGGGGTACCAAGATCTTGCTGTTTATCGCACACCACCCTATAGGGTGCACATCCACAGTGCCCAGGTTACACCAGAAGTCATGGCTGGAGTCATTCTCAAAGCCTTCGTACCGAAGGAGCACTCGGTAGCCTGCAGGGAGAGAGGAGATTGAGGGGAGCATTCGAACGCACTGGGATCCCCCTTTTGTCTAAGTCCCCTCAGTCTGAGCCAAAAGTTCCTGGGCAGCCACCAGGGAACACATCCTCACCCTGACACCTGATGTGGCATCTACTGCTACCAGCCCCGCCCCTCCCCATGAGCCTATCCTGTCCCCTAAAGACAGATCACAAATACAAAAACTGTCCCCATTTTAGAGAGAAAGAAACTGGAGCTTGGGCTCAGAGCCAGCTCCACCACTGGCCACCACCATCCCTGAGGCTCAGCTACTCATGCAGCTGGTCAGTGGCAACACCTGAACTCAGGCCATCTGACTCTCAGCTTGGGGCTGGTCTTTTCCAGGGCCCTTGGGCTCACCTGCTGTCTGAATGACCGAAGCGATCCAGTAGACACGGCTGGGGAGCACGGCATCACTGTTCAGGACCTCCACCTTCATCCCTTTCACCACATCATCCCACTGATCAAACAGCGGAACCTGTGGGAAAGGGGGGGGTGAGCACTTCCAAGAAGAGGGGCCACACATCTAGGAAGCCTCCAATCCCTGAGCCCAGCCCTGGACCCTATTAATGGGCTGCAATCATGTGGAGGAAAGATGGACAGACTCAAGAAAACACCTGTGATATCTGACAGTTGTCCATCAAAGTCAGCTGGTATTCTTTTCTTTTGCCCCCCTACCCCAAGGGGAGAGCTCCAGGAAGCAAAGATCCCACCTTATGTAACTGGGAGTGCTCCCCAAAGCTGGGGAAAGGGTGCTCTGCAGCCAATGATCATCCATGTTTAGGGAAATGAAATTCTCCTCAGTCCCAGAAGGGGAGAACTAGGCTCCACTGGAGGACATGAAGGGGACACAGATTTCTGTGGCAAGAAAGACTTCTGTCCTGGCAGCACAGATTGTCTAGGGAGCTCAGACAGCGTGCAGGCCAAGGCCTGCATTTTACAGAAAGAAAACAGAGGCTGTGAAAGGGGCTTCCCCAAAGCCCAATCAATCAAAGGGTGTGAGGGAGGGCAGCACAGGGCCTGGCACTAGTGGGCATTTAATAAATGCTTGTTTCCTCTTCCCTGAGGAGGGGGAAGTAGCTGATCCATCCATCATCAGGCTTCCAAAGAACCAAGTCCTTGGGTGTGGCCTTTTGACTGAGCCTAAGTTTTACAGAACAAATCCTCTGCACTTGAGGACCTAGAGGGCCACATGTGGCCGTGAGGACACAGGCACCCCAGCCCTGCCTAGAATGACCTGCCCCACACCTGGTCCTGCACAGGACCAAATCCTAGACGTGGAATCTAAATCCTCCTTCTGCCACTCATGATCTTGGTGAGTTTGAGCAAGGCTGTAGGGACTGGGGGATCCCTCAGGCCCCAAGGCCTGGCCTTGGGGGTTCCTTAATGCTTTTCTAATTTTCAATTCTAAAAAATGTATTTCTCCTGAGCAGGAATCGGCCTCTGGGTCACCCCCAGCCCCTGCTCCTAGTTCTCCCCTTTGTGCTGAAGCTGAACTTGATTTTCACAATTTGTTCTTACTAAGACCAGAACCCAGAGCACCTCAAGGTGGACACCTAAGCCTGCAGGTATGAGTTGGACTGGGTGACATGTGCCACCATTCCCCAGGCAGGGACGCTTCAGGTCAAGCATATTGTGGGACCTCCACTGCCCTCCCCTCACTGAGGTATCTCACACACACATACACACACACAACAGACACACACAGACACATACACACACAGATACACACAGACATACAGACACAACACAGACACACACAACATAGACACACACAGACACACACACACACACCCCTTCCTATCTTTCTCTAGCTCGACCTCAGGCCTCCCCAGCACCACACTCCTCTCTCCACTCCCACTATCATTTAGTGGTGTCAGCCACACACATGGCACTGAATGGAGGCTTACTATCTGACCAAGCAGACGCTTCCTGGAATGCACAATTGCACTAAGGTTTGCAACAAAATAATTCAGAGAATCAGAGGGAGGAGAGACTTCAGCCCTCTTGCAAGCATTCCAAAGCCAAGCACCCAGAAGTAACAGCCCTAGGGGTCGAGGGAAAGTCTTCCTTTCTTCCTCTGGACAAGGACAAGGCAGCAAGAGGAACAGAACAGCACAGTCCCGGAGACGATAAGCAGTAAGGGAGATACCAGGGAAGCCTGCAGACATGTCTTGTCCCCTGGGGTTTTCAGAGGAGGGTAATAGGGAAGGTGACTCCCACCGGTCCTACACCAGGCACCTACACCAGAGATCTTCTCTGAAAACCCCTCAACCATGACCCCATTTCATCAAGGCAGCTTGATGGCTGGTGCTGAGAGGAGAGGGAGGGAGAGAGACAGAACGGAGAGAAGGTGGGGAGAGAGAGCCAGAGACAGATAGATACTGCAAGCAAGGCCTTGCCTCAGTTTCCTCACTGTCTCCTCCTCCTGTCTCCTTCAGTCTCCTCCTCTAACACAAGGGGGCAGGGGGTTAGGACCAGAAGGCTTCTCTAGAGCTATGATCCTGAAGTCCCCAAAAGTCTTTTCCCATCTGTAAAATGGAGCCAGTGCCACCCTTAGCTCACAGGGCCCTAGTAGTGAAGGCCCAAGAAGTTGAGAATAATCTCCATGCCTACACCCCAGATAAATGTAAAAGCAGAAGGTGCTTAATGTTGGCAGAATCCATGAACAAGCAATTATTGAGTGCTAACTGTGTGCAGTCACCTCCTGGCTAGAACCGTCCCTGGGACTCTCCCCAAGGTAGGCCATAAGGGCCCAGCCCTGGGATTTGGCCTGTCCCAATGTGGTCTGTACCAGGCACTTTTTGTGATGTCTCCCAGTTTAGACTGGGAGCTTATGGAGGGCAGGGAATCTGTGACCTTTCTTTGGGTGCCCAGGACTGGCCCAAGTAGCCAGCGATAGTATCTAGGAACCACAGAGGAACACAAAACAGAAAAAGACTCAAACAACCCCTGACCCCAAAGAAGAGGCTCCCCAGGTCACAGGAGTGGCCAGCCAAACCAGGCCTAGAGGAAAGGATCAGGGTCAAGGATCTCCCCAGGGTAGGGACCACCCCCACCCTCCCACCTACCCTCTGCCCCCTGCCCAAGACAGGCTCCACAACTCCCCAGTCTAAGGGGCACAAAGGGCAGTCCTCTCTGCTCACCCTGAAGCCCCCATCCTGACCCTAAGCAGAGACAGGTCCAGGTTCTTACATGTTTGAAGCAGCTGACAGGGGCCGCCTTGTAATTGTGTTCCTTTAGAAATTTCCCCCAGTCGAAGCCCAGGACCAGAGCTGCAAGAGTATGAAAGAACACAGAAAGGAGGTAGGCTGTAGGAGCTCTGGTTGGATCCCTCAACCCTACCTGAGCTCCTAACACACCTGCATACCTGGCCCACCCCCTGCCATGAGGAAGGCTTCCTGGGCCTGGGGGCCAGAGTGCAAGGCCAAGGTCTTCGGGAAGAGCCTGGGTAGCAGCCCCCTCCTCCACACCCAGGGAATCTGGCCTGGAGGACGCCACAGCCCTCAGTCAGCGGGGCCATGAACTTGTTTTAAAACATATTTTGATAATGTATTACAAAGTCATTGACATCCTCTGTAATCCTATGTATCTCATTTCATTCATGATGCTGAGAAGGGGTCCAGAGGCTTGGGGGGGGCCCCCCTAAGCCAGAGAATCACCCGTGTCCCTCCCCTAGGAACCCCACCCCACCAGATGCCTTGGGGAGCTCTGGTCTTCTGTCCCGAACCAGGCACTTTAGGGCCATCTCCACAGAGTGTCTTGAACCCAGTGGCCAACAGTCAAGTGAAGGCCTGGGTGGGGGCCCTTCTTAGAATCAGGTTTTTAAATGCATAAAATGAAATGACTTATTTTCTTGGAGAAACAGTCCCTGTCCAAGGGGCTTATACTCTTGGGGAGACAACATGTACACACAGAAGTATGAGTGTGTCTGTGTGTGCACCTGTATCCAGGGGAACCTTCCCAAGCTGGGCCTTGAAGGAACCTTGGGGTTACAGGAAGGAAAGCATGAATGAGGTTCCGAGGGAAAGCTGGGTGGTAGTCCTGTGGTGGTCATGCTAGGGGGATGGGGAGTATCTGAACTTTTTTTGTCTTTCTTCTTTCTAGTCTTTGTTACAAGGGATGGCTCAAGGCAGAAGAGAGGAAAAGGATCTATTTGGAAACAAAGTTGATGCAAAAATAAAAAATATCCCATTACATGGCCAAGGTGGGAGGACAGGAGGGCTACAGAGAGCTCCTGAGGACCAGACACGATTCTCACCTCCACTTATCTCACCCCATCTGGATGGTGGCTCCAAGGTTCCTGTACCTCCACCTCCCTCCACAGCCCCAAGGTCTATGTCCCAAAGTCCAGCTCACCCAAACGGACAGCCCCCTCCCCACCTGGCCCCAAGCCCAGGAAACCCATCCTCACCATCCTGCCCCGTCGGAGTCCCATCTGCAAGCTGCCCTGTGCCCTGAGAGTGGAGGAAGGCACCAATCTTGGCAGACCAGGCAGCCTTGTGCAGAACTTTGGCCTTCTTGGTTGGAGGCTTCCCCTGGAGGAGAGTACAGAAAACAAGATTTGGTGGTACATGGTTCAGGAAGCACCGATCTGGATGCTGGGCACTAGGGGCACAGAGAGAATTCCTGCCTCTAGAGATCTCCCATACACCTGAGGGGGGGCTGCTGTTGAAGGAGAGAAGAAGGAGCCCTGGTGCAACTGGAGAATAAACATGGGGGAGCCCTAGAGCTAAGGATATGAAAGGTCCAAGTCCAGCCCCTCAGTTTAAAGAGGAGATCAGTAAGGCCCAGAAAGATCGCATGGAGAGGAGAAGGCAAGACACCTGTCTTGGCCCAGCAGCTAAAAAGCTTAAAGCCCACAGAACGCTTTCCCCTGGAAACAAGTCCTATCTCATCTCTCTTGATCCATCCCTAGAAGCTGGCACTCAATCTGTACTTTTCTCCCAGAGACCTGGGTTCAAATTCTGTCTCCACCTGATTCCTGCGTTGGTGACCTTGGGCCTCTCTGTAAAATGAGGGCATCCAAGCCTGAAAGGACTCATTCAGAGCTGGTAACACTGGGGAGTTGGGGGAACATGCCTGAGGGCACCCCACTATACACACCAGAAAGAGGCTTGACCTTACAATCTGTTTCTTTTGCCCTTTGTCCTTCTCAGTTCCAGGTTTAGGAAGGAAAGATTCAGACCCAGAAGCTCAAAGTCAGAGGAGGCTGAGAGTCAGGATTCCAAACCAGGGCAGGCTTAGGATGGCTAAATCAACCTGTGAACCCATACCTTCCCCTGCCCCACCCTCCCAGAGACCTAGGCTGGGGGAAGAGGGAAACATTTGCCCTTGCTATACTTTCAAAGTCAGTATTTCTTTGTAAAAGCTAAGAAAAAAATTTTAATAAAAAAAAAGATGTAGAACTTCTCATATGGCTCCTGAGAGCTTGTCTGGCTCCAAAGACTCAGATCCTCAGGGTCCCACCTCCAGGCCTGGGTTTAGACTGTATCCCCAACACTCAGCCTTTTGAACATAATAAGGACTTAATAAACACTAATCTATTAATTCATTCATTCTGAGAATTACCTAGCTTCACCCTTTACCAGCTAAATGCCCTTGGGTGAGCCCTTTACCTGCTAAGGGTCTCAGTTTCCTTAACTGTAAAATGGCAGTAACCCTCCCCACCACTGCCTGCCTCTCTCAGGCAGGGAGTGGGGGAGGGAGTCATTGGGGAAAGATTCTTCACATGTTAAAGAAAGGTGTTATGGGGAAGCCTTCCCTGACCACACCCTCCCTACAGATCTCTCCAAAGAATTCCCAGGGCACTTGGAAAGTCACACAACACACTGTTTTGCTCCCTAACATCACCAAAGCTGACTGGTCTGGATCACTAAGCTAGCCTCAGACACTTATCAAGCTGTGTGACCCTGGGCTTGTCATTTAACTGCTACCTGCCTCAGTTTCCTCAACTGCACAATAGGAACATAACAGCATTTACCTCTCGGGGGGTGGTCAGGATTGTACTTGTAAAGTGTTGAGCACAAGCCTGGCACACAGAAGGACCTTAATAAGTGCCTGCCCCTGCCTCACTGATCACTTCTCCCAACACGTATGTCAGTCCTATTTCTCCCACTCAACTCCAGCTGTGGGCAGCGGGGGCTCCGGGCCCAAAAGCACCCAGGCCAGCTCCCAGCTAACTGCAAGTCTGAGACCATAGAAGAAGACTGGACCAGATGCCAAAGGCAGGCCACGTCTCCAAAGAGGCCAGAGAAGAGCCACTTTACAAATGAGTAAAATGAAACCCAGACAGATGAAGTCAGTGTTGAGGGGTACTGGAAAGATGGCAGATCAGGAGAGCTGCTGTGACCTCTCAGCCTCAGGTTCCTCATGTGGAAAATGAGGGGTTGCATTCAATGACTTCTAATGCCCATGACAGTAAGTGAGCTTCCCAAAGTCACACAGAGAACTGGAGGCAGGACAGTCAGTGCCAGAATCCTGCACACCTTCCGCTACACCAGGTCTGAGAGACCACCGATGTCACTGACTTGAGAAACTCTTTTTAACATTTCAGGGCCTCAGCCCCCTTAAAGCGCACAGGATGCTTTCCACTGATGAAATATAAGGCCCCTGGAGACAAGCCCTGTCTCATCTCTCTCAATCCATCCCCAGAACCTGGCACTCAATGCGCAAGTCCCCTGGGGACAGGGATCTCTGAGCTGTCCAGGGCCCACCAGAGTAGCTGGACTCCCTGGCTGGACCCTTCCCTTCCTTACTGCCAGACAGCCCCTGGATGGCCCCAATGCGGGCGGGCCATCACAGGCTCACCTGTAATCTTGCCAAGATACTGGCTTTCTTGGAGTTGGAGGAGTAGCTCCTGGAGCAGGAGACACTGCAGAACCGCTTCGTCTTGGAAAAGAAGGCCTCCCGTGTGCCAACAATGCCACACATCTCACAGACGGCTGAGGGAGAGGGAAAAGAGAGAAAACAGGGAGTATGATCCAGCCAACCCCAATACCAGGAGCTAAAGAACAGGAGTCTTTCTGAACCAGCTAACTAAGCCAGTTCAATCCTTGACCCTGGGACAGGTAGAATATGAATAGGGAAAGAATGCCAAGGATCTGCCATGATCCTTCAGAAGGTCCTGTGAGACTTAGGCTGTCCCCCCAGGGGCCCTGGCACTAAGATGCCAATGAATGTATGGAAGATCCAGAGAAGGGTTGGGACACAGGATCTGATCACCACAGTACTCAAGTGAAACAATGCCCCTCTCCCCATCCCTGTTTCCTCAAGGGTCAAGGCAGGGACTAGACTCCTCAGGAAGGGCCACACTAGCAATGAGATGCTGGCCCATGCCTCCCCCTGCTCAGCAGAGAGTGGGGGGCTGGGACAGCAGAATATGGCATCAAAGACTTAGTTAGGAGGGATGGTTTAATTGGAGGGAGGGGCAAGAGGGAAGAGAGAACCCTAGGGGCTTGGACATAGTTAGCAAGTGGGGCACCTGACAAGGAAGGTCTCCAGGGTAACCTTGGGGAAGATAAGGCAAAGAAGAGCTGGCTGGAATCTGCCTCAGAGAACGCCCTGATCTGTGAGATCCCTGAAGTGTCTGAGTAAAGAGCTGGGTTAGAGCACTTGTAAAGAGGCACCATGGAATGGTAGCTAGAGCGCTGCCTTGGGATTCAAGTTCTGCCTCTGATTTGCTGTGTGGCCTTGGGCCCTTGGCCTGCCTGGGGCACAGCGTCCTCATCTGTAAAATGAACTCTTGGGTCTGGGGCAGCCAAGGTCCAAAAGCTTTAGAGCCAGAAGAGACCTTTATTTTACAGATGAGAACACTGAGGCTGAGGGAGAAGGGACCAGGGTCACAAAACTACCCAGTGGGAGAGGCCAGGATGGGAACCCAGGCCCTTGGACTGCTCAGTACCTTGCGCAGTGGTGGAGCTCAAATTTGAACCCAGGTTCAGGGCTCTTTACACTGACTTTCACCCAGGGCACAACCCAAGGAATAAGTCCTGAAGTCCAGTTTCAGCAGGAGCCGGAAGCTTCTGGACTAGACAGATCAATCACCATAATAAAAAAGCTCAAAACCTCGAACAGTAAGAGATGCCAATTCAGCCCAGCCCAGCCTCCTCTGCAACCCCTCAGGGTGCACTAAGTGCTTCCCGTCACAGGGAGCTGAGAGCAGAGACCACTTATCCAGGGAGTACCAGGCTGGGAGATTTCCACAGGCCCAGCCCATGACCTCAGGGGCCCTGGACAGCACCTGGCTCAGAACCGCTGCCATCTTGGGAACGAGGGGCGGTGGGACTGGGCATCAGCATAGGAGACGTAGGGAGCTCCCCGGCTTCTCGGTCGTTCAGCTCATTCTCGTTGTCACTGGACTCTTCCAGGTAGGAGCTGCTCTCGCTGCCCAGGCTGCTGGTATAGCCCTGGAAGGTGTCATAATCTCCAAAGAGGTCCAAGTCCTCCTCCTCTTCCTCGTCCTCCTCCTCATCTTCTTCTTCTTCATCTTCCATTCTCTCAGATGAGGGTGTCTCCTGGTGGGAAAGTAACAGAAAGTGAGGATGGCAGCCGACTACTACGGGCCCCTTGAGGGCAGGCCTGCCTTTTGTCTTCCTTTGAATTCCACAAGTTGAGCACAAGGACTGGGACACAGGGCCCACCTGGCACAGAGCAGGTGCTTAATAAATGCTTGCTGAGCATCTGGGTGTGGCAGGGAAGGAGGAGACTTAGAGAAGGTCCCAGGTCAGCCTCTGCACTGGGTCTCTGGTTCCCCACCAATGACCCCCTCAAAGGTCTCAGGAATACTGTCCCATATGGACAATGGAAAATGTGACTTTCTGACAAGGGAGAGCTCACGTTGGAAGCAGGAGAGAAAGGGGACATTTTAAGAAAGGACGGTGATGTGATAACACACACGGGCCCATTAATATCCCTTCTTCCCAACCCCCAACTCAACAGCTGAGTCAACAAGTTAAGTTACCCAGTATTTACTGAGTCCCTACCACTCAATACACTAGAGTTGACTTTGATTTGAGTGAGGGAGAGGGAGGGCTGTGCACTTTCTTCTCCTGAGTCATCTGGATCATTCATCAGATAACTGGACAGCCCTCTCACTCAAATCAAGGTCAGCTGCGGGAGTTACATCATGATCCTCTTCGAGAAGGACAAACACAAGCACTACAACTTAGCTGTGCTAAGTGACAAGAGCTCTAAGAAATGATAAAGGGAACCAAGGGATTTGGAAGAGGCACATGTATGCATGCATGCATGTGTGTCAGTCTGTCTGTCTGTCTGTCTCTGGGCACACTTCCTCATACACTGTCTAAACCTGAGCTTACTCAGAAGCAGGTGTGAGGGGGTGACCAACTGGGCCTTTCCACAGTTGAAGGAGGGCAATGGGAGAGGAGAGGGGAAAGGACATGGATGCCTTCCCCAAAGCCCAAAATCACTAATCAAAGAGAAAAGCCAATTCAAGTAACTCTTATTGGACACATGAATCATAAAATGGGCAAAGATGACAAAGGAAGAGACCAGTCCCTATCGGCAGGGGACTCCAATACAGTCTTGGTGGAGCTGTTCTGGAAGACAAATTTAAATGATTTGACCAAAGCTGTGACTCCCACCTCAGGCCTCCCACTAGTAAGAGGCGGACCACAGAAACAGAGGTGCCTCATATAATAAAAGAGTCCCAGCTCTTCAGGGAAGCATGGCAGGCCCAAGGGGGGTGTGGCGGAACCAAAAGTGGCCTGGGCATGCAGAATGACATGGAAAATGACACAGATGACAAATTCAGAGAAAACCTGGAAAAGACTCATAGGAACTGGTGTAGAGCAGTGGGCCTGCCTAGGGGCTCAGGAGCAGACAGATGGAGGGGCCCAAGGGAAGAGGGAGTGACCCTAAAGACCCCCTCCTCATCAAAGGTAGAGGCCTGAGGACAAAAGCTCCCCAGCAGGGGGCCTACTCCTGACTTCCACAATGGGCCTTGGCATGTCTGGGGGTTCTGCTCACCACCCACCAAGAACGCTGCTGGAGGGTGACTCGGGCAAATCTATTTTTTAAGGCAAAAAAGGGTGAATTAAACAAGGGTACCCCTGGTGCAGGAATCTAAGACCGTACCTGGAAAGCTTTCTAGGTGACTACCAAAAAATTCCCAATCCCCTCCATTTCTTGGAGAGGGTTATTCGCTGTAACATCTGCAGAGAGGACAAGAGCCACCAAGAGACAGCAGGCTGGGAAGGGGTCCAGTCCACCAGCCTCCGGTGTGAGCTTCTGACTTCTGTCTCTGGCACACAGTAGGTGCTTAACACTGATTGATTGATTAACTGACTGGGTGACTGCCTGGGGCTTCCTCCCTCCCTCCCTCCACTTGTGGTCAAACAAATGATAATATGCACAATAAATAAAAATAACTTATCATCCTGTGGGGCCATTGGATATATATGAACCCGGTCCAATGCCCTGATCGATGGGAGTCACGAAGATCTTGTCTTTGTAGATATGAAAGTAACAAAAAGAGGCAACCCTGGGGGAGGGGCGGGGCGGGGCTGGGCTCCCAGTCAGGAAATCCAGCCCAGCAACACTCATTAAGCACTTACTGGATGCCAAGCCCCGCGGCCAGGAAAGCCCATCCAAGTCCCAGCTCGGACTGGGTGACCTTGGCTAGGTCCCTAAAGCCCGAGTCTTGGGCCTCTGCCCAAGGCTGGGGGCCCCGGGGGGCTTCACTAAGTGTTCCGGGGATGGGCTCCCCCAGGCTGACGCGCCCCCTCCCCCGCCGGGGCCCCACGGGGAAGACCACGGAAGCGGGTGGGGGAGGCGGCCAAGCAGCACTCGTGGAGGGAGTGTGCTCCCCTGGAAGCTCCCTCTGCTCAGCAAGGTCCGGCCCCCTAGGCCTGGGCGCATCAGCCTCCCGCGAGGGCCCCGGACGCCGGGGCTGGCCTCTCTGGGCCTCAGTTTCCCTCTCTGTAAAAGGCCTGCGAGGCCTCTGCAGCTAAGTGTCGCGGGTGCTTCCGCGGGGTGTGCAAGCACGTGTTTGGTCTCCCGCCTCTGCGACTGCGCGTGCCTCAGTTTACCCACGGTTAAAGGGACTCTACCCCCCCGCCCCGCGTAGGGGACCCCGGCCCGGCCCCAGGGGTGCACGCTCACCTCGAGGCCCTGCTCCATGAGGCCGCCTAGGTCACGAGGCTCGAAGCCCGAAGCCCGATTCCGAAGCCGGAGCCCTCACCGCGAGCCCGCCGCCGCCATGGTCGCCCCGCCTTCCGCCCGCACGAAGCCCATTGGTAGCCGTCCCGCGGCGCCGGGCCAGTCGCCGCAGAGAGCAGCAGGAAGGGCCGCCCACATCCTGGCGCGTGCTCAATGGGCCCGCTAAGCCTTGTGGGGAGTGTAGTCCGGGAGTGAGATGGGGGCGAGACGGAGCCGAGAGGACATAGGCTGATAAAGCCTTCAGTCTTTGGGTTGAAAGAGATCTCGGAGGCCGTGTAAGACAGCCCCGCATTTTGCACACGGGGAAACTGAGGTTCAGGGAGCTGAAGGGATCCTAGGGCGTCAACTGGAAGGGATCTCAGAGTCTGTCTAGGCTAGCGACCCTCATTATACAGAAGGGGAAATGGAGGTCCAGGAAAGTGATGGATTCCAGGGATAGAGCAGAAAGGGATCACAGTAGCTCCCCTCATTATGCAGAAGAAACTGAGGCCTAGGGAGGGGAAAGGACTTACCCAAGATAACATTATTAGTAAAATCAGAGCCAACATCTAAAGCCATGTGCTCTGACTCAAGATCAATTCATAGAATTATAGATTATAGATGACATATAAATTAAAGAATTATAAATTACAGGTGGAAGGGACCTGAGACACCATCCAATGTAACCCCCACTCATTTTACAGAGGAGGAAAGTGAAGCACAGGATGAAGAAGAGAATTGTCCAAAATAATGAAGCTAATAAACTAATGAAGCTAATGAATACAGAGAAGAGGTTCAGAGCCAAGTTGTGCCGATTCCAAGTTCAGTACTGTTTGCACTCTACCATTTGGATAATGCATAGATTACTGACAGTGCCCCCCACCCTTACCCCCACGACCACCAAGAAAAGGAGCTCCTTTGTGGTTTTGCATGTAGGATATAGTTACCTCTGCTCCACTGGCCTCCCTCCTGCCCCTTTTCACTCACCTTCCAATGAAGAAACTCCCTCCACCAATGCAGATCTTTACCTTCTCTGCAATTTATAGTGGTTCAGAGTTGTCTGGGGCAATAAGGTGAATAGATTTGTCTAGTGTCATATATGGGTTATGTGAGACAGAAACAGAGTTTGAACTCAGCTCTTTCTGACTCCCAGGATTATTCTCTGCCCATTGAGCCTGTTACCTCTCATAATCTACCTAACTTCCCTATTATTGCCGAGTGCATCACCATTCTCCCAACCCTCAGGCTCCCAATCTCCAAATCATCCTGGACTTTCTCATCCTCCTATATCCAAGCCCCCAAGGGCTGTGGATTTCTATAGCTTCTCTTATTGATTTCACCTCTGCAGCATCTCTTGTTGATTTCACCTCTGCAACATCTCTTGTTGATTTCACCTCTGCAACATCTCTTGTTGATTTCACCTCTGCAGCATCTCTTGTTGAATTCACCCCTGAAGCTTCTCTTGTTGAATTCACCCCTGCAGCTTCTCTTGTTGATTTCACCCTGCAGCTTCTCTTGTTGATTTCACCCCTGCAGCTTCTCTTGTTGATTTCACCTCTGCAACATCTCTAGTTGATTTCACCTCTGCAGCATTTCTTGATGATTTTACCTCAGCAGAATTATGCCCCTTTCTCTCCTCTGACCCTGCCACCACCCTCATGCTCACCATCTTATGCCCAGACTGTTGCAATAGTTGCTGATGGGTCTCTCTGCCTCAGATCTCTCCCCGCTCCGATCTGTTCTCAATTTAACCCCTGAAGTGTTTTTGCCGAAAGCCCAAGTCTGATCATGTCATCCCCTACTCATTAAACTCCATTGGCTCCCTAATGCCTCCAGGCTCAAATAGAAAATCGATACCCTTCATAACCTAGCTCCATCCTACCCTTCCAATGGTCCCTTGACACACACTCATTAATCTGATGACACTAGCCTCCTGGCAGTTCCTTGCACATGAACCTGCATCTCCAACTCTGGGTGTTTTCTTTGGCTATTTCTCCATGCCTGGAATGTTCTATCTCCACATCTCTGCCACCTGGCTTCTTTGGCTTCTTTCAGGCTTCAGTTAAAATCCCATCTTTTACAAGAAGTCTTTCCACATCCCCCTTTATTGCTAGTGCCTTCCCTCTGTTGATTATCTTCAAGTTATCCAATCTGTAACTTGTTTGCTCATTCATAGTTGTTTGCATGTGGTCTTTCCCAACAGACTGTGAACTCCCTCAGGGCAGGGACTGTCTTTTATCTTTCTTTGTATACCTAGCATTTAGTACAGTCTGTGGTATACAGTGGCACTCAATATATACTTGTTGAACTGACTTGAAAATAATGATAATAGATAATGAAAATGAAAATAATGAAAATAGATAATGATCTATTTGCTTTCCAGGCAAGTTCCTCTGGGCTAGACACAGAAGCAACCCAGGTAAATCCTGTGCTGTCTGCCCTGTTCTGGGTGCCACAAAGGATAGATCATAACATTATAGATTTAAAGTTGGAAGGGATAATAGAAACCATGGATTCCAATATCTTTTTTAAAGGTAAGGAAACTGAAGCCCAGAATGATTACATCACCTGCCCAAGATGATACATTTAGTAAGTGTCAAAGGTGGAATTTGAACCCAGGTCTTCCTTACTCGAAATGCAATGCACCATGCCAGATTGCTTTACAGTTCTGAATATTTGAATTAGAGGAATTCAAAAGGAATTTAAAAATGGAACAAGGACAAGAAGATCTGTCTAGGCACAAAAATGAGCTTGACCAAAGACCTAGAGGCAGGAAAGCACAATATTTCCAGTATATCCTATTGTCCAGACTGACTGAGCATAGACAAAATGAGTGGAAAAGTGTGAGAAAAGACTAAAAATATAGAGTGAGGTTACAGTATAGGATCATCAAATTTGGTCCTTGAATGGTCAGATCATCTTTCCCCAGTTATGAAGAAGACCACTAGGCTTTACCATCCTCCCTGCTGCAGCACCCTAATAAGACTTGCCTTCTGTCCTGCATCAGAATCCTCCTATCCTGTGCTTTCTACCTCCAATTAGAATCAAAGACGTTTAAGAACAGGAACTGTCTCAATTTTCTCTTTGTATCCTCAGTATTTAGCACAATAAATATATTTTTCATTTCAACTCCCTTCATTTTACAGAGGCTCAAAGTCATTAAGCCTTGCCCCTCTGACTCCACTAATACCTTCAGATTGTGTGGCACGGTCCCCTCAACACACTGTTTCAGTCAAACTGGACTAATTGCCAAAGGAGAGAGAGTAAAAAGAGGACTGATTGTATTAGTGTCTAAAAGGAGGAAAAAGGGAGAAATTATTAGTTCATTTAATTGTGGGGAGCGAGAAGACCACACAAAGATAGAGGAATGGGTGGGGGAAGTGGGTGTTTAATGAACCTCACTCTTACCCAAAATGAAAAAAGGAGGATGGAAGACACACACAAGCTCAACACCAACTCATACACCAACCATCTCAACTGGCAGAGGAAAAAAGGTGGTGGAGATTAAGAGAGAGAATGACGTTGGAGAGGGAAAAATCATAAACCAAACAAATATTCTCATCCTGCAGGCAAAAAGCAAAGGAGAAGAAGAAAATAGACTCTAAAGGGGTGTATAACGTTGCCTCTTAAGCAATGGGGAATGGTGAAACGAACTGCTGCTTGTGAATGTAATGGAATAATGTTACACCGTAAGAAATGAGTAAAGGGACAGTTTCAGAGAATCCTGGATAGTATAAACTGATGCAGCATGATGGGCAGAACTAGGAGAACAGTTGATAAAAGGACTGCAACAAGTTGTAAAGAAAAACAATTTTGCAACTTTGTACAACTTAACTCTGATCTGGAGCACACAGCAGCTAGACTCAGAGTATGGAGATAGAAAGACCTGAGTTCAAATCCAGCCTTAGACACACCTTAGCTATGTAACCCTGGGTAAGTCACTTCACTTCTGTCTGTCTCAGGTTCCTCATCTGTAGAAGGGGGATAATGATAGCACCTACCTCCCATGGTTGTTGTGAGAAGGATCAAGGAAGGTAATGTTTGTAGAGGACTTAGCACAGTGCCTGGCACATAGTAAACAGTATATTTTTAGCCTTTTTTTTCCAGTCATGTCTTACTCTTTGTGACCCCTTTCGGGTTGCCATTTCCTTCTCTATCGCATTTTACAGATGAGGAAAGTGACTTGCCTAGGGTCACACAGCTAGTAAGTGTCTGAGGTGGGATGTGAACTCAGGTCTTCCTGACTCCAGGTTCAGCACTCTATCTAGTGCACCACCTAGCTGCCCAAGCACTATATAAATATTAGCTATTGTTATTATTATCCAAATAGAGAGGCACATGGCTCCTACATCCTGTTACTCATTCTGGTCTGGGAAATAGGTGGGTTAAAGGGAGCCTCACTGATTGGCTGTATAACATGATCTGGGACCCTCATGACAGGAGCCACGGCTTTTTGGTTCCTTTGTTGATGGTGTATCTCCAGACGATGCTGTCAGAGGAAATTCCTTGAGTTTTCTCTTTGTTGAGGCTAAGATTGGACCCTTGGAAAACACACTTGGTTCTTTTGAATCCCCTTTTCTTCACTGTTTTAATTGAAAATGTGAGACACTGCAAAAAGTTAAGTTTCCACAGAAATTATTAGCTGATGAAGTCATTGAGAATGTCAGATAATAAGAAAGTTAGCAGATTGCCAGTGGACTCAACCAATCAGCAGACAGACAGTGGCCTTCTGAAAGTCACAGAAATTTTTATAAGAATATCCAGGTCTGAAACCAGCCTGAACCAGTCAGGAAAAATGACCTAGAATAACCTGGAGAAAATTTTTCTTCATTGCACTTGCTTAATGAACCTCATGCATATAAGCAGACATACCCCTCATAAAATTATCCCTCCATTTTCTGATCATGGGTCCTATGTTAAAGCATGTTTGGGAGGGGTGGTCATGTAATGGGCACGTGGAGAAGACGGTGACTTAATGGACAATGGACCAGTTCATCTCCTGGTGGGAGGATCTGTCTTGAACTGATAGTATATAGCTCATCTCGCTTCCTGTATTCAGTGCTCCCTGCTCCTGAAAAGAGGGTGGGGGCCTGCTTTGGCCGAAGTATTCACTCCCACTTCTGAATTCTACTGTAATAAATTTTCCTTGATACCTTTTTAGTGTCAAGAGTGTTTCTAATGAAAAGTACTCTGACTTAGAGTTTCAGAAGGTCAGGAGGGCAAGCATCTCAGCTTCCTGCCACCCAAGCATCGGAAGTTCCAGAGCCAGCTCAGCTTTGATGCCCTAAGGAGAAAAAAGTGACCTTTGAGACCAGCCTAGTAGTAGCTGAGACAGAACTCATCTAGCAGCAATGCTACCTTTAGATCAATTCATCAATATTTATTAAGCACCTACTATGTGCCAGGTACTGTACTTTGGAATATGAATGTGGTGGGACTCATGTTATGTAGAAACTGCTTAGTGAACCTTCTCTTCCCAAAGGCTTAGAGTGGAGTAAGGATGAATGTGCCCCTGAGGTACTGGAGAAAATGTTTGTACTTTTTTTATAAATGGAAGTCAATTTTCCTTTACAAGTATTAAATGATGGTAAGTGATTAAATGGAACAGGGTGCCAGCCATTGGTGGCTAATAGTCACAAGGAACCCAACTTGAGGGGGACAAAGCCAATGGTTGTAGAGAAGAGAGAGCCGTCACAAGTCCTCATGGTGCCCCCAGGGCCCTAAGGGAAAAATGTAGCCAACCTGGTTCTGGAACAGGAGGGAAGATGTAAAATGTACCTACTTTAAAAAAGAAAAAAAAATACCAAGTGATATGAACTAGAGATCCATGGTTTCATAGAGAATCCTTTTTATGTTCTGCTATGTAGATGAAAATGCCATTTTTAAAGCATTTAAGCACATGATAAAAAATAATTATTTTACAAATACTGAATAGAGGCCGGGAGAGGGGTCAAAGAAGAAAGAAATGATAAAAGAAGTGATTTCAGAGAGTTTTGGGAAGACTTCTATGACCTGACGCAAAGAGATAAGAGCAGAATCTAGAGAATGATATCTACAAAGAGAGAAGCATTGTAAAGACTTAAGAATTCCAATAAATGCAATGACCAGCTAGGTCTCCAAGGAACCTAGGACGAAACATGTTACCTCAATCTGTATAAATGATGGTCCCAAGGTGCAGAATGAGACATACATTTTTGGATGTGGTCATATATGAACTGGGTTTGTTTGACAATGCTTACTTGTTACCAAACTTCCCCTCCCACCTCACCCTTTCTGTTTTTAAATTGGGTCGGGGGATGGCACTTGGTGAGGAGTAAAAGAAGGTTAGCAATACAGATGCCATGCCATTATAACATTTCTTAAAAGAGAACCGAAGAAAGTTCAGAAGAAAGTCCAGACAAGCAGGACAACTGAAAATAATATGTGGTGTATAACTTATATCAAATTGCTTATCTTCTCTATTGGGAGGTAGGGATGGAGGGAGGGAGAGAATTTGGAACCCAAAATTTTAAAAATGAATGTTAAAAATAGTTTTTAACCTGTAGTTGTGGGAAAATAAAATACTAAATAAATAAAAAAAGAAAATAACATGTGGAATTTATTACATATAAAAAAAAAAACAACCCAGTGGATGAAATAGAGATTTGTGGTTTCATATACAGTTCTCTTTTTGTGTTCTGCTGTATGTATGGAAATGCCTTTTTCATGTTTTTAAGTTCAAAATTTATTTAAAAAAACAAACAAATCCTAACAAGGGGAGAACAGGGTAAGGAAAATCCTGTACATGTTTAAGTTCCCTGAGTGAAGGGAATGTTTCCTTTTGTCTCCAGTGTTTAGCAGCAAGCTTAGTGTAACACATAGTAGGCTCTTCGTAAATGCTTGCTGACCGCTTTTCATCCTTGCTCTTCCAGTCACTCTCTATGTGACCTTCGGTGAGCTCTTTCCTATCTTGGGTCTCATTTCCTTCCTCTGTAAAACGAAAGGCTTCGACTAGAGAGCCTTGGACTGGATAAAGATCAAAGGTTGTCCAGTTCAACAAGTCAACTTACAGAAGGGGAAACTGAGCAACCCCCAACACAATAAAATGGCAGTCGTTGAGGGGGAAGTAAATTGGGAATCTGAACCAAATGCTCCCAAGCTGGTTGCTAAGCAAAGGGCGTGCCTTCTGCCCTGTGATCAGAAAGGATGGTATCTGAAGCCATAAAATGGACAGTCATCCCTTGGGAAGGTCTGGGTTTGGTAGCAGCCCACGGTGACAGAGAAAGGTCCCGAATGACTCGCAGTTCTTACGTCAGGCTCCTTCCACAAAGCATCCCTCAGAACCTCCGATTTCATTGATTATCTTTCCTTTGTCCCCCTCAGCACTCATTTTAAGTGCTAAAATATATTCCTTGACTGCTTGGTGCAGGATTTAGAATAGGAAGGGATCCTAGAAATTATTAAGTTCAGTTTGACCATTTTACAGATGAGGCCCATTGCTTAAGGTCACTTGGCCAATGAATTGGAGGATCAGGCATAGAATAAATCGTTCAATCAATAACTGCTAATGAAGGTTTCAAGGTCACAGGAGAAGTGAGGGGGCAGTATGGGAACAGAGTTAGGACTCTAATTTGATCTGACTGGAACCTAGGTCCTCTCCAAATTCAGGGCATTTTCCATTTAAAGGGAGGGAAGGAACAAATATTTATTAAACCCCTACTGTATATTAGGCTCTCTTTTAAGTATGTTACAAACACTCTCATTTAATCTTTACATCTACCCTGGGAATCTGCTATTACTATTCCTATTTTACAGATGGAGATACTGAGGCAGAGAGAGGTTAGGTGAGATGTCAGTCAGGGTCACTCAGCTAGTACGTGTCTAAGGTATAATTGGAACTCAGGTCTTCCTGACTCCAAGCCCAGCACTTGATACACCCAGCTGCTGCCACCCTGCCTGTCATCACCTAGAGAAGGTAGCTGTTGTACTCTGCCTTGTTGGACCATCTGGGGGGTGGGGACAAAGGGGATAAAGATGCCTGCCAAGTATTTCTCTTGGTCATCTGTTCTTGGATTTGTCTGGAAATATTTTAGTCACCCCTGCCTGTCTTTGCAGAAATAGGACAAGGAAATAGTGTGAATTTGAAGTTAAAAGCCCTGGGTTCAAGTCCCAGCTACCTACTAGCTGTGTGACCTTGGGCAATCACTTAATCTCTCTTGCTGCCTCAGTTTCATCATCTGTTAAATGGGCTGAAGAAGGAGATGGCAAACCATGCCAGTATCTCTGTCAAGAAAGCTCCAAATGGGATCATAGGGAGTTAGACACAACTGAAATGACTCAACAAAACTAGATTTCATCTATTAAAAAAAAGGTGGGCTAGGTAATCTCTGAGGGCCTTTCTACCCCTAAATCTATTACTTTTGAACAGAAACACTAGCAGAAGGGGAAAATGGGTGGACCTTTAAACCCAGGTTATTTATAGGGCTGGAAAAATTATAATCATCATATTTCTGTGGCACTCTGTGGCTTCGAATGCATCTTCCTGATAGATAAACGCAGTTCTCATATCTTGCAGATAAATGATAGCTGACTTTTGTAGAACACTTTAAGGTTTGCAAAAGATTTTATGTATATTATCTCATTTGTCTGAGATTATTACCCCCATTTTACAGATGAGAAAACTAAGGATCACAGAGAGGAAGTGACTGGCTGAGCATCACCTAGCGTCAGAGGAGCAAATTGAACACAGATCTTATTGATTCCAGCTCGGGCGCTCAGACTCCTATACTGTGCTGGGAAATCATAATAAAAATAACAAAAACTAATGTTTGTCTAGTGATTTAAGTTTTGTAAAACTATACATATATTATCTTACCTGCTACTTATAACAACTCTGTGAAATAATTGTTTTCTTTCCTAAATAATTGCTGTGAAATAATCCCTATTTTAGAGATAAGGAAACTGAGACCAAGAGATATTAAATGACTTGCCCAGGATCTTACTACTAACATGTCTGTGGTGGGATTTGAATTTGGGTCTTCCTGACTCCAAATTCAACATTCTTGCCCAGTGAGGCAATTTTAAATATTCTAAATCACTATGATCCCTTTCCTTCCAACCATCTTTCTCCCTGCCTCATCCCACCCCCAAATTAGAGATCCTGGACATGTTAGATATCCACATCCCATTTCCCCCTCCATCGCCCCCTGCCCCCTGTTTCTCCTTAATTTTCAATCTCTTGCTTTCACTCATCCCTTACTTGGTTCTACAATCACTCCTGTCTTCCCATCCTTTAAAAAAACCCAAACCAAAAATCTTTCATGCAACCTCAGATGACCCTTCTCTATTTCTCCACCATTTCACAAACAAACTCCCCAGAAGAAATCATCCACAGTCATCACTTCAGCTCTGAAGACCTCGCTGAATCAAGTTTCCATGCTCACCACCGTCCTGGAACTGTTCTTTTCAAAGTCACCAATAACCTCCCTATTGCTAAAAAATCAGGAAAGAGCATCAATATCATATTTCAAGAAATTGTCTTACAAATGAAAATCTTGAGACCCAACCAAGGCCATCTGACTACAAATTCAGCATCAGTGTAAATGTAAATGGAGATTTCTGAGAGATCTGCCCAAAACCAGCCAAGGGAACTATTCTCCAAGGCCTCAGAAGGAACACCTAATTCCCATTTCTGGAGCATGGACTTGGGACTTGGTTTTGTTTCAATCATCAATCAGTCAACAGGCCTATGCCTACTGGGGCACAATGCCATTCAAATTTATCCATCCACACTGGGAATTTGCTTCAAGTATGACCCGGTATTGGACACACCGTCAATTCATCATCCTTGGAAAGACTGGTAAACTGCAGAAAGGCTCCATACCCAAAGGATTGACTACAGGTAGTGTAGTGCCATGGATGCTGGCTGGAATCTAAACACTTCTACTTAACTGTCAGTGTGACCTTGGGCAATTCACTCAACCACTCTGGGCCTTGATTTCCCTATCTAGACAATGAGAGTGTTAAACTCAATGAGCTCTGAAGGCCCTTCATAACCTATCCCTCTTCTCCTACCTTTCCAGGCTACTTCTGCTTCCTAACTCCCCTCCATATATCCTACAATCCTGTGACTTTCCTGTCCTTCCTGTTTCTCCATTTTGCAGCTCTGGGCCTTTTCTTTGGCTGTTCCCCATGCTTGGAATGCTCTCCTTTCTCATCTCTGCCTCTTGGCTTCCTTCAAGTCTCAGCTAAAATCTTGTCTTTTATAAGTAACCTTTCCTGATTTCCCATTAAATCTTGTGCCTTCCCTCTGAGATTACCCTCAGGTAATCCTGTGTGTATCTTGTTTGTACATAGTTGTCTGAATGTCACCTCCCACATTAGACAGTGAGCTCCTTGAGGGCAAGGTCTATCTTTTTCCTTTTTTTTTTGTATCCCTAGCTCTTTGCACAGTGGCTGTCACAAAGTCCTTTGGGGATTGACTTAATTTGATACAGGTCACCTCTGAGTACCTAGACAACTTTTTAAAAAAATTCTCCAGTCCCAGGGTGGTCACAGTCACTGAGGCAGAAGCATCCAATTTTGGAGTCCTCAGCCTAAAGACCCTGAGGAAATTGGGCAGCTGATCTGAGTCTCAGTCCTGAGTGGCAGTCCTGGGGTGAGGAGGAACCCTGATGTGGTGGAGCTGGTGGTGGTTGTGGAGAGGGAATCCTACTTGCAGTTCCCAGGCAGAAAAAAATGCTTGTGGTTGCTCACAGACCAGAGTGCAGGCCAGGAGAGGAGGAGTAACTCCTCTCCCTTGATTGTGCCACCTTGGAGGAACTGAGAACTTACAGGTCTCTAGAGATCTCAGAGATCTCAGAGAACGGCTGCACAAAACCTTTGAAGTCTAGTGTCATATACCCTCCACTTGACAAAGGACTCAAAAGTCAAGTAACTTGGCTGGGAAAATGCCCAAAAATGGGGGAAAAGATAAGACTATAGAAGGTGACTTTTTTGGTGAAAAGGTATTTTCTTCTATACTTTCAAGTGAAGAAGAGCAAAGCATACCATCTGAGGAAGACAGGAAGGTTAAGGTTGCCAAAAAAATATATACAATGGTCTCAGGCCATGGAAGATCTCACAAAGGATTTTGAAAATCAAGTAAGAGAGGTGCAGGAAAAATTGGGAAGAGAAATGAGAGTGAGCAAGAAAATCATGAAAAGTAAGGCAACAGCTTGCTAAAGGAGACCCAAAAAAATGTTGAAGAAAATAACACCTTTAAAAATAGACTAACCCAAATGGCAAAAGAGGTCCAAAAAGTCAATGAGGAAAAGACTGCTTTAAAAAGCAGAATTGACCCAATGGAAAAGGAGGTTCAAAAACTCACTGAAGAAAATAGTTCTTTAAAAACTAGAATGGAGGGCGCAGCGCCAAGATGGTGGAGTAGAAGGATAGACTTGCTCTAGCTCTACCCCCATAGCCCATAAGATTCCTTTAAACAATGACTCTAAACAAATTCTAGAGCAGCAGAAGTCACAAAATGACAGAGTGAAAGAGATTTCCAGCCAAAGATAGCCTGGAAGGCTGACAGGAAAGGTCTATCACACCAGGCTCAGCCCAGCCTTGGCCACTCAGAACTGATAGGACAGGAACAGGCTTCAGGGCACATGATCACGGGTAGCAGCTGTGGTTCCCAGATTTCTCAACCCACAAACACCAAAGACAGCTTCAAAGGTGAATGAGAAAGCTCTTTCACTTGGGTGAGAGGGGGCAAGGGTCCAGCCCAAGCCCCAGCCCCAGGGTGGCAGCCACTGCAGCAGCAGCGTCCATTTTTGGAGTCTTCAGCCTAAAGACCCTGGGGAAATTGAGTGGTTGATCAGAATCTCAGTTCTTAGCCCCAGGGCCGTTGAGGAGAAGTGCTGGAGTGGTGGGAGATAGTGGAGGCTTTGGAGAGTATCCTAGGCAGAAAAGCTTGTGGTTGCTCCCAGACCAGAGCACAGACCAGGAGAGTAGTAAACTCCTCTCCCTTGATTGTGTCACCTTGGAGGAAATGAGAACTTACAGGTCCCTCGAGTATACCCTCCACTTGACAAAGTACTTAAAAGTTAAGTAACTGGCTAACTTTTGGCTGGAAATGCCAAAAAAGGAGAGGAATAAGACTATAGAAGGTTTTGTTTTTATTTTTGGCAAAAAGGTATTTTCTTCCATCCTTTTGGATGAGGAAGAATAAAGCATACCATAAGAGGAAGAAATAAAAGTCAAGGCTTCTACACCGAAAATGTCCAAAAAATATATGCAATGTTCTCAGGCCATGGAAGAGCTCAAAAAGAATTTTGAAAATCAAGTAAGAGAGGTGCAGGAAAAATTGGGAAGAGAAATGAGAGTTATGCAAGAATAGCATGAAAAGCAGGGCAACAGTTTGCTAAAGGAGACCCAAAAAAATGATGAAGAAAATAACACCTTTAAAAATAGACTAACTCAAATGGCAAAAGAGGTCCAAAAAGCCAATGAGAAGAAGAATGCTTTAAAAAGCAGAATTAGCCAAATGGAAAAGGAGGTTCACTGAAGAAAATAGTTCTTTAAAAATTAGAATGGAACAGATGAAAGCTAAAATTAAAAAACAAAACCAAAAGAATGAAAAAATAGAAGACAATGGGAAATATTTCATTGGAAGAACAACGGACCTAGAAAATAGATCCAGGAGAGACAATTTAAAAATTATGGGACTACCTGAAAGCCATGATCATATAAAGAGCCTAGATGTCATCTTCCAAGAAATTATCAAGGAAAACTGCCCTGAGATTCTAGAACCAGATGGTAAAATAAATATTGAAAGAATTCACTGATCACCTCCTGAAAGAGATCCCAAAAGGAAAACTCCTAGGAATATTGTAGCCAAATTCCAGAGTTCCCAGGTCAAGAACAAAATATTCCAAGCAGCCAGAAAGAAACAATTGAAGTACTGTGGAAATACAATCAGGATAACATAGGATTTAGCAGCTTCTATACTAAGGGATCAAAGGGCTTGAAATATGATATTCCAGAGGTCAAAGGAGGTATGATTAAAACCAAGAATCACCTACCCAGCAAAACTGAGTATAATACTTCAGGGGGAAAAATGGTTATTAAATGAAAGAGAGGACTTCTAAGCATTCTTTGTTGGAAAGACCAGAGCTGAAGAGAAAATTTAACTTTAAAATACAAGAACCAAGAGAAACAAGAATAGGTAAACCTGAAAGAGAAGCCTTAAGGAACTCATTAAATTTGAACTGTTTACATTCCTACATGGAAATAGGTTATATAGACAGAGGGCAAAGGTTGAGCTGAATATGAAGGGAGAATACCAAAAAAAAAATGTACTGTTGAGTACTAGGAGTAAGAGAAAGGGATAGAATGTAGCAAATCATCTCCCATAAAAGAGGAAAGAGCTTTTACAATGGAGGGGAAGAGGGGGGCAATGAAAGGAAATAAGTGAGCCTTACTCTCATGGGATTTTGCTTAAGGAGAGAATAACACACACTGAATTGGATATGGAAATCTATTTTACTCTGTAGGAAGGCAGGGGGGAAGGGGATAGGAGAGGGAAGATAAATAGAAGCAACAGCAAATTGGGGACAGGGATAATCAGAAGTGAACATTATTGTAGGACAGGTCAAGGGAGAGAATAGAGTAAATGGAGGGAAGGTTAGGACAGAGGAAATGTGGTTAGTCTTTTGCAACATAAGGATTATGGAAGTGTTTTGTATGGCTACACATGTATCACCTATATTGTATTGCTTGTTCTCTCAGTGAGGGTGGGTGGGGAGGGAGGAAGGGAGAGAATATGGAAGTTAAAGCTTTAATAATGAATGTGAAAAATTTTTTTTAGCATGCAACTGGAAAATAATATGTACAGGCAATGGGGTATAGAAATCTATTTTTCCCTACAGGAAAATAGAGGGGAAGAAGGATGGAAGAAGGAGGGATAATAGAAGGGAGGACAGCCTGGAGGAGGCGATGGATGGGGTGCATGCTGCCCCAGGGTGGAGGGTGGAGAGAAGTGGGGAGAAAATTTTGAATTCAAATTCTTGTGGAAGTGAATGTTGAGAACTGAAAAATAAATTATATATTTTTTAAAATTCTTTTTTTTTTCAATCAGCAAAAATCTGCCTCCTTTTCCTCCCATCCCAAGCCTACCTACAAATGAGAATGAAAGAAAAACAAAGCCTCTGTTAGAAACATGTACAGTCAAGCAAAACAAATTTCCACATTGACCATGTCAAAAAAAAATTGTCTCCTGCAGCCTGAGTCCTTCACCTCTCTGTCAGGAGATAGGTAGCCTGTTGCATCATGAGTCTCCTGGAACCTTGCCTTGTCATACATTCATCAGACTTTTTGACCCTTCCAAAGTTGTTTCCAAGACAACTAGTCTTAACTTTCTCGTTTTGGGACAAATTTCAGTAAGTATGGTCACAGAATGTTCAGATCCACAAATATTCCTTTGATGAGAAACAATAGAGATCTTTATGTGTTAACTCAAGTTTCTCATTGATTCATCCACAAACATTTATTAACATCACCCTGTGCATGAGTCTCTGAGGGAGATAATTTTGCCAAGACCCAGCCCCCATCCCCACTGAGTTTTAAGTCTAGTAGGGTAATGCCAGACTTAACAAAAAGAGATATTTGCTTATAAATAACTTGAAATAAACAATTTCATTCAAGCCCTACCTACCCAGCCTTTTGTGGAGGCTGGAGGGCTTTCTGGATCACTCTCATTATTGGTATTCTCGAAAGGAAGCCATTCTCTTCTGGTCCCAGGCATGACTGTGGACTAGGTTTAATCCTGTGGGAATCTGGCCTCTAAGGAGAAGTTAGGTTCTCCTTTCTTGTGCTTTCTGGTTTGTTACATTCTCACTCTGGTGCCTTGGGGAAAAATGATTTTAAACTTAAATATTTGTTCATGCCTAGGGAGTCCCAAAAGAAGAAGTAGAAAGCTACCAAAAGAAGAAGTGGAAAGCTACCCAAGGTACCATATTAATCAGGTATGGGACAGTTAATTATTTCCTCCACAGAAAAGACACGCTAAACCAAAATACTCTCGCAAAATTGCTTTGACGATAATAATCAAAAAACAATTCTGTAACAGCATGAAACTATGTGCTCTCGCTCTCTCTCTCTCTCTCTCCCTCTCTCTGTCTCTCTCTCTCCCTCTCTGTCTCTCTCCCTCTCTCTCTCTCTGTCTCTCTCTGTCTCCCCCCATCTCTCTCTCTCTCTCTCTCTCTCTTTCTCCTGACTAAGGGGCAACTCAGGGTTGGTTGTGTCATACCAAAGCACCAATTCCTTTTATGACTCAGCTATGCTACATGACCAAAAGCAGCCCGGAAGTTTGTCATATCCAAAGAGTCCAATCATATGCTCCCTGGGACAGCCCCACTGCCAATTTAATATCACTACACTGGAAAGCCAGGTTGCGACAAAATTGTGGTGTAACTTGAATGTCAAACTAGGCAGATGCAGTACATACTAGGGAGTCACTGAAGGTCTCTGAGCAGGAGATGATACAACTAGCTCTCTCTCACTTAGAATTTAATAAGCACTTACTGTGTGCCAGGCATTGGATGGATTGAAAAGAGGAGTGAATGGATCTGAGAGAAGCTGAGAATAGATCTGAGAGAAGCTGAGAGGGATCTACCTCAACAATCCAAACTTGAGCCTGGCTAGAGGGGCCATACTGGGAGTAGAGAGCAATAGATTGATTTGAGAGATATGGTAGACAGAGAATCAATGAGGGCCTGATAATTGGATTGGGGGGGAGGGGTTGTGAAAGAGAGAAGAGTCCCAGCTGATGCTGAGATTTTTAAAACAGGAAGGATGGTGGTGGTCCATACAAATGGGGGTAGTGGCCCATAGAAATAGGACAGGTGAGGAGAGTAAAGGAAAGATGACAGGCTATGACGTCCTGGTCACCTGAATGTCAATCTAACAAAAGAATGGGGAGCCCTGGGGAGAGAAGGAGCTAGAGATAGAGACTTGGGAGTCATCTGGCCAGAAGTGATAACTGAAGTCTCGGGACTGGATAAGATAACCAATGGAAGGAGAGGAGAGAAAGCAGCAGCCTAGGACAGAGCCTTAGGGAACATTATGTTCAATTTAATCCAACAAACATTTATTCAGCGCCTCCAGCAGGCAAGATTTTGGGTAAAAATGGCTTCCAGCTTTCCTCCCTCACCCTAAACCCTTTACTGTATTCCTTTCTGTCTTCCCATAATTCATGCACTGTTCTGTTATCCAGCAGGGTAAAGGTCAAGAAAGGCCAAGGTCATGGAATACTGAGTGCTCATTGGTCCTAGGGAAGACTTTTCTCCAACCTCCATGATGTCCCACCTTTCTGTCCTCCAACCGCATCTCCCCAGCTGGGTCCATCCTCATTGATTCAGAAAGGAAGAGGCAGCACAGAGGGGCCTGAAGCCCATGAAGGTTTGATGTTTCTCTGAAGCTATTGGTGCAAAAGGCCTTCTGTTTCCATAGCAACAGCTTGACCAGAGGAGCCCTTCCTGTGCGCTCTCACAAGATTTTTCAAGTACTTTAAAAACTCATCAGGAAAACATAGACACACCACCACCACCACCACCACCACCACCACCACCACCACCACCATCACCACTGCCATAATACTTAGGATGATCAAAACCCAGATTCTCAGAGCTGAGAGAGATGGCTTGGACTAGTCCAATCTGCCAATTTCCCTTTCCTACATCTTGGGTTCAAGTCCTAGCTCTGTTTCTTACCACTTGTGTAGCCTCGGTTTCCCCATCTGTAAAATGAGGAGATTGGACTGGATGACTGATTCTATTGTCTTCCTCCTTTTAATTATTAATTCACTCAAAAAAAAAAAAAGAGGATGAGCTGGAGTCAGCCAGGTTCTGCATGCCTCAAAAGAGAGGTCCTATATGTGTTCAAATAGGCATCATTCTCTCTAAAGTCAAAGCATTTTTAAGTAATTCCTGTGTTCCTGGCACTGTGCAAAGAGTTTGGGATACAAAGGCAAAAGACAATCCCTCCCTGACCAAAAGACAGTCCAATGGAGGAGATGGCCTGCAAGCAGCCATGCACAAACAGAATACTGATAGGATAGGTGAGGAAGAATCTAAGGGGTGAGACACTAGAATTAAGGGGGATTGGGATAAGGCTACTTACAGGAGGTGGGATTTTTGTTGGGACCTGAAAGAAGCCAGGGAAATTAGGAGGTAAAAATGAGGAGGGAGACCATTCCAGGAAGGCAGGCAGGAAACAGCCAGAAAAAATGCCTGGATATGAGGGTCCTGTCAGTAAAAATCGTGAAGTTTGCTTGTATGAAAGAAGGATTTGGGGAGGAAAGGTTGTGAACCAGGCACCAAACTCATGGGGGAAAAGAGAGTGTCCTGAAGTCAGTAGACAACAGTTACCAGAATTTTGTTTAGGTGAAATATATATGGATTGTATGAATCTCCAAAAAAGGAATAGTGACCACTCAGTGATGGTGGTAGAGGTGGAACCTGGGAGGGGTCATGGAGAGCAAGGAGGATTCTTAATGCCCATCTCTGGGAATGAATGAAAAATACATCCAGTTCCTAAAAGGTGGTCAGGGAGGCCAGAGAAAGCTGGATTTCAGCAAATAAAAAAGAAGGAAGGAAAGGCAAAGGAAAAGGTTTAAAAGTTAGTTTGATTCCTATGGAGCAGGCATTCCAGAAGGCACAGTGGGAGGGGTGTGTAGCTTTGGAATGGGATATGGTCCAGTGGAAATAAGGAAAGACAGTAATAGATTTGAATCTGATGAGGGTTCAGAATCACTGGGATAGGGAGGATATGAAGGGTTGGGAACTTGTTAATCACTGAGGAATGGAGTTCAGGAGAGAAAGAGACAGAGAGAGACAGACACACGGAGAGGTAGCTAGAAATAGAAAGAGGGAGAGGGAACGATGGCATGAAGAGTGCTGGATTTGGAAACAGTGGATCTACGTTCAAATCCTGCCTCTGAATTTTACTAGCTGTATAACCTTGGGCAAGTCAATGAACATCTCTGAGTCTCATTCATAAAATGAGACAGTTGCATAAGAAGGTTGCCTTCTAGCTCTATGGTTCCCATGAATCTACTAGTTTTATGAGCTGGAACAAATCACTTCACCTCTCTGAGGCTCATTTTGTCATCTATAAAATGAGGATGTCACTACTTACTGTAGTAGCATCTACTACTCCTTCCTTGGATGGCTGTGAGGAGCACTGTTACTTATAAAGTAAAAAGAGTCTTGGAACCAGAATCCCTGCTCCCACATTTACTAGCTACTCGACCGTGAATTTGTTTCTGTAATATATGGATAAGACTTGTGATTTTCCACTCATCTTTCTCCAGTAACTCCTCAGTGTGGCAGTTTTCCTGGGCTCTCAGAAAACTTGTCTTTGAAACCGCCCTTTGCATCCTATCAAGTTGGAGAGTGTTCAAGGACAGATCTGGCAACAGTCAAGAAGCTCATTACAGGAAAGTAGACTGGGGAAGGGGGCAGGAGAGACTGCTAGAATGAGACACAGATTCTTCTACTTCAGTAAAGTGAATATAATTTTTAGAGCATATTGTCATAGAGGTGGTTTGGAAAACTGATCAGAAAGTTTCATCAAGAACATGTCTCATTTCCAGACTGTTTCAGACAAACTAATTTCCTTTTCACCAGGGTTTCAAGATTGGTGGGTACATCAGAGGATTGGAGTATATACATAGTACAGTTGCAGATATTAGGAAAGCATTTAATAAAATCTGGATTTCTGTGACTGATTTTTCTATCTGGCCACTTTGATGGGTCTCTCTCCAGGCCATCCCCATAAACTCTGAATGTCCCCCAAGGCTGCTCAGGACCTTCCCTTTTTGCCCAGTCTAGCTTGATGATGGCCTCAGCTTGCACAGGTTCAATTATCATCTATGTGGACGATTTTCTGATCGTATTTATCCAGTTCACATCTCTTCTCTTAAACTCCAATTGTCTAGGACAGCTTCAATAGGTTCACACCCACGCTCCAGTTGTCCAAAGCAGAAATTCTCCTTCTCTCCCACCACACCCTCTCCTCTTCCCAGCTTTTCTGTTAGGGTCCCAGGTCCCTAGGCTCTCAACCCTTATGACTCACCTCACACGACCGATTATCCTTGGTTCTATTTTCACGTCACAGACTTTTCTTTCTCTCCATTCAGATAGGATCTTCTTGCTGGGACTACTTACTGCCATAGCCTTGTGGTCTTCCCAATCCATGGGCTGCTAGGTGGAGCCATAGTGCACAGTGGAACATGACCGGTATCGGGATGACTCTTCCTCATGAGTTCAAATCTAGCCTCAGACGCTTACTTTGTGACCCCGAAGCAAGTTGCTTAATCCTATTTGCCTCAATTTTTCATCTGTAAAATGGGCTGGAGAAGGAAATGGCAAACCAGTCCAGTATCTTTTATTCCCCAAATAGAGTCACAGTGGGACAGGAAGGAACTGCCCATTCCAATTCACTCTCCACTCAGCCCTGTGCACCTATTGCCCTATGTATCTCAATCAGACTTCTGGGCTAGCTGAAGGCAGGGACTCTTGATTTTTGCCTTTCTCTGTATCCCCAGTACTTAGAGCAATGTCTGGTGTATAGTAAGTGCTTAATAAATGCATGCTGACTGGCCAAGACAGCTGGATAATACAATTAAGGCTATTCAGGACTAATTGAGTAACCTAAGCAGTAGGATTACCAATCACCCTGAAAAGCATGTTCATTGAAAAGAATCTGTGACCCGATTAAAGTTATGGATGATATAAAGCTGGGCTAGCTAACCCAAGCTGGTTGAGATGGGATCCAAAAAGATCCAGGCAGGGTAAATCACAGATTGAAAGATGAAATAGGGAATAAATAACAGTAAATTCTCCTGTTGGATTCCAAAAGTCAATTACGGAGGTTGGGGAAGCAGGGCCTCAAAGCACTGTGGAAAAGATATGGTTGGCTGGTTATTGTCCTTAGTTCCTGAATACCCAGATGACATCACTATAGTCAAGGTCCAGTGTGTGTGACTGTAGCTGAACAGACGAACCTGAGTTTGGAAGGCTCTACCACAGGTCGGGCACAAAGACATCATATGAACATTTGGAGTGGAGGTATCTCCGTATTTGTGCATCTCACATTTGAGATATTGAAAACATTCTTGAAGACCATCACTACCAGAGATGCTGAAATGATCTTCAGGTCCACCCCAGATTACAATTAAAAAAACAAACCAAAAACCAAAAACCAAAACCCTTGTGGGGGTCTTTGCCAGTGTCCAAAGAGAAGGCAGTCAATCCTACTTGGTTCCAGAAATACACTGAATTTCAGGCACTGCATTTTCCAAAGGACATTGAACAAGCTTACCCAGGAGGTCAATCCTATGAAGAGGTTTGGACTCCAAGGGTGTATCTACTCACTTTTTGGGTGTTTCTTCATCTGTATACTTCCAACTTCTCGTATGACTGGGGTATGCCTAAGTACTTTGTGGACATTCAAAACTCTGGACTGTTTTGGACTTCAGGCCAAGAAGATCAGCTTTAAAATTACTCCATTAATTTACTAGCTACGTGTCCTTGGACAACTCACCCTCCCTACAATGTCCCTTTCTAGCTCAAAATCTGCAATCTAAATTATGTAGAATGTAAAGTACATATTCCTAATCACAATCTTAGTGGGAACTATTAATGCTGTTTATTAAGTACCTACTATGTACCCAGATCCTGTGCTAAGTACTGCAGGATTTTTGTGGGCATGATTGCTTTGGAAAATGAGAAAGTACTATAAAAGATTTAATTCATATTCATGTCTGGTCTTTACAAGAAGTTGAGGGAGGCCCTAGAAGAGGATCTCTTTGGCTTCTCAGGTGGCCATCTACTCTAACCTTGGTCTCAAATGTTTTCATATCAACTTTGAATCCACCTTTAGTATCCTCTCCTCCAACCAACAAGGATATCCAGAGAGAAATCCCAAGTATCTACTGTCTATGCCAAGTGACTATTAGAATCATTTGAAGAAAAAAAAAGGAATTGAATTCAGCTCCTGGAATGGACCCACCCACCTAAATGAGGGAGGAGTTAGTCCTAATGCTAAGACACCTGGCAGGTGAGTAAGGTGCTGACAAGAAACTTCCTAATCACTGAGGTCAATCTTGGCTACAAACATGGACCACACTGTTTGTATTAGGTTTCCGGGATGGCAAACATGACTGTGCAGCACATTTTTTCTAAACCACAATCAACACTGACTTGTGTTTGAGGGGAAGAAAATATTAAAAATCAGGCAGTCTGTCTCACACAGTTTATTTAACAATAGGTAATAAGAAATCAATTTTAACAGTCTATACAGTGATCGAAAGTTCATATTTATAAGTAATCAACTTTAATTGCATGATTTACAACATTTGAGGGTTTTTTTTTGCTTTCTATTTTCAAGTTTTACAGAAAATGGAAGAAGGAGGGAAAGAGGGGGGAGAGAAAGCAAGCGTAAAGAAGAAACCCCAGGGACATCTTTGCATGTTAAAATCATCCCCTTGGAATTCTTACCCTCTTTTTTTATTTTTTCCTTTGTTAGATGTAAAAATAACGAAAAAAATTTTTTCAAGAAACAAAACCACAATATATATCCTACATCCATGTGGCAGCTGCCCCTGGATAGTCTGAAAATGTCCTTGTTCTCTCTACATGTACAAATTACTTTAATACTTGAAGTTTTACGCTCAGCCTCTTGTATAGAAAATGTCTGGAGGACAAAAGTGGACTCGAAGGGGGACTGGACTATTTCATCTTTTTTCTTTTTAAACATTTTTAAAAGAATGAACATCTTTGCACCCAAAGAGGAAAAATTGGTATTTCTAATATATATTTTAATATATATTTATATATATAATATGTTTTTTTTAAAGCAACATTAACCTCTTTTGTCCTCTGGTTTAAGAAATGTTCGTGTGTTAACTCTTCTGCCATGGTGTCAGGAGGAAAAAGGATGGGGGGAAATGTCAACCATCTGCACCAGTAAATAATAACTATCAATATTACATATTTTCATTAATTTAAAAAAAATAATAAACTGTATTGGAGGTGCAAGGAAAGAGCATGTGGCCTTGACCCTGCACTGCACACACAGGAGGGATGGGCAGGAGGAACAGGGGAAGAGCAAGGAAGGGGGCTTAGGGCGGGAAGGAGGGCTGGCAGGGACCAGCCATAACAAAAATAGATTCTTTATATTCTGTCATCCCTCAGGTTCAAAGTTGGCTTTTTGTTTTAAACCACAAGCTTTTGCTGCCCAGTTCAGATGTGTTCCGGGGAAAATTGTCTTTTAGGCTAAGAAAGATTCAAAAAAATTTTGTCTTCAGTACAAAAAGTCTTAAGAGAAAATAAGTTTTTTTTTTTGCTCCCAAAATGCTACAAGGTATCTCTAGTGTATGTCTAGTGTACTCTGTGAAAGGTTTGAATTCAAGTCTGAGCTATCAGCGCTCAGTCCCAGGTCCGTGGCACCCGCCCCATGGAGGCCCGCCATGCCTGGGTTGCTCGCAAGCTGAGAAAGCATGGCACTCTGGTCCGGGCTGGCGAAGTGCCCTTGCTCCATGGCATTTGCCTGGGCGGCTACCAGTCCTGGGTGCGGGGAGCTGGTCTGTGGGGAGACGTGATGTGGGGAAGGCTGCGGTTGCATCCGGGGAGAAGGACTGGAGTGGGGTGGTTGGGATTGGGGCCGAGGGGATGGGACAGGCTGGGGGGAGCGCACTTGGCTGGTGAGTGACGGGGGGATCTGCTGGCCCTGGAGGTGGGGGGATTGGGCCTGACTTGGGAGCATGTGCTGCTGAGGGCTCATGGGGTTCGGTGGAGCTGGAGAGCCCATCTGCTGCTGGAGCAGCCGCTGCTGGTAGGCCTGCTGAAGGCTGGCCGCCGGCTCAGCCCCCATGGCCTGCGGTAGCTGGCTCATCTGTCCCATGCCTCCTGGCTGCATCTGTTGCATGTGGTGCTGCATCCGCTGCTGCTGCTGCTGCTGGGGGTAGCCCAGGCTCTGAGGCTGGGGGAACTGGCCGTGGTTGCCCATGGCGGGGCCCACCCCCTGCTGCTGCTGTTGCCGCTGCTGGTCAAGCAGCTGCTGCTGCTGCCGCCTCATAAGGAGCTCCCGGAACTGTGCAGACATGCCCCCATGATTCATGTTCATCTGCTGGGCCTGGGGGCTCACCCCACCCATAGTGGGTGGAGGCTGTGGCTGGGGAGGGGGCTGTGGTTGTGGCAGGTTGGCCCGCTGCACCCCAGCTTGCATGGGGTTCATGTTCTGCATGGCTGGGTTGGGGTGCACGCCCTGCTGGCCCGGCATGGTGGGCTGACCTTGGGACAGGCCCTGGGGGTTCTGGGTAACGTACTTGGCCGCCCGTTGCTTGATAAAGGCAGCCAGCAGCTGGGGGTTGGCGTGGAGAATGTTGAGCACCTGCTGTTGCTGCATGGGTGAGCTGGGGGACCGCAGAGTCCTCAGTAGGTTCTGTAAGGCTGCCTGTGGCAGGGAGCCTTGTTTGGGCTGGGCGACTGCAGGCACCTGTCCCAGGCCTGGCTGGGGGGCCATGTTCATGGGCTGCCCGGGCTGGTTCCCTGACATCATAGTGGGCCTCTGCATGCCTGGCTGGAACTGCTGCGGCTGGGGCAAGCCACTCTGGGCCCAGGGGGGCTGCTGCTGGATCCCTGTCGGCCCCAGCCCCTGGTCCATGTGGCCACCAGGACCTCGGGCCATTGGGGGTGGGTTCATGCCCATGGGGGTCATCTGAGTCATCTGAGGCATCTGATGCTGGATGGGCCGCTGGAAGATCTGGACATGAGCCATCTGGCGCTGTGTCTCGGCGGCCCTCTGGATCTGCATCGCCATCTCCACGGCTGCTGGTGGGGGTCCCTGGACAGGGGGCTGAGAGGTCTGTGGTGGGGTTGGAGGGGTCACCTGGCCACCTGCCTTGCCCTGGGACACAGCCCCTGGGGGCTGTGCTCTGGGCATGCTGTATGGCGGCATGTTGTTGGGGGGTGCAGGCTGCGGCTGGGAGGTAGGTGGAGGTGGGGGCTGAGGCTGGGGCGTCTGAGGCGTGGGGGGTTGCTGGCCTGTGGGCGTGGTGGGCGTGGCTGGGGTGGGTGAGGGCAGGCCTTGCTGCTGCCCCACCACTCCAGTGCGCTGCATGCTGGCCATCCTCCGGCGCAGCATCTGGGCCTGTTGGAGGCGGTGCTGCAGCTGCTGCTGGCGGAGCTTGTGCTTGATGTTGAGGCAGAAGGGCACTGGGCACTTGTTCTCCTGGCAGTGCTTGGCATGGTAACAGCAGAGGGCGATGAGCTGCTTGCAGATGGGGCAGCCGCCGTTGGTCTTGCGTTTGCAGCCTTTGGTATGCTGGACCACCCTCTTCATCTTCTGGCAGGAGGGCAGCGAGCAGTTGGCGTTGCGGCATTGGCACGCATGCACCAGTGACTGGATGCAGCGCTGGATGCTCAGCCGGCGCGAGTCTCCCGGGCTCTGGGTAGCTGCCGCCTGCTGGCTGTTGCTCTCATCGTCCAGGCCGAGGCCCAGCTTCTCCATCTTGTGATCATGGTTCTTAGTGTTATAGCAGGTGATGCACAAGTCATAGTCCTAGGAAAAAGGAGAGGTGGTCAGAGGGGATATGTCATGCTCGCAGCCTGAGGCAGCTCCCCCTCCCCCTCCCCCATCTTGTGCAGCCAGGCTCCCCCAGAGGGCTTCCTGCAGGCTTGCCATGGCAAGCTTACCTCACAGACTGTGCAATGCCAGCGTGTCTCTACGTGGTGTTTGCACTCATTGCAGGTGTAGACAAAGCGATCTTGGCTCTGGGTATGTAGCTCCACTAACATGCACATGGTTGACCACTGGGCCCTGCGCAGTGAGGAGAACTCCAGGTGTTTATCCCTTGCCAGGGTGAGAAAGGCATCACGACCATCCATCAGATCACAGGGGATGAGCGGGTCAGGCTCGGCGATGGGGGGCAAAGAGTTGGCAGCAGGGCCTGCAATGAGGCGTATCACAAAGAAGACCTGCAAGAGAAGGTGTCCTACTGTGACATGAAGACTACTGGACAGCTTGTCTACACTGACCCTGCACAAGGACCCAACAACAGGGAAGGACCCTGTGAGACCTTCAGGGCACCAACAGCTCCCCCTTGCACTGCCTGCATCTCTGACCTAACAGAAGAGGGGACAGAGGGAGTCAATGCTCCTCCCAACTCAAACAATGAACACTCTGGGGATTGCTTCCATCCATAAGCTCAGGACAGCAAAAGAAAAACAAGCATCTGCCTCTGAATACCACAGGGGAAAGACGGAAAAACATCGTTTCCCACCCCTGGCTGTTCCACAAACAGAAGAGATTTTTTTGCATTTACAAAAGTTTTTCAGTGTTTCTGAAGGAAGCTGATGAGCTGAGACAGGAGGTCCATTCTCCAAACAAGCGGAGGGACATGGAGCAACTCCATGAAGTTTCTTGGCTTATTTACAGACCAACTTGGGGAGTTCCAGCTATTGCCTTCTCAGGACAAATTCCATTATTGTCAACTCCAAAGTCCTTTCTGAATTGTTCTACCAGAATTCTGTCAAAGTAAGCAATGCTCTAAAGGAATTAATTCTAAAACGAGCTTGAAAATGTTGGAGTATAGTAATGGTTTGGGGATTATCTGTATTTACTCCCAGACCAACATTTCTCATTGTCTCATTGAGTTTTGAAGATAGTACTTGTACTGTCTTAAAATGGTTCCAATTTGGGAAAAATGATTCAAGCAGTGATGTGGTATCTTGGAAGTAACACTGAGTTTAGAACCACCAGATCTGGCTGGAGTCTCTTACTTATGCCCAGGGTGACTTTGGGCATGTCACTCAAAGTCCATTTCCATATGAATGAAACACAGGGGACTATGAAAAGGTCCTGTCCTGTCAGGTCCTAGTGGCATCAGAGGAATTCAGAGCAAGAAGGGAGTTTTCAGAACTAAGTCCCATTCCATTGCTCCCATGAATTCTGTAATAAACACACCTGCACAACTGTGTATGTCAGGAAATGCTGCTCTATAAAGCCAACAAATAAAATTTCCACTAGAAAGAAATGCTTTATAAAACAAAGCTGTTTCAACGAGGTCAAAAAATGCCCCCTAAAGATTATGCTCAACTAATCTTATTGGATCAAATGATTCTAAAAAATATGCACTTTTATACCTATCCATGTTCAACCGTCACTTCCTCTAAGGACTTTCTGTGACTGAGGAGTTTACATTATAGACAGAAGTCTCCTGCCCTTGTCATCCTGATAATTTGGAAAATATTTACACAAAACCCACTGAAATTCCCCAAATACCCACAGCAACATGTGTAAACATGCAGAAATTTAGAAAAAAGTAACAGGCCTATGGACAAGGTTCCAGCACAGGAGTCCTGTCCACTGACTAATTCATTATGGAAAAGCTGGACTGCTGTCACCCATCTCCTGAGCCCAGACTCCAGAGGCCCATCTCTACCATGGTCATTATCAACATCTCAAGGGGAAGAAGTTGGGTGGACAGGGGAGTCTTCTTTCTCACACCAAAACCATTTTGGCTGTTCACACGAACTGGAGAGAGAAAGAGCTGAGATGCCAGCGATGTCCCACCCATCAAACAGGCCAAATTAAGGCTTGCTCAACAGCCAGACATCCCTGAGGCAACGAGGTCAGACATCCTAGTCTCAGACTTTACCATCACAACAAGTCACCAGGACCTGGATTCAGCAGCGAGTGGACAGACGACCCCGCCCCCCCACTCACCTCCTTGTGCTTCTCCATGGTGGCATACAGCTTCTGGGAGAGGTCATTGGAGACGCTGGGCAGGCCTGGCTTCTTCTTGCTGCCCCGGCTCAGGCTGCTCTTGTTTTTGCTTGTTTTCTTATTGTTCTTCTTCTTGGCGTTCTTGCTGTCTCCCTTAGTCACCTGAAGGAAGCAGGGGACGAACATCCACGGCTTACACCCAGGGAGCAGAGAGGCTGCCCTTCAGGATCAGGACTGACACCCTCCTAGGGACATGCAGGGGCTCATCCTTTCTGACTCCCTCCCACAGCCGCCAGGTGATCAGTGGCATGAGAGAGCCTGGGGCACCCCCACAGGCACCTGCTCCTAAGCATTCCAGCTATTTTCAGACTCCGTGGGGTCCAGAGGTGTCAGCCTCTGCCTGACAGTAACAAGACACACTTTTCTTGGCTCCCCAGCCAGCATTCCTGCGTCCCTCATGCTAGCCTTGCTGTTCCTAACTCCAGGGTGAGCTTGGGGACCTCATGGGCACAGGGGCAGGCGTGGGGCTTACATCGGTGCTCTCGTTGCTCGTGTTTTCCTCCCTCTTCCGTTCTTCTTCCTCCTGTTCCAGCTCCTTGATGCTCTCCTCCAGCACATTTGGCCAGAAATCACCTTCAAAGTAAGGAAGCTCCTTTGCACTCGTTAAACGATCTTCCGTGGCTTGTTTAAAAATATCCTACAAAATGCACAAGCATTTAATGACCACCCCTCAGAGGGGGCCGACAGGGGCACATGACACCCTCCCTAAAGCCCCCATGTTCACTGGTTACTTCTGCCCCAATACTTTTCTCTTCCTTTTCAAAATTCTTTCTGAAAGGGGATAGTTCCCTGGGGGTGCTAACAGGAAACGTAGGTGAGCTATTCATTTCTTCACCAGTATTTCCCCCCCCATCTAGTATCCAATAAGGCGAAGGTGTCAAACACACAGCCCACAGCACCAGAGCAGGCTGAATCACCACAAAATACACCCAAATACAACAGAACCTAGACAACGTTAACATGTGCTTTTCTAAGTCAACAAGGAGCCAGCAGGGATTCCTTTATTGCGGCCCACTTCTGGTTTATCAGGTCATGACCCAAGATCTTCCTGAGTACAGCAAGAACCCAGTTAGCAACTACAACAGAACAAACCTTGTAATCATGTACAATGCGCTCAGACACGGACTTGTCCAGCATCTTTTTGTACCACTCCTGCAGTCGCTTGGGCTTGGGGATCTTCTGATCGGGGGGATGGCAGTGAAAGATGTAGTCATCGCCTTCACTTGGTGGGCAGGCCCAGATGTGCCCTGTTGTGTACCTAAACCAAGTTTTTCTTTAAGAATCAATCTGTCACTTTTCCTTTGTAAAAACCAATGTAACTTAAACCATGAAGAGGGGAAGAGGAGAAACACAAAATCTTGCAATGACCCTGCACTCATGCCCTGATCTCAGGCACCAAGCATGCTCAGGAGAGCTGGGAGGAAAGGCAGACACTGTCACTGCCACACAGAAGACAACTGAGTTCCACTGATGATGAATGAGAGCCATCCATGTTGAGAAGGAAGGTCTAGGATATTGTGAAAATGCCATTTTTCCACAAAGGGAGAGCATGGGAAGAGAGGTGACTAACAGATTCACTGGAAAAGGCAGAATTTGTGCTCAGGTCAAAGAGACCTTAAGGGTCTGAACTAGCCCAGAAAAAACCTGGGGTGAGGAACCTGCAGCCTCAAGGTCACAGATGGCCCTCAAGTGCAGCCCTTGACGGAACCCACACTTGGCAGAACAAATCCCCTTCATAAAAGGATTTGTTCTGTACTATCTGGGACTTTGTCAAGAGGTCACATCAAGGTTCCCTAGCCCTGAAGGTGATTTCTTAAGGAGAATCCCAGGAGGACTACCCCACACTCAATAGGACGAGCACACCCAAATCAGTGGGATGATTATTTTCTTTGAGGGTAGGAGTGGAGTTGAAAAATGTCCTCAATGTTCATATGCCTAAGGCAGTCTAGAATATTCTCAGGTGCAGGCACAAATGGAGACATCACCTAGACTGCACACCCAAAGATAATTACATGATATTAGAAAATAAAGGGATCTTTCATGTCCAAGTATTTTTAAAAAGCCAGTAAGGTATGGTAACATTCCTATCTACTCCCTGGTATTATTATGCCATGCTACCATGTAAAAAATAGAAATACTAATATACGTACCCTAATTTCTTGACATATTCTAAGTAGCCAATTAAGATTTCATGATAGACTGCAGTCCTGAAGCATTTGGGACGGAAAAAATGAACACTGTCGAGGTAAGATATATATACTCTCCTAAAAGACAGGAAGGAAAGAGAACAAATCAAATACTGCTGAACTAGTCATTCATACAAGGACAGACACTTCAGCAGGGACTGCTGTAAAGAAGAGAAATTCTCAAGTAAATGCTCTCAGAGTCTGTCTCAACTTCCACAAGGTTGGGCCACGTGCCTACATCCCACTGTTGTCTTACGTCACAGGAATGACATGGCTACCCTGGCCAGGCACCTTATGCTGCCCTGGACAACATTCCTTCTCTTGCCAGAAAAGAATAAGCTTTATCATAGTGTGCTGTTAATTGGTCCCAGGCCCCTTCCTTCTACTGCTCCTCAGGTAACACAGTAGATCCCAAAAAACCGAACAGTTCTGAATTCTGGATTATAATGGAAATACTTCCCAGAGCTGGGTCTCAGAGCTAGATGGAAGGGGCCTCAAAGCAAGGCAGCCCACTCTAGTTCTTGACATCAACTTTCCTCTCCCCTGCTCCCAGGTCAGCCTGTGCTCTGGGGTCAAGCAGGACATGGCTCCTCTCATAAATACATTGCAGTCTTCTGAGAACTTGATGGCAGGGTAACATATGCCCATCGTCCCCCTATCCCCAACTCTAGAGAGACAAAGAAAACCATCCCCCCCATCCGCTAACTCTGTACAGCCCACCTTACCTCTGGTTGGGTGGAGGGCAGTCAGACCCATACTCTTGAACGTGCATGCCAAAAAAGCACAAGTCAACACCATCTATTTCCTCAAAGGCAAAGAGGGCTTTTGTTCGGTAAGGGAAGGATTCTGCCATCTCGCCACTGTCGACAAACCTATTCAGAATAATGCATGGCTGGTTAGGTGAGGACTCACACGTATAGAGCAAGATGGAGCAGTGGTCAGCACCTCCCCCCAAAAGAGAGGAGCCTAAGAGGTCAGTGGAATGGCAGAGACCCACCTTGCTTTCATGCCTGGCTTCACTTCGACAGTTTTGTCTGAAGCATGAACAACTCGAACTGTGACCTCTCCAGACTCTGGGTGATTCTGCCGTCTCAGAAAGTCATTTACTCGGTTTTCTAGGAAGGTACCAAGCCTGGTAGATGGCAACCCTAAAGAAACCAAAATGATCTTCAAAAACAAAAACACAGGCACATTTCTTCTAAATTGTCCAGAGAAAGGGACCACTGGTCAACATAACATGTGAGACTACAAAATCCATTTTACTTTCTACAAAATCCATTTTTACTGCTATCTTTCGCTTGCCCATCACATTCACTTCTGAACCTATCTTTCCCTGAGCTAATGGGTTATTTCTAGTAACAAAGATTGGAAAGGTGACTCAAACCATCACATCAACTCTGCTCGACAGAATGTGGAACATACCCAGCCCTTCACCCTGTGTAAAGGGCAGAGGGAATCTTCCCGGGCTTCCGTGAATTGTTCATAATTATCTTTTCTTACAGCACCATTAATATTCTAATTACATTCATGTATAATAACTAGACCTGACCATTCTAAATCAGTTTTTGACTGACATCAAAAGCAACCATGGAAATTTTGATCAATGTGCCACCGTCACTCTACTTCCTATGACGATCTACAAGTGGGATCTCTGGACAGATATGGATATTTGAACCAGTTTTTAAAAGATGAACATAAATCAGATAGGAGTGGAATAGCTCGACTAGTAAAAAAAATGCACCTGCTCCTTCAGAATCACTGTCTATCTTTGGGTGGTCTTTGCCAACATGCTGGGTGAGAGGTTAAACATCAGTTCTGAAATTCTGCCAAATGCTTACCGTGCCTTAGCTGGATAGCCTCATCAAAATTGTTTGTGAAGAAAATGCTATTTAATGAAATAATCAGTTCTGAGGAAACTGAGCTAACTAGCAGAAAGTCTTGACCACATACATACATCATCAAAATGATGACAAAATAATGCAACAGTGTAGGAGCACAGACACTGATTGTGTCAGCAGAAAGCCCCAAATCAAGAGTCACTTGGAGGAGGACACAGAGCAAATGCAGAGGGGAGGAGGACTGGAGACAGTTCTAAGAGTATGCTACTCTTTCAGGGCAGAATTTGGAATTTCATTCATGTATGGTTTGAAGATTGCTACCTACTGTAGTTCTAAGTTGAAACAAATTTAAACAATTCAATCTAACAATACTTGTTTACCAACCCTAAATACCTCTGACTTGTTGAAATGTCTTGGCCTCTGGAAGCCCTGACCTTTAACTGTACCAGCAACTCTTGAATTCTCTCCAAGGCATAAATAAGGCACCTGCCTGTACTGAAAGTAATTCCCCAAGTCTGGCCCAAATCCACCAGGAAGGAGGAGCTCTCTTTGTCAGTTTTCACTGACACTTTGCCAGAACTAGAAGAAATTCAGTTACCAAGAAGGGAGTGACATACTTTTAGCTGAAAACTTGTTTTCTTTCCGAGTTCGTCCAGTTTTCTTCAGACACCCATCACAAACAAATCTAAGGTTGGAATAGAAACCAAAAAAGATGTTTTATTGAATCTCATATGGGGTAGAAAAGGAAATTAAACTAAAAAGGCAGGTTTTCCAACCACCGAGAAAGGATCTTCCTATTCTATCTGTGGAAAAATGGGATACTAGAAAGGCATTGCAGGCAGTCACTGGGCCAGGGAAGACCATCTAGTCCAAGCTGTATCTGAGGGGCAATGGTCTTGCATTTTTGCAACGTCTGGATGGCTCGAAGCAATCTTCCTTGAAGAATCTGCAAGGATACCTTTCAGGATGTGTGTGGATAGCAACGTGGACAAAGCACAAGACAGACACACTCAGAGGAATGCAATATTCAACTCTCAGTCACCATGGTCTTCCTAAGACTCAGCCCAGGAGAAGGCAAGACAAGCTTGGTGTCACCAGGGTAGTATAAAACCATGCCCTGGATCCAAGAGAGAGTGCTCCCTTTTCCAGAGAACTCAAGGTGTTACACAATGACACTAATCATTCAATCAATGTAACAATAAAAACCAACCAGGAAGCAAGGTTTCAATAGGGACATAAAGAGTCCCAGGGATGAGCACATTTAGGGTTAGGGTTAGGGTTAGAATATCGTGGATGAGGTAAGAAAGGTAACAATCATGGACTCTGCCTGTCCTCTCAGGAACGCGGAGAGAGACCTAGTGCAGGTGTTTTCAGGTAGAAGGTCACCCAGTTCAAGTCTGAGGAAGAAGAGCGGGCCTCTCTGTTGAGGGAAGGGGAGAGACTGAGCAGTGTGGGAGGGCCATTGCCTTCCAAAGGCATGTAACAAGAAGGGAGCGAAAACCTTCCAAGTCTGTCAAAGTGGATGGATGACATGACTGCAACTTCACAAACAGTATCACTGGAAAGAACCAAGAAAAGCCCTGAGCCTTGGGCTCTCCACTGAAGGCACATCAAGAAGTGAACACAGTTGGGTCAGCTGATGGTCTGAGAATGCAATCTAGATTCTGGGGGCCAGGCAGGGATGGGCAGGCTTCTGCACCTCACCAAGACTACTGAACAGGGTTTCAGAGTGAAAGGCGAGGAGTGATTACCCTTGGTGAAGTCACTTGGGTCAGATGAACTATACCCCTCGGTATGAAAACAATGGACAGATAGGGCTGCTGAACCATTCTGAGGCATATCCTAGAGAAGATGGAGGACAAAGAGGTAATGCAAGACCAGCCAAGGGCCAGCCACTGGGAACTGATTTTTTGAAAAAGAGAAGTTAATGAAATGTGCCGGCTCTCTCTCTGTATAGGACAATTGAGTTTGACTTCAGTTCCTAGCCAACCTTTTAGAAAAGGAAGTGCTTCTTTTGGAGAAGATAAAATGGCTTTATGTCCTATTATGACAGGAACAATGTCAACACTTGTCCTCGTGCCTGCATACGCTGGCCCCTATGCAGATGTGACTTGGCCACCTTCACATTCCATTGACTACAGACCAGGAAAATTAAGGTGTGGAAACCAAAGTCCTTCCAAATGTCAAATGATCCAAAGTCAAAAGCAGATCTTATCAGTGGAAATGGTATTAAAGATAATTCACCTACCTTCTGCTTTTTAGCATTATATCTATCAAAATGTAATATTCTTCACCAAAATTTCGTTATGTTTGTGGACAATGTAGAGAGAAAAGATGTGGACTAGATGCTAGTACGTTATTTGACAAATTTGGAACTGGCTGAATGGCTCACAAAGTATCCCACTGCTATGGTATCAACTTGGGAGCCTCTCTCCAGGGGAGGACAACAGGGATCTTTGCTTTGACTTGAGCTGGGAGATAGCTACCATACCTTTGAGCCAGGTCCAAGAACAGGATGAAATTTAATAAGGACATACACCAAGCCTTGCAACTGATATTTAAAAATTGTTTTCCTTGGTAGAAGGTGGGGGAAGCATGAAAAAGAGCCCAAGAGATCTGGCAGGTCATATGCCAATGTGAGGCAACCTGGGCTCTGGGATGAAGGTGATGAGAGCCATAGGTGGAGAGCCTGTAGAGGAAAAAGGCACTGCCTTCAAGGGCTGAGGAATGGGGGAAGGAACAGACAATGCTGAGTCTGGAGATGAAAAGAGTCAGAGAATCAGGATGAGGCAGAAAAGGATAAGAAGACTGTCTCTAGAGGGCATGAAAGCTGAGCACCTGCTAGTCAGGCAGGCGGCAGAGATCTGGGGGAAGCACGAAAGGGACCAGGGGGTGCACAGAGGTCACTTCCAGTTTGGCCACAACTATTTGTGTAAGCCTAGACAATGTCCAGGACCAAACATGTCCAGGCCTCAGTCTCACCTGTAAAACCTGAAGTCCCTTCCAGTTCTAAAGTTATGATGAACTCTCTAGGAAATTCTCATAAAACTAATGGATAAGCCCTTCTTGTTTCTATCATATGAGCCTGCAGAAACCTCGGATTGCATCTGTTACCCAGACCTTGCGTGGGTCACCTGCACGTCTACGGGATGAGGCCACATGTCCTACTATGGAAAAGACACTGATCTCTTACGGGCTCAAGTGCCAGGAGAGGCCAAGAGAGGACGACTGCATGGACAGCTAACAGTAGCACCACTGCTTACCCAGATGGCCAGATGACCTCGTTGTGAAGGACACAAATCTGATGCATTTTTCGGCCACATTCTATACATTCAACAAACCTGGAAAATCAAAGGTCAAGACTCAAAAAACATGCAGCAAAGAAACCATGTCCAGGTTCATTAGTGTGCACTGCCAAGGTCCTATCATCCACGAGTCATTAAATCTCTTGTTTTCTGAATTCCTCATGGAAAAGTAGTCACTTGATTAGCTACACCCAAAGGCAAATGCAATTTGGCCATTAGAATTTGTGAAGGTTGGAGACTAAGGGGAAATATCAAGTTGGAGAAAAACAACGACTGCCCACTCAACACACAAAGAAGAGAAGTTTTCTTGGCTGACTTGGACCCCCAAATGGCAGAGACCGCTCTCTCTCAAATTCTTGAGGTGACCCAAAATACTTGCATATTTCAATAATACTTGTTCTCGAAGTCACACTACAAACAAATAAGGGAATTATGGAAGCCCTTGCTCACACCAGGAGAATGCTGGTATAGAGTTGTATGACCAAGCTACAGATGACAACAGGGACTGAAATGTGCCCCAAAGAAGAGCTATCCCCTAATCTTGTGCTGTTAAGATAGGCTGGTTCAATAAACCACCAAAATACCAAGTCATTTAAGTGGGAGAAAAATAGCCACATGGTCTATTCATGGGCACAGGGATCAGAAATGGCTGAGCTTGTCACTATTCCACTGTGGTCTAAGCAACCACTTAGCTGCCATTCCAGGACCACCTGACTGCAAACCCCAGATGAGCCAATTAAAAGCAACATAAATGACTATTTGAAAGAAAAAAAGGGGGGAGGGGGCGCATGAGATTTTAAAGGGTTTCTGGAAAGAGAACAATAAAATGCCCTCAACATCCATAACTACTTACAGTTCAGGATCCAGTGTATCATTCTTTCTTTTGGAAAATTGTTCCTTATTTATTGTACTATGGAGAGAATAAAGGGACAATATTAAGAAAACGTCTTTCATGAAATGACTTTTTCTAGTCCATACTGTCCCGGACAAAATAAATAGCACTAGAGGTGGTGTCTGTTCAATTCACATTGTCTCAGTTTGGTATTTATAAATTGGCCCTTCTCTGGTATTTAAAAATACCATTAAATTATAGTGAAAAGCAAGCTAAAGATAACTCTCTATTTTAGAGTGTAATCCAAGTTCAACAAACTAAAAAGCTTTCTATTAATAAAGACTGCTTTTATCATCCCATAACTGATACCCATGATGCTAATACTTAAGGATTAACTTTGCCCCAGAAAGAGGCAAGTAATAACGTTTATAAACATTTAAGGTCCAATTAATACATAAGAAAATGGGCCACACTTGGTTGAGTGAGAGCTACTTTGGGTGTATAAAATCATTTCTCAGTGACATTACTACTCACAGTCTCCCTGTCAGAGACCTCTTTTCAAAGGACCCCAGGGACCAATCACTCAAAGCAAGCAGCAGCAGTGAGGCTTCTCATGGTATTTACAGAAGCACAGAAATTGCTTCACATTTTCACCACTTATCCCACTAATCACTACAAGATCCACGGCTGCAGACTGAGCCTTAGACTTATAAAGTTGTCACCATGTTCTCCTTTAAGAACCTTCGCTGGGTTCTAGACATGACAGTAATGGTCACTCAGGCCCTGCTGTGGCCTATTCTGCTTCTTGTATTACAGTGAGTAACAGATGCTAGGGAAATTAGTTTGTGGTGCTGATACGGAGTTTAATCTTTGTCTAAGTCCTGCCATTTCCGTCTTTGATGAATTGATGATTTTCCCAACTCTTTTAATGCAATCAAAAAGTGGCTCTCAATTATAATTAATTATAATTGTCTATAGACAAGCCTCGGAGATTGTTAACACTGACCTACCTAAGAGGTCATCCTACTTCCCCATCATTTAGTCCATGCCTGAGAGAAATTACTTTTCTGATCTTGTCAGAGATTACAAGAGATAGGTCAGACTGTTTCCAAGATAAGCTTTCATCAAGAGAGGTCTGACCTTGGGGATGGTTGGGCATAGGAGTTTCTCCCAGCTGTGCCAGAGAATGCCTCATAACACAAGGAAAGTAAAAATCAATCTAAAGAATTTCTGAATCCAAGAAACAGAAATTTCCCCCATCTTTTTCGGATAGCAAGAGGGTCAGCTCTACTCCTTGCCTGGTTCTAAAATTTACAAGTAGGTGAATCACCTTGTCCCTCCAGCCTCCATTTCTCCATCTACAAATGGGGAGGAGGACAAGTAAATACTGCTCCGAGCATGTTACTTCTATCTCAGAACAAAGCATCTCCCTCGCCCCCCAAAATGAAAATGAGATGGTGAGTAGCCAGTGGATATTAGTTCTGTCTGGCACACAGAATTACTAAGGGGTTCTGCTGCAATATTCTGCCAACCACAAAAATACAGAGTAGCGAAGAAGAGGAAAAACAAAAGAAGCTACACGTGTAACCTGAAGGGATGTTGTCTGGAATAAGGAGTGACACCATGACGTACTTTTAGGACAGTCACTTGTAAATGACACAATGGTCTCAGCACAGAGCACTAAAAGGTATCACCTTAGAATAAACTGCTTGAGAAGACAAAGCTTTTCCAAGTGAAACATTTCCAGATGCTGATCACAAACCCCTAATACTTACGTTTGAGGCTGGGATGGATCATCCCCCAGAGAAACGCTCTCGCCCTGGATTTCATTGAAACACTTCTCACAGAAATGATACCTGTCGGCAAGAAGGCCATACTGGGGTGAACTGTTCCGGTCACCCAACACAGCCCAAGCCACGCAACGATGCCACCATTCACAGCAGGCCAAGGAGGGGGACGGGAGCAGAGAGCAGGTCATCAACGGCGACAAGGACAGTCAGTGATGGAGATACATGGGCACCCACAGTTTGGGTTTGGGTTTGGGTTTGGTTTGGTTTTTGCAATCAGAGCCAAGCGCAGACAACGACAAGCATGAGGGAGAAAAAAAAATACACAAACACACAAACACACATACTCAAACAAAACGAAGAAATGAGGGATTGCGGGTCAACAGACAACACAGAGCCAGACAAGACAACACAGAGCAGAAAGCCAAGGCAAAGCACTGATTAGCATTCAGTCTCTCAAATGGGATTACAAGCAGCAAATCAAACCAATATTTCAATTATGCTAACCCACACCCTTGTGTCTTCATAATTCATGCCAATTAAAGCAAAGAATCAAAATAAGGAAGGGGAAGGGAAGGGATGCCCCTCTGATCGCCACTTAAGCAGGAGTCCTAATTTCCCCTAAAAGTGCCGTGACAGATACTAGGAGCAAGGCTAGTCATGGAGGACTCCAGCCAGTGAAGGCAAGACAAGCACATATTCTGACCTCCACCAAGTTGGGGCACTGGCTATTAGGAAAATCATTTACTGACAAAGGGGGAAGGCCAAAGCAAGGGATGGTCGTGCGCCTGCATGCACAGACTCACACACACAGCTACTACAAAGGTGAATCAACAGATACTGCTGGGTTGGAATTTAGGAGTCAAAATGATATGTCAAGACAACAACATATTGGGGGGTGGAGGGAGAAAAACAGGACAATGGGGAATGTTTCATGACAACTGTTACTTGCTGTTTGAATACAAGATATTCCTAAAGACTTGTAATTACTTTATCGTTAGATACTTCACTAAATTATGATCAATGGACCCTCAAACTACTGCCAAAATGTTGAGAATGCACCTAACATTACGAAACACTAAAAAATGGACAATGCTAACTAAAGTAATAATTTTTCAAAGCCAGAAAGGTCTTGGTACCAAGGGGCACCACTAAAGAAATGGTCTTTTATTTAAATTCATTCTGCTTTCCAGCCTTGCCATTCACCACACCAGTATGGTAAAGAAGACATTGGGCATAGTTAATTAACACTATATGCAGGAAGATTCCGAGGCAGTCATGTAGACACACCACTAATACTGATAAGGGACACTTGTGGATGACTGCCTAGGAACAGGGGCCTGTCTGTCTACAGACACACACATATATATCTGAATGTAAAGGCCCCATCATAGACCTCTCTGTGAACAGAGAGGGACTGGACACTACCTGGCTTCTTGTGAGCTAGTAACAATGAAAAATGTCCGCAACAGAGATAAACTCACAAGAACGGGTGAGGATCAATGTCCGTGAGTTTCCAGTGTTAAGGGAAGAATCTGGCTGGCTGGTTAAAGACAATGCAGGATTCTAGGTCAATGTGAGAAGTCCAATGCAGAGTGAAGTTAGCAAGCACTAGACCTCCCAGGACACAGGAGAACAGGGGTTCCAGTTCTGGCATCACCTTGACCACTAATTCCTTGGTCTTCTTTGGGCATCAACTGAGAAAGAAATAGCAGGACCAGACCCAAAGATCTCTCCCAGGTGCTTAAGGCTCTGGGTCTAAAACTGGAGAGGGCAATTCTGTTCTACCTGAAAAAGAGGTTTGTGCCCACCCTTTCCTGGCTGTCTGGTGGCCTCTCCAGGGTACAGGATAAATGGAGTATGACATCATTAAGCAGGGCCAAGCTTACCTGTTTTGGTAACTGTAGTAAGTGGCATCTCGAGGGATCGTGCACAGTTGTTTGCCATAGCAACAAAGTGTTTGGGGTGAGAACTCCAACTGCAAGACAGTTTGTGAGCAATGCAAAGGTTTGAATGACAAGTCAAAAGAACAGTCAATTAACTGACAAATCAAGACCCTTTTTAAGGAACATCAACCTGCCAAGCTCATAATTTTAACTTCTCTTCATCTATTTGTTAATGCTGTACTTTTCAAAATCTAAGACTCAACTAAAAAGCTTTTTGTTAAAAAAAAATTACAATACACCACACAGCAAATTTCTGATTTAGTCACTCTTTCTAATGGGCATCATTTCTTCTAAGTACAGTAACGAAAAGAAGCTTTTACTTTAAAAGAAAGAAATAATAACAACAAGTAGCAGTGACAGAGTCCTCATTTCAGCCTCCTCACAAGCCGCCTGTGAGTTGGCTGAGGCAGAGAGGCAAGACGACCAGATGACTGCCCAGGCTTCCCTGCCTGCTTCGAGTCTGTCAGAGACCATGTGCTTCGACAGGTCTACTATGACAGGTTTGGTTTGTTTTGGACAAAAAAAAGGACATCCAAGGGAAATGCCATTCCTTACCTTTCGGCCACAGCAATAGCCAAGGCTCTGCATGACGGGGTCGATTTCCTGCTCAAACACCTCAGCCAGCTTGGAGCAGTACTTGTACACCCGCGATGTCTTTCGGTTATAGAGCCAGGCATTGTTGAACATAAGCCATATATCGTCCACATACTGCCAGGGCTCTTGGTACTGTCCAGTGTCTAATTTCCTCTTAATGGTCGAGAGATCCATGGGACTCTTTACTATATCAAAATAATCCTAGAAGACAGAACAGATGTTAGGCAGCATTACTTCAGAGACTTCCAGAGCAAGTCCAAGAAACAAGGGACAGTGAGTCATTTATCATCTTTATTCTAAGAGTATAAACTTCCAAAGGAAGCAAGGTGATCAGAGCTGCCATTTCACTTGAGATAGCTCAGGCTTTCCAGGCAAGAGCTGCAGGTGCTCTCTATCCCGTGCTTCGTGGAACCAAGTCTGGCCCTGATGCAATCCTGAGCTGAAGGAACAGATTCCCAACTCTCAGGCAAACAAAACATGACTCAGCTATCATATTTTCTTGGGACAGCATAGTCCCTGTCGATGCTTTCTTACTAACTAACGTTCTCTGTCCAAATGCAAAGATGTGCAAAGCTACAAGAAAATTTTAAAGCATAGCATATAATTTTCAATAGGAATCTAATAATTCTTCAATCATGGCATAACAGATGCCAATCAACCAAAAAAAAAAAAAAAAGATGATCTTGTACTAGTGCCATAGAAGGAGTGAGGTGGGTAGGAGAGCACAGTCATATACATACCGGGATTCCTAGAAGCTGGGGGTCAACCGGCTGTCGGAAGGGAAGAGATTCTGGATCCTGGCGGTAAAGGGCCTCCAGGGTTGGCATAAGTGCCTGACGTAATTCTTCTGGCTTAAAAACTTAAAAAATTTTTAAAATAAAAATGAATTAAGTGCACATACACACACACATATTATGTAAGTTAGAGCATTAAAAAAATATACATGACCCAATAACCATCCCCGTTACTAACATTCCCACTCCCAACATAAGGAAATGACCACTAAAGAAACATCTCCAGAGGGAGGGAGGGGGCTTGTAAATTTCAGACAACTCTATCCAGAGAACGTCCTGCCAAGGCCAATTCTCTTTGTCCAATTATTAAAGTGATTTACTAGTTAGAATTGATCAGAATTAAGAGATATGCCTGCAGGGTAGAACATGTCAAAACCCCCAAAGTGTTCAAATAATATTTTTAGTAAGAGACATTACAGGCTAGACAAGGTCCTAGGATCTTCCTCTTACACATATAAAGCATCATTAAAATCCCAGGTGATGAGAGCAGCAGGCAGGACTAAGCCACAGGCTCTAGTCTTGTTCTGACACCTGGACACTCAAGAAATCACATCTATGCAGTGTGTGCTAATGTCAATGGACACAGATGGAGCTCGTGGCAACCCCTGGGTTTCTGTGACCCTTTAGCGCTTGCTCACGAAGTAACTGAATTTCAAGTGAGAAAAGAATTAGCCACGTAAAAGGAGGCAACCTCTGACAAAGTTCAGTAATCTACTAGAATGTGATGACAAAAAGGTAATCAAGAATCCTCAAAGGTATTTTCCGAAACGTGCCCACAAAATGAAAGGGGCTGGACAAGATGGGGCCCACTGCACCACATGAACCCCCAAGTGCACAGGCCCATCTCTGCTGGGCCAGTCAGAAGCACCTCACACCTTTCCAAAACAGTTGGTACACTCTCCCCCCACCCCCACCATTTTCCACAAGGGAGAAGCTGACCTAGACTTACTTTTTTTCTTCGACTGTCCTGGGGCTGGAGAAGCCTGCATGGCCGGAGTGCTTGGCTGCTCTTCCTCCTCCTTGGCTTCCGTCTTCACTTCCCTTGGTTTCTCTTCTGTGTCCATGGTTTCCAGCTTAGCATCTTCTGCCACAGTCGGTGCTTTGACCTGAAAGACAAGTTGATGGTTCTGTCCTAGAGCATCCTGCATTTTCTGAGGAGACACCATTAAGGAATTCATTTAAAGAGATATAAATAGTCATTAGAACCTGAGCTGGAACATGCTCATTTTTTCAAATGTTTTTATTTATTTTATCCAAAAAGCTGATCAGATCACCTAGGGTTTGATTTGCATCTCTCACCTCTGGTTTATCCTCTGGCTGGGTATCTCCTGGTTCTGATGGATCCTCCTCCATTGGGGGACCAATCTTAATGTCCTGTGAAGGCTGCTGTTCAGGAGCAGTCTGGGAATTCACTTCTGTGCTACTGGCAGAGGGAGGGTTAGATACCTGTCCTTCAATGCTCACAGCAGGCTGGGAGAGCTAGGGAGAAAGCAAACGTACCCTGGAGAACATGTAATTCACCTTTTCCTAACTAAGTGGAATTTCCAGTGTATCTCCAACTTCTCTCACTCAAGTGTTTTCATTAATTTTTTTGAAATGCAGGCAAACCTTGTAAATATCTGTTTGTTCTTTCTCTAGCAAGCACTGAGTATCTAGTGCACATTTAAGAAAAAGAGCCAGGTGCCTTGGAAGAACCAGAAGAAAAGCTCTGCAGGAGCTTCTAACTCTATTGGGGAAAAAAAGCAGCCCCTAAGTAAATCGATCTCTCCCCAGTGAAATGGCAGGTGCTGGGCCCAGGTCAACCCAGAACGCACAAGGCCCTTACCTTCCCTTTTGGGGTGACAGTCCCTTCCTGTCCTACCACTGCTTCACTATTCACCAATGCCTAGTCTACTCTTTTTTCCCCCTTCTGGGCTACTAGCTTTCTCTAGGACTTAAGGGGCATCTGTCACAGTTTGAAGATGGCGAGTCATCTGACTTGTAACAGGAAAAATTAGAATTCTACCAGTAAGGATGCTCAGATGGTTTGAATTCATGAAACAGGGTTTATGTCCTCCGAAGAGGAAAGAAAGAGCATTTACAAAGCAACTGCCATGTGCTAAGAACTAGATACACATGATTGGAAGTGTTATTACTCCCACTTTACAGATGAGGAAACCAAGAGAGACAGCAGTGATCTGTCCAGCATCACACAGCTATTAAGTGTGTGAAGCAGAATTTGAATCCAGGACTCTCCCTGTCCCTTTATGCTTCTTTTCTGCCCATGTTCTGTAGCCTAGGACCCAGATTCTCTCTATATATTTAGCAACATGACCAACAAATACCATCCAGAGACCCACTGAGATGGTTGGATGGGAATGAATCTCTCCCCTTGCCAGCTGATGATGGCCTTCCTAGTCACTTTTTTTGCAGCCTCCCCCTAAATTCTCCCGGGATGCTGTGGCAGGAGTATCACAGAAGGGACTTTTCCTTCAGCACAAGGACTGATATATTTCCCATTCCTAATTTTTTCTTAGGTAACCACCAAATGCACTGAATGCCTGATGGGCACCTGCCACGCAGGGCACTCATGACATCGCATATAGAGTTCACTTGGCAGGCTTGGTGCAAGGCAGAGAACAGAGAAGGGACAACATTTTACATACTGGAGTTGTAGGCTGCTGAGGCGGGAGTGGGGCCGTAGGGGTGGGCACCGAGGCCGTGGCACTCTGCTGGGAAAGGGGCTGCTGCTGGGGCGCCTCGACTGAAGGGACAGCAGGAACTGGAGGCTGCACTTGGGGAGGAAGCTGTGCCTGAGGAGGTGTGGGTGTCTGTCTTGGAGTCGGGTGGAGAGCAGGGGGTTGTGGTCCAGAGGTCATTGCCGGGGGTGTTGGAGCAGGGGCCGAAGCTATGGGAGCAGGAGCCTGGGACCCCATGCCTGGGGGGGTATGATGCGGTGTAGGAGTCCGACTGGGGACTGGAGAAGGCGAATTCCGATGCAGAGAAGGTTGAGGGAGAGGGGGGCAGTGAATGTGGTTCCCCTGAGAACCTGGAGTCATTGCAGGAGAATTCACAGGACAGGAAGAGCTGGACATCTGTGCCTATTAAAAAATATCCATTTTGTAAGTTCACACAGGGAAGACTTCCAGCTGAACCTAGCAAGTCTACGATGAGAGGGTCAACATCAAAACCAAATGGGGAACCAAAGGTGTTTTCCCTAGACAACATTTACAAAGCATAATGTGTTTCCCACTCAGATTAGCAAAAAGCCCCACAGAGAAGGCACTAAATGCTCCCCTCAAAGAAGGAGAGCAAGGCTTACACGTACTTGAGACACTGGGGCCTGGCTGCTGGACTGAGCCATAGGTATATTTGCAGCATTGAGTCCTTGAGACGAAGTAGAAAACTGATTCTGCTGAAGGAATTGGCTTTGGCTGGAAGGCTGGCCAACTCCTGGTTGTTGCATCCGTGAAGCAAAGGCAAGAGACTGCAAAAGAGCACATAGCCCCAGAACACCTTAAGATTACACCATGAGAATGGGGGAAGAACTAAGAAGAGGCTGAGCTTAGAAAACCTATCATCATAATATGCATGGTAGCTGGGTTGGAATTTTCCTGGTTGGGCCCAAAGGGCAGAATGGATAGAAGTTCCAAAGATTTAAATTTTATGGAAAGAAAAACCTCTTAGTGAATAAATACAACTATAAGAATGGAATGAGCTGCCCCATTCCCACTCCCTAGTAAGGGTGTTCAAAAGGATAAATGTCAACCAATGTAGACACTGAATAGTTTCTACTAAATGTAAGATTTGGGGTTAACAGCTAAGAGAAAGGAGTGGGACAGCCAAGGGGAAAGTGATGATGATAGAGAGGACCCCGCCCCCAACAGTCAAGTCAAAGACCTATCGATAGGCCTATTACTCCCAACAGTCTACCCCATAAACAATTGTCATCAATGTATGATACACATATTGGCATGCAGAACAATTGTCAAGGGAAGAAGGTAGGAAATACCTCCTTGAACGTCAGAACTGATTAATGGATGAGAGAGCAAATCAGCTGAAGATTCAGCAGCATTGGATGTTGGCATCACAATTTTCCCCACCTAACAACACAAATACTCACTACTACACTAGGTAGGTCAATTGATAAGATGACCTTTCTGTTCAAAAGGCAGAATCAAAGAATATATTCATACACAACTACACTCTTATGCATGCATTATACCATGTGAATATCTCATTTTCTTATCTACTGCCCCAATTCAACAAAATCCCATTTCTTTGGCTAATGCAATTGTCATCCCTCTTCTCACCCCCCATTTGTGAATCCACAAGGCCCAGTATACTACTGATCTAAATTATTACATGGTACCACCCTCCCTTCAATTCTATATCAAAAATTTAACCTCACTTCCACCCTAAACTTTCTATATAAAAAAGAAAGAACACTAGCAGGAAGGACTCATTTCCCCTTTGGGAAGGCAGGTTTTACAACTGTCTACTATGACTACCACCACTACTATTAACAAGGGGTGGGGGAGGAGGGAGAGGAATCAAACATCAATGGAAAACGAAGAATACAATGCTGACCTGATTCATGGGCCCAGCCTGGGTTAGCTGTCCAGGGTGCTGAAGAGGAGGTGTCTGCCTGGGTCCAATGGATGGCAGCTGCATATTCATCTGGCCAAACTGATTCATTCCTGTTTTTAAATATATAGAAGGGTCTTCATGCAGATGCACAAGCAACTTAATATCACAGAGTTACTTTTCAAGGCACAAAATACTCTACCTTTAAAAAATAATTAAAGAAATCTGTTCATGAACTGATGTTCTACAGCTGGTTGCAAGAACATTTTAAAACAAGCAATTCTCAGTATTTCTCAACAATAGTTTAAATGGCACTTCACTGTGAGTCATAACCCCTTGGTCTTACTTTCATAGCTTAGATATATATATGTGAATTCCGGTAGTTCTGAGTTTTCACCTGAAACCTACATAAAGATAGTTTTGGCCAGGATCAGAATCCTGATGATTAAGATGATTTTGCAAAAATTTAAAAAAAAAAAAAAAGACGACTGTATCTGAACTGTATCCTGTTTTGACGTACCTGCCTGTGGAGGCATACGAGTCATCATCTGGTTCGGAACATTGGCACGGATCATAGTTGGGTCTGGCAAAGGACCATCTGGGGAGAAGAAATCCAACATTAGGCAAACATTTTACTTCAAAAAGAGAAAAATAGAATAAAAAAACGAGTAACATTTGAAATAAGACTAGACGGCCTCTAGGAGCTCTGTTAGCCCCAAATCACTGCTTTTAGGCGAAGTGCTGCATAGCCCAATTCAACTATAAGTTGCTCCCTGAAATGGGCCTGGCCACTTCCTCCAATGGACTCATACGTAACATGCATATATGTGTATGTTTGGGGCTTTAGTGACAAAGCTACTAGAGTGACTGGACATTTTCTTCTCCAGGACATTATAAAAATGAGGAAATAAGAGGCAGACAGGGTCAAGTGACTTGACCAGGGCTGCAGAGTTACTAAGTATGTTTGAGTCCAGATTTGAACTCAGAAGAGGACTCTTCCTGATACCCAGCCCAGTGCTCTATCTACTGTACTACCTAGCAGCTCCCCAAAAAGACTGCTGGTGGGACCACTACCTAATTGAAATATGTGGAAACAATTTATTGGGTAAGTGATGATCTCATACTTTATCACATTCTAATTAAAAACAAGCTGTCAGGGGCAGCTAGATGGCACAGTGGATAGAGCACTGACACTGGAGTCAGGAAGACCAAGTTCAAATCCAACCTCAGACACCTGATACTCACTAGATGTGTAACCCTGCCTTGTCAAAAAAAAACCCAAACAAGCTGAAAACAAAACAAAAAGGAAGATCTCCTTATAATGGTTTATAGAACCAGTGCCCATTAATAACAAGTACAACCCAAAGGACATCAATGAAGGAAAAACTACTACACATTTGCTCCTTTACTTCAATTCCCTTAAATAAAGGAATCCTCCTCTACAATACTGAGCATTCTCAGCTTGAATTCCCAGTTTTCACTGTCCTCCCTCTCCCTTCCTTGGCATTGCTCTGACCCCATCCTTTCCTATACATGGATCAGACTCTCTAATATCTAATATCAGAAGACAGTTACTATCTGCCCTGTATCTTCCAGGGAAACTACCCTCAGGATTCTATCATGGCTTGCAGAAGCTCCACATTGCTTCTCCCTCCAGTTTTCTAATGATTCTCTTTTAAATGGGACAAGAAGAATTAAAGAAAACCTCATATGACGGTCCCATGTGCATGAAATACAGTGCTATCATCACTTCTCAGGACTGGACACTATTTGTGCTGGTGCTTTGGAAAATAAGTTTGTAATTAGCGAGGGGCATTGACTAGGTGATGTCAACAGGGTTTCCCAGGTTGTTTCTTTTTTTAAGGCTACTAATTCTGATTTAAAAACTCTTATTTTTATATTAACTGCTATTCAACCAAAGCACAATGGATTAAGACAAGGACTGACAAAGTTTTACATGTGGAGCTAAAAAAAAAAAGGTTTTTAAATTAAATAAAAACCAATAAAGTAGTATTTTAAAATGTAAAAACTGTTTTTGGCTTGTGAGTGAGAAAAAACAGGTGGTCGTTTGCCCGAGTTTGCTGACAAATGTTTTAAGGTAAGTCTACGTAAAATTAATTAAGTTCAGCCTATCATCTCTGGTTGCTGAGAATCCAAATTCAAAAAGGTTTATTGTCATAGCAGCTAAATAGCAAAATAGCAGCTAGCTCTCGTCTGAGGCCAGATGACTTCTTTGTCTTATCCAAGAAACAGTGGAAAGCTGTTTTAGACTATCTTAAAGGGTGACACAAATCTATTAACTGGGATTTTGATTTTCAATTAGCTATAAATCAAAGTAATTTCATCCTAAACATTTTTTCCCCATTTTTCCCACAAAGATGTCTGACCCAATTACAATGGGTAAAACCACAACTCACAATTATAACTACTAGTCTTCCATTTCTCATTAATTTACTTCATAATCATAGGGCAATTCCCTCTCCACCTCCTGAGCCTCCCTCCTCTCTATCTTGATCTGGTACAGTTTCCTAGTTAAAAATGGACGATGATTAACCTGAAGTCATTCCTCAATGATGAACAAGCTGTCCCATAGACCAGTGATTTTGAACCCCAGCTGACTGAAACCCATCTCCCCATCGCCCCCAACACATATATCTCCTTTCTCATCATGACCTTGGGATTACCTACTCCAAACCAAACCAACTCATTTTCATCTTTTCATCTGCTACTTCTTATCCCCTAGGCATTGTCCACACTGTGACTTCCAACCCCTGACCATTCACAGAATTTCCTAGGATGTCACCCTGTACTTTCATCATCAACTCCCCCAGTTCCATCTCTATCCTCTCAGCTGAGGTCCTTGCCTTGAGGGCATTTGCCAAGGCTAACCTCTGTATCTGCACAAGGAATTCCATTCCATCCCATCTCCTCCAGCTGTCCACTTTCATCCTCACTATCTCTCTACTGCCCCATTTCATCCTCACTATCTCTCTACTGCCCCACTAACATTCTCTGGTCTCCCCAATACAGCCAGCTGCTGGCTATCATCTCATGGCTACACCCTTCCAAAGTTACACTCCTTGGTAGCTGACATAGTGTGTGGTTCTATACTTCCCTTCCCCTCTCTCGCTTTAGTCCAGGGGTGGGGGAACCTGTGACCCCCCAGGCCATATGCAATCTTCTAAGTCCTTAGGGGCGGCCTTTGACTGAGTTCAAGTTTTTCACAAGAAATGCTTTGTTGAAGGGTATTTATTCTGTGAAGTTAGGATCCAGTCAAAGGGTCCCACTTGAGGACCTAGCAAGGATTACATGTGGCCTCAAGGTGGCAGGCTCCCCACCTCTGCGCTTTGGTCTCTGACATCTGGCTTCCAACTTTCTCCAAAATCATTTACGATGATTTTGCAGCCTTATATCTTCTTGTACCTGTTTTGCAAATGACCAAATGGCCTCTGAACTTGAGGATACACAGCCCTCGGGCCCTGGCCACCAGAAAGTCAAACACAACCCCAGAACAGCACTCACTGGCTGCCATGGCTGGTGGCGGGGGCCCCAGGTTGGGCCCCTGACTCATGGAAGGTGGTGCCAGGCCCGGGCCAGTCGGCATCAGGTTCTGTTTTTGGAGCCTGGTCCGGCGTTTCTCCTCCAGCTCTTTTTGGATCTTGTAGATCTTTTCGGCGAGAAGGTGGTAGTACTCGGCCTTTTCATCATTTGAGAAAGAAAAAGAGGATGTTATTCAGTGCCAATAGGGAAACTGAAAAACAGACTGAACAAAGAGTTTATTAGATCTCTCTAGACAGACTGACACACAGCAAGGGTAGGAGTTTGGCCTTCGTTCCTTCAGAGCAATGGGTGGGTGCAATTTTCCCACCAAAATGATGACACACTGATTCTTAACTCTTAAAAACACACTTAGTAACTGGCTTTACAATGTGGATATTTAGTACCTAAATTTGGAGCTTTGGAAAGCAGACCCATCTTCCAGGTGGGGTTAGGACCTGAAAACAAACCAAACTGCTAGCAGAAGATGTATCTAGGATGCACATGAAGAATCAGAGGCGTACATGCTGACACAGTGAGGTACCTGCCCCACACAAAGCAAGTCCTGCAAGCTGTCCCCACAAACCCCCAAAAGGGGGAGGAGGCAGGAGACTCACTCGGCTATTTGCAGATTCATACATGTCCCCCTCCACCTTCCGAGCGTATGCAACCAGGTTCTCCATCCTCCTGTCTTTTAGAGCCGCAGGATCTGGAGTTGGGAATATGGCTTGGACACTAGGGGCAGAAACAGGAAACAGAGTGTTCATTTAGTCACTTTCAGTTGTAGCCAATTCTTTGTGATCCCATTTGGGGTTTCTGTGCCAAAGATGGTTTGGTAAAATCCGGAAGGGTAGTTTTGCCATTTTCTTCTCCAGCTCATTTTGCAGATGAGAAAACCGAGGCAAACAGAAGTTAAGTGACTTGCCCAGGGTCACTCAGCTAGTATGGCTGAATTTGAACTCAGATCTTCCTGATTCTGGGACTGGCACTCGAGTCACTGTGCCACTTAGCAGAGTTTATCAGTAGAAAATAGATCCAGCCTTTTCATCAAAATATATATGGGAAGGTTATTAGAAATAACATAAATCTTGCCTTTTGTTTTTCTGATTTGATTACTTTGTGGCAGGGAAGGAGAAGAGATGAGGGAAGCGCCATCAAGAGGATTTTTTTGCCCCACAGACGTGCACACAGTACAAAGGCTTAAGAGTCATTGAAACAGCCACAGAATGGGAGCCACATTGAGTGGTAGGAGATAAACAAAATGTAAGAAAGTAAAGACCAAGGGAAAGATGGGGGCAAAGTTAGAGTACTGAGGCAGAGGCCAGGGGCAGGTGCTCACTGTCGGGAAGTAGACATGCCCACCAACTTACAGTTTGTGAACAAGATGATTTCGCAGATCCTGAGTAATATCTTCATGCCACTGCTTCCGAATTCCAGCATTGGTCGACTGGCTGGCTGCTGGCAGAGCCCCCAGGTTGGCAACACTGGCATTTTCATTTATCATTGGGCTTTAAAAAGGAATCAATAATACAGTTTAAACTAAGGAGAAGGAATAGGAAAAGACACTATTTAAGACAAAGCTCTCATGGCGAATGCTGTGTTTTACAGAGAACACAACAGGTGCATCTTCTCTCCTTTATAAAAAGTAAAAAAAACAAAACTTTCCAAGTTGAGACAGAAAGTCATATTTTCTCATAGTTTAAAAAATAAGTGAACACAGGCTCATTTTTGTCACTGTAACAAGGCTGCTTAGAGTAGCCAGCAAAACACAGATACCCCAGCAAGCTGTTAAACTTTGTCATCCCAATTCTTTGTGGACTAGGTTGAACTGGATGTTTAAATAACTAATTACTGGTCTCAACAGGTACAGTGTCTTCAAATCCAAGGAACTCCTCAGGGTAATTGAATAAAAGAACCAATAAATAATAAAACCATTTTTACCCAACAGCAGAAACAGATCATTAACCAAAATGACTTACTTTTGAGAATTCATGGTTGAATGCATCATTGTATCTGGGAGCAGATTAGACGACTGAACCCCTACACCTCCATTTACCCCCATAGGACTGGCACCTGGGTAATAAGCAAGCAGAGTACAGATTAAGCAACTTTCAGGAATCTCCACTATCTTTCCTATAGTTAAACACATCTCATGCTCAAAATAATATAGTAACAATGCCTTAAAAATATTTCAGTAAAACTCAAGTTTATCCAGTTTCATTAGGTTTCTCCTAAGGCCAATACGTTATTACCTTTTCTCCATTTGGCCACCTAGTTCTTCTCTAAATGCTCATGCAGAACTTTCTTACTGGCAGTTTCTCAGGCTACACAGCCATTCCTTCCAGGAAGGGGAAACAGGGCTCATTGGAAAGCCCACTTTTAAGTTAAGGGGCAGACAGAAGGGTGGCTTTAACATTTAAGGGTGTTAGGAATAGGATAGGCATTCCCAAAGGTGAAATAGGGTATCATGAGAATGGTGAACCAAGATGGAACAGCACCAGGAAGAAGGGTAAAAACACAGACTTTTAAAAAGGCTGGGTGCGGAGCAAGATGGGCTCTACTCTCATTTGCTACTGCTTACAACCTACAGCGCCTTAAGCCAAGTCCAGTAAAAGGATGTCTTTAATTTCTTTATCTATTAAATGAGAAAGACAACTTCTGAGGCACCTTAAATCAACAGAACTGTGAAGAGTGAGGAAAGGGAAAGAATGCCTGTCCTGGATGTGACAGGGAGGACAGGGGGGTGAAATTGGGGAATGACTGTAAGGGGGAGACTGGGGGTGGGCAGAGAGTACAAGAACAATGCTTCTGGAATTGACAAAGGGTCAGCTATTGAGTGGTACTTTCTATCAGTCTTGAAGTAAGGCCTAGCAACTTGACAAAAGAAACACATCTCATCTAGGCTTCACATACTTTGGTTGGCACCCTCAAAGATTTCTGCAAATCCAAGTCCATTTTAGAGGTACTTTGGAAGACCCATTGTTTAAATGAACACATCAGTCTTAGTAAGGTTGAGTGATCACAGCAAATATGGATTTTTTTCATGTTTCATACTCATGCAAGTATATACATGTGCAAACAATCAGGGCTGCTGAAAAGCAACTGCCTTTAGGTTCTAACTTCTCCAGTTCCACCCTCCAGGACAGATAACAAATATTCAATTTCAACAGTAAGAAATCATTGTTTTTAAAAGCTCATTGTCTGGAAATGAACTACATTTTAGCCAATCAGAACAGAACTGAGAAAAATGTAGAAATCAGGTGTCAATACAGCCAACCTCTACAAGAAGTAGAGATCCCAGATGACATAAATGCAACCTAGGTCAGAGCAGGTTGTATAGAGAAAGATCCTGGGACTAACCACTGCCACATCCTTAGAGAGCATTCAGATATGATACTGCATAACACATGGGGAAGTGAAAGGCTTCTTCACCTTGTTTTGGGTCCTCAACCCTTCTGGCTGTCTACAGAATCCTTGGTATCCTTTCTCAGAGTAATGTTTTAAAATGCAAAAAATAAACTGCATAGGATTAATCAGGAAACAAATTCTACTGAAATGTAGCCAGGAAAACAAGCTCCCAGACTCCAGGCTAAGCCTCTCTGGTGCAGATGAAAGCACATCAGAGGGCAGTTCTGAGTTGCCTCCAGTCTCAGCTGGGACAGCTGGACACCAGCAGGACCTCTGAGGGTCAGGGCGTTTTACTGCTCTGCAGCGTTATGGAGACATACAGCAAAAATGAAAAGGTGACCTAAGGACCTATAAAAGAAATAATTATTTCCACAGTTAAACTGAATCAAGCTAGTTTTGTTACAACAATAAGTTTGTCAAAGAGCACAGCTAAATACTGTCAACAGTTTGTTCACAAATGGCAACACAATATGGGAGGCTAGAGAAGGATGTGAAACCTAGTTAATTGCCTGGTTAACTATTCATCCAGTATGGCCTGCTGAACATTTGTTCAGCTGCCTAGAGGCAGCAAGGTGTACTTCACATCTTTAAACCAATCACAAGGGAACACAATAAAGACATTTTTCAGAGGCTATTAAAAAAAAAAGGCAAATGTAATATCACTAAGAACAAGCCTGGCTCCAAAAACAGATGTGGCATAGATGGGAAGACCAAGGGTGTGATACCGGGCACCAATTTACAGAATTTTTTGTTCTTTTTTTTCTTTTCTTTTTATTCCCTTTTAGCTCTCTGGTAAGCAAAAGATAGAGGGGTAACAAGATAAATTTTGGTGCTACAAAAATATTATCAATAAAAATTATATCATCAATTATCTTACCCCCCCCAAAGTACCCAACTAGGATATGAAACCATCTAATGCCCCATTCTCTCACCCCCATCGCTATCACAAAAAGGATATACATCCCAACAATTATCTGAACTGACTTAAGTTATATAAAACCTGACAAGGACAGAGGTGCTTACATGTAGGCTGTGGTTCCAAACATTTGGGAAGACTATTAATGCAATGAGGGGTACACCAACTTACTCAAGGGATTCATGGGACGCATGCCCTGGGCTGGTTGCCCTGGCTGCTGATTCTTCACCGCAGCTTGTGGCTGGGTCTGCATCTGGTTTCCTTGATAGGTTAAGCCGAGAGCTGCATATGCCCGCTCAATGGAACTGGGATCAATCTGACTGGGAGGGTTTAGGCTGGGAGTACTTTGCTGACCCACCCCTACAGAACCAGCATTTCCAATGCCCACTGAAGCGCCAGTCAATATTGCTGGGGAAGAAGTAGAACATGTTAAAATATCAAAAGGAAATGATACCTATGACTAAATAGCCAGTGTATTCCACTTTCAACTCTTTCAAAAAGACTAAGACATAAACAAAATATCTGCCAACTGTCCCAGTCCCACCCCCCCCCACCAAAAAAAAAACAGCTGAGAGAAGCTGGGGTCTCAGAAACTGAAAAAGAATGAAGAAAATCAGTCTCCAGTTTGCTGGCAGATCAAAATGACTTTTACCAGCATAAGACATTTAGCAAGTCACAGGGACGCGTGCGCGCGTGGGTTCAATAATCCTGACAGGGATCTAACACTTATCAGCCATTATTAGCCAATTAACACACGTGAAGCTCAGGGACCTCCTAGGCCCTGCTGCCAAGTGTCACAGAAGGATCTTCCCGTTTCTAAGCCCCAGTTCCCTATCCACTGGATCTTGCTGCCTCATAGAAAAGCGATGGTGTACACGCCCATACTTTAAAATGCTCAAAGGCCTTCAAAAACTTAACCTCTTCCAGGTGGACACAGTAAGTGCCCAGGTGGGGATTTGTAAACTCACACAGTAGTTGTCAGTGTTTTTCTCCTCAGGACCTTCACTGAACCAAAACTCGTGTAACTCAAGGATAGATTTACAAAGATTCTGACACGCAACAGCTAGCAGTGGGAAGGGCAGGAGGTAAACCTCCCCTTGAGTGGATATACAACTTAAATGCTCAAAAAGAAAGGTATCCTATCTCGTTGTATCAATGTCTTTCAACAGCCTCTTCTATATTTTCCAATATTAGATTTCAGAACAAAACACATTATTTAACCCTGGGAAAATAAAAGGATTCTGAATTGTTTATTATGACACCAACAAGAATTCTCAAACTCATAATGCTCAAAAATAAGAAAGAAAAGGAAAGCTGGATCCCAGAAAAGACGATGCCCTCCTCTCTCAGAATCTCCCATCATGCAACCCTCTAGACGATAGCGAGGCCGGTGCTTACACTGTTGGTTTCTCTTGTCGCCAGCATTTTTGAGGGGCAAACACACAGGACAGTCGTGCCGTGTGCAGTTCTTCCAGTGTGAGATGATTTGTCGTGAAGAAGCGCAATGGGCCACTAAAGGAAGGAGGAAGGAAGATGTTTGTAAATGAGCATCGCCTGCTGGTTCCTGTGGAGTCTGCAGGCCCGTGAAGAGGGCGTCCGTTATTCACGGTACCAACAACCAAAGCACGTAACCAGCTTAAGTGATCATCCAAATCAGATTCAAACAGACTTGACTCAACCACCTCCCAAGGGACTCTGTCTCCAGCCTCAAAGAAGCAAAAATCCAAGGCCAGAAACTCAGGGGCTCCCTTACAGCCTTCTAGTCTAACCACAGCCAAGGTCCAGGCAGAAGCCTGAACCCTCCGGGACACAGCAATTGTCTTAGTTTGGGGTTTGATTACGTGAGCCTTATTTTAGAAAAGAGAAAGGGAGGGAAAAGCACCCAAGAGGTGGCTCCTGTTTGCTGGCAAATAAAAAGTGCTTTTACCTGCAGAGAACACTTTGAGAACTGGAGAAGACTTCCCAGCTTCTCAGCCATCAAGTCCCACCTTGATTTCTTCTCTCAGGCCCACAAACCCCAGCCCTGCCTCCACTCCTGTCATCACAATGCCTCAGATGTTATCCTTCATGGACTCACGGTGAAGCCTGAAATGGCAGTTCTGAATCCCTGTAACTGAGGTTCACAGGGCAGGATCTAACATTCCTTTCTTTATAGCTGGTCTTATATTGTTCACAATTATATTCCTTGAACAAAATGACCAAAGCCTCCTTTTTACAAACCTCCCACACAACTGAACACAGAGTAGAGCCTCTCATATTTTCATGGAGGGTGGGACCGCACCACAACTTGAAGGCCCTGTTCATTTGTTTCATGAAAAAATATGGGGGCTCAGACAAAAGGAGGACCTCTGCCTCCGCCACACACATGCCCAGACAGGACAGTCACAAAAGATACCCCAAACACATTCAATAACTACCAAAGACAATGGTAACGATAAATACCTGATTTTCCTGAAAACCAACGGAAGTCATATTCATTTTAATTTTCACTTCATCAGAATATGCAATAAGGGTTACCATACACTGGCTTACTATGTCTTAATAAGAAATTCATCTTAGAAAAAGCTAAGTTAGGAAGCTGCCTTCTTCTTAAGCTCAATACATACAAGAAATTTTCCTCTGAGCACCCAGACTCTTTTTCCCACAGTGATAACAGACACAACTGAAACACCCCTAGCAAGGAAGCACCCAGATGGCTGGTGTTTCCTCAATTTATTCTCCAAAAAGTAGAAGTGTTAAAGGGAATTGCTATTCTAAACCTGATCTGGACCAAGTTGTCATTTGTCACTGACAAAGGGGGAGAACAAATAAAGCCCGGTGCATCTTTGAGTTCAGACTCTGTGGGCCTTCAACATGACTGCAATGGAGAGGATAGGGGAGTTGTGGCTAATGATAAAGATGCAGTCATATAGTAAAGTCAACAACCAAAAACCATACAGAAAACAGAAGCACAATCCCAGAAAAGTCAAAGAAGGCCACAGGAGACTCAGCAGTTCAAAACTGGCTAAGCACTCTCTAAAAGCAAAATCCCGAAGTGAAAACAAACCACCCTGTGGAACACAATTCACATGTCCAAACCTGGCTAAAATACTATTCACCTATGGTCCCCAGCCTTAGACAGGGAGCATTCAAGGTCAATCTGGAACACACAAGCAAATGGGCCAAATGTATAGGTGGTGCTGAGGATGCAGAAGCTGCAGACCCAACCATATCTGCACTGCCCACAACCCAGGAGGGGGTGAGAGAGGGAAAGAGATGAAGGAGAAAGAAGAATAGAGGAGAAGATTGTGAGGAGGAAGAAGAAAGAGGTGTGAACAAGAGGCCTAGCAGTAAAATGCAAAGCCTTGGAGGGAGAGTTCAGCCTCCAAGCTGTGGCATCCTTTTATCCGTAGTCATGGTGGTCAGGAAGGTCAGAAGAGTTCATACAAGCTTTAAAGAAATGAACAAGGCCCACAAGGATGCACCAGGGACATGAGATCAACATGGAGGGTCTTTGGCAGCTCTTGGGACTGGGGTGGGACCCTCATGGAGGCCACAAAAATAGCAGGTGTCCCCATGCTGGAGCTCAACTAGAGAACTGAACTCAGGATCCCACAAGCCCAATTAAAAACAAAGCACACAAATGCTTCAACGCCCAGTGACCAAGGGCTCACACTATGAGGGACTCAACATTTGTCTCTCCATCAGAGCCCTGGTCAAACTCTCCTTGCCCGACTTCTTCCACACAGAGCTTTGTCATCCCAGACAATGAACAATCTTGTTTCCCCCTCCTTTGCTTGCAACACTTAAGACCTAATACTTCTTTCCTTTATAATTACATTTCTACCCCACTGACATGAAAGCCTTGAATGCCAAGCAAATGCATATGATCTTTTTTAAGTAAGCTCATGGAAAAAAAGGAAGATTCAGGAATCATATGCCCAGAACTATGCAGAAGGAAAGTAGTGTAAAGGACACATTGGTGGGGGCAGGTGTCAGAGACTATGATAACGGTTGAGATTCATCAAATGAGGGCTTTTATGAGGGTGGTGGCCACAGGGATGGAAAAGGGCCAGAGAGGAGAGGCGGTAGATGACACTCCAAAGGCCTGGCCCCTGGTCTGGGGTCAGCAGGAGCCAAAAGAATAGCCTTTTCCCAGGCTCTCTCACTGGGCCTTGACCACCTGCTCTGCCCTCCCAGGTCCTCCATCTCACTGCAGTGAATGGATGGACACTTAGAGTCCCAACCTTTTTGTCTCACTAGGTACGGATTGGTCATGTATGTGTAGATGACTCACACACCCAAAATATGGCAGACCCAAAGCAAGGCTTAGCGTTTCTTTTCCTAAAGCTGGTTGTCTAACCTCACCCTCCCTGGAGCCCTCATTTTACCCTCCTGCCACTGCCCATGTTACACTTCCTCAGGGGCTCCAGCTGGGCCTGTTCACTTCCCTCTAGGTAGATGTCCCCTGAGCTCCAGGCACTCATCCCTACATTGGGGCTTACTGGACATTTCCATCTTGTTCCCTATTTCCAACTTGCTGACTACTACCCAGAACACCAGTATCCTCCCAGCTAGCCTCAACTCCTAGCTCACACGCACCTCCCACTTCCAGTCAACGACCAAAACCTGTCTTTGCTGGCCTCTGCTGCTGTCCTTCTGTACTCTCTATTTTCACCCCAATACCTCTGCTCACCCACCTGCAGTGGCTCCCTTGGCACAACTCAGGGTCTGTATTAGACGAGGAGACTTGAGAACAGGGACTTAGCTCAAGGTTTCTGTCTGACATTCAGTCTCTCACCACCCTTCTCTTATTTATATGCTGTAGCTCAAAGCCAAGGTTCTCCTTATGGCCAACGTGCCATCCAGCTCACGAACACCACCCACCCTGCTGGGCCCTGGGAACCACTGGTCTTACAATCCTTCAGACTATCTCCCATGTCACATGGCTTATCTTAGCATCTAAGTCTTTTCGCCAAAGCAGTCGCTCTATTTTTCTCCACTTTGTATCTTCCTCTACCTCCACTGTAATGCCCATGGGGCACATAGGAACTGAATAAATGCTGAGTGAATTAAAGGAATACTGTGGGCATCCTGAGAAAGTCCAGTTAATCAAGCACAGTCAAGGACAAGTCGTGCCTGCTGAACTAACCTCCTCTCTCTTCCCTGTCCCAGGTACAAGCCCAGAAGAACATAAGGTCCTATTTCCAAAATCTCTCCATATCTTTGTGAACAAGACAAAGGAGAATTAGCAGAACAATCTAACTCAAAAGCGGCAACTGGTGGAGCAGTGACCACTGGTAAAATCTCTGGTGCAGCACCATGACAGCCACCTCAACATGTTTAGCATGGAGCTAGCTGACAGAGCAGATCTGCTGGTGACAGACTGAAAGACAGGATTGGGACCACCAAAAGAAGAGATGGCCACTAGCAGATCACTCCTGGGAAATTTTCTTCTTTTACTAGGAAGCAATAGGCTTCAGGAGATTCCACATTCTACTTCACAGGGAGCTTTCATGAGGATGAACAAACGGAGCCGATGCCTGGCTCGAAGGCAACCAACAAACCCAGAATCAGGAAACAAACAACTGGTGCTGGCCACTGTCCTGAAGGCCACACACATACTAGGTGAGCACAAGAAAGCTCAGGACTTTTTCTCAATTCTTGAAATTAGTTCAGCTAATGAAATGAAAATTAATAAAGAATAGCAACATTCAAACTTTGATTTAAAGATCAAGAAATGGATTTGGGAAAGGGAGATGGGCTGCTCATGTGAAAAATGAAGGGGTTTTTGCACTGAAAGCTAACATCAAGCAGACTATCATAATGGAAATCATCAGAACAGCACAGATAGAATGGGAGAGGTTGGGACAGGACCTGCCCTAGGTCAGTGGCAGAGCTGAAATTGTGGGGTCCACACCTGAAGTCTGGTCTTTGCTTCTGGGCAGGCTGGCAACTGAAAGCTGAGGGCTTTCCCTGGCAATTCTTACCTCAGAAGAGTGCTCAAAAAATACAAGTTTGAATCAGGGAAGTCCTCACCTCAGCCTGGGAAAAGAGGCTTTTACTAAACTAGAATCAGCTTTTTATAAACCAAAGTCTAGTCCCAGGTGTCTTAACAACTTCTTGGTGCAAAGGATGAACCCCGTTCAGCCAGGCTGGATCTGGGAAAGCATTCTCTCCACACCTATCAGGAATCCAAGCACAGACTCCTTTCCCAACTGCAGGACCAATACCATCCTCTCCTGTCTTTTAGATGTGCCCGTTAACAAACAAATATAGTAACATGCACTCACTTTCTCCTTAGAAGAGGCGCTATGGTCCCATGCCAAAATAGGAGTCAACATTAAGTAAGATACGCTATATTAAGAAAGCGGGGAGATTATGAAGAGGATGCCATCTCCAAGGGGTCTAGCAAACCTCAGTCTCACAAGGTAGAAGTTGAAGGCCTTCTCCCATGTCACCACCCCAAATTCTTATTCTATCACTACTTTCTTTCTCTCTTGGGTATATCCAGGGAACCTACACCCTCATTCCATACTCTCCACCTCCCACCAATGCTTACTCTCTTTGGATCTGGGCTCCCCATTTCAGAGGAGCTCCTTTCCCAAGAGGCCACTCACACAGGGGGAACAGCAATCTTATGGGGAGAGGTCCCTGACCCCCATCTTTGCCCTGCTCCAATCTGTGACTCCTCTGCCCCCTTACTCACCCTGGCAGGACTTGCCAGCCTGGCAATGTGTCATGTGGTTGAGGACGTTCTTCATTGTGCGGCAGTGGGGGAGGTTGCACTGGCGCACTTCCCCGTTGGCTTGCTCGCGCCGCTGACACTTGTGGGCATGCAAGAGAAGAACAAGTTGCTGTTGAATGAGCTTCCTCTTCTCAGGATCAGCTGTGGGGGGTCCAGGCCCCATGCCCTGGGGTGCAGAGGGCACCATGCCAGGTGGCTGAACTTGAGGGGCCTGCTGCTGGCCCTTAGAGAGATAAGAGCGGGAGCCAAGTTAGTGTCCATCCCGTGCATCATTGCCCTCACTGTGCTAACACCACTGGCAGGACTGGGCTGTGACGCCGTGAAAGCCCCCCATGTCCCCTGGCAGGCCCTTCCTCCCCATGGATGCACTGAGGTCCTCAGACTGGGAGGATTTCGAGGGTGTCAGAGACAAAAAAAAAAAAGGCCCAGGCTCCAGAAATGCTGATTCCCCCTAAGACTGGACAGAAAATGTACAAGAGAGAGGGGCTCTCAGAGCCAGGAACTGGGGCAGGAAGCAAGCTAAAGTTGTCTTTTCTTTCAAGTCAATAACATTAATTAGAGGTGTGATCTCAGAAAAGTCTTAAAGATATTTTTTTTCCTATGGAAATGAGAGACCCTGCATTTCTTCAGAAGGGAAGGTCATTTTGATGGATTTTGTGAAGTGGGCACATTTGACACATGAAAAGGTCAAGAGTGGGGAGGGGGTGGAGACAGGCTCAGGTGAGCCAACTAGCACTTATTGAGCACCTACTTTGTGCAGGCACTGGTCCCTGCTCTCAAGGAAGTTCACACACTAAGAGTGGAGAAAGCCATGTGCAGCCAAGGCCCTGGCGGTTCAGAGAAAGGCTGCTTGAAGAAGCTCAGACCTAAGGCCACCCAGTTAAGGCACTGGCAGAGCCAGAACTGAACCCTCAGGCTCATGAACGTAGTCCTGTCCCACTTCTTTCCCAAAATGTCTCTTGGTCCTAATGGACAGACAGGCTTCTAAATGGCATGCCTGGAGGAAGTGGAGGTAGAATGAAGAATACTCTCCCATCTGAAGCCTGACACACACAGGCACAAACAGTAACAAGAGAGTCAAAAGCAAACCAAAAACCACGGGCAGACATCAAAAGCTGGGACTCTTACTTAGTCCAACTTCTCCCTGTTCTGTACAGGAAGAGGGGCACATAGGCGGCGGCTGGGCAGACCATCACTGAACCTAGGGTCTGGCAGGCCGAACCACTGTAGGGGGATGGCAAAGAGACAAAAGGCCAGACCCTGGCACTCACCAGCCAGGTGCTCACGGGCTCCCTGAGCCTGAGTTACCTCAGCTGTAACGTGATGAAAACAGAGCCTGTAAGACTTGCCTCTTGGGAAGCCAGGGGAGGAAATAGTTTATAAACCTTAAAGTATTATACAAAATGGGAGCAGCTTATATCACCTATCTTGCCTTTATTCCTGTAGATGTTAACAATATATCTTTATTTACTGATTTAACCTTGTACCAAAGCAAGACTCTTGAGGAACAAGGGAGAGGGAAATGCTATCACCCCTCCTTCCTAATCCCCCCACTCCAAATCTGTCACTCCCTGAGTTCTGGAATGCAGCACTATGCTTATGTTTAAAGAAATAATTAAAAGGTAGAGAAAGGCAGATTATACATGTTCATGCACAATTCAGTTTCTTTATATATTACAGAAAAGGAATGATGGGAGCATGGGGACAACAGGGAGAAGGGGAAGGGGGAGGTGTTCATTCCCACCCTCAACCACAAAGCTCCAAACTAGGGAGAGATAAGGCAATAATTTTAATCCCAACATTTCAAAGAACATTACCTACCATGTTAGGTATTCCTGCTCCAGGAACAGGCTTTTTGTCAATTGGAAACTGGGGTAAGCTATTGGGCATTCCAGCCTTGTTTTGCATCTGGGGTCCAAGTCCACTGGCTCCAATCTGCTGAGCAGAGTTTTGACTATACGGTGGACCGTAAGGATTGGGACTGTTCATTATTCCCATCTAGAAATGACAAAGAAAAGAGGCAGAATTTAAATCTATATGTCCATGTGTCAACTAAATAACCATTAGTCTTTTCTAGAGAAGCCCTGATTAAGGAAGGCATTTTTAAAAGGAAATGTCACTTCTGAACCACCTATGTGGCTGTGATACACACCCACAGAATCAGACACACTTCCAAAAGACCTACATACTAGGGATTTCAAAACAAAATAACTAGTGACTAGAAAATGTTTAGAGAGGGAAGAAATTATTAAGTTACATGTGCTTTACATTCTACATAAGACTAACCATTTACCTATAAAGAAAAAAGTCACTCTACAGCAGAGTTTCTCAGACTTTTTCCACTTGTGACCTTTTCAGCACTTCCAACACTGTGGGCTGAGACCCCATATGGGGTCTACTGAGTCTACAGTACAAAACAAATTTCAAGGCATCTTTTTCTAACAATACATTAGACTTGATATATTTTCCCCCAAATGTACCCTGCCAGATATGTAGGCTTCATAGAGAACTGAGAGTGACTTCGCCAAAGAGCTCCTTGCCACTGTAAAAAAACTGGGCTATTCCCAATTTTGAGTCATTCATTTTAAGTTCCTTAAAACTGTCAATTTTCCCATACAATAACTGTACAACTAAGGAAATGATCAAAGCCCCAGCTCAAAGGCTATGAGAAGCCTCAGGTTCAGGCCAGCAGCATATAAGTCGGCTTCCATAAGCATACAGGTAAAGATGTAGGAAAATGTTTATAGGTCCTTTCCTCCCACCATGACTCTGGGACAAAAAAAAAATAAAATAAAAGGTTGTTCTCAAAAATAGGAAAAACACCCCAGTTCACTCCATCTAATGGGAGCTGGGGAAGGCCTAGGTGCAGTGAAGCCACAAACCAAAAAGCATCAGCAGTGAACCAATACAAGCCTGGGCTTTTCAAGATCTTGTGCCAAACTTCCTGCTCTCACTTCTTGGGGAAGGAATGTGGGGTGAACCCTTGACAGATGTTCACATGCTCCCTGAGCCTCAGTTAGCTCATCTGTAAAGGGATGAACCTCACAGGGGAGAGGCAGGTTAGTTTATAAACCTGAAAGTATTGTGTAAGATGGGCGCTGCTACTGTCATTTGGTCTTTTATTCATCCCTGCAGTTATTAACAGACAATTTAGCTTGGTACCCAAGGCCCTTGAGAAGCCATAACTCTAACCCTACAGTGTAATAGTTTTGAGGAGGACTTGGGCACACAGAATCCTACTGGCTGTAAACACTATATACCTGTGTACTCGGAACATGTAGGCCCAAGACAAAATTAAAGATTCCAAGGATTCGAACAAGGAGAAAATAGGTTCAGAAACTTTCTCTAGAGGCTATTTAGGGATTACAGAGAACACAGATTTGATTTGGATCTCAAACTTTCCAAGGGTATAACAGCTGGAATCTTGCCCAGGCTCAGCTTAAATCTGAGATCTGCTTAGAGGTAACTGGTGATAGGTTTGCCCTTTCTCCTGGTCTGCTACCCTGCCCCCAGGGCAGAGCCACCCAAAATAGAAACGACCACTCCCAGTGTAGAGGGAGGAGAAAGGGGCCACCCTAAATCAAAACCGAAGCTTTCCCCAGCACTGGAATGCCCTAGCAGGACATGAGCAGCAGCTCCTTCTTTCTTTCTGATGTAGCTGTTCAAGTATTAAGTTAAGGTGACAAGTGGGTTCTAACTATATCAAAAAAGGGACCAGGGAAAGGTAACCTAAGCACTATTAAAAACAATATATATCAACAAATATCTATTTTAAAGAATAAAGGATGAACTCATACTCTAGGACCATTGATACCCCAAACCTGCTAGAAATAACTTGGGTAAGGGAATGAAACAGTGGAGGGAATAACTTGCCACCAAATGATACACTTTTAGGGTTAATCTGCATTAGCAGCATTTTTTCCAATCATACTCCTAAGTCTAAACAATCCCCCCAAAAATGTGTAAGTGTTCACCCTCAGAAATTCCCAATGCCTCTGGGCTGTTTCAAGGGGGGCTCCAGCACACCTCTGGAAACTGCCCTGTTTGAGCTGGAAATAAAAGCACTACCTTCCCCTTCCAGTTTCTGTGACCATTATTGTACTACACAAATGGCTTGTTGGAACCTCCTCAATCACAGGAAACCAGGAGCAGAGCTTCAAGGGAAATCATGATTTTAAATGGAATTTGATTGTGCAACAGGAAGTAACAAGATGCAGAGAATTCAGAAGCGCCAACTGATGCAGAATCAAAGAAGCAGAACCCTGACTGAGGCTACAAAGATAGAAAAGAAGAATCACCACATCGTCAGTACCTGAAAAACCTAAAAAATGGATCAGACATTAGACAATCAAGGGTAAGGTCTAGAATGTCATCTACACTGTCAAAAAAACAAAACAAAAAAAAAACCAATTTTTGTTTCTTTTCTCTTACAAGGAAGGATTTTCCAATGGGGGGGGGGGGTGTTGTCTCTAAATGGCTGTGATATTTTAAAAAACCACATGACTCAGTAAGTTCTTCCTAGGTGCTCATGTACCTGCTATCACCAATCTCAACCCCTCTGCCAAGGGGCGTGTGGGTAAAGGGCACCCACCTGCAGGGATAAGCATGGGAAGCTACATACACATCACAGCACCCGTCTGCACCCACCTGGGACCTTACTAAGAAACTCTAGCAGAGACAATGCATCAACAAGGAAGGGTGCAGCTGTTGGTTGATTAAAACCACAGGTCCCAGGCACAGCATTTTCTTTTTCACTTAGTACAGAAGGAATAAAAGATGGATGTTTTTGGTGCAAAAACAGTTATAATTAAAAGGCTTCTGGCTCTGCAGAAAGCCTTCACAACCAAAAAGATTACTTCCAAAAAGTATTTACTATACAAAGAGGCAGCTGAAAGATCTAACTGCCTTCATACTCAAAGTAAGTAGGGTCCAGAAAAGCTGACAATCAACCATTACTTCTTTAGGAACTCTTGCTATTAAGGCGAATTCTTCAAACCTTTGCGGTAGGATTTTAACTGGTCTCAGTCTATCAGGAACACACAGTCCCTCATCATCAGAGGTGTGGGGTCTGGACCCACTGCTTCTAGTCAGCACTGGCTGAAAACTCAGTGGCCTTTACAGAAACTGTGACTGTTCATGTTAGGGCTTCTGCAGTGCTGAGAAGGCCAGTGCGCAAATAAGAACACCCTTCATGGCCTCCACAGGAAATACCTGTTTTAAAATCACTCTCATTTCAAAATATAGCACCCTTATGCCCAGCAAGGCCATCCTTTGTATCACAGAGAAAAGAAATTCCAAAACGCAGTTCCTGTTAGACTGTTAGTATACACTAACAAGGGAGAAGATCCATTTTCTCCTCTCTTTGGGGCCAAGACTGGTCATTGTAATTATAGAGTATTCAGGTTTGGTTTGGTTTCTTCCCATGTTTATGGTCACTGAATACACATTTCTTGTGGCTGCATCTTCGTGCTAATATTCTATTACATCCACGTACCAAGCTGTTTAGCCACTCCCACATTGATTCCAACTGCTATCACTCAGGGTCACAAGCTATCAATCTAGATCATTCAAAATTGTCTCAGAGTGGCCATGCTCACAGTCCCACTAATGCTCTGTGAGGTGCTCACTCCTTTCCAACATTGCTTACCCCCATCTTTAATCATCTGGGACAATTTGGGGGTTGTGCCTTGATCTACAAGTCTTATGACTAGGGATAGTGAAGCAACCTTTCAAATGCGGTTAACAGTTTTTGACCACTTATGCCCAGGTGACAAGCTTGTCCGTGTGGTGATTTCATAGCTTTAATACTGTTACAGATATTGGACTAATGATTTCACCCAAATCCTGCCTTCCTGTCTTAGCATTGTTGCAAGGCTTTTAAAACTGCATGTAAATAAATATACTTATTATTCTCTTTTGTGGCTGTGATCACCTGGTTAGGGAGGTGCCCTGCCCCTTCAATCTATATTCTCTTTCCCCATTTTGTATGCCCCAACTTGGGGCTCATGGTGGACGCCGAGGCAGCTCTTGTCTAACGGAGCTCATGGCCAGTGTTGGATTCTTATCTAGTCTATACAACCACCAGTAAAACATTCAATCACTGGCACAAAATACTTGTTACATTAAAATTGTAAAAAGGCACCATAAATTAAATACATACTTTAAGAATCAGGACAAGTTTAACAAGGTCTAATTTTAGCACCTTTGCCATGTGTTTCCTTTGTTGACCTGTTTTTAGTTTAACAAATGTTTAATGCAAAACTACATTATGTTATTATTATTGTAAAAAGTGAGGATGACTTTTCTCATTAAATGACCATCATCACAGAGCTCTACAGGTTCTGCAAAGCCTCCTTTTAAAATAGCCTTGAGAGGCAAGCAATGAATGCATTTAAGGTTGGCAGTTTATTTTGCCATAACTAGTAACTTTTCCTTAAAGTCAGTTAGATTTGGGATCTTTGTTTCTGAGGTCAGAGCTTGTCCTGTTCAGTAGATCAGCACATGACACTTCCTCTCCCACCCAGTGTTAACTGCAAACCTCAGGGAGCATTTCATATTCCACAGAAAGGCCAAACTCTCACAGCAACTCAGCCAGGAGGGTCTGCTGCCTGAAAGCTGAAGCCTGTCCAGGCTTTACTTGTCTTCCTTCCTGTGACAGACTGACTCCATCACCTTAGTCCAGTTTCTGAACAAATGGACATCAGGAAAAGGTGGCTGGGGCTCCTCCAGCGAGGGGAGCTGAAGCCCGTATTTCTCTCCAGTAGTTCAACCTGCCGTGCAGATACTTCACGAATTCCGTAAAGTCTGCGTGTGCAACCCCCTGACCAAAGGCACATACTATGAGATACGATAATCCTTCCTGCTCCTAGGGCCTCACCCTGCCCACAATAAGATTCCCACAAATAACCAGGGATTCTAATCTTGCCAATCTAAACAAATTAATGGTCACCTTGCTAAGCTCCCCAAATGCTTCTGGGCTGCTGTTGCATGGTAGAAGTATGCAACCAAAGAAAAGTAATCTAATCAAAACAAGTAAGTAAATCTGCTGCTGCAGGTCAGGAAAAGACAGACAAGTATCCTGGTGAATTGAGGGTCAGAAACCCGAGTTTCAATCCTGTCACAGACCAGAACATTTTTATTCCTGGCCTCAGTTTCCTCTTCCGTAAAATGGCGGTATTAACAGCACTGATGTGGGGATCCAATGAGCTGAGACATGTAAAGCTCTTGACAAAGCTTGAAGGTTATAAATACCACTTAAAGAGAAGCTTGGGGCAACTAGGGGGTGCAATACAGAGCACCAGTCCTGGAGTCAGGAGGATCTGAGTTCAAATGTCACCTCAGACACTTGCTAGCTATGTTGCCTCAACCCTGTTTGTCTCAGTTTCCTCATTGGTAAAATGAGCTGGAGAAGGAAACGCAAATCCCTCCAATTCATAAAACAGTTGGACATGGCTGAAAAAACCACTGAACAGCAACAAGGGAAGCTCAGGAAAACTTAGGGAAGGCAGCAGTCAAGATGGTGACTCCAACAACTACGGAAGTGGGACAAAGGACAAGCCACCTCTGCAGAGGGAGCAGCTCCACTGGGGGTGAAACTTTCAAACACTCAAGAAACATCACAATGCACAGATTTTTTACTTTTTTTAACGTAGAGTCCAGTTCAACTCTTTTTCTATAAAAATATTTTTTATTAAAAATAACGTATCAAGTGGCTCTGAGACAAGATATAACACGGCCCAATCAAATCCATCTTTGTTGCTGTTCGGTGGCTTTTTTCAATGGTGTCTTCATTTCAGATTTTCTTTGTAAAGATACTAGTGTGGTTTGCCCTTTCCTTTTTCAGCTCATTTTAAAGACAGAAGTAACTGAGGCAGACAGAATGAAGGGACTTTCCCAGGGTCACACAGCCAGCAGATGCCATCCTAGCCAAAATTCAGCATTAAAGTCAACACTGTGCTCTTGCCTTCAAGAACCTTCCATTGGTATCAGGGAAAACCACATGTACACATCCATGTAAGTAATAGATGTGTTAGGAGGAGTGGGGATAGTTATGAATGAGATGAACGAACTGAACCACGAAGGAAGTTAAAGATTCAAGCTAACATTGTGAGTTGGGGAATGGCCTAAGTAAAAGCAATGGATGGGAAATAAGGTCATGGAGTAGATCAGTTTGTCAGAACATAAGGTATGTGAGAGTACGGACACATCTCAAATGTGAAAAGGCAGAGGGGGTGTATATAATGAAGATCTGAGGCGTTGAGGGGGCAGCAGACCCAGGACATGTCACTTTGGCAGCTGAAGAAGGGTTAGAAAGGAGAGAGGTGGGAGACTAAGGAGCAGATGTCACCTTAAGTCAAATACTGCTAACTACTGACCTTTACTTTGTCCAAAAAGAGATAAGGTTCTTTGAAAAGTAACCAAAAGGCTCTTTCCCCTATCACCAAATCTTGAAATTATAAACATAATTTTTAAAACCATTCAAGGAAAGTCATCTGCAAACATCTTATTGTTGGACTCAAAACAGCTAATAACATACCTACATATCAGAGTATCTGGGATCTTGTTTGGAGAAGCCAACAAAAAGTTGCAGCTATGAGGCAAGAGCCCTGTCCCCCATATTCTTACCTTGCTCAAAGCTCCTCCAGGCTGTGGACCCCTTAATCCGCTCTGTCCTCCCATTTGGGGAGATCCTTGTTGCAGCGGCTCTGTCAGTAAATTGCCAGCATTTCCCATGCCTTGGTTTGGATATGGCATGTTAGGTCGCCCCCTGCCTGCTCCAATGGAACCGTTCATGACTTGACTTGGCATCATCCCTTGTCCATTGCCAGTAGCTAACATGCCAGGATTCATACCAGGCCCCATACCTGTATTCATTCCTAGTCCAGGCTGATTAACTGGACTGTTCACTCCTGGGATCATACCAGCAGCAGACTGTGCAGAAGGACCTTGATTTGGCCCACTGGCACCCACCACCATGTTAGGAGATGTCAAGCTGGCCTGGGCCATGGGGCTTTTGACCATGCTATTCAATATTCCCATTCCAGGACTGTTCTGCTGGCCTTGAGCAGCCATGCCTGGGCCAGGGCCTCCAACTCCCATATTGAGATTCGGGGAACTGCCAGCCCGTAACAATTCAGAAAGCTGTTTATGTTTCGAGGCAGCATCTTGTGTTATGCTAAGACTTGTCTGTATCTGACTAATGTCACCACCATTGGTAAGTCCCAATTCTGACGAGTTGATTAATTCATCTGGTAAGTCATGTTCTAAGTCAAACAAGGATCCAAAATCTAGAAGAGGAAAAAAAAAAGAGAGAAAATTAAGGCTTAGCAAACGGGGAGACACAGGACTCAAGCAGTGGTTTTCACCACTGAAGACATGCAAAGCTCTTCACACTTTATCTCATGGAACCACAAGCCAAGCCTGAAGGGGTCAAACAACATGGAAAACATAGTTGGGAAGCTGCTTAATAGTGTACAACAAAGAGACACCAAACTCACTTCTGGACCCAGTGAACCTACAAGGAATATATATATATATATATAAAAATAATAAAGAAATGTGAAGTACAGTAGTCAGTTACATCATTTTTAACACAGAAAAGATGAATTTACATCTTTTAATGGAACGGGTAAAGAAGTATCAGTGTAACAGAATATTGTATCACAGGTCACAACAACGAAATGTAAGGAAACAGATGAAGTAACACTGTGAGGATGGCAAAATGCCAACAACACATATATTAGAAACTGACAACTCAACTCAATGATGGGCCAAGGGAGGGCCCAGCTAAGAATATGGCTATTAGCTACTTGGGGATGGGGCCAATGGTGACGGCTGTTTGGCTGGACTGTGCGTATTTCTTGAGGGAAGTTAGGATAAATGATCAGAAATTAATTTGAAAAGACTATGACAATAAACCAAGCACAAAGAAAAAGAATATGGGCAAATACACTGTTTTAAAAGTCCACACTATTTTTCCCATTAAATGAAAGGCTAAGTTTTACATTTTTATTTGGGAGTCTTACTCCATATTACTGGCATTTGGTGAGAAAAAAAAGAAAATTATATGAGCTTAGAATGCAGTACCTTACAAGTTACAGGTACTCAATAAAATGTTATAGACCACCAGACACAGACACTGGCATCTGGATCGGAGATGGCCTCGAAGATATCTTACTTATCTAATTCACAGAGCTTTAAAGGATGAAACCATAAGCACCTTCTGGGCCACGGCACCATCATATCCCTCATCACTTTCACATGGGAAAGACACAGACGGCACCCAAGGCCCCCCACCGCAGTGGCTTTAAGTCTGGATGCAGGACTGTGTGGAAAGCGGCAGACTTCTATCTGTGGAAAGAGAACTGGATTCTTTACAGAGGCCTATCACTTTGGCTTCCTCAGTCTCACAAAACTACACTAAGTAGGGCCACACATTCACTATGTCATGACCTGAGAAACACAACCCTGACCTAAAAAGAAATTTGTTTCTGTTTCTAAACTGAAACTAACAACTGAAACCCATCACAACAAATTCTACCGGGACATCGTTTTTTCATCATAATGAGATTTCTCTGTTATAAATAATGGAAGGTCGTGGGAACCACCGGTGTCTGCCACCATCACCCAAGGCAGTAAGTGGAAGGACGTTAACTGCGTGCCCATCTGCCACTGCCCCATCTGGGGTACGGGCTGTAAGATGACATGATACCCAATGACCATCAGACCGAGAAGCAGCAGCCAAGGATGATCAGGAGCTGATTAAATAGAAACCCTCATATTCAGGGATGTGGAACTTCAGGGTAAGAAAATGTGAGGGGTGCAGAAGGAACAGGAAGTCCTACTACAGAATACAGACAAGTCAGCAAGTGTGCCTGTGAGGACTGTTTAACTGCATCAAGCCAGTGCTGGGCAGGACCTAGCTCTGTTCCTACTGTACGACTTGAGCTACTCATCTCTCTGCTACTCGGTTTCTTTAAATCTTCAGGTGAAGTGACTGGAATGGATTGTTTTTAAGGTCTTTTCCATCTCCAAACCTTGTGAAATTTATGAAAAATAATGTAAGAGGAGGAGAATCTTCAAGTATAAGCATGTAAAGTTTTGTTTAATTTCCTACATTCTGTCTCATCCTGACCCTGTATTCTCATGCCAAGGAAACCAAGTTCTGAGGTTCTGCACCATGCTGGAAAGACCTCTAGGAGGGTATCTGTTAGCTGCCTACAGGTCTGCTGCCCCAAAGATCAAGCTACCTAAACTTGGAGTCTAGTCCACACTCAGACTGGCTGCAAGCAAAGTGGGTCATTTGCCAGAGAGGGCAGCTATGGAAAACCATGGGAAGGCAGGGGGTTGTGGTCAGTGTTCGCGAAAGAAGCAACCACAGTGACAAAGGCCTGGGCACTCCATTAGGCTGATAGATTGTGCACACAGTCATGGGAATATAAAGCATATATAGAATATTGTCAACCTGACCAGGTCCACTCAAATGGTTTTGGTCTTGGCATGGATGAAAAAGGAGAACATTGGAGAAGCTGAAGATGCATAAAAGCCCAATATGTTTATAAAAGGACTGAAATGTCCATGTTAGAGCAGCCCCATGGCTGATCCACGTACTCTATTGTGAACACCAAAGAAAGCTTGGGGAAAAATCAAACAGATGCCTACCACCCTTCAAGCCAATAAAGATAAGCCTTCAGTCCCAAACATGCTTAACTTCCCTTAACCTATCACAGAGCTCTGAAAAATGGAGAATATTAGGGGAGCAAATATGTGTAAACTGTTCATCTTTCAGATGACATTTTTCTATAGGGTAATAACTAAGCTGATTAAATAATATTTCATCTAAGTTTAAATCAATTACAACTATAACACAGTAGCAAATTGGTTATTTTAAAATTTATTCTTTTTTTACACAACTTTACAAAGTACTTCCTTCTAAAACTACCTTTTAAAAGTACTCATAAATAAATGAAACTTAAAATTTTGAAAACTATCCTTATTTTACAGACAAGGAACTGACTTGCTCAACGTAAGGAATTAGATTTCAAGCAAGCCAGACTTCCCACCCAATTAATTGGCATCCATTATCCCCTCTTCAGACTCTCTAGAAATTCCCATATGGGGGGGGAGAGGGGGGAGGGGGAGAGGGAGAGGTGTGGTCCAAGAATGTAAGAGAATGTGAAGAAAATATCAGATTATGATATTCTCATCCTCTAAATAAACTTCTCGGTGGGCAAGGTATTGTGCCTGGTTACTTGGGACACCAAAAAGTCAAATCTGAGTTACACTATTCAAATCACTCTAATATAAGGAGGCAGAGAGAAGTATCTAATACATTTTAAAAACTTTTTATTCAAGATTTTTTTTCCTCTAGTCCCCAGTGCCCAAGAAATCTCTGTAGACAGGCTAAGCTGGAACAGGTGTGACAGAAGAGTAGTAGGTACAAGGTAGGGGTGTCGCCCAAGGGGGAACAAGTGTGGGATAGGCTTTGACTTTTAACTCAATTACTCAAAATGACTTTAAAAGTGTCTAGAACAGTAGAGAACACAAACCCAAACGACTGAACTCTTATACCACTACTTCAAATTCTCTACCATATGTGAAAACTAATAATCTAATCAGATCTGACATCATCAGCCCCCAAAATTAAAATTATTAAGAATTAAAGAATTCACATTTATGCAGTTAACTAAGGGGCACAGGGGATAGACTGCCAGGTCTCGAGTCAGAAATCTGGCCTCAGATGCGTCCTAGCCAGCTGTGTGACTCTGGGCAAGTCACTTGACCTTGTTTGCCCTCAGTTTCCTCATCTGTAAAATGAGCTGGAGAAGGAAACAGCAAACCATTCCGGTATCTTTGCCAAGAAAACCCCTAATGGAGTCACAACTGAAACTACTGAACAACAATTACTCATGAAGAGCTTTAGATGTTAGTTAGCTAAAGATGATAAAGCCATCAAAGTGCTTAGGGGAAACAGTTGGGGTCTTAGTGAAGAGAGAGCCTCAGTCCTCCCTCACTCAAAACAAAGTCAAGTGCATGTCATGTCATCATTTCTCTGATGGCATGGTCTTCTTCAGCAACGAAGGTGAACACACACCCCTGAATAGAGCCTAGCCCGAAGGTAGAGTTTGAATTCAGCCTCAGATCCATTCTAGCTGTGTGACCCTGGGCAAGTCACTTACCTCCTTCAGACTCGAGTTTCCTTGTTTGTGAAATGGAAATGACAGCACCTAACTTCCAGAGTCATTGTAAGAATGAAATGAGATAGTTTGTAACATATTTAACATGGTTTCTGGTACACTGTAGGCACCATATAAATGCTAGATAAAGATAAGAAAAGACATTTTAAAAAACTAAGCTATCTCAAGTTTACAAAAAGATTTTCTAACCAATTAAAAAAATCTCCCCACGAATAAATTTCAGTGGTATTTGAACCCATATAAAAAAAAATACAAAACAACTTGTATTAGACACTGTTCCACACACTGTATTAGGTGGGGATTCTGGGCTGCTAGGATCAACAGTAGTCACCTACAATGCAGAGATAAGGGAATGTGAGAGGGGAGGGTGATCCAGAAAAGTCACATGCAGAAGGAAGGAAAAGCATTCCAGGGATGGAGCAACCAGGGCAAAGGAACAGAAACCATTTCTATATACAAGCAAGCCAGCCAGTATAGCTGGAAACAAAAAATAGGAGAAGGAGAACACCTAAGAATGTTGGAAGGCTAAGACACAGCTAGTTTGGGAAAAGGCAAACAAGCAAATAAGACTTTTATTTTATCAGGTATACATAGTGGAATTCATAGCAGAAACTGTGTTTTAGGAAAATCACTTTGGATGTCATGGGGAAGGTACGCTGAAGCGGGGAGAGATGACAAGAGGCAACTGAAACAGTCCGGGGAACAGCTGATTAAGGGCTGATACCCTGGGTGATAGTTGTAAGGAGAAATCCCAGGTATGGGAGAGGCAGGAACAGAAACATTGTGCAATGTACTGGACATGTGAGATAAGCAAGAATAAGGAGACGAACTCTAAGGCTGCCCACCTGAGAAATGGCAAGGATGGTGGTGCCTTCCACTGGACCTGCTGAATCAGAGATACCTAAAACACGAGCTCAGGAGAGCAACCAGGGATGGATCCATAAATAAATGGAACCACGGGTGCCAGGGGAGAAAATCTGGAGAGAAGGCCCTGGGCAGAGACTTGTGGGTCCCATTTCAAGTGAGATGGGTCCCTAGCATTGATGCTGCCTACTTCCTGCCAGGTGGGATAGGCCGAAGCTGCAGGACAAAACAGTTTGACATAATATAAATGTGCATTTGTTTTGCTTTGACTATATTTATTTGTTAAAGGAGCACTTGGATGGTGTAGTGGATAGAGTACTTGGCCTGGAGTCAGAAGACCCAAGTTCAAATATGGCCTCAGGTAACATTTATATGGGCAAGTCACTTAACCTGTTCCAGGTCAGGTTCCTCAGATATAAAATAACAGCAACTACTCCCAAAGGTGTTGTAAGTATCAAATGGAATACTATTTGTAAAGCACTCAGCACAGTGCATGGCACACAGGTATCACAAAAGTGCACATGTCTTTCAGCTAAAGGCAAATTATACAAAATAAAAGAGCCTCATGGCTTCAGAGAGAGCTGGCTTCCATTAATTCCAGTTTAATTAATGTACCATTTAATTTGGTGCCTATTATAAAGTGATAAAAGGCTAAATGCAATGAGTCCAAACTGTATGAATGGGAGCATCAACAGACCAAGCTTGCATTACCTGTGGATGAAGTACTTCATGCATAGTACGAAGAGCTGGGTAAGAAAAGGAGCAAAAAGAACGCTGCAGATGGGTCAAAAAGAAAAGACTTGTTATGGAATTAGAACAAAAATGTAACATGACTCAATGGCATGAACATGATGTTAGTAACTCTGAGGAGGAAATGCTGGAATGTCTGAATCAAAGCCGTTTAAAGTATTACATCTTATTCTTATTATATTCCTATTATTACTATAAGAAATAAAGTATGGGACCTCAGTGCCACGGCCCATCCAAAATTCAGGGACAAGTGGGCAAAGCTCTCTTGCACCTACAAGACTAGGCATCAAGTCAATGTACTCATTTCAATAATAAGGTTTTCAATATTCAATTTTAAATTTAAAATCCAATATTAAACTTTGTTTCCTACAACTACAACTTTGATGAGTTTGAGTCATAAATGTATATGCCATAATTATCCTTTGCCATAATGTTTTTAAAATTTTTTCATTTACTTCCATTAAGCTGTAACCAATTACCATGTTGTACAACTTAGAATTCTATGCCAATTCATGGGGACAGAATTCAATGTCCAAAATAACTGTGCTCAACTGTGATTCTCTTTTTTCCATTTTATTTTGCCCATGGAAATGTTTTTATGTTCTTTAAATTCAGAATTAAGAGATCACTGGCAATATGAACATTTCTCCAAAGAACTGCTATCAACTATTGCTATTAAACTATTAATAACCATTTGGAAAAAAAGTTCCAAAAGCAAATCAAAGCAACTCTTGGCTTAACTCTAGTTCAGCAAACTGGCAAATTGAAGAAAGGTAAAGTCAATGTTTAAAGGCTTGTGGAAGGAAGCATTATTCTAGAGCTCTGAACTGATGTAATTAATCATGCTGGAAAGCAATTTGAAATCATGTCAAATGACTCAAGCACCCACATCCTTGTGCCCCCAAGATTTCACTGCTAACTATCCAGGGGTCAACGAGTAAAACAATCCGTATTTTTCAAACAATCCATATACTCCAAAACATTTTAGCAACGTTTTTTGTAGTGATAATGGAATGGAAACAAAGTAAATACTCATCAATTGGGGAATAGTTAGACAAATTGTGGTAAATGAATGTAAAGTAGTATTGCTACAGTGTAAGTAAAGATGACTATGATAAATCATATGAAGATGCAAAGTGAATTGAGCAGAAGCAGGGAAAAACATATGCAATTACAAATGCAAATGAAATAATGAAATAGAATGTGATCAAATCATACGGAACCAGCAGAGCCCAATAAGGGCCAGGAGGAAGAAGGGGAGGGGGAGGAAGGGGGGCAGCAATCCACTGAACAGAATGTGTGACTTATTGATGTTGGTGAATTTTGACGAATGGGATATTTTTTTTATCCTGTTTAAGTTTTTACACACACGTACACATGCGTTTTAAGAAGTTTGGCTAAGAAAAGGAAGAGACTTACTGAGGAGGAGCAACTTAAGAAATGGGAAACTTGAGTGTGTTTGTAAGCAGCACAGAATGGGTCACCAAAGAGGGAAAAACTGATGAGTACGGATGAGAGAGAGAGAGAGAGACAGAGAGAGAGAGAGAGACAGACAGAGAGAGAGACAGAGAGAGGGAGAGGAAGGGAGGGAGGGAGAGGAAGGGAGGGAAGGAGGGAGAGGAAGGGAGGGAGGGAGAGGGAGGGAGGGAGGGAGAGAGACGGAGGGAGAGGGAGGGAGGGAGAGAGAGAGAGGGAGGGAGGGAGGGAGGGAGAGAGACGGAGGGAGAGGGAGGGAGGGAGAGAGAGAGCATGTATGCGTGCACGTGCAATTTTCTGGGGAAGACAGGTATGCACAGGCTGGCTTTGGCAAGGAGGCTAAAGTAGGGGACAATGAGGATAATAATTACTTAAGAGAAATAATGGAAATAGGGAAGATGGAACCAAATTTCAACAAAAATTTCTGTAAAATGAGTGGATGGGATTGAAAAATGAGCAAAATGATTTCATAAACACAGCCAAGGATATCACTTCTACTTGGGCAGTTGTATAACGTACATACCATGTGCTATGTGACAGCAGTACATGTGGACAACAAATAAACACCAAACTTCTCATTGATGGGGTACCCAGTCACAACACTTTGGAGCCCACTAGCTCAGCCCAGTGAAGAGGCTTCCCAGGCTATCCAGACCTCTGTATTATAAGAGGGCATCTTATCGTCCATATCTTTATGACTATCTGCTCCGTGAACAAAGAACAATCATTTTATCCCGCCACATGCACAAAAGTTCTCAAATCTCAGGTTAAGTAGTAGTTAACCTTAAGATAAAAAAAAAAAAAACTTTTACCCAAATAGTCACCACACTTAGAAAAGCACAGAGAAGCGTTCTACCAGCCGAAGCCGGCGTGCCTCTCACATTGGTACTTGTTATTACAATGTTCAGGAAATCCATTTGTTTCTGTTGAAGCTCTGAATGAAAGGCACTCCCAAGTGAGAAAGTAAGTCAGGGCTCCAAGGCTGATGGCTTGCCACACAGCCAAGCTCACAAACTTAGAGCTGGAAGAGAGTGATCTAGGCAAACTCCCTCATTTTATAGAGTCAATTCTCCTTGTTTAATACAATCTGGTTAGGAATTCATGTCTCCCCCTCCCTCTTTCTATACTATGTAATCCTGCAGTAAGACAAGGAAATCCAAACTGAAAAGGAAAAAAAGCAGGCCTGCGCACTCTGAATGCTGTCTGCTCATCCACAGTGTGAGCAAGTACCAGCTCTCCTGCACTGGCCTGCTTTCTATAGGTATTTATTGATCAAACAAGGCTGATATAAGTAATGTCATGACAGACGTACTGTATTCAGTTTGGACCTGGGAAGCAAGGTTTTCATCACTGATGGGTGAAAAGTCTGACCCTACCTAGAGAACTATCTAGAAACCTCAACTTCAATTTGCACCTAGAGATCACACTAACTTCAGTCACTAAACATGTCTGATAAATGGATGACTGAATGGGAAACATTCAGATACCTGTGCAGATACAGGTCTGTTTTGTTTTAAGCACAATTAAAGACTTTTAGGAACAGTGTTTCAATCTATTCAAGGCCTTCATCTACTATTCTGTTTTAAATTTAGTATCAAGCACTACTCCAGTTTTGATGAGGTATCCCACTTTGGCCAACCCTTCAATAAGCATTTATTAAGCACCCACTGATGTGCCAAGCCCTGTGCTAAGAACTGAGAATCCAAAGGAAGGTACAGTCTGGCTGATATGGAGACAAGTAAACAAGTGAGTAAAAGGACAAATAGGGAATAACAAAGGGAAGGCACTGGAATGAATAAAGACTGGGAAAGGCTTCCTGTAGAAAGTGGGATTTTAGAGGAACTTCCAGACAGGGGGATGGCCATGTGAGCAACAGCCCAGAAGCCAATGTCACTGGGGATCAGAATAGACTTGTGTGTGTGTGTGACATAGCACAGCATGGTGCTAGAGCACACAGAACAACCTGTAGGTTATTACAATAGCTCAGGTGCTGAGAAGAGAAGAGGGTGTATTTGCATGATATTGCAAAGTCCTGACAACAAATTTGCTACGAGAATGCCATTTTGCTGTTGCTGTCCCTTTCAAGGGTTGCGGGGTTGAAGGCTGCCACACTATGGTGATCTCCACAGTAAAAGGCATTTGGAAAGGGGAAGGGTTTGGGGGAAAATGAAGCAAGAAGAGGTGGCCATGAGCGAAAGTGCAGCCAGATGTCTACGGGACATCATAACTACTAAGCAGTGGAAGATGTGAGACTGGACGTGAGCAGAAGTAGATTTGAGAAGGGAACTGAGGAGATCTGCAGGGGAATTAATAGAGAAAATGCAGGCAGCCCAGGCCAGAATCCTGTGGGATACCCACTGTTAACAGATGAGACTGACCCTGGGTTGGGGCCTGTGGCTACCTTTGCAGCAACAGCTGGGCCAAACCCAGGCGGACCCTCCTCACTCAGGACTAGTCAGTCTTTTCATCATTCAATTTCTACCTTACCTCTGCTCAACCTGTTCAGGACTTCTTGAGGAATTTGGACCCAAGAGGCAGAAGAGATACGGGATGATAATTAACAAGGATGGCAGAACCAAATAAAAATGTTTTGAAGACAGGAAAGACTCGAGCACCTTTGTAGCAGCAGGGAAGCAACCAGCAGATAATGAGAACAACAGGAGGGAGGAGACAGGACAGAGTCACACCCCCTCCAACAGGTAGAGGGGCTGACCTTAGTAAGGAGACACAGGAGGCTTAGGAAGAAGACTGCAGCCTTTGGAATGATGTAGTAAAAAAAAAAGAGGAGGCACTGAGTAAAAAAAAAATGAGTGGAAGTCCTCAGGGGAAAGAACAGGCATGGAAAGGTTGGGAAGAAGGCTGAGAGCCAGGGCTGTTTAAGGAGGTGGAACAGGATTGCCTGGTAGCAATGTGGTGTAACATCAATTTGTGATGGATCTAGACCAGCTTGTTGACTGGCTTTCTCCAGTTTCCTTTAGCAGGACATGTGCACAGAAACTCTGCAGCAGAGTAGGGGTGGGAGTAGGAGTAGGGCAAGTGATCCAAATAGGGCAAGATCAGTAATAGATGAGGGTGAGGGAAGGAAAGGGAATGTAAAACAGAAGTGGTTTGCCAGGGGGGCCAGATGGGGGAAGAAGGAGTGTAAGCAGTGCAGGGGTGATGGCCTGAGAGAGCGCAGACAAGGGAACATCACACTTCACGTACATGAAAGGGTCCTTTGTGGGGACTGTCACCATGAAGGCTTTGACGACCTTTGCGTGTGCCTGAGGTAGGGTGGAAGAGCAGGTTGGGATACTGGGAGGTTAGGGTGTGTGAGGGCCCATTAGCATGTATGCTCAAGTCTCCCAATATAAGGACAAGAGCTGGGAAGGAGTCAGATACCAAGGAAGGAAGGGTGCTGGAGGTCTGCAGACAACAGCTACAATGATTCAGATCAGGTGGGTAGGTGAGGACTGTGTAATCCTCAAAGGTGCAGCAGTTACTCAGACATGGAGGAAGTGGCCAAAAGCCAAAGTGGAAATGTGCAGCCAGTGCTGGAAAGGCGAGCCAGGGAGAGTGAGTTATCAGGAGGGAACCAGGTCTCATTGAGGACCAAAAGATGAAAGAAGCAGGAAAGGAAGATTTAAGATGAAAAAAAGTTTGTTGTCTAAAGTGAGTGACATTTGTTTGGGACTTTGGGAGTGGGAAAAAGGAATGAGGATATGAGAGGTGGGAATATGTTCTGGATGATCATATAGAAGGTGAGATCAGGTTAATCATTTAAAGAACATTTCAAATTTTCAAAGTCACAGTATGTAAGACTAAAAATGGGATGCTTTCAGAGCCTTGGATTCCAAGTTCAGATCAGAAGGGAAGAACTTGGAGCAGGATTGCCAATACTCTCCCTCCCTAAGGCAGGAGGCTAGGCTGGAAATTCCGATGGAATGGCACAGCATGAAGGTCTCTTCTTTCCTCTTCCCTCTGGAGGCTAGAGATCAGGCACACTGAACAGAAGCTAGAAGGCTCGCCCACCTTTCCCCTTCTCATTCCTGAGATGCCATCTTTCCTTCACTGAAGCCTTGACCTATACAACATGATCAGGTCTCTATAAGACTGGTCCAAACCTCTTACAGTGTGGATTCCAAACCTTAGCACTCTAATAGAATTATTGTCTTGATGCTACCAGTAACCATCAATTTGTCAAATCTTTGAATCTCTAGGTGGATCTAGTCCAACAGATCCCTTCTATCCTGACAGTTTGGATATTCCACTGGTGCTGCTTCTCAGACATCCTGTGATGCTGAGGCCACACTTCTTCTTGATTCAAAATAGACATGTTTGCCCTCGAAATGAGGGGAGGAAAAACCAGATCTAGCAAGGTTCAGCATGGCCCAGTCTGCAGTCTCTAAGTGATCCTGAAGAGCAAACTCTGGAAAGAAAAACTCTATAAAACAAGCCCCAGGACAGGCAGAGAGTGGCTGCCTTTAAGTGACTTAATTTACATAGGGCAAGACAAAATGGGTACAGAGAAAGAAAAAGTACTCTCACCCCCCACCCCCAAAGAAGGAAGGGATGGAGAAAAAAGAAGGCCCTCGTTATTGACACACATCATCTAGCAAAACCAATTTCCACACTGGCCTCCAGATAAGAACGTAGGACCCTGCATTTTCAACTGGCCATCGTTGGCAGGAGGTGAGCAATGAATTTCATTCTTCAGTGTTCTGGACTCATGGTCGATCAGAGTCCTGACATCTTTCAAGTTGTATTTCTCTATAATGCTGTAATTTTATAAACTGTTCTTCTAGCTCTGCTCACTTTTCTGTGCGCCAATTCCTAGGTTTTTCCTAAAAAGTTGGAATCCTAAAAGGTGCAATAAGAGAATGAATCCTTTAGGTGATCCCCATAGGAAAAAGCCATTGTCAAAGAGAGTGAGATGAGGCAGCAGAACAGCCAGTATGAGAAACAGCAAGCGGACCAGTCTGGCTGGACTGTTGATAGAAGCAATGTGTAATGTATGAGGATAGAGAAATAGACTTGAATTGGGATGGGAAGAACCTGAAATGGCAAACCAAGGGCTCTGCATCTCAATCTAGGTGTCAAGAGGAAGGTGCTGGAGCTGGCTGAGAAACGGTCAGGTCTATCTATACTTTAGCAATGAATGGATTGGAGAGGGAGATCAGGCCTTCAGGGGAAACAATCAGCAGACTTGTTGAAATAATTCAGGCAAGAAATGATGATGCTAGTATAACTAGAGTGGGAAGTGACTGACACTGCTTTTCTAATACTGGACCTTTGAAGGTGCTCGTCCTTGGCTACCTTGGGTAACCTGTTCTCTGTTCATAGGTTTGTGTTGTTTAAATTAAGGTTCCCTGGACATTGCCTTTGATGCCTTTAGTAAACTCCTCTCTTCTTCAATACAAAGTTTTTTTCTTCTCTTAAAGAATTCCACCCAAGAGCTTTCCTAAGCCTTGTGATGTCTTTTGCATTTTTAGGGCAACAAGCCTTACCTAGCCCTTCTCGTGGTTCTCTAAAATCGTGCGTGTGTGCGTGTGTGTGTGTGTCTGTGTCTGTGTGTGTCTGTGCGTGTGTGTCTGTGTGTGTGTGTCTGTGTCTGTCTGTGTGTGTGTGTCTGTGTCTCTGTATGTGTGTGTGTGTGTGTGTGTGTGTGTGTGTGTGTGTGTGTGTCTCACGCACACTGCATGCATCTCTAGAATTTCTCCTTCTCTACTAGCCCAGGCTCACACTCAGGTACCAGTTCTACACAAACAGTTCTGCCTTGTGATTAAAGCCAGGTAGGCAGACTAGTATCTCCTGTCACTTCCATTCCCATTCACTCAGAGACCCTGGTCCAGTCCCATTCTCCAGGGTCAATCTCCTCTCCCCACAGTTTAACTGTCTCCTCTTTCCTCCTGTGTTTCTGCGCCTGTTGGCAGCTGGTTCTCAGACCCTCCATGACAGCCCACACCTCCTGGATCTGCCAGGTTCTGTCAAACTACGTCCTGAGACTTTAGTCCCTCCTCTTTTCTCTTCACAATCTCTCCCTTTGTTCCAAAAGCTTCCACATTTCATAGAGAGACCTACACAAATGACTCCTCAATCTTCCTGGAACAGGTACCCACAGCCACATGTCCACCAGGCCAGCTACAGAGACTGAGCCTGCTCCCAGGCTTTTCCTACTTGTCCTCCTCAATTGTCAGATGTCCACAGGGCAAGCACTGTAACTGGCCTTCCTCTTACCTCCATCCTTCCTTTCCTTCACATCACTGCTGAACTGACTAATTTTTCCACACTTAAAGACCTGGTCTTTTCCCTGTTCTGTCCTGTTTACAAAGGTTTTCATTTCAGACCCTCCACAATGGGCTAACACCCTCTCTTCCTTCTGGCCTCATGTCCACTCTCCTCTTCCTCTGTGTTCTCCATGACCTTGGCCATATCTCCACCAGCTTGCTACCCCAAAGGGGCTGATTTCTGAGCTGCCCACTCAATGCCAGTGCACTGGCTGCTCCCTATGCCAAACTGTCTTCCCTGTCTCCACAAGGGTATATGCTACTGAATTTCTAAGGTGTAAAGAGTCTGAAACAAATGCCTCTTCTCCTGGGAAACTCTGCCCAGCCCATGCCTTCTCCAGGGCCATCCAAGGAACATTCTTTACACTTCTAAACTCTACCAAACTATCATCACTGTAAGGGAAACAATACTGTCTTGCCTAAACTTTTTAGCTAATGGAGCCCAATGCTCTACAATAGTGCTACAGAGGTTAGCAATAAACACTCAATTTGTTTTCTCCGAAAGGCTGTTCTGTTGAGACTCAGAAATGAATTTTTCAAAGTATGCTGCATGCAGCCTCCAGAGAAACTGCCAAAGACGAAAGTATGGAAGGCATCTAAGGAGGACATGAAGCCATTCACCTATGGTATAGAGGGATGTAGTATGGCACCTTTTGGACATGAGCAGTCATGTGACCTCTGACAAGTCACTGGGCTGCTCTAGAGCCCCTTCCTTAGTGTGGCTGGGAGGTTAAGAACTAGGAAGGGTCTTCAAGGTCCTATAGTCTACCCTCATCTGACAGGGAAGGAAAGAGAAAGCTAACTACTCTCCACTGTGCCACAAGAGAAACAGATGTAAATGTCAATTACCAAAACAACATCCATCACCGTTTAAGGGGCACCAGTGGCCAAAAAACAAAAAAACAAACAAAAAAAAAACCTGCAGGATAATTTTCAAGGCCTTTGTTGGATAATGGGGGGAAGCAAAGATTCTAAGTATATAAAGGCAAACAGAGAAAGGGGAGCCTATACACTGCCCTGAGCCTCGCTGCCTTTGTGGTTTGCCTTCCTATTACTCTTCTATGATCATAATTATGTACTCTCAGGGCCTGGCACCATCTTAGCCCCTGCATCCCCTGGCTACAATAGGACACACTTATTTCTTATACACGATCTGAACACAGAGTTGTGAAGTACTGTTAATTCTATTTTCTTCAAACCTGGGCATTTAGATAGCAGAGAATTCCTCACTGCCTAAGGAGCAAACCAGATTTTTTTTGGCAGTTGTATACAGCTAACGGGAGTTGTGAGAATTGTTTCATTTCACAAACATTTTTAAGTCATTTGCAGTGTAGGATTAAACTGGGATCTGCTGATACAGCTAAGAGGAGTATTACTAGAGAACCACCTGTTAACTAGTACAATAATGAAGACAAAGGGATCCTGAGAAACAGAAATAGACAATTTACTGGGAAATGTCCACCTGTTCCCCACTAAATATTTTGTCAAAACCCCTAAGCAAAGTGCTGGGAAAATGAGAGAGGCTGAGGAGAGCCTCTCTGATCTGGCGCAGGGATGGGCAGTGCTGCCCAAGTGCCCACCTCCTGGTACAACCCAGCCCAAGTGGGAGCCCCAGAATGATTACAAAGGTGAGGGGACTGCAACCAGAAGAAAGACTGCTCCAAATTAGCGACAACAGAAATTCAAAACAAGCATCCACAGATGACAAAAGAAGCATCTCATGTGGGAGAAGCTACAGACTGACCAGGACACTAACGCAGGACTTACTGGTGCAGTTGTGAAATGGCACAGGAAATCAATTTGGAGCTAAAATGCTGAAGGCTTCTCACCCAAAGATCCATTGGCAGGCCTTGACTCCAAAGAGGTCAAAAGCTGGGAAGAATAATACATAAAGTACCTAGGAGCAGTTTTTGTGTCAACAAAGATCTGTAATCAAAGTAGATGTGTGCAGCCTGAGGAATGGTCCTTTCCCGTAATACAGAAGAGCATCACAGACCGGGTGAATGGGAAGAATTCAGAGACGTGCACATGAACGGACATCAAATGAGAAGTAAGAAGAATCAGGAAAACAACATAAACCTAAGGGACAAGAACCACAGAGACTGAGTGCTGTGCAATTAAAGTAACCCAAGGCTGGTCCCAGAAAAGAGAAAAAGGGGGGCTCAAGGTGTACATCAATCTGCAGCAGATATTTTCGTAGCCATCTTGTAAGCTAGTTTTGCTGACTTGGCTTTTCTTCTTGTTTCATCTCTTTTTCTTCTTTCTCCATCTTTCACTGCAAAGCTTAGAGTCTTCAGGAGGAGAATAGTGGAAGATTATGAGCAGTATCATTTCTTTAAACATTGAGAAGCAGAAGAGGAAAAAACAAGCTTAAAGGGAGCTTGGTGAGAGGCCCAACTAAACCCAAATCATCCCAAAAGTCATCAAAGAACAAAACCAGAAGGCACTAGTGACAAAAGATAGACTTGGCAAGACTTTTGTAACAAATTCTTTTTTCCATCTGTATATAACAGAGAAGTTATCAATGTGGACAGACAAAACAGGAGCAGAAATGGCATGAAAGCCGGGAAGTGTACCCAAGCCTGACCCAACGTACACATGGAGGATCCATAAAGCAAGGGCCGATCCTGAAGAATCAATTCAAGATGGGACCAACAACCACCACAGGGATTATAACTCTCAAGAAAGGTAATCAAGAAAATATCAGTAACTACAAACTCGTTTAGGCTTGTAATCTGTATTAAAATAATATGAAGAGATTAAGGCCAGGCAGCAGACTATAGCTTTACAGTTACACAATTAACTAAATAAAAACATTAAATACAAAACTTCTGTTTCTCTTTTGACTATAATTTAAAAAAACCCAACTCATTTGTTCTGGTGACAAAATGCTGCTTTAAAAGCCTTTAAGTATCCCCTGAGCATTAGCTAAAATCTTTAAGGATTCTTTGACAAATAAGATAAGCTAACATCATCCAGTGACCCTCTGATTATTACTATCAAATGAGACACAAAACAGGGAGATTAAGCTTCTCTGGAGTGTCTGACACTCATGGAAACTGTCAGGTCTCATGTTCAAATGGAAAAATAGGCTTCCCCACTAGACCTCCCTGTTTGTAGAGGACATCCCCATGCTGACTGCACCAAGCTCTGCTATCGCATGCCTCCTAAAATAGATCATAATCATGCAATGAGAGTCCGAGCTCACTACTAACCAACCACACTGGAAAAACCAATGGATGATGGTCTCTTTTTCAGATCTCCAACTGAATAGACAACCCAGAGTGCTGGCCTAGCAAGCAATACATCGATTTTAGACGCTGAAGTCAAGTGACTTGTGCTCAGAATTAAATAAAAAGATAAGAATAGACTGTCCTAACTTCTTGCAACAATGCCAATATTCTCCTAAGGCAGCTCTGTCTGAAAAGACTGAGATCACACTAGTTTCCAAAGGATTAAAGGGTCACCCAAAAAGCAAAGGAGACTCCTGGTAGGCATAAATAGGCTATAGCTTATTTCTGAGAAACAAATAATACCAGGAATCGGCATAAAAAGTTTGAAAATAACCTATGAGCTCGAAAAGTGAGCTACAGCCAAGCCTAGATAATCCCACCAGGCCTCCCACACTTTTGGGAGGAGGACATGTAGAACATGTATAGGCATATGTGGACAGCTTGTGATCACCATGGTCAGTCCTCCATCAAGGAGCTCATAGCTCTAAAATATCAAAATTTGTTTAAGAAAGCAGCATTGACTCAAAATTTCATCTTAAGACTGTAATTCTTCAAGTCTCAAAGCAGAATTCTAGCACCTAACTCCAGGGAGTATTTAATCATTTCCAGTATCATTAGAAGACAAATCAGAGATATTAATGTTAGAATTTAAAGAAACAAGTTGTTTTTAACTTAAAAAGCATAACTAAAATAGAAAATTTTGAATTCAACTAGCTTAATTTAAATTGCTTAAAGTTATTCTAAACATTTCATTCTGTATTTTAAGTATCAGACAAGAAACTTGTCTAAACTATTAATCCATTACAATCCTCCACTACAGATGCCTCAGCTTGGTAGAGAGGCAACCATAGATTTTCAAAGACCACACACAAACTCAGTCTGTTCCTATCAAGCTGAAAAAGGTTTATGGGTAGAGATGAGTGGAACTGATCCTCTCCATACCAAACTAACTAAGAAGTGGGCTGATCCTAAAAACCACAGCTTTTTAGTACTAATCTGCTGATGATGCTGGATGGCTCTGAGTACTAGATGTTTTGGAACAGTCAAAATGGCAGTTGCCCTAAAGAGCAACAGAGAGATTCATAGTGGGCACAAAGTAGGCTGCATCATTATTTCCAGTGATAACTGACCTAAACACAAGAAGTAGCATATGAGGGTGATGATCCAGGATATTTCTAAAGAGAAAACAAAATGGGTCAGTCACACAGTGAAACATCAAGAAACAGACTTCCAAATATTGCACAGGTAGACAGGACTGTAATAAACACGTAGAGTAAAACCTTTGAGGTCTGGGGTCCTCCATGGTAGAACAAGAATAGACATACAAACACCCTAATGGGCCTGTGTGTGTATGTGTGTGTGTGTGTGTGTGATAATATCCACAGTGCATGAGCTCAATAAACCAAGGAGTACTCAACCTTCTCTTGTAGAAGAGCCACAGTGAAGACAATGACCCAAGTCTTAAAGCATCTTACCTTGTTAGTCTTAAGATCCGATAGCCAGTTAAAACACATAGCAATGCACTCAAATGCAAGGGTTTGCTTGCACTTGGTATGAACTCAAGTTACTTGTTGAATGCGCTAAGGTATGCTTTACACATTAATATACTTATTGGATATATCATAGATGAAGCAAAACTTAACTCCTTCAATTTTTACAAAATTAAGCATAAAGCATTTTTCTAGAGAAATTAAGTATTCTAAGTACAGTCAACTAAATAATTTGGAAATATGGCCAGTTGCCTTCTATTCTACCATTACAATGTTAAAGAAGAAATATTAATCTACTAGCAATCTGAAAAGAACAGGTGAAAATGGCAGGGGTAAAAACAGGGAATGCAAGCAGAAGAAATAAGTCCAAATGCATTTTCTCATGTTCAAAGGAAGGAAATGTTACTAAAAACTTAGTGGCATATTATGAAAAGTACGCTTCCATGTAGGTGAGATCAAGAATATCTCTCAGCCAAGGAGTTCTTGGAGTTTAATGGTTGAACTGTTTTTCCTATCCTGGGTTACTGCTTTTGTGTTAAGAAGAGAGTTGAAAATGGGTGTTTGGCCCAGAGCAGCAGAATGGAGTGAGCTCATGGGGTACAAGAGGTTCTACAATGCAGTCACCATCTTAGTTTGTTTCCCTCTTATCCTAGAAGAAGTTTTAGTTATCTGATAAATATTTATGAATGACAGAAGCAGTCTGTGTGTTTTTATTTTTTTAACATCTCTTATTTCTGGAGACTATGTAATAAGAAGGCTCTTACAGCCCAAGTTTCACATTTAAATTGTAAAAAATGTGCAGGCTGGTTCTCTTATTAAAAAGTTGGAATCTATTATTCTGTGCATTTTTTTCTATATAGTACATACTGCATCACTTGTAACTTTAGTTGCCACAACATGTAACTATTAGATGTATTCAAACCATTTCCTTATCCCATTTTATATCTTCTGTATTCTTAATTCTGTTTCCAGACTATCTTGATATTCTGACATGAATAACTTAATAACAGCTAGCATTTATAAATGTTTTAATATCTGCAACACTTTACCTCTTATTTACTCCTCACAACAACCCTGTGAGATGGAAGTTATTCCCCATTTTACAGATGAGGAAACTGAGGCTGGGAAGTTTAGTTAGCTCTGACACACACAACTAATTGTCTGAGGCAGGATTTGAACTCCTGTCTTCCTGATGTCAGTGCCTTCCAAATAGTTTCTATGTCTTTCTCCTTTCTTGTTTTCTACAATTTAATACTGTATATGATTTCCAAATTGAGTGTTTCTTGCTCTCCCTGACCATCTCAATATGTGGGTTACCTGTGTGTTTTTTTTCTTTCAAATCCAAATGATTTAGTAGCTACTAGACTAGTAACGCAGAGAGCTAGATTTAATTTTCATCACTTTGGTCAATCTTCTTTCCACACACACCTCCCCATACACACAAAATGTCATCCCTTTATGGGGTAATATGATGATTATGTATATTTTTCTGTTAGGGAGAGAAAAGGAAGATGAGTGTGACTCCATCAGCATGCTCAGTTGCTGAGGGGAGACGCCCCCTGTGTTACGGCTCTTCAGCTCCTTCAGGGGATGAGAGGATGGGGGGTTGGGGAGAGGTGGCCTTTGCTCTTCTAGCACACTCTGCCACCAGGTTACCCCTCCCTCTGCCAGAGTTCTTAAGAAAGATATATATTAAAATTCTGGATTGTGAGGTTAATATGTACTTTTACACTCAGTATTTTGATTTCAAATTTTGTCATCTCGGATAAAAGTGAAAATAACCCAAAATGAACCACCCTCTTCTCATTTTGAGGCTGAAGTTATGGGAGAGGGTTACTGCCATGAGTGCCCAGGAGAGAGAATTGGATTCTATGTCAGACTAATTCAATTCACTACCTAGGTGACCCTGAACAAATGATCTTCCTTCTCAGGGCCTCAGTTTCCTCATCAGAAAAATGAGAGATTATCTGGATCCCTTCTAACACAAATTCTAGGATCTCTAATGGCTAAGCCAGTGTTAACTTTGCCTTTACTGTCCAGGGGCCATGTAATGATCTCAGTCCCTGTCTCCTCTTGAACTTTCAGCTGCTGACCACTCCTCTTCCTCCCCCCCCCATCCAAGCCGTTGTCAAGGTCTGCTGATTTCACCTCTGCAGAATCTCCAACAGGCCCCCTTTCCTCTCCTTCTGGCAATGCCACCTCCCTGATCCAGACCCTTATCACCTCCAGCCTGGATTAATGCAGGAACCTGTTGGTGGGTGGGTCTGCCTCTAGTCTGTATTCAGCCACCCAAGTGATTTTCAGAAAGGACATATCCCATACACTTGTGGCTCCCTCCCTATCACTTGTGGGATCTAATACAAAATCCTCAGTTTGCCATTTAAAGCCTTTCCTAACCTAGTCCCCATCCCACTTTGCCAGTCTTCTTCTCCAGGTACTCTTCAATCCAGTGATTCTGGCTTCCTGGTTTCTGTTCTCTGGGCTCCTGTCCTCTACAGAAAGCCTTCCCTTTGAATTCCAGGGCTTTCCTGCTATTTATTATTTCCTACTTAGCCTGCATATTGCATGCTTTGTATGTATTTGTTTGCATGTTGTCTCCCCCGTTAAACTGTAAACTCCTTGAGGGCAGGAACTGTCTTACCTGCCACACAGTAGATGCTCAATAAATGCTGACTGATTGAGTCTTGGCCTTAAAAGAACTTTTTGATCTTTACTAGCTCCCTTTTCCAAAGACAGCTCATGCCAAGTTCATCTTCAATACCTCTTTTCCTTTTATATTCTTCATGGTTTCAATAAATCTTAATTTCCAATCAATTACCAGGGCTTCTCTGACCCAGCCCATTCCAAGAATCTGCCTCTCTGGCCCCTACATCTATAGAACAGAGCTAGTGACTGGCAGCCCCCACCTTCTCCTGTCCAGGAGCATGTATGCAGCCATCTGCAAACCTTCAATCATAGCTAGTGTGCACAGAGTAAAGGGGGCCACTCAGAACCAGCAAGACCTGGACATCAAGACCCGCAATGTGCGAGCCAAGCCTCTTCCCAGTGCTCTGAAAAAAACGGCAAGTGGTACATCCTGCCTCACACCCTGCAGTTACCATGACCGAAACACCAGGCCCCTAAGCCTGCACATGCTTCTGTTTAAGTCTGTCTTCAATCAGGTCTTGGCCTTGGATCCATCTTGCCTGGATTTTAAGTCTAACCCATTTCTCCCTGTTCCAATCTATTTTATACCAACTGTCAGAACAATAGCCTTCCTTAAATATACAATCATCATCCCATTGTTTTCCAGTACAGACTCTGACAATGCTTCCCTCACTACCTATTATATCAATCACAAAATCCTCAAAATGGACAAAAAACCAACATTGGAAAATGTAATTCCTACCCAGCCTCCCTGCTAGACAACCTCTGGTTATCTCCCTGTCTGGCCCAACTGTCCCATGGCAGGAATCTTTCCAACCTTGCATTTTCTCAAGTAGTTCAGCTTGGAGCTGGGCTAGGTGGCCTTAGCATTCTTTACACCTCATCTGGACATTTCTCCCACTATATCCTAAACTCCCAATCTGTGCCTAGCACATTCTTAAAGACCTGATCATAATGGTAACATCTTGATGAGAATTTTTCAAAAATAAATCCAAAATACCAACAGTCATAAGAAATGCTCCAACTCACTAGTAAGAGAAAAACAAATTATATGCAGATTTCACCTCATACCCATCAAACTGATAAAGACACTCAAAGCTGGAAAAGGTCAACATTGAAGGAATTGTGGGAAGACAGAATTCATTCCTGTCGGTGAAGCTATGAATCGGCAAACACCGACAAACACGTTGAAAAATAATCTCAAATTATTGGAGAAATTAATGGTCCACACCCTTTAACCCAGTGATCACATTATTATACATATCTCCCCGTCCTACTGTCCCCTCGTCCCCAGTTCTCAATAAGAAAGGTGCCATACGCCAAGCCGATCGCAGCAATGTTGTTGAGGTTGAAAAAACTGGAAACAAAGAGAGTTGCCAACCAACCAGAAAACAGCTGAACAAATTTCAGTATATAGCTATAAAAGAATGTTAACATACCATAAGAAATAGTCATTGAGGAATTTAAAGAAATATAGGAAGCGATGAACTGAATAAGTAGAATCAGAATATTCATATGAAAAGGTAAATGAGGTAAATTCAAGTCAATGATCAATACTGGTCAAAGAGGACAGATAATGGTTTCCCTCCTCTAGACAGAGCTGGATGGAAGGAGAGGGGGTTGGGGGCACCTAGGTTATGCCAGTCTTTTTTGTTTTTACAAAGGACCAAACTACAGGGGTTAGGGAAAAGAAGTCATCAATAAAACTTTTAAAAAGCACTTCACGCCAGGGGGGTTCAAATTCAATCCTCATTCTGTCTTTTCTGCCAAAATCACCATCAATTCAAGTCTTTTCTGATGGAATATTCTTTCCCATTCTGGCAAACTGCCTTTCCCTCTACCTCCTCATTTTTGCTATGTCAGCAATAATTCATTTTCCCCATTCCCACCCCATTCTTCAGCGCAGAGTCAAAGTACTGGCTCCATTCTCATTTATAGACGAACTAACTGGGCTTCAGTGAGTGCCAATGACTTGCCCAGGATCACACAACTGCCAGGATTCAGTCCAAGTCCCTCTAATTGCTCCCCCCATAGTTTCACTGCACTGGTACATTTGTGGATACAAAGACCAGCATGATTTGACTGGACTTTCTCATTCCAGAGAAATATTTGTTTCAATCACCAACATGTATTCCCGACATTACCTGCAACACAACCATCTGGTATACAAAGTATTCTGTTTGTTTCAAGGTTAGAGTTTATCCTTAAGCAATTTTTTCCTCCCCCCAAGAACAGTAGCAAATGAAAACAATGTAATGTACATTTCCCAAACTCTTCTTTTTTACTCTCTATGGATCATTCCTATGGCATTAGATTACATGCCCCCTTGACTGTCACTTGTTACCCTCCTGGCCCTAGTGTCTACACAGCAGCCAGCACTGAGCAGGGACCCAAAGAGTTACCAAGTTGCACTGGACACGGGTATTATTAAATAGAGAGAGATTTTACTTTACACAGAAAAGACAGTCTCCAGCCTTATCACTGGGCTGAGTTGGCCCAAAGAGCCAATCCAATGCCCATCAAGTCACAACTATTTAATCATTTAGGTTTCTGTTGAGCCTTAACTGGAAGGAAGCCATGAGAAAAAAGTCCAGTTTAACAGTTCAGAGAGGGGGTAAAAAAGGGAAATAAAAAGAAAAATAACCTTCCAAATTAAATCTTCATTTTTTGTCACTTGAATTTCACTAGCATTGGCTTCGCTCATACAATTTAAATTCTCAGTCTTCAAGTATGAAACTCAAAAATCTGGATGCCGTTTTTAATAAAATAAGCATCACTGAATTTTTAGTCCCTGCTGGATGTACAAACTGGCAGAACCACCCTTGAATTGTTTTTATACATATACCACAAATGGGTATTTTACACGCCCACTAAGAGCACTCACCATCTCTCTGTCTTCCCACTCCTTCCTATTTCCAGTTCCTATTTCCCTTCAGTGTTTGCAGCTTCCCAGCACCACCAGACAGGGATTCTTAAGTCCCCTTCCTCTGCCATCTCTTGTCAAACATTAAGGAATCCCCTTAACAGGAAGCACAGGATGGACACTGTTCATACACAGATTTCCTCAGGTGCTTTACTATGTGCCTACTATGTGCCAGGCAATGGGCCATCTGTTAGTCATGCCAACAATTCTTCTGGTCTTCTTTCTTCGTACTAGAGATGCTTTTTAAATATTGGAGTAGATGCAGAATTACAATGACTTTGGGGAAAAAATTGTAAAGGCATCTATCACAACACCAGAGCCAATCATTTTAAATCCCAGTGAGTTATCTACACTTTGCAGGGTGCTTCAAGGAAAAGGGGTTATGAAATCCAAGGAAACAGGTAAAAGACTTCACAACGTAGCATCTGGGGTCTAGTGACCCTTACTTGATTAGGCGGTATGTCTGATCTATTCCCAGAGCTCTCCAGAATCAGTTTCATTAAAGCATGTATGTGCACGCATGCACACACACACTCTTTCTCTCCCACCAAAATCAAATTTCTGAATGTAAAAGTTTAAGACACTGGATATTCCAGACCAGCAAGGACCCAAAGGCATTCTTGGATGATTTGTTAATATACTAACAATCTTAAGGCTGCAGGACAGGTCTTACCTTGAGGAAACTAGGTGGTACAGTGGATACAGAGTGCTAGACTTGGAAGTCAGGAGGCCCTGAGCTCAAATTCTGCCTCAGATACTCACTAGCTGTGTGGCCCTGGGCAAGTCACTTAACCTCTAAGCCTCAGTTTCCCCATCTGTAAAATGGGGATAGAAACAGCACCGACCTTACAAGGTTGTTGGTTGTGAGGATCAAATGAGATCATACTTAAAAGTGCTTTGTAACCCTTAAGAATCTGTGCAAATACTGTGTATTATAGCTGCCCAAGTCACCAACAAACGTGCTTCTCAGTACCTTCTCCTTGTCAAGGCATTAGGGATTCCATTCTGTGCACTGCCTACAAACTCCTACAGATCTCCCCTCACTTAACCATACCCATTAACTCTCCTCCAGTCTACACTAAGTAACCAGTGCCTCCACTTTCTTTCCACTCAGCTCACCCTACCCAGTGGCCTTTTCTCAGGCCTCATCCTTCCTGCTCTCCCTTCGGCCCCTGATACTGTGGATCCCCCTCTTCTTGATGCCCTGGGTCTTTTGTGACTATCCTCTTTCTGGCTCTCTTCCTACCAGTAAGATCCCTCCTTTCTCAATTTTTTTTGATGGCTCTTCATCCAGATCACACCCACTAACCATGAGTGTGCCCCCCATCTTTTCCTTCCCTTTTATACAATTTCTCTTGGTGAACCGTCAGCTCCCATGGATGCATTTATTCCCTCTACATCCATGATTCCCAAATCCACTTATCCAGCACTAACCTCTCTTCTACTTCCAGTACTGCAGCTCAAATTACCTATCATACATCTTGGATTGGATGCACTATAGACAAATTGAATGAGTCCAAAACAGACATTAACCAACTCATTATCTTCCCACCCCACCCTAACTTCCCTACCAAGTAGGGGGGCCACCCTCCTATCCACAATCTTTGTCACATCATCACTTAGCCCTCTTCTCTCTCGATGAAAGCCTCCAGTCTTTCCCCACTCCAATCCCTATCTCCCCTCAGCTTCCAGATAGATCCTTCCAAAATGCAGATCTGACCAACTCATCTAACTCCGGGCTCAATCAACTCTGGTGTCTTCTTTAAGGCAAGTGCTACCTTCCTTTAATCCAAGACAAGTGTCATCTATGTTGATCTATGCTAGTGAGGCATGAAGTACTCCTTCTGTACAACAAATATATGCATATGAAATCCAAACATGAAAACAGTACGAAGTCAACTGATACCATCAGAGCTTTCCAAAAGCTCTGATAGTCTTTTAAAATGGTGAGTGATCTCTGCAGCTCAATATTCCATCTCTAAATCTTCTCTTCATTCAAAGCTCCTCTAAAATTATGGTCAGACTTCCCTAATCTGTGACTTGTGTGGCATTGGATCACCACCCACCATCAGTCAAAGGGGTCACAGTGGGGTTTCCTAGATTTCAGTAGGAAGTTCAAACTTTTAGGTTCTACAATCCACCTATATGTTCTCTCGATATCTGATGAGTGATGAATACCATTTAGAATAAATTTAAGCCTACGGAAAAGGCTCCATTGTAATGGTTTTTCAAGAGATACATGTACTTGAACTTGATGGTCACTCCTTAGTTCATTTACATGAAGAGACTGATGTAGATTTCAGTTATTTTTTAAGCACTAACATCAGTCATTTCAGTAACTCTGCCAAGAAAGCCTTCCATCCAAAAATTATTACTAGGGCCTAAATTCACTTTCTCACCTGTTTTACCTCCAAGCCCAGCACTAACTTGAAGCAATTTCCCATTGGTTCCAAGACATGATGTTCAAGTAGAAGTCTAATATTCTCTCAGTTCTAAAAAAGCAACTGATAGAAGTCACTCAAATCAAGCAGGGAAAAACAAGCTCTTGGACAGACTTCAGCTAAAAAGAAGCCCTGGAACCATACTAAAGCCATACTATGCTCCTGGTACTGGCTGTGCTAATACACATCTGGGACAGTCCCATTCAAAGGCTAAGCCATTTAACCTGGTCTGGGCCATTACATATGCTTTGACCGTTGGCGAGTCAAAGGAACCAACCTGGGCTTTCAGTTTCTTAATCTATTATCATTTTCACTTGCTTATCAAAATTCCTGGACAGTAGGTTACTACAAAGGCACACTTTTTAACAAGGGAACTGAATTATCAAAAAAGAAAAAATTTCCTGGCATGAAGCTCCACTCAAATTCATCTCCTATGCCACTGGCAATTATGTCTCCAAAGCAATTCTCAACACAGTGAACAGTTTTAGTTTGTAAATAATCACCAACACAGGTGACTCATTTCTTCTAAAGTTAAAATATAGAATGTGAAATTAAAAAAAAGGCCAAAGCTAAACTTTAAAAGACATTGGTTGCAAAAGTATTGAAAACTACCTGTAAGTTGGAAAGCGCTGGATATTAAAATGTAAAAGGATTTATTTTATGAATTATGTTATGTCAGTCAAACTTACAAGCTTCCTTCCTTAAAAGACAATTTTAGCTAAGTTAAAATATTAGCAAAGACCTCTTACTCCTCAAGAAGGGGTCTGGGGGAGGTGAGAAACACATCTTGAAGTCAAAACTAGAGAAAGATGAAGCAAGTGGAGCAAAATGAAAACCTCATATGATGAGCAAAGATATTTATTCAAATATTGAGTCAACAAAATTTATAAAAATAACTCGTGAACACATTTAGAATTCTCTCAATCATCCAAAGGGATCAAAAGTGGCAATATAGTTTGCATGTCAAAAATAGACCGGGGGGGGGGGGGGGGGAGTTAGATAATATCCAGTCTATAGACTAAAATCCTGAAAAAAAGAGACCAGGTACTTACTTCACTCCCAGATTACAAGAGGGAGAATGCTGAAGTTCCGTACTCTCAGCACTCCAAGGCTAAGTTTGCCAGTCAAAATTAGCCAACAGAAAAAAATTAGAAGGAAACCATTTGTCCGACCTTTCTAAACCAAGGGATCACTATGAACAAGTTTCTAAAATCTTTTACAACATAACTAAAACTGAATAAGGAAATCACTGAAAAAGTTATTTAACGAAGTTGGATCGAGACAGACAATTCAACAGATTAAAGTTATGTCTTTAGTGAGCTCCTGAAAGTCAACTGAAACATTCAGTTAGCCACTACTAAAGATGCCAGTTACTGTGTAAAATAAGAAAATCTCAAGTAATAAGAAGTGAATCAAAGTTAATGCACCCCCACCCTGCCAGGATAAGTGGCTTGGCACAGAGTAGGCACCTGAATAAACCATTTCTATTCATAACTAGAATTAGCTTATTGGAGATTAGCACTCTAACCTGCAAAAATTAAGAATTTGGATTCTTGTGAATTCATATTTTTAGGAGAAATTATTTACCTAAAATTCTTTCTCATCTGTAAATGTATGAAGGACCCAAAATATCTTCCCAGCAGATCTGTGCTCACCAACATACCCAAATTTCAAAGTAAATGATTTGTAAATCAGGCCCTATTATTAACAAAAGTACATCTACATAGTGATATCCAGATGTACTCTAGGGTTCATACATCCTCCACTGTTTTTTAAATGAACTTGGTAGATCCACAATTCAAGAATCAAATTTGGAAAGCCTTTCACTGAAGAATGGAAAAATACATGTTAAAGAACAGCAGCATACCTCCTTTATAATCCCTCCTCTTTTTGAATACCATCTGAGAGAAGGTTCTTCAAATGCAACGAACCCAGTCTTAACCTTTAAAACCAATGCCCATTATCAAAGTTCTCCTACACTCCTATTAACCCCATCAAGCATTTGTCAAATGGTGTCTATTTCCCAAAAGGCTAGGTAAAATTCTCTCCAAACTTAAGGATTTTAAATTCATTTAGCAAAATAAACGCCCATCCTTCCATCTTTGGGAACATCATGCACTGTGTCCATCTATTCCCATCGAGCTGTATCAGATGTTCCCAAACTAGTGCCTGATCGAGACCGACCCTTCACAGCGGGAGCAACAAGGTCTCCCTTACTGTCAGATGGCCAGCCATTTTTCCTCTTCATTTTCCTGGCAGCTCCAACTACATTAACAAGGAACAAGGAGATCGGTGGCCATCAGGGTGGGAGACGGGAAGAGGGTCTCCGAATTTCTCTATCGACACACAAACCACGCCGAGTCCAAAACAGAGTGAAACACCGAGAACTGCGAATGCTAAAAACCTGAAATAGGCATCTTGAACCAAGTCGAAGCATCCAAAAAATCTAAACCACTCCTTGCCAACTAAGTTCCAGTGCAACCAGTTCGTGGTTTGTTGGAACCTGGAAAACCCGCAGCTTCGCCTTCAACTTCCAGCCTGCCTTTCGGGGCCCCCGCTCTCTAAATCCGTACGTCGCTTCCCAAACCGAAAAAAGCCGATAGAAGACAATCTAGAGCCAGCAGGTCCACCCGTTCCCCCCCCCGAAAAAAGCCAAGTTAACCCTTCTCCTCGCTCTTCCTCAACCTGCTAAGCCTAAAGGGAGCTTCAGACATTTTGGTCTGAGCAAGCGAAGCAACGGGAGATGCAGAACAAGCTCGGCCCGTGCATACTCCATATTGATTCCGAATGCCAAAGGCAAAAAACCCCAACCGAGGATTGCAGGGGAAGGGGAAGGGGAAGACGACCCGCACGTCCAGCCTTGGAGACTCAAGACCACAGGGAAAATAGTCAAGGAGGCAGGGACCATTTCAGCCCAGATCCAGGAAAAGAAGAGGAAGGGAGGAAAAAAGTAGGAAGTGGGGAGGAAAACCACCCGTGCGGGCACTGGGGGGTGGGGGGGTCGGGGAGACTCAGGGCCCGGAAGGCGAGGGCTCCCGCAGCCCAGCCCCGGAGGCGCAGCTTCCCCGGTCATTAGGGGTCCACCCCCCCACACCCCCCCCCCCGGCAGGGGCCGCGCACCTGGGGCCGGCCGGACTGACCTGTGCCGTCGCTGGCGGCCACCGAGAGGGCCGGGGACGCGAGCTTGGGCCGCTTGGGGGCGGGCGGCCCGGGCTCCACCACGTTCTCGGCCATGGCTGTGGGCCGCGGGCCGCGGGCTCGGCTGGGCTGGGCTGGGCTCCGCTCCGCTCGGCGCTCGCTCGCTCTCTGGCTCTCGCTCGCTCGCTCGCTCGCTCCGGCTCCGGCGGGCACACTCACGCACACTCGCACTGGCTCCCACGCACGCTCACGCTCACGCACGCTCCCCCCCTAGTGGCGGGGCCGGCGCGGCTCCCGGCCGCTCGTCGGGGCGCTGGCGGGGCTGGGGCCTGCGGGGCGCCATGGGCCGCGGCCTCGTCGCCGTCCTCATCGCCGGCCCGGGGGCTCGTCGCCGGGGGTCGGGTCGGGCCGGGCCGCCGCCTCACATCGTGCTGCCGCTGCCGCCGCTGCTGCTGCCTCTCCGGCGGCGGCGGCGGCTCGGGCCGGGCCGCGCCGCGGGGCCTCCTCCGCTAGCCTCCGCCTCCTCCTCGGCCTGGGCCTCGCCTCCGCCTCCTCCGGGGCCGGGCCGCGCACCCAAACAAAATGGCGGCTGTTGTTCGTCCGCGGCGCGGCGCTCGGCTGCGCGGCTCCGGCTGCGCTGCGCGGCGCCCGCTCGGCTCGGCCCGGGCCCCGCCTCGCCTCGGCCGCGCTCGGCTCGGCTCGGCTCGGCTCGGCCGGGCTCGGCCGCCTCGGCTCGACTGCGCTCGGCTGCGCTCGCCTCGGCTGCGCTCCGCTCTCCTCCGTCCGCTCCGCTCGTCTTAGTCCTCCCTCTTCCTCCTCCTCCTCCTCCTCCCCCAGCCCTCCTCCTCCTCCGCCTCCGCCTCCTCCTGCTCTTCCTGCTCCCAGGCGAGCGCCGGCGGCGGCGGCAGCAGCAGCAGCGGCGGCGTCGGCAGCAGCGGCGGCGGCCGGGGCAGCAGCAGCAGTAGCGACGGCGGGGGCCGGAAATGAGCCAAGGGGGAGGGGGGGCAGGGGGCGGGGCCGGAGGCGGACGACGGACGGCGGCGGGGGAGGGAACCCGAGGAGAAGGGGCGGGGCCTGCCCCCCCTCGGATGGGCTCGCACAATGGGCGCCGAGAAGTCCGTAGGAGGCGGGGCACGGGCCGAGCCCGGGACCGCCCCCTCCTCGCCTTCCCCCCGCCCGCCCGTCGACAACGCGCAGGGGGCTTCCGCAAACTCCCCAAGCGAGCGTCATTCTTAAAGGGGAGGAGCGGAAGGGGGGGGGGAGAAGGAATTTAAAGTCGGAGGGTAATGACGGCGCGGGAGTTGCTGGCGCTGGCCTCCGCTGGAAAAGAGGAGAGGAAGGTGCTACGCCCTGAAATGAGCCCAGTCACTGCGCAGGGGGTTGCCTCCTAATGCGCCCCTGTCTGTCCTTAACCCCCTCCCACCTAGAAGACTCCTATTCCCGGCTCCTGCCCCCTCCACCCCCAGGCCTGATTAATAAAGAATGACATTTAATTATTCGGAAGCGCCCGCCCGCCCCCCGCAGGCCACCTGGCCGGCCCCCGCCCTGGTCCGGCAGGTGTTGCCCCATGCAAAAGCTGACACTCGAGCAAGTGCACCAGCCTCAGAGCCGAGGTGGGCACGGAGGGCCGCAGCACTTTCCAAGGGTTACTGGAAAACCTAGAGCTGGAAGAGATCGCGCAAACTGACTGCCTCCGTGCCCCTCTTTTTATAGAGGAGGAAACTGAGGCACGGGCAGGGGGGCGGTTTGTGTGATAGCCCAAAGCCACGCTGGTAGTGTTGGAACCTGGATCCGCCGCAACAGGAACCTAATGCACTTTCCTCCCCCTCCCCCCAGACCCACCCCTGCTTTTGCATTTGACGTGGATTATCTGAGACGCTTAACTTGCCATCCATGAATGTGTTTTTTCGTGTTTTGATCACAGCACTTCAATTACACTCCTCTATGTTTTATTTTATTCATTGAATAACATGACTCAGAGAAGGGCTCCATAGGTTTCACTCGACTGCCCACGGGTACATAAACAACATGACGAACCCTTGGTTTTGACACCTTTCCTTGGATGGAGGGAATGGCAGGGGGCCGAAGGAACAAGCATTTATTAGAGCCTACTATGTGCCATGCACTGTTCTAATACTTTACAAACAGAATCTCTGTAAGTATGGATTGGGATCCAGGCAGAAGACCTAAGCTGAAGCTGTTACTGTTTGAGAGAGCTTGGCAAGTCATCATCCCCCTGGTACAAACAGGAGTCAGAGGGCAGGAAATCAAAGCCTTCCTCTGGCACTTAATACTTATGTGACCCCCTGGGCATATCTCCTCCAGTCTCACAAAAATCCAAACTTGAGGGTGTTGGACTAGGTGGTTTTGGAAGATCCCTCTAGCTTTCTATGATCCCTGTTTCCTGTTCTACAAAATGAAGGTTTTAAAGAGGAGATCGTGGGCTTCCCCTCCTCCCTTGGTTTTAGGTCTTTAATCAAAGTCGGGATGACCACCTGTGAGGTGTGTGATAGAGGTAGGGGATTCGATTCAGAGATCTGACCAAGAGGGCCCCTAGAGACCCTTCTGCCTCCGATTCTTTGCAATCACTAGATTGAGAGGACCTCCCGCCTCCAAAGTATGGAATCCTAGGATTGTCCACATGGCTTCTGACAATGGAGAAAGCCTGGAACTTAGATTCTGGATAAACCAAGGTTCAAATTTTGTCCCTGTCCAATCTTAGTTGTGTACTCATGAGCAAATTGCTCTTTGCCTCAGTCACCTCCTCTGTAAAATGGCTAAAATAAAACTTTGAAGTGCCTGTGTTTGTAACCCCATTGATTAGCACATACTGAAAACAGGATAAATGCTTTTCATTCATACCTGCATTCATACCTGCTTCACTAGGTGCTCAGGAGATTCAAATGATATAATGGATATAAACTGATATAATGAACATAAATTCAGTATGCAGAGAAAATAGAAATCTCAGACTACTTATTTTACAGCTGCTGGTTGGAGTCTTCTCTAAGAAGAACATTTCCTTGCCTTCTTTAATAACATTTCCTGGCTTTCTTTAAGCCCCACCTCAGATCCCAGTTCTTCAGGAAGCTTTCTCCAACCCCTCTTCATTCCAATGCCTTCCCTCTCTTAATTATTTCCCATTTATCTTGTATATATTTTGTGCATGTTGTGTCTTCCCCACCCACTCACCTCCTGAGAACTTAGTGTTGGTCCTGGAACATGTTGTTCAGTTGTTTCAGGCCTATCTGATTCTTCCTGACCCCATTTGGGGTTTTCTTGGCAAGAGATACTGGAGTGGTTTTCCATTTCCTTCTCCAATTCAATTTTACACATGAGGAAACTGAGGCAAACAGGGTGAAATATCTTACCCAGAGTCACACAGCTAGTAAATGTCTGAGACCTGATTTGAACTCAGGGAAGTTTGAACTTCCTGACATCAGGCCTGGTTCTCTAGCCACTGTATCAGCCAGCTGCCCTGGTGACTGCCCTGCCTGACTGTCATTTAGCAACCACTTAATATATTCTTGTTGAATGATCTATTCAGGAAGCTGAGGTCTCGCAGTAGGAAAGGATTTGACCAAGATCACATAGCTACTGAGAAAGCGTTGGCATTAGAACCCAGTTCTGCTGATCCAAATCCAAGGCTTTTTCTATGACACAAGTTCTTTTCCTGCAAAGGAAAGAAAATAATAATGGCTAGGATATACGGTACCTACTATGTACCAGACAGTGTGCTCAGTGCTTTCCAGTTATCCCGTACTATCCTTACAACAACCTGGTGAAGTAGGTGCTATTTTATCCCCGGTCTATAGCTGAAGAAACTGAGTGACTTGCCCAGGGTCACTGGGCCAGTAAGTATCCCTTCCAACTCCAGGCTCCACTCCCTACACATATCTCCCCTAGGGAAGGAGCAGGTAGGGAGGGGTAAGAAGAAAAAGCAAAGATTTGTTTCTCTGAGATGACATCAGAACAGTGGTTAAAGAAAAAAAAAGGCCTCATTTCTTTCCCGGATTCTCCTAATTTCCTGGATTCTTCCCTTCTACCTGGATTTACTCCTCTGCTCCCCTGGGAGTTTCAGGACTCCAGAGAAGCCTGACATTTCTAAACTTTGGGCTGTAAGATCATAAAATTTAGGAGAGGACCATCTGGCCCAACTTCCTCATTTTTCAGAGGAGGAAACTGAGGCCCACAAAGGGGCATTAACTTACCCCAAGGTCACCCCACTGGTAAGTTTTAAAACAGCAGTTCAGGGGCAGCTAGGTGATACAGTGGATAGAGCACCAGGCCTGGAATCAGGAGGACCTGAGTTCAGATGTGGCCTCAAACACTGACTGTATGACCCTGGACAAGTCACTTAACCCTGATTGACTCATTAAAAAAAAAAACAGTAATTAAGTCCAACCACAAAGTCAAGTTGCTTACCATTTACCAAGTTGCTTTTCTGTCCCTGCTCCTACTCTGTACAAAGCTGCTTCTTTCCATTCAAACTGTAACTGTGTTTCTGCTTCTCAGTCATCCTATTTCCCCATCCCCCCTACCTCATGCATCAACTCTCCACATAGAAAAGTTACTGTCAGTGTGGTTTGCAGTTACTTCTTTATGACGGTTTCAGCCCATTTGAACATTTCTCCTCAGGTCTCTTGACTAGCTAAATCACACATGGAGACCTGGTGTTGGCTATGCTTATGTGGCAAGTAGACAGAATGGGACGGAAGTGTCCTTGGGGTGACCCACCACTTGGAAGTTATAGGCATGTAAAATATGGTCATGGGTTGCAGCCTAATGGAAATATGAAATATGAATTCAAATAATGTGGCCACTTGTCTGGAATTCCTCTACCGCACTAATCAAGACCTATGATCTTAGAATTTTTTTAAAAGGCTAAGTGCTAGGCCCTGTGGGCTACACAAAACAAAACCAGAAAAAAGTATTCTATTGGGGAAAACAACTCGAACACAGAGTAACTAAAAAAATAATTGCAGTGATTGAGGATATCAGAAAAGGTCTCAGGGAACTGGGGGCTCTTGAACTGAGCTTCTAAGAGGCAGAGATAATGAGGGAGGGCATTCCGGGCAGGAGGGACAGCTTGGGCAAAGCTAAGGAGCTGGGAGATGAGATGGCACATTCAGAAAATGGTATAAATTAGTCATATTGGTGTGCTAAGTGCCTACTGCATGCCAGGCACTCTGTTAAATTTTAGGGATACTAAGATAAAAATATGGAACTTGCCTTCAAGAAGATCACATTCCAAGGCAGGAGACAATATGTTCATAACTAGGTATATAGGTATATTCATCATATGTACAGATAAGATGAAGAGAAATTAGAAAAGACTGGGGGAGTCGGGAGGGGGAAGAGTGGAGGATGAGAAAGGGGCCCCTGCAGAGAGTGCATTTTGAACTGAGCTTTGAAACATGCCAGGGAAAATTAAAAGGTGAAAGTGAGAGAGCAGAGTGTACCAAGTGGAGGGGACAGCCAGTACAAAAGTGCAGAGGTGGGAGATGAGGGATCAAGTGAAAGGGAAAACAAGGCAATATGGCTGGCTGGTGGCATTTCATGGAGTAGGAACCAGGTGTAAGATAACTGCAGAGGAAGAGGTCAAGTTATGAAGAGCTTTGAACACTAAAGAGAAGACTTTATATTTGATCATGGAGGTCATAGGGAATAACTGGAATATATCAAGTGGGAGAGGAGGAAGGGGAGATGTAGGAGATATGGGGGAAGAGGACATAGTGAGACAGACCTACATTTGAGAAAAGTCATGTTAGCACAAGGGAAGGATGGGTGCAGGGGTGGGGAACCTGGGGCCTGGAGGCCTCATGTGACCCTCTAGGTCCTCCCCCTTGACTGAATCCTCTTTGAAGGGGATTTGTTCTGTGAAGTTTGGATGGATGGATGGATGACTGAATAGATAGATCAATCAATCAAGGGATAGAATGGGCATTAATTAATTGCCTATACTATATACTAGGCACAGTGCAAAGCCCTAGGGATACAAAAATCAGAAAACAAGAAAGTCCCTACTCTTGAAGATCTTACATTCTAAAGATGACAAACCATAAAGGCGAGCTGAAAAGGTGAGGGGGAGGGAAGGAGAGTGCCAACCTGAGACTCAGGCAGTCAATGGGGCAAGATGGGATAGGCTGGAGGCAAGGTGGAAATAGAAATTTTACAGCATGACTGGGCTTGCTCAAGATGTGGTGGTCCCAAGCTGGGACTCACCAATCACTGAGTCTGGCCTTAAAGATGTTGTACTCTACAAGGTGTGATTATGCCAACTGATGCTCCATCTGACACTTTATTTTGGACTTAATGTCTCCTATGGACTGTGAACTCTCCATGTCTGGAGAACTTTTGTCCTCTGATATCACAGTAGGGATGACAATAAGCCAGATGACTCAATTTAAGAATGGACAAAGGATAGAAATAAACACTTCTCAAGGGAAGAATTGAAAACTATATGAAACCTTGCTCCAAATCACTGATAAAAAGAAATAATCTGATAAAAAAAAATTTAAAAAAAGGAATATACATAAGAGGAACTGTGAGGTATCATCTCACATACCCCAAATTGGCAAAGACAAAAGTTGGAAATAGTTCATTTTGGAGGGGCTGTGGAAAGATAGGCACACTAATAATCTGTTGGTAAAGGAGGGAATTAGTCTAACCATTCTAGAAAAAAATTTGTCATTGTGCTAAGGAAGTGAGTAAAATATCCATACCCTCTGATTCAGAGATCCCATTTGCTAGGCATATACATTAAGGAGTTAAATGAATTTTTGTAAAGGTAGAATTTATACCAAAATATAGCAGCAGTTTTGATTTTTTTTTTTTGGTAGCAAAGAACTGGAAATAAATAGGTGTTCTTTGACTGGGGAATGGTTAAAATAAGTTGTAATGTGTGAACATAGGAGTGCATAGGGTTCAGGCCAAGTGTGCCCATGTTTACCAGCATAGATCAGCCTATTGTCTATGAGAGCCTATGTGTACAAATATAATGAAATTTTAGTCATAAGAAAGAATGAATATGGAGAATTCAGAAAATCATGAAAAAATTAATATGAGCTAATATAGAATGATGTATATAGAATCAGGAAAGCAATATGCATGATGACTATACCACTGTAAATGGAAAGAACACTGAAACATAACAATGAATTATTATAACAACTGATCTTGACTTCAGAGAAGAGCTGACCAACGCAGAGATAGAAGAATATGGATGTGGAATATGAAATGTACTATCGGGTAAAGTTGATATGTTGGTTGCTTTTGCTAAACTGGTTTTTTCTCTTTTCTTCCCCTCTGTTACAAGGGATGGCTCACTTGGTAAGAAATAAAAATTAGGAAATAAAGATGAAGCGCAAAGTATAAAACACAAAATTTAATTTTTTTTAAAAGGAGCCAAAGAGAGAGATGTGAGAAGCAGCTCTTGAGGGCCACAGAGGACAATCAACCAGGCCATCAACAAACACTTAGTAAGCACTTGCTGTGTGCCAGGATCTGTGCTAGACAATAGAAATACAAAAAAAAAAGTGAGGGAAGGAGTGCCTTCCCTCAAGATGTTTACTAGAGAAGAGGTACATAAAAATACCAAACTTAAATCCCTGGGGTGATGGGAAATGAGGGAATTCTTGAATGTTTGCTCAACCTCTATTCATTGGTGGAAATGAGTGCTCAGTGTTCCAAGCTTGCATGAGGTGTGGAGTTGACAAGAGCTAGAGAAATGAGAGAACCTGGTCTTGTGGTTTCCAGGTTTGAGGGAAGCAAGGTGTCAACCTCTCTTTAGTTCTCCGAAGGGAGAAAAAGACTGTGAAAAGAAACCAACATGTAGAGAAGCCAGGAATCCATATCTTGTCTTCACCCCCAACTTGCTACACTAGAGATTTCAGGGAATTTCCTCTTGGTGAGATCCAGGATTCTCTCTCTTTCTCTCATCTCACTCCCAGTAGGAGAGTTCATTCACTCTGTATTATCTGGTATGCATTCTCCTGTGTATATTTTTTTCTGATTTTTGTTTTGCTATTGACTTAGATAAATGAGTTTACTCACTACTTGCTATGTGTATTCATTGTGAACTGGAATCTGCTGGGAAGAGTCAAGCCTTAGATATACAGCTTGGGGCATTCTGTCCCCAGTAAGGGATAGCGATCAGGAGCTCAGCTTGAGCCTAAACAATATCTCATGTCGAATAATATTTAAAGGAGCAGGGAGATATAATTCTGGTTCAGGACTCTGAAGAAAGCAGAGCGTGTAACCTCTGGCCCCAAGTTCCTGCTGCCCCTCCAGGCAGGGATCAAAATGTCTTTTGGACAAGGGTGAGCAACATCTAGACAGCCTCACCCCCTCTCCCGCCCACCACTGACAATTACAGACTTGGACTTAGTCCGTGTCTGTGTAGGTTTCTCTGTAGATTGCAGAATCAGAGTTCCATGCCTGTGTCTTTTATTTTTGTCAGTTTTCTATGATTCTAACAAGTAGTCCCAACTATGCTGCTCTTGAATTTGACAAGTATCAAGGAAAGATCAAGGGATGCAAAGTAATCACCACAGATTACATTGTAGCCTTTGTCAAATAGTTGTTTCATGCACTTCCTGCGTAGATACACTGGTATCTAGCTGTGTAGATACACTGGTATCATTGATTCCAGTATCAGCTTTTCCCAAATATGGGACTGCGTTAAACAAGTATTTGTTTTCCATCTCTATGGCCAAACAAAATTTCAGACCAATTTTTTTTACCATGTTTGACATATGTTAAAGAAATTCAGAACATGCCTTGCAAGGCAACAATTGCTTATTAGGAATGAATGCCTTCTGACAATATTCAACGGAAGATTCCACAGTGAGGATGCCAGATAACTTGTCCTGAAATAGATCTGGCTTTCAGTTTTCAGGTGAAAGCAAAGGTATTTTATTAGGTATAGGAACTGATGACATGACACAGTTTTTTTTAAATTCTAATTTATTTATTTTTAGTTTTCAACATTCATTTCCACAAGATTTTTAAGTTCCAAATTTTCTGCCCATCCCAAGACAGTATACATTCTGATTAACCCTTTTCCCCAATCCTCCCTTCTATCACACCCCTCCCTTCTCATATCCCCATCCCCTCTATTTTCTTGTAGGGCAAAATAGATTTCTATACCCCATTGCCTGTATATCTTATTTCCCAGTTGCATGTAAAAATAATTTTTAACATTCGTTTTTAAAACTTTGAGTTCCAAATTCTTTCCCTTCCTCCCTCCCCACTCATCCCCACTGAGAAGGCAAGTAATTCCATATAGGCTATATATGTGTAGCTATGCAAAATACTCCCATAAAAGTCATGTTATAAAAGACTAACTATATTTCCCTCCATCCTATCCTGCCCCCATTTATTCTATTCTCTCTTTTGACCCTATTCCTCCTCAAAAATGTTTACTTGTAATTACCCCCTCCTCCCATTTGCCCTCCCTTCTATCATCCCCTACCCCCCATTTATCCCCTTCTCCCCTACTTTCCTGTAGTATAAGACAGATTTTCATACCAAATTGGGTGTGCATGTTATTCCCTCCTTAAGCCAAATGAGATGAGAGTAAGTTTCACTTTTTCCTCTCACCTTCCCTCTCTTCCCTTACATTGAAAAAGTTTTTTCTTGCATCTTTTATGTGAGAGATAATTTGCCACTATCTTTCCATGTAGGAATGTAAACAGTTCAACTTTAGTAAATCCCTTATGACTTCTCTTTGCTGTTTACTTTTTATGCTTCTCTTCATTCTTGTGTTTGAAAGTCAAATTTTCTGTTCAGCTCTGGTCTTTCCATCAAGAATGTTTGAAAGTCCTCTATTTCATTGAATGACCATTTTTTTTCCCCTGAAGTATTATACTCAGTTTTGCTGGGTAGGTGATTCTTGGTTTTAGTCCCAGTTCCTTTGACTTCTGGAATATCCTATTCCACACCCTTTGATCCCTTAATGTAGAAGCTGCTAGATCTTGTGTTATCCTGATTGTATTTCCACAATACTCAAATTGTTTCTTTCTGACTGCTTGCAAAATTTTCTCCTTGATCCAGGAGCTCTGAAATTTGCCTACAATATTCCTAGGAGTTTTCCTTTTGGGGACTCTTTAAGGAGGCATTCAGATTATTTCAATATTTATTTTACCCTCTAGTTCTAGAATCTCAGGGCAGTTTTCCTTGATTTCTTGAAAGATGATGTCTAGGCCCTTTTTTTTTGATCATGGCTTTCAGGTAGTTCGATAATTTTTAAATTGTCTCTCCTGGATCTATTTTCCAGGTCAGTTGTTTTTCCAATGAGATAATATTTCACATTGTCTGCTATTTTTTCATTCCTTTGGTTTTGTTTTATAATTTCTTGATTTTTCATAAAGTCATTAGCTTCCATCTGCTCCATTCTAATCTTTAAGGAATTATTTTCTTCAGTGAGCTTTTGGACCTCCTTTTCCATCTGGCCAGTTCTGCTTTTTAGGGCATTCTTCTCTTCATGGGCTTTTTGGATTTCTTTTGTCATTTGGGTTAGTCTATTTCTTACAGTGTTATTTTCTTCAGTCTTTTTTGGGTCTCCTTTAGCAAGCAGTTGACTCAATTTTCATGATTTTCTTGTATCACTCTCATTTCTCTTTCCAATTTTTATTCTACTTCTCTTACTTAATTTTCAAAATCCTTTTTGAGCTCTTCCATGGCCTGATACCAATTCATATTTTTCTTGGAGTCTTTGGATGGAGAAGCTTCGACTTTGTTGTCATCTCTTTGCATATTTAGGTCTTCCTTGTCACCAAAGTAAGATTTTATAATCCGATTCTTTTTCTGTTTTTTGTTCATTTCCCCAGCCATTTACTTGACTTTTGAGCTCTTTGTCAAGGTAGATCTCTGCTTCCAGTGGGAGTGGGGGAGTGTACTGTCAGCCACTCTATTCCCCTACAATCTGTGGGCCTAGACCTCCAGAAACAGCTGCTGCCTCTGCCCCTGCTGCTGCAGGTTCCTCTGTCCCCTTTCCCCTCTGCCACCCTAGGGCTGGGACTGGACCACTCCACACTGGTCCCACAGGTTTTATCCACCAACCTTCCAATTTGCATTCTGGGATCCTAAAGTCTGGAAACTGCCACAGGTGTGAGAAATTCCATCTCCCCAAGGCCTGCTCAGGTCGCAGCCCACACTGGACTGTGCTCTGCCCCCAGTGTGGTGCAATAGACACTTCCTGGGTGACTTTCCAGGCTATCTTGGGCTAGAGATTTGCTTCACTCCATCATTCTGTGGGTTCTGCAGCTCCAGAATTTGTTTAAAGCCATTTTTTACAGGCACTTGGCTTTGGGACAGTGCTCTAGAAAGTGCATACTGTTACTCCACCATCTTGGCTCTGCCCATGGCATGATTCTGTTGAACAAAGATGCCCTTGAAAGCTATTCCACTTCCTTTATGGATAAGTTGCTTCTACCAATAATGCAGTAAACAATAATACCAAAGAACTTTGCTAATTCATCTCATGTAAAGGATCTGTTAGTGATGTCTGTTATTTATTGGCCCCTAACATTTAGACTTTCCTGAATGGTTCTAAGCAATGGCTCATTAAATAAAATTCAAAAAAAAAGAAATGGGTCTTTTCTCATTGCCAAATGCTGGGTTGCAGAATACTGGGCTAGATTAAAGTGTAATCACATCCAGTGGTTGCAAACATTCTCACACCCCTTAAGGAGCAGTGACCCATTGCCAGGAGGCCAAGAAGAATTCTTTCTAGTCTTCAGACATTGTGGTTGTCTCTCTCTTTTGTCATGATCCTGGGTCCAACGAGAACCATGTTGCTCATGTAGAAGAAACTTCACTGATGAACTCATTGTCACCAGAGTAGGATGAGGAATGCATTTCTCTGCTCCATTCAATGCAATTGTAGCATTTACATTACCAAATACACTATATGAAAGTTCAACATTGGCTGAATTGTGTGGGATATTTCTTGTTTAAAACCTGCTCATCAGTCTCTCAGACATTTTATCAGGAAGGAAGGAAGTAAAGACATATTATCATGACAAACTATAAACTCTACAAATCTGATAAAACCAGAACTTTTTTAAAATTAGTATAATAGTGGAAACTACAAGAAGAAATAAAATTTTATTTTATTTTATTTTACTCTACAAGCACATTATTCACAAAGTTTCATAAACACTTGACAAATTCTGCCAATGCTTCAATGAGAAAAGACTAATATTGGAAAAGATATGAATCAATAGAAATAAATGTAGGAGTATTTCCTCTTATTTACAGCAAAAGTACAACATGTTTTAGCATATACATTATCTAACACATCTGGTCCTTACAGGTAGAACTACATGTTTTATTTCTTTTGTTACTTGAAGTATTTAGAATGCTAAGAAATACTGATAACAAAAAAAAATGAAAAATTTATCAAGTATGAAGTAGAAATACCCAAGCTTTTTCAAGTTTGAAATGTTGATAACAATTTCTGCATTAATTGACACTCCTGGTCCTTCCAGAGCACATATGATGTGTCAATCATTGTGATAAGTGCTGGGGACATAAAGAAAGACAGAAACATTGCACCTATCCTCAAGGAGCCCGTATTCTAATGGGAAATACACTATGTAAAAGACAATTAGCATGTGTGTGTACATATACATATAAATTTACACATACATATCATAATGCACATATATGTGCACATATACTTATATACTATATATGCAAATAACATACACAGATATATGTATACTATATAGATACATATAGACACAATATACATATATACTATCTAGACATTCACATATTCATATAAATCATATGTGTACATGCACATATACTATGTGTGTATGCATGCATACATGCCTATACATACACATTCTGTGTGCACATATATACTACATATACAAACATGTGTATCTATACATATACACATAAATATATGTGGTACACATACATTATATATACATATATGTATATACATACTATACTCACATATACATATGTACTGTATATACACACATATATGAATATAAACTATTTATACATGTGTAAATACATACACATTTATATATACATATACAATTTACATGTATACTATATACACATACATGTAGATACATATTATATACTCAAACATATATACATGTATGTATATACAAACATATGCATATATATACATATATACCATACATGTAACTATAGACACATATACTATATATACATACACACATTATATATATGTGTGCATATATAAGTATATATATATATATTTATATATATATGTATATATGGTTTACAAATACCAAAGTCTTAGTTCCAATATATTAAAACTACACTAAGATTTTTGGTCAACCATATATTTTTCTTCATGTGTATATGTGTGCATATGTGGGTAAATCCAGGAGCCATAAGCATATATGGTGTGGGTGTTTATATCTATCCATATCTATGCACACCCATGCACAGTGTCTTTGTAAAAAGGAGGCAAAAATTCTCCTATTGACAACCTCGAGAGGAAGAGTTGTGAGGAAAGTGCAACAGAAATGACTTATGACTGTCACTATGATTACATCGGCAGAGAGTCAATTACGAAAGAAACTAAAAACCATTCATGAATTCTAAGTCAATTACATACATCAAGCGTTATTAACTTCGGGGCTCTGAACTCTAAAAGCATTTTTTTTTTGATACCTGCATTTCAGTATTTTAATTTCCTTTGTAGTCTTTTGTATTTTATTTCAAGCAGTTAGAAACATGGTTCTGGGTGCGGGATGGTCTATAGGTTTTACAGACTGATTGCCATGCCACACCAAATAAGCTAAGAACCCTTCCTCCAGATGAGCCACCGCTGGAGAGCAGGCAGGAAGACAGCAATCTGACAAATAAAATAACAGATACCCATAATTAAAAATATTGTCTTTTATGGAAATGAAGGCTCTGAATCTACCAAAATATTCAGAGCAACCCTTGGCAGCTAGAAACTGTAAACGAAGTGAGTGGGTATCTATCAGCTGACAAATGGCCCAGCAAACTGTGGCAATATTCTTTCCTGAGAGATCAGGAGGGAGCAGTGGAAGTGTGAATATTTAAACAAGGGTGACTCTTTGAAGCTTGAATTTTTGTCTGGGTTTTGGCAGCTACAAACTTAAAAAACGGAATTTCCAAAAAAATTGTTGTTAAAAGGAGATCAACATTCTTTCCACCTCTATTGTACAGAAGGTCTCCCAGGCCAGCCATGTTTACTTCTTCATATCTCTCTCTGTGAGCATACTGTTGACTCTCTGGACTTCTTTCACTACGTGGATGCACCTGCCCCTTCATCTTCCTTTCATGCATTGTCTTCCCTCATTAGAAGGTAAGTTCTTTGAGGGCAGGCCTATCTTTCTTTTTGCTTATAAGTGTATCACTAGACCTTAGCACAATGCCCAGCATATAGTAGGTACTTTTAATAAATGCTTATTGACTTGGCCTAGAGTAGAATTTAGGGCTTCCTCCAGTTCTTCGTGTGACTTGTCTCTCAATCTTTTTCTTCTCGATGCACTAAGCCCCATTCTGTTACAAATGCCATGAAAGTTTCATCCTATTTATTCCTAAACATCTTCCCTCTCCTTCCTGGCCAGTCCACCTTTGTGTGCTCCTGCTCCTTTGGAGAGATCACCAGTTGGTGGGTCGTTTATAACCTCGTGGCCTCTGCAGAGCACAGGCTTTAATCTTTCTGTCCTCCATTATCTCTTGAAGTCTATCCAAGATCCTGTTTGGTTTTTCCATGCTTGAAAAGAGGGGGACCAAGCTGGAGTTAGGGGGTCGAAGGATCCTCAACCTTTTTCAAACCAAACCTGAGGTGGTGAACCCCTTCCCAACCTGGACTCCCAGAAGAGATAAGTGAAATGAAGAATACTTTGTGAAGGTTAAAGATGGAAGAAACAGAGGATTTTGCATTGGAGTGCACTATAGACCACCTGGATGGAACAGAGGCAGCTGAATGGTGCAGTGGATAGTGCATTTGCTGAACTGTTGTCTTAAGTCTTGAGTTCAAATCCTGCCTCAGGCACTTCCTAGCTCTGTGATCTTGGGCAAGTCACATAACCTCTGTCTGCTTTGGTTTCCTCATCTGTAAGATGGGGATAATAATAGCACCTTCCTCCCAGGGTTGTGGTAAGGATCAAATGAGATGATATTTACAAATCTTAAAGTTCCAGATAAACACTAGCTGTTATTCATAAGGAAATAGTGGAGAAATAGATCACAAAACCTGGCAGAGAAGCAGAATATAGCAGTAATAGTGGATTTTAGTTATCCAGATAACAGTGGGAACTCTCCCTGTCAGAAGCAGAAGAGTGAATAACTTGACTTAGAAATAATTTCATCCTTCAAAGGGTGAAGGAAACCACAAGGGGAAATTCTATTTGGGTTTGATTTTCACTAGGAGGGAAGAACTGGTTGCTGAATTGATGGTTATGGGGGAATGACCTCTCTTTCCTAGAGTTTGTGATAAAGGAGAGGAAATATGGGCAGACCCTGAAATATACCCCACATTTTAGAATAGCAGAGATCGGTAGGATCCCATGCATTAAGATGTTTGAAGAGAAGTTAGCCCAGGAGAGAACTGATGAGCTCAGGAACAACATTCTGAAGACACCAAGGGAAACAATTTCCATAAGGGAAGAAAAACGAGGACTTGTCTGAAGAGACTTAAAGGTGAAAGGAAAAAAGGGAAGTGGATACAAGATGAAAATAAGGCAGGTAACAGAGTATGGGACAGCTAAGTGGCTTAGTGGCCTGGAGTCTGGAAGATTCTTCTTCCTGAGTTCAAATTCACCCTCAGATACTTCTTAGCTGTATGACCCTGGGCAAGTCACTTAACCCTGTTTGCTTCAGTTTCCTCATCTGTAAAATGAGCTGGAGAGGGACATGGCAAGTATCTTTGCCAAGAAAACCCCAAACGGGTTCATAAAGAGTAGAACAATCCTAAAACAACTGAACAATGACAGAAAATAAACATGAGCTTGGCCCTGCCCTGAAAAAGGTATCAGGAATGCTAAAGTTCAGGATTATCTGAGGCTGGCTAGGAAAGCTACAGGGGAAGGTTTCTTAGTTATATTGGGAGAGGAAAAAAACCAAAAGGAATATGAGAAAACAGAAAGGGAACCTTTGCTTGGGATGAACACAACAGAGAGAAGAAAGAACCACTTCATTCTCATTTTGTGTCTGTTTTTCCTGCAGAGGAGAATGACCTTTGCTCTGGAAATGACAGAACAAAAATGACTAATAGGGCTTATTCCCAAGATATGTAAGGAAGCTGTAAGAGAGGGCTCAATTGCCTTTCAAGAATTCTGGTCAGTTGGCCTGGATGACTCTATTCTGCATCCTGAAGGAGCTGACAAATGGGACTGTGGAGCCTTTATCTATCAGTTATATTGGAAAGATCCTGAAAGTGAGACAGGAACAAGATTGGAGCGTGCATGGTCTACCAATACTACAGAAAGGGAAGAGAATAGAGCTTGTAAACTATACACCACTGAGCTTGGCTTCAATTGCTGGGAAAATTCTAGGACAGATCACGAAAGGGATGGCTGGTGAACATCTAGAAAGGGAAGTAGGGAAGTAGGGAAAGCCAAGCAGTCTTCCTCTAGACCAGATCCTACCAGACTAACTTCTTTTCTTTCAATTATCACCTCACCATTAGTGGTTTCCAAACTTTTCTTTCTCTACCTAATCTCTCCCTTGGATTCTAATGAACAAGAGTCCTTATTATCTCCAGGATCACTTAGTCAACAACTATTTAATCAGATGTCTACTATGTACATGGCACTGGAGATACAAATAAAAGCAAAAGACAGTCTCTGCTCTCAAAGAGCTCATGGTCTAAGGAGGGAGACAACATGAAAACAGCTATTTACAAACAAGCTAGAGACGGGATATATCAGGGGTAATTGACAGAGGGAAGGGAGTAGCATTAGGGAGCCTGGGAAAGGCAGAATTTTAGTTGGGACCTGAAGAAAGCCAGGGAATTCAGGCAGTGGAGATGAGCAGGGAGGGAAAGCCAGTGAAAATGCCTGGAAAATGCCAGAAGGAACAGCAAGGAGACCAATAAGGTGTAAGAAGACTGGGAAGGTAGATGGGGTCGATTATGACAAAGACTTTTATATTTTATTCTGGACAGTGGAGAGCTACTGAATTTTACTGCAGAGGAGGGTGACCCGGTCAAATCTCTATGTTAAGAACATCATTTTGACAGCTGAGGGGAAAATGGAATGGAGTGGGGAGAAACTTGTGGTTGTTAAAGGGTGAAGAGAGGTCAAGAAGGATGAGAAAAAGCCATTGGATTTAGCAACTAACAAGTTGTTAGTAATTTTGGATAGAGTTGATGCTAAGGTTGGAAGCCAGACTGTTGTGTTCATCCTTCATTGCCGAAGAGGACCATGTCATCATGACATGACTTGCACTTGACTTTGTTTTGAGTGAGGGAGGGCTGTGCAGGTCACCAGACTCACTTCTCCTCCAGAGCCATCCGAATCCAGTGACCAGATATTCATCAGGATGACTGGAGATGACCAGATTGGTACAAAACGGAGAAGAGATAGGAGTGCAGATAGGAGAGACAGGATGGATAGGAAGGGAACACACATTCGTTAAGCACCTACTAGCTGGTAGACATTGGGCTAAGCATTTTTTATAAATACCTTCCTTTGATCTGTACAACAAGCTTGGGAGGTAAGTGCTCTTATTTTACATATGAGTAAACTGAGCCAAGTCACTTGCCCAAGGTCATAAAGCTAGTGAGTATCTAAGGCTGGATTTGAACTCTCTAAGATGGGTCTTCCTGACTCCAAGTCTGGTGCTGTATCCATTATGGTGCCACCTAACAGCTACAGCCTAGTTCATAGTAAGTGCCTACTGGCTGACTAACAATTTTATATCCCTAGCACTTAGCACAGTACCTGGAACATTGTAGGTATTTAATAAATGCTTGGTGATTTACTTATTCCATCCATCCAGACACTTAAAGATACCTCAAATGAGAAAATATTTGTAAAGTGCTTAGCGCAATACCTGGTACATAGGAAGTGCTGTATAAATGCTTATTCCCCTTCCTTGAAGTTACCTAGATCAGTTTTTTCAACTTAGGCACGGACTCAAGGACCTTCATCATCCTTGATGGCCCTTCCCTGGATACTAGTCTGATTATCAATGACCTTACCAAGTTACGGGACCCAAATCAGAACAACACATGCCAGGTGCAGTCAGGCCAGAGGGGGACTATTTCCTCCTTATTCTAATCTATGCCTCCCTGAATGGAATCACTGTCAGCCTTGTGATGGTTATCATGAGGTGTAGAACTTTCTCTTACATAAGAACAGTTTTGTTTAATTTTGTTGGGAGGTTGTTTGGTTGTATTAAACTTCCACTATTTCATACCTTGTTATCCTGGGTGCTAGAAGACAAGTTATCAGATGCTGATATTCACAGGGAGAGGCATGAGCCAAATATTTTTTTTTTTTTTTTTTGTGGGGAGAGAATAGGAGCTGTATAGTTTGTGAGAAACATGAATCAGATACTGAAGTTCCTTGGGTTTCCCTAGGTGGGAATGCAAGCAGAGAGAATTTTGTGGGAGACCTTATTCCCTCCACCCTCAACCCCAACAAAATTATGCCTGAATTTGTCATGTCAGGGACCAAGGTCCACCTGACATACAGGATACAAATATAAAGCAGTTTATAAACCATAAAATGCTGTACAAATAGGGGTCATTCATACATTCATTCATTCACTCATTTAAGAAATACTCATGGAGGCATTGGGTCCATCTCCATTTATCCTGATCCATATCTGACCATTGGACTCAGATGTCTCTGGAGGAGAACATAAAACTGTTGACTCTGCATAACCCTGCCTCACTTTGATCCAATTCACTTACAAGTCATGGCATCACCTCCCTGATATCACGGTCCTCTTCAAGAACAAAGGACAAAAACACAACTGAGGCATTAATTTCCCATTCCTAGGGTATCTTTACTTCTGGGTCCTTGAAATCATTTGTTAGACCCTTCTGCATAAACAGCTTAAGTGAACTTTTAATCAGCAACTATTAATAGCATAAACATTGTCCAACAACATGGATATAGACTGGGACATGGATGGGAGAGATGACCATTCTCTTCCTGGTGTTATTTCCCAAGGTTCATTTCCCCTCATATGAAACCAGTCTAGTTCAATTCAACTGAACTTTCTATGTACAAGGTTTGGGAAATAAAAGAGATAGGTGGAAGCCTCCCTTCAGGAAGCTATCATCTAATAATTGAGGGTGGGAGATGGGGCACTAGGCATTCAGGTACAAATTAATCTCTGCCTCCATGGAAATTCCATTCTACAGGAAATATATCACATACAGATTAGTCTACATGTGATAATTTGAGGAAGAGGAGAAAACACTAATATCTATGGGGAACAGCCAAGGTTTCCTGTAGGAGAAGGTCACCTGAACTGAGCCTTGAACAAAGCTAGGAAGTCCGAGGAGCAAAGATAAGAACATAATGCATTCTGGGTATGGGGAAAGGTTGGGCAAAGGCACCAAGGCAGAGAGGAACACAGAGGGTATATGTCCAGGTAGGGGCAAAAACTCTAGAAAGGTTGGCTGGAGACAACCTTTAAAGGCTTTTAAAACCAAGCTACAGGGACCATGAGTCCCTCAAAAGTTCCTGAGCAGGGAAGTGATGAACTTGTATGTGTATTAGGGAGATGATTTGGGCAGTCGTATAGATGATGACTTGAATATGGGAGAAACAGGCAATTTATTGCAACAGTTCAGGTAAGCAGCAATGAAGATTTGAACTAGGGTGATGGCCCAGGCAGCTAAGACTATCAGTTTTAGAGTGGGGATTGATATCTTTACTAGTGGAGAGAATTTCCTCCCCAGAAGTACATTCTTTACACTAATGGAAACACAAGTCTGGTTTAACATAAAAAGGCAACCGTTTGACTGTGGAGTAGAGGGAGAGGATAACACTGTACACAGAGCCAGGAAGTGTTGGTGACTGCCTTCAAATCCAAGCATCTCCAGAGTCCAAGGAGAGAGTCCTCTACTTAACCAATCTATGCCACAATCACCCACTGGGATGTAAGAAGTCTGAGGGGGGAGGCTGTTTGTCTTAATGTGAGTTTCTGGGGGACCTTATTATGCACACAGAGCCTGGCCCCTAATAGGGCTCAAGAAACATTTGAGAAATCTCTTCTGAATGATATAATGAAGATGAGGTGCAATACAGGAAGGATTTCAGGAGGCAAAGGCAGGGAAGGAGACACCTGAGCACAGAGAGAGCAGTCAAAGTTATGTGGAAAACAATGCAGTTGTGCTGTCCAACAGGAATATGGAAAATGGGGAAGTGAGGCAGCCCACCTTGGAATGCAGCAGTTAGAGACAGGGTGGCTCCAGCTGCGGGGGACCCCACTGGTCTCAAGTTTTCCTGGAGTGCTTTGTCTTTCTCCTCCCCCACCCAATCACATCCTACCTTGGTTCATCCTCTCTCCCTCTCCCCTTCATTCCTCTCTATTTCTAGCTAACTGATCAATAAAGAGATATCTTGGACACCCCTAGGACAATGTAAACGCCCTGAGGGCAGCGCTTCTTTCTTCCATCCTTGCATACCACCACCCCCATCCTTACACTCCCCCCCTCCCAGAACCAGCACTGAGGTGCTTTAATTACACATATGTTGAACTGACCAAAGCAAGATCAATAACGTGGTCTGGGCAGGCTGGACTGGAGGAGAGGGAAACTGAAGGCAGAGGGAACAGGACTTGGAGCCAGTAAGAAACTTGGGAATCATCTAATTCAACTCCCTTATCTTTTACAGATAGAAAAACTGAGGCTATAGTGGGAGGAGTGACTTGCCCAAGGTCACACAGCTAGGAACAGAAAAAGGATTCAAACTAGACTCCTCAGCCTCCAGTTACAGGATTCTTACCTGTCATTCTCCTGAGGCTGATTGTTGGGAGTTGTTGCTCCCAACAGGTGAAACTGACCCTTCCCCCAAGTTCTCTCTAAATCTAAAATCATAAATCAAAAACAAATCACCTCTGCCATTGTCACTGAATAGGGTTTGTTTAGCTCCTCCCAGGGTCTCACCCAGTAACCCCTCTAATTTTCCTGATCAAATTGTACCATCCTGGCAACCCCACCCCCAACTTTATCCTTTGCTCCAACAGCAGGAGTTCAAGGAATACCTTTGCTTATGTATTTGTATCCCCCTCTTTTAGCAATTAGTAAGTGCTTAATAAGTGCTGTTTCATTCATTCATTTATTAAATAAGTAATGACTATTTAAACTTTGGAAGTGGCAAGTGGGGATAGAAAGAAGAGAAAAAATACGTGGAACATGAGGGAGATTGATCATCGCTGCTCAAAGCAGCTTGTTCCTGCTCCCAAGATATCTGTCTGTCTGAAGTTCTGGTCACGGTTGGTTCCAGATGGCTAAGGTTAAAATTTACTTCCTTCTTTCCTGTTAAAAAATGGTCAACCAGAAGAATGGAAAATTACAGGTGCTGTCAGTTGTGATCGATATATTGGACAAGCCTAGCTTTCCAGAGATGTGAGTAACAGGGTCCCCAGCTTCCACAGAAGCCCCAAAGGTGACAAATATATATTGGATAGAGGACAATGCTATATTCAGAGATTTCCCAAAGTAAACACCAGGGTGGAGAGAGAGAACATAACAAGCCAATAAAGTCTTTTTTGAAAGATTAAGATTAAGCCTAGTCTCTGTGATCCAAAGTTTGGGGGATCTGGAGTCACAGGTATCTGCTTTTTAATGGGGGGATAAGAGGAGGGATATTGTTTGTTAGGAAGAAATTTATATTAAGCCGAGACAAAGTATCAATTAGAAAAACTTTGTAAATGATTGGGATTATTTTTGCATTTTTTTACAAATAATTTTTACTGTTATCTGTTGTTTTTAAGATTTCTAGATATCATGCTCTCCCCGCTAACTCTCCTGAATTCTTTTGAAGCAGAGTTAAAAGGCATTGAGCAAAAATGGCTGATGTAGTGACTACTTCTGTCTTCATAGTCCCCTGAGAGGAAAAAGGAGCTCTATTTCCTCCTTTGTTCTCCTTTTCCCAAACTGATATCAGTCATTAAAATTACTCCTTTCTCTTAGCAATCTCTTCATTTACATTACTGTCATTGGCCTCCCAGTTCTTCTTAGTTCTGTGTCAATTCATATTAGTCTTTCCATGTTTTTCTGAATTTTTCCTTTCAGCCTTATTTTACTGCGTTGTAACATTCAAGTTCTTTCATATACCACAATTTGTTCAGCCATTCTCCAATTGATGGGTACCCAGCTTGTTTCTGGTACAATGCTTTTTCGAAAATCTCAGAATTATAAATTCTCAGTTAGAGGGGAGTCTTCAGAGGGGTTCCAGTCCAATATGTACCAGAGCAGAAACCCTGCCTACTTGTCTTGTCTGATCTGGCATCTCAATCAGCACAGAGCACCGTGTGTGCCCTGGGGCTCTTCATAAAGTCATCCGTCTCTGATGGTTTCTGACTGAGTACAACAGCTTCCAGCCATTAATGGGGGCTGAGTCTGGGCTGGTGGCCCCTGTTAGGGTCACTCCAACAGGCAACATGATCAGCCCTAGGATAAGTAGAAGCAACAACTGCACCCTCTCCATTCCATGACTCCCATCCCTCTGGAGGAAAAGCTTAACTTTAAGCAGCTGCTGTTCACAGCCAACAGCTGGCTTCCCATCCTTAATAAATCAATGCCCCGGACCAGACAAGAACTGTTTACTAGCCATTCTAGCATGTCTCCAGGTCTGAGGAAGGCAGAAGCAAGTGATCTGAAGTTTGTCAATCACAAAAGAATTATAGCTTTAGAACTGAAAGAAAGAGTAAGAGTTCCCATTTTACCATGAGAAAACTGAAGCCCAGGGTTGGGAAAGTGACTTGCTCAAAGTCACACAGGAGGTAATTATTCAAGGTGTAGTTTGAGCCCAGATTCTCTGATACTAGATCCAGTCCTCTTTCCTCTACATCCTGTTCACCTCTCTCCAGAGGGTTCCACTGGGTTCCACGTCTCCACGTCTGGATGGGATCCCTCAGTCCTCTCAGACTCAGCAAGTCCAAACAGAGTTCATTATTGCATCCCCTTCCTCCAAAACCTTTTCCTCCTCCTAATATTTACATTTCTTTTGAAGGGAACCCCATCCTTCCAGTCACCCAGATTCATGACTTCAGAGACATCTCTGACTCCTCCCAGTCATCCAGACACTTCCCCTGCCCCCCATACCTATTCAGTTGCTGGCTCTAGTCAATTCTAACTTTCTCACTTCAAAACATTCCTAGCATCTCTCCACTCCCAGGGTCACCAATCTATTTCAGACGCCCATGACCCCTCACTTGGATGACTGCAATAGACTCCTTGCTTCCAATATCTTCTCCCTCCAATCCATTCTCTCCTCACAGCTAAAGGAATATTCCTGACCATTAATTACACTTCCTTTCTCAAAACACTTCAATAGTTTCTTTCAGTCACTAAGATCAGATTGAAACTTCTTAGTTTGGCGTTTGAAGCCCCTCATCATCTGACTCCAATTGACATTTCCAAGTTGTTTGTAAATTATCCCCCCTCACACATTCCTGAGAGGTTGAGCTAAATTCATTCTTTTTACCCCCATCTTTTATACTTTGGCTTTATTGTTGGGTTTTGCTTTTTATATTACAAACATTTATAGGGAAATCTTGTTTAGTGAGAGGTCTTTTGTAACAAACTAAAACAGTGAAGGAAAATTGTCCAAAAAGTGAATTAATCTGGAAGTTCATGAAGTTTCACATATGTATCAGTCTTGCCCAATTTTTATACTAAAAAATAAATGAACAAAATTCTGTTTTCTCTCCCTCCCAATCCTCATTCCATGGGGGGCAAATTTCTTAGAATAAATATGCATAGCCAAGCAATAGCCTTAATGGTGATACACAAATATATGCATGGAAATATACACATATATAAACATTCACGCACACAAATATATATGTTTTATTCTTCATCCTAAATCTATCACCTTTCTATGATGGATAGCATGTTTCATTATCCATCCTTTGTTATCATGAATGGTCATTGCACTGACCATAGATCTTGCAGCTTTGAAAATTGTTTTTATAATGTTATCGTACACAAATTGTTCTGATTTGATTTTTTCAGTCTTCATTGGTTTATAAGTCATCAAAATTATTTTTTGTAATATTGATATTATAGTATAAATTGTTCTCTTAGCTCTGCTTACTTCACTGTCAGTTTATATATGTCTTCTCCTGTTTTTTTTTTTTTCCAAACATCTATTTCCTCTTTTCTTTAAGCACAACAGTGCTTATCCAGGCATTTCTCAATCATTTGACATCCTCTTAGTTTATAGTTATTGTTTATCTTTTATATTTGAAAGACCCTTTCTTCTGTATTGTTTTTTGAATAGAGGTCTAACAGTGACATATCTGGGTTAAAGGACATGGTAAGTTTTTTGGGTAAATTCATTCATTATGATAATAAATTTAGCTTGATGGTCCTATATATGACATCTGAGGGGAAGGAAGGTGTTGGTGGGCCAGTACAAATATTAAGCTTTGGCTTTCCCAGCCAATGGTCAGAAACAACTGATGTCCTCTAGAAAGGAAGGAAACCTAGAAAGAAGCTCACTTGACTCTGGAAAAGCTTTCAGGACTTTGGGAACATTTGTCCTGGCTGTGGTTAGAGCTAGAGTAAAATCCATAGCTCTTGCCTTAACATTTCTAGCCTTTCACAGCTGGACTCCAGGCTACCTTTCCAGGTTTATCGCTCATTATTCCCTCTGCTCATAATGTCTTCTCTACTCCTACTGACTTTCTTTCCTCCCAAACAATCAAATTCACCCCCACCTCCCCATACACCTTCTGTCCTGCGTGCCCCGAAAGCACTTACTCACTTAAAATCTCTTGCTTCCTTCAAGACTTAGCTAAACAGGCTTCCTGACTTTAAGGATCTCACGTGGTAATGGAGGAGACAATGCATACAAAACTAGCTACCTATAAGAGATAAACCGAACAGGTGGATGGATGCTAGTCTGAAAGCAGAAGGCCCTAGCAGTTGAGGATAAATAATGATTTGCTCAGGTTAACACAACCAGTGTCATAGTCAGGAATTAAACTCAGGTTTTCTTCATTTCAAAGCTGACTTTCTATCCAATAGACCACACTCCCTCTCACTTATTTATCTTTAAAAGTAGTAGAATATAGGCCCCTTGAGGGCAGAAATACTTTCATTTCTTTTCTATCTCCAGTGTCCTGCACACAGTTGGTGCTTAAGAAATGTTAGTTGAATGAATGCAGTCCCCATCAACAGTGATCATGTGATTCATAACACAGAGGTTATGTGATTCATAATTTTTTCCTCCATTGATGGCTCAGTAGAGCAGGGAACAACATCTTCATGACTTGCCTCAACCAAAAACTTTCATTCCTGGGGTCAGTCTGTATCCTGGCTCTCAGATAGAAGACACAGAGGCTACCTTGGGGCCTGGATTGCAAGCCTTTACAGCTTCATCAGATCTTCCAGAGTCTGCGCTTCTCTGACAAAGCCTTTGAAAAATATGAGGTCTCCTTTTTTGATAAGACTGAGAAATCACAGGTGGAACTCAATAGAGGCTAGTGACAGAATCATGAGAGATGCTTAAATGCCTAACATGGGGGCAGAGCGGATTCATTTATCTCATTAGGTAATAAATTTCAGGCGTGTTTTTCACTGTACACAATCTAGAAATTTCCTTCACATATTTACATATTAAATAATATGGACTAATTTACTGGACCAGTAACTCTGCCATTAGAAAATCACAACTTATGTGAGCTGGGAGAAACCTTAAAACAGGGACTGGAAAAGTTGAGAGAGGCCTCAGGACATGAAATGTCAGAACTGGGAGGGTCCCTAGAACTGGGAAGGTCAGGGCTGGGAAGGGCCTTAGAAACGTCAGAGCTGGGAGGGGCCTTAGAATATAGAATTTTAAACTGAGAGGGAGCTTAGAAAAGAGAGTGTCAGATCATGGAAGGGACTTAGAACAGGAAATATTGTAAATGAGTTAGGATTAGCTGGTACTGGAACCCATCTCTTCTAAGTTCAAGATTTTTCTTGTTCATTTTTTTACTTTTTAAAAGATATTTTCAAATTAAATTTTTTCAAGGAAGATCCACCAGAAGGCTCTCTTCCAACTTCCTCCCCACCCAATTTAGAAAGCAAAAAGGAAAACAAAAATCCACCCTGTTAGAAACATGTGTAGTTCAACAAAAAAAAAATTCTCAAATTGCCCATGTCTAAAAACTTATGCCTCCATCTGCACTCTGAATCTGTTCACTCTCAATCAAAAGTGGGGCAGCCTGGTTCATCACAAATCTTCTGGAATTGTAGTCATTGCGTTAATCAGAGTTCCTAAGTCTTTAGGAAGTCTAAAGTCTAAGACTTTAGAAATCTTCATAATATTGTTTTTGTATAAATAATTCTCCTTGTTCCGCTGACTTCACTTTGCATCAGTTCATAAAAATCTTTCCAGGTTTCTCTAAAACTTTCCCCTTTGTCACTTCCTACAAAATATTTTTCCATCACATAACTTGTTCTAGTGCTCTCCAGTTGATGGACACCCCACTCAATTTCCAATTCTTTGCCAACACAAAAAGAGCTGCTATAAATATTTTTGTACGTATAAGTCTTTTCCCTCTTTCTTTGATCTCCTCGGAGTATAAACATAGGAGCAGTGTTGTTGGATCGAAGGGTATGTGCAGTTTTATAGCCCTTTGGGCATAGTTCCAAACTGCTTTCCAAAATGTAGCTGTACTAATGTGCTAGTTTTCCCACAGCACTGCCACCATGTGTCATTTTCCTTTTTTGTCAACTTTGCCAATTGGAAGGGTATGAGGTAGAAGCTTAGAGTTATTTTAGTGTGCATTTATTTAATTATTACTAATAGAATGTTTTTTTCATATAGGAGAAAAAGAGAATAAACATATGAATTATGCCTATTCTGTGCCATCACTATGCTAAATACCTTATAGATATCATATCATTTGATCCTCACAAGACCCCTATAAGGTAGATGCTGTTAATTATCTTCATTTTACAATTGAAGAAACTTAGATAAATAAAGGTAAAGTGAATTGCCCAAAATCACATAGCTAGTAAATATTATAAACAGTATTTGAACTCAGGTCTTCCTGACTGCAGGTCCAACACTCTATCTGCTATATCATGTAACTGTTAATAGCTTAGATTTCTTCCTCTGAATACTGGCTATTCATATCCTTTGGCCATTTTTGAATTGAGGAATTGCTCTTATTTTTATAAATTTGAATCAATTCTCTACCTATCTTAGAACTGGGAGCTTTATCAGAGAAATTTACACTAAAAATTCCCTTCCCCCACTTGCTTCTCTTCTCATTTCAGGTTCATCAGTCAATCAATAAACATTTATTAAATACCTACTGTATGTAGGGCACTGTGCTAAGCACTGAACATACAAAAAAGGGGCAAAAGTCAGTCCCTAACCTCAAGCAGCTTAATGGGAAAGATAACGTGTGAACAAAGTTACACAAAGTGGTAGGTTTTTTATGCAAAACCTTTTTAGTTTTATATAATCAAAATTGTTCATTTTACCTCCCATAACCATCTCTGTCTCCTTTGTCTTGATTTCTTCCCTATCCAGAGATATAATAGGTGATAGTAGATATTGACAAATCTAACTCATATAAAGAAAAGTTCTTTGTGGAGTACTCACTTAAGAATAAAGAATAAAGGGAACCTAAGACCAAAAAATTTGATCTAGCATTCTCCAAATAAACCCTCTTAACAGCTGCAAAAAATAATCATTTTGTTTCCTCTCTGCCTATGCTTATTTTTCCTTCCATGTATTTTAACTGTTGTGTTGCTATAGCAAGCATCTGTAGCACAACAAGTGAGCCCCTTGTAACTTGTTAATCTAATTTTTTTTACATTCAATTTTGTTCATCTCTTCTTTGTTTTTGTTTTTTGGGGGGTTTCAATTTTCGTAGTTATTTGGGAGGTTTTAATTTATTGGTTTTCCAGGGTTTTTTTTTAATTTTATGACTAATTCATTGACTTACTCTTTCTCTCTTTTATTGATGAAAGTGTCTAGAGATATAAATTTTCTCTTAAGTATCGTTTTGGCTACATCCCAAAGATTCTGGTATATCACCTCATCATTACCATTCTCTTTAATGAAATTATTGATTGTTTCTATGATTTGTTCTTTGATACACCCATTCTTTAGGATTATTTAGTCTCTGATTAGTCTGTATTTTTTTTCAGCAGTCTCTTATTAAATGCATTTTTATTGTATTTTGGTCCATAAAAGATTTAGAATTTCTGATTTTCTGCATTTGTTCATGAGGTTTTCATGCCTTAATATATGGTCAATTTGTGTGCAAGTGTCACATATACCTGAGAAATAGGTATGTTCCTTTTGACTCACAGTCTACCCTAGCTAACTTTTCTAAAATTATATTTCTGTCCTAATTTTTTTGTTAGATTTATCTACATCTGAGAGGGGAAAATAGAATTCTCTCCACCATCATAGTTCTATTTTACCTGTAACTCATTTAACTTTTAAGTAGTTAGACACTATGAAATTTGCTGGATATGTTTAGTATTATTTTAGTGTTTTTTTCCTTAATTAGAGGCAAGCAAAAATTTTTAACATTTGTTCCTTAAAATTTTGAATTCCTAATTCTCTCAAGCAACTTGATAGAGACTATACATGTGCAGGCATGCAAAACATTTCCATATTAGCCATGTTGCAGATCAAAAAAGACAAGAATAATAAAGTTTTAAAAGAATACTTCAATTTGCATTTAAACTCCATCCATTCTTTTTCTGGAGGTGGAAAACAGTTTTCACTGCAAGTCCTTCAGGATTGTCTTGAATAGTATTGGTTCTAATTCACTGTTCATAAAACTTTTCAGCAAAATGTAGTTTTTCTGTTTATAATTAAAGGAGTTTAATTATGCTTATTTTTGCTATTGCTTTGTCTGAGAACATGATTGCTACACCTGCCCTGTTTATTTCAACTGAAGCAAACAATAAACATTTATTAAGTGCCTAGACAGTTAGGTGGGAAAGTGGATACAGCACAGGGCCTGGAGTCAGGAAGACCCTTCTTCCTGCGACCAAATCCAACCTCAGACATTTACTAGCAGTGTGACCCTGGCCAAGTCACTTAACCCTGTTTACCTCAGTTTTCTCTTCTATAAAATGAGCTGGAGAAGGAAATGGCCAACCACTCCAGTATCTCTGCCAAGAAAACCCCAGATGGGGTCATGAAGCGTTGAACATGACTCAGCAACGACTAAGTGCTTACTATGTGCTAGAACTGTGCTTTATAAGCACTGGGGATACAAAAAGAATCAAGTCTCTGCCACCAAGAGCTTACAATGTATTGGGGAAGGCATGAAATAAATATCTACATAGCAAGACATATATAGGATAAATAGGAAATAATTAAGAAAGGGAAGTCTCTAGAATTAGAGTAGGGGATAGGGAAAGACAGAATTTTAGTTGTGACTTAAAGGAAATCAGGAAAGTCAGTAGTCCTGATGGGGTGCTCAGACCACAGCAGGGGCTGGCAGGCCTTGAACTCATAACGGAAAGTGCCCTTCCTCTTATTACCCCCCCCACCATTTCTATCTCCCTGTTTATGGAAATGTATTTTTGTACTCAGCTCTGTATGTTTGTGTGTGTTCTTCTCTCCTTTGACCATTTCAGATGAGTGAGATTCAAATATCACTCACTACCCCATCTATTCCTCCTTGTAATGCCTTCGACTTGAACACCCCCATTTTTCTCCAACCTTCCTCCTCCTTTCCCCTCCCTAGTCTATTTTTCTTCCCCTCCTTCCCATTCTTCTTTTAAGATCATCAAAACATAGCCGAACCACTCCCAGGTCCTGTGTCTAATAGGACTCTTCCCATGATCCCTGATTATTACAGAATTCTGAAGGGATATATCCTACTCACATTAGGATGTAAATAATTTGTTTTGTCCCTCATGATTGCTTATCTGTGGTTACTTAAAAAGTAAAATGTTACTTTAAAAATGTTGCTTAAAAAATGTTTCTTCTGAGTTTTGTGTTTGTATTTCAAATTTCTTTTCAGCTTTGGTCTTTTTGTCAGGAATGCTTAGAAATCCTCTACTTTATTAAAGGTTTTTCTTAAAAAAAAAAATCTTCTAGGATTATACTCACTTTTTTTCTGGGTGAGTTATTCTCGGCTTTATGTCTATATCCTTTGTCTTCTGGAATATCACATTCTAAGCTCTCTGTTTCCTTATAGTATGGTTACTAAATCATGTATGATCCAGACTTTGGCTCCCTAGTACTTTAATTCTTTATTTCTGACCACTTGTATTTTTTCTTTGACTAGGAAGTTCTAGATTTTGGCTATGATGTTCCTGTGAGCTTTCGTTTCAGGGTTTCTTTCAGAGGGTCACAGATGGATTCTTTCTATTTCCACTCTGCTCTCTAGATCTAAGACATCTGGGGATTTTCTTTTATGATTTCTTGAAATAAGATTAGGCTCTTATTTGCTCATGGCATTCAGGCATTCCAATGATTCTTAAATAATGTCTACTCAATTTGTTTTCCAAGTCAGTTTTATTCTATTTTTTTTTCAGTCTTTTGACTTTGTTTTAATATTTCTTGCTGTCTCATGAAATCATGCACCTCTATTTGGTTCAGTTTAATTTCCAGGGAATTTTTTTCTTCAATAAGGTTTTATAATTCCTGTTTCAAGTCATTAATTCTCTTTCCAGTTTCTCTTTTTTTCTGCATAACTTTCATTTCCTTTCCAAATTTTTCTTCTCATGTTCTCATTTGGTTTGTAAAAAGTCATTTTCAGCGTTTTTTCTTTTAACTATTGCTTTGTCTCTCTTAGGAATTATATATAAAGTTGCATTCAAGCTGTATTTTTCTTTGAGCCTTTGCTTGTAGATTTATGGAGTCATTCTCTTCTACTGGGTTTGTGTTTTGAGAAACTTGTCAGCATAATAGCTTTATATTGTGGGATTCTTCTTTTTATCTGCTCATTCTTCTAGCCTATTTCCTAACTTTATGTTAGGGATGAACTTTGTCCTTTTCTAGGAAAAACGTCTGTACTGAAATTTTGTCCCCTTGGTTCTTTCTGCTGCTTTTTTGAAGTATTGAGATACGGTGTTATTTTAGAAGCTCAGGGACAGCTCAGGCTGGAGACCTGAAAGCTTTTAGGTTTTCTAAGGGGTGTGATCCAGGATTAAGTCTAATCACTGCCTTCCTGGTCTAAGTTCTACAAGTTCCTGATGTGGGATTGAGTCTCTCCAACATTCCTATTGACTTGTCCCTGGTTGGAAATTCCAGTGGTCTGTTACTGGACTGAGGTCGTGTTAGCCAGCTCTGCTGGTTCAGAGTGAGAGAATTGTGGACTCCTCTTTGGTCTAGTATTCCTGCCCTGATTCTTCTGCTGTAGGCTTCAGCCTGAGCCCAGCTCAGCTCCTGAATCAGAACCACACAGCTAGTGTTTGCTTCTGAATGTGTTCCTCACTCAGTGCTAGCCCTCACCCTAGAACACCACTTCTCAGTCTGCCCTGGATCTGTCACCTGGAACTGGGTAACAATGGACAGACTTTTTGGTTGACACCTGTTTCTGGCCCTTCCACAAGGTCTAACTCCTCTTTTATGTGTCTAGAGCCTCTTCTCGTCCTGGTGCATGACCTAGTCATCTTCCATTTTCTAGGCTCATGATGTGTGCCTGGCCAAATTCCAACCCCAGTGTCCACAGACTTCTCTGTCTGTATCCCTGCACTGAAGTAGGTTGGAAAAAATGACTGATTCTGATTTTCTTTTAGATTTCCTGATCAGGACTCGGTCAAGTGATTTTCTAAGTCTTTGTTGAGGAGTTGGGCTATATGTCTTTCTTCTCTTCTGCCATATTGATTCCTTCCTTTAATACTTCTACCACACTCTGGGAGGAAAGGACCACAAGTGCCTCAAATGCTTCAATTACAACAATAAGAGCCATTTCTATGGTATTTTAATGGCTTACAAAAGTTCTTTACATTTCATCAAGCCTGTGATGTGTTCACTACCAAATTCCAAATCAAAGGGAGTGAAATTCTGCTTTTTTTTTTTAACAGATAAGGAATCTGAGGTTTCCACTGTGTGGGACAGTGGAAAGGACACTATCCCTGGAGTGAAACGACCTGATTTCAACCTCTGCCTCTATCACTTACCTACCTGTGTGACCTTGGACAAGTCATTTTTTCCTCTAGGCCTCATTTTTACAAATGAAGGGTTTGGATCAGATCCTCCCTGAGGGCTCTGTAGCATTAGAGTTATAAGCCTATAGGTGACAAGTCACTTGCCCTATGTGGGTAAATCACTTTTCCCTCTATAAGTCTCAGTTTCCTTATCTATAAAATTAGGACATTGGTCTCAATGGCCCCTTAAGTCCTTTCCAAGATCTAGAACCTTGTGACTTGCCTATGGTCCCCCAAATGATAAATAGAAAACCAGGGCTCTCCCTGGCCCCCACAAGTTTCCCACTATCCCTGCTCGAAAGTAATATTGTAAATGATTGACAGGAAATTCTGCTGACCACACTTCATCCAAAGACTGATTTCTATTTAACACAAACCTTGTTTTAAGCAATTTTCAGACTTAATGAAGAAAGACCTTGCAGCCTGACAACTTCTGGGGCCTCAGGATGAAAAATAGGTCTCATTGCCTGGGAAGTAGTTAGAAATGAGATTTTTTGGCATTCCAGACCATAGGACTAGAGGATGTGTGTTATTGAAATTGATGGCTACTGCATGGGGAAAAGTGATTTTCACAGCAGAGCTATTCATTAGCAATATAGAGTGAGGACCAGTGAATACTCAGAGAACCTCAGCACAAACTGCACCTTTCTTTGATCAATCCCAATTCAGCATGGGGTAGAATGGAAAGAATAATGAACCAGGGACTTGGTAGGTTTAGGCTTAAGTCTAAGACACTGCTTTGCCACCTACCAGCTGTGTGACCTTGGGCAAGTCCCTTCCTTTCTCAGTTCCCTCATCTTGTAAAATGAAGGATCATAGATTTAATGCCAGAAGGAGCCTCAGAGCCATTGAATCCCACATTTTACAGATGAGGAACTGAATGAGGGGAAGGGACTTACCTAGAGTCTTCCAACTGGCATCAGATGCAGGATTCAAACTCAGGTCTTCCTGACTCCAAGTACAGGACTTTTCCCTTCCTCCCAACTGGCTCAAGGTTGGCCCAGGGGGCTTCTAAGTTCTCTTGTAGGAGAGCAGCTAAGTGCTAGAGTACCAGCCCTAGAATAAGGAGGAGCTGAATTCAAATCTGGCGTCAGATACTTACTAGCTGTGTGGCTCTGGGCAAGTCACTTAACCTCATCACCTCCCCTTCCCCCCAAAAAAAGTTTAAGTTCGCTTGTACCTCTAGAGTGGGAGTTCTTTACTACTTCTCTATTAACTTGAAAAAAAAAGATTGATAACTATATTTCAATATAATTAGACCCCATTAGAATCCTACATGCTTTATTTTATGCATTTAGAAACATGGCACTGAGAAAGGATCCACAGGCTTCACCAGTTGATATGCCGCCAGAGGATCCAGGGCTAAACAATGTGATGGGTCTCGTTGTGGTACCATGAGCCTATGGTGCTATGGTGAGAGGGGATGGCCACCAACCTCTCCTGCTTCCATGCCTCTACCCAGGCATCCCTTATTCTGGAATGCCCAGGTCTTGGCTCTCTAAAATTCTTTCCTGCCTTGAAAGCTCATTTCAGATGCTGCCTCTTCCTTGAAGTCTTCACTGATCCAACTTGGGAAAGAGTTGTTTCCCTCCTCAGATATTCCTAAGTCACCTTCTCTCCCTCCTCTCACTCCCTTATCACACTAGTCCTCTTTTTATATCTATTTCTGCACATGTCTTATCCCTGTTTTTAGATGGTAATCTCCCTGAGGTCAGGGACTGTGTTGTTTTGAACCTTGTAAAGTACTAGATATGTGGCAAGGTAGGAAATAAACCAAGATGGTAGTAAATAGGCTGTGAACTTGGAGCCACAAGAAACCTGATTTGAGGATGGTTTAACATAAGGAAAACTATTAACATAATTGACTACATCAATAACAAAAATAACAAAAACCATGTGATTATATCAATAGATGAAGAAAAAGCTTTTGACAAACTTCAATACTAATTCCTATTAAAAAACACTCAAAAGCATAGGTATAAATGGATTTTTCCTTAAAATGATAAGGAGCATCTACCCAAAACCGTCAGCAAACATTATTTACAATGGAGATAAGCTAGAAGCTTTCTCAATAAGATCAGAAATAAAACAAGGATGCCCATCATACTCAACATTATTCAATATTGTATAAGAAATACTAGTAATAGCAGAAAAAGAAATTAAAGGAATCAGCATGGGCAATGAGGTAATAAAGCTATCTTTTTGTAGATGATAAGATAATATACTTGGAAAATCCTAGCTATTCAACTTATAAGCTAATGGAAAGAATTAGTAATTTTAGCAAAGTAGCAGGATATAAAGTAATTTCATAAATCATAATTATTTATATATATGACCACAAAACTCTACAAGAAGCAATAGGAAGATATATCCCATTTAAAATCACCATAGACAACATTAAATACCTGTGAGTATACTTTATGGCAAGATAAACCCAGGAACTACATGAACATAATCATAAGATACTTTTTATACAAATGAAGTCAGATTTAAATAATTGGAGAAATGTTAGCTATTCATAGGTGGGCAGAACTAATATAAAAATGACAATTCTACCCAATCTATTTATTCAGTACCATCCCAATTATATTACCCAAAAATTATTTTATTGAGCTAGAAAAAATAATAACAAAATTCATTTAGAAGAGCCCAAAGGTCAAGAATATAAAGGAATTGATGGAAAAAAATGTAAAAGAAGGAGGTTTATGAATACCAGATCTTAAACTGTATTGTAAAGCAATTAATTATCAAAACTATCTGATGCTGGCTAAGAAATAAAAAGTGCATCAGTGGAACAGAGTAGACATACAATATTCAGTTTTTGTTGCTCAGTCATATCTGACTCTTAGTAAATTATTATAGTAACCTTGTATTTGACAAATATAAAGATTTAAGCTTTTGGGATAAGAAGTCACTATTTGGTAAAAAACAAAAAAACAAAACCAATTGTTGGGAAAATTGGAAAGCAGTCTGGCAGAAACTGGGGAAAGACCAATATAGGATGAAGTCAATCTGGATATGTGACCTAGATATAAACAGAAATATTATAAGTAAATTAGAAAAGATGGAACATATTACCTATCAGACTTATGGATAGGAGAAGAATTTATGAATAAACAAGAGATAGAGAGCATTAAAAAGGTTTTGTACAAATGAAATTGATGTAGCCAAAATTAGAAGAAAAGGAGAAAGTCAGGGAAAATTTTTAAACAATTTCTCATATAAAGGTCTCATATATCAACTATATAGTGATGACAAATGGTCAAAAACTATAAATAGGCAGTTTTTAGATGAAGAAAACAGTTATATATGATCATAGGAAAAAATTCTCTAAATCATTATTGATTAGAGAAATACAAATTAAAACAACTTTGAGTTATCTCAAACTTACCAGATTCACTAAAATTATAAAAAGGGAAAATGACACGTGTTGAATGGGATGTGGAAAAACTGGAACATTTATACACTGTTAGTAAAACTGTAAACTGATCCAACCATTTTGGAGAGCAATCTGAAATTATTCCCAAAGAGTTATAAAACTATGTATATCCTTTGACCCAGCAATACTACTATTGGCTCTATTTCTCAAAGTGATCAGGGGAAAAGGAAAAGAACCTATATGTTCTAAAATATTTATAACAACTTTCTTTGTGGTGGTCAAGAACTGGAAATTGAGGAGATGCTCATCAACTGTGGAATGGCTAAACAAGCTGTGGTATATAATTGTGATGGAATACTACTGGGTTGTAAGAAATGATGAGTAGGTTATTTCAGAAAAACATGGAAAGACTTCCGTGAAATAATGAAGAGGGAAATAAATAGAACCAAGTGAATGTTGTATACAGTAACAGCAATATTGTGTAAAGAATAACTATAAACAACAAAGTTATTCTGAATATTATAAGTAATTGAATTAATTACAAAGAACCTATTAAGGAAGATGCTATCTACCTCCAGAGAAAGAACTGATATATAGAAGTATACATAGTATGGTTTTACATATACATATATAATATGTATACATATTTTATATGATATAGTATATAATTTTGACTATATCATTTATTATAATGTGTATTATATAATATATGATTATAATATAACAAATTCTATAACATAAGTATTAATTTATAATATCTATTTTTGTCAAATGGTAGCTTTCTCTATTGCGGTGGGGGAGGGACAGAAGGAAAGAGGGAGACAATTTAGAACTTAAAATATAACCAAAAAGTGAATTAAATTTTAAAAATTTGTTTAAATAAAAGAAACCTGGGTTTGATACTTGCTTCTGACCCTTAATAGCTGTATGACCTTAGGCAAATTATTTACGCTCTCTTGGTCTCTAGTCTCATCTGTAAAATGGGGACAACACCACCTGCCATTACCTTTCTAACAGTTTGGCATCTTAGCTCTAGATAGGGCCCAACCAGTTCTACCCATCCCTGAACAATAATCAGTGAGTTGTCCTGTACTTCCAAAAGGAAGTAAGGCAGCCAGAGGTTCTGGGTTCAAGTCCTGCTTCATATGCACTGACAAAACTGTTACTAACAACCCATTTGACAAATCACTCCTGTCTTCACCTCCTCAGTTTCCTTCTCTATAAAATCAGGGGTTGGGACTCAGTGGTTTCCAAGGTCCCTATTAGCCCAAGATGTAGGATTCCTGGGCAGCTCCAGTCATTGGACATTCTTGGCAACAACAAGCCTCAATTTCCCTCTTTGCAATTTCCACACATAGTTCTGAATTTTGTCCTTTGTTCAAAGATGGTAATGAACTTGAAGTGCTCAGTTTGGTAAATTAACTTTTACTGCTATCTTTAGTGCTGATGTTATGTTCATTTACCCGGATGTCCACCTTGAACCTTCTCTTGTAAGAAAGAAGAAAAAAAGATAAAGACCAGTTTAATAAAACCTATCAAATGTATCTGACAGTATATGTAGTGCTCTGCACCCATAGATCCTCACATCCAAAGAAGGGGTGTTGTTCAGTCTTTCACTGAAAGAGTGTCTGACTCTTTGTGACCTCTTTTGGGGTTTTCTTGGCAAAGATACTAGAGTGGTTTGGCATTTCCTTCTCCAACTCATTTTACAGATGAGGAAACTGAGGAAGAAAAAAGGTACATTTTCAAGGGCTTGGATTCTGAAGGTGGAGAGCTGAGAAGGATGATCAGAGTAGAGGCTACAGCACTGAGATGACCAAGAACCAGGCTTCTGCATCCCTCCCAGCCTATACCCATCTTATCCATCCCATCCTGGCTCAGCTTTGTCTATCCTTCTCCTCCTCCTCCTCTCTGTTCACACCCCCACCCAAAACCTGCATTTCCCTGTCCCCCACTTCTATTTGTCTTATTCCAGCTTTAAGTATAAACTCTTAGAGGGTAAGGACTGGCTGGTTTGTCCTTAGTATGGTGCTTAGCACTTAGCTAGCACTAAACAAGTTCTCTCTGTCTTTCGCTCTGCCTCTCTCCCTTTCTCTCTTTTTCTCTGTTTCTATGTGCTTCTCTCTCCCTCTCTCTGACTCTGTCTCTCTCTATGTTTCTCTTGCTCTCTTTTCCTCTCTCTGATTCTGTCTCTCTCTCTCCCTATTTCTGTCTGTCTGTCTCTCCCCTTATCTCTATCTATCTGAGATCTCTTCATCTCTCTGGACCCCACTTTCCTCTGTCAAGCAAGGGATGGGATGCCCTAGAGGCTGCCTGAGCTCCCTCCCAGTTCTAAATCTGTGATCTCATATACCTTTTACAAGGCACCTTTCCCTCTGTGGGCCTCAGTTTCCTCCTCTGTGAAATTGGGGAGGGGTACTAGAGGCTGCCTGAATTCCTCTCCAGCCCTCAGTCTTGTAATCTCTGAATGTTTGCTCAATAGAATTCTTTCTAAACCTGGTTTGGGCAGGAGCCCTGCCATGTGAGGCAGGGGGTAGGGGAAGGAGTCAGAGAGAGAAAATTGAAACACAGCAAGAAGGAGAAGGCAGAGAAGGCCAGCTCACCAGAGTCCTGTCATAGTGCAAGCAGAAACATGCAAGAAGAAAACCCAATTTTCAGGAGCAAACCCTCTCTGGGCCTTCCTGTGCACCTGCCCAGGCTGCTCATTAAATCTGTACTTTTGCTGCTCTCTGAGATCTGATACTTTCTTTCCTGAAGTGAAACACAACTTTTTGATTTTCATGGGGGTCAGGTGAAAACCTGGATCTTTCAGACTCGAGTCATTCAGAAAAGGGGGAGAAGGCATCAGAGCAAGAGAGGGAGAGGGCAGGACTGGGCCTGAATCTCATCCTTGACACTAACTAGATGTATGACCTTAGACAAGTCACTTTCTTTTGGGGGACCTGAATGTCAGCACCCACAAGAAGCAGTATGGTCCAAAGGAGAGAGTCCTAGCTCAGGAGGCAGAGGCCTTGAGTTCAAATATGTCTTTCTGGCACTCAGTTTCCTCATCTACAAAAAGAGTGCTTTGGACGACGTAAGTTCTTAACCTGAGATCTGAGAAGTTGCTTTTTCAATATTCTGATCATTGAATTTCATGATAATTCACGTCCTTTACAATCCTATGTATTTTATTTTATGCATTTAAAAATAGAACTCTGACATGATTCATTCATAGACACTATACCAAATGGATCCAGAACTCACAAAAAAAGGCCCAAAATGCCTGGACTAGATGTCCTCTGAGAACCCTTCCAGGATTTATTAAGTGCCAGGCCTGAGGGATTCAGAGACAAAGAAACAAGGTCCCTCCTATGTGTGTATTAGACTGTACAGAATGCTAGACTCAGCTTATGTCTTGGTTAATTTTGCTGATCTTTTCTGAGCACTGGGCCTAGTGGCAGGGAGACCCAAGTTCAAATTTGACTACAAATTAGTGGTTGTTGTCCTTTGTCTTTGAAGAGGACCAAAATGGCATCACCATGATAAAGTGAAGTGTCAGTGCGTCTAGCTGTGGCTGATCAGACCAACATGAGCTCAGAATGCCCTACCACAGGTTGGGCACAGATAGTCCGTGTGACTGTCCGGGGTAGATATCCCAAATTTGCAGATCCTGTGCTTACTTTGTGCTGTCTCAATTCTGCTTTGCTCAGATGTGGGCACGCCATGCTGGGTGGTCCTGTGCCAGCATCTCCCATGTTGCACAGTCAAATCCAAAGTTCTTGAAAGAGACCCTGAAAGTGTCCTTGTATTGCTTCTTCTGACCACCATGTGAGTTCTCCATAAAATAGTCTTTTTGGCAAGTGTACATTTTGCATTGGAATTGTGCTCTCTGAAGCATAGTTTGGATGCTTGGCAGTTCAGCTCAAGCAAGGACCTCAGTGTCTGGTACCTTAACCTGCCAGGTAATCCTCAGAATCTTCCCAAAACAGTTCAGATGAAAGTGATTCAGTGTCTTGGCATGGTGCTGGCAGACTGTCCATGTTTCACAGGCATATAACAATGAGGTCAGCACAATGGGTCTGTAGACCTTCAGTTTGGTAGTCAGTCTAATACCTCTTCTTTCCCAAACTTTTCTTCAGAGTCTCCCAAACACTGAGTTAGCTCTGGCAATGTGTGCATCAATTTCATTGTCAATGTATACATCCCTGGAAAGTACACTACCAAGGTAAGTGAACTTATCCACAGCCTTCGAAACTTCTGTTTGTTGTAATGGTTCCACTTATGGATATTGTGGTGGTGGCTGATACAGCACCTGTGTTTTCTTGGTGTTAATTATTAGGCCAAAATTAGCACAGTCAGCAGAGAATTGATCCACACTTTGTTGCATCTCAGCTTCAGAGGCTGCATTGAGTGCACAATTATCTGCAAACAGAAAATCATGCACCAACACTCTCTCCACTTTGGTCTTGGCTTGTTGCCTTTTCAAATTGAAGAACTTACCATCAGTAGTGTAGTTGACCTTGATGCCTTGTTCATCCTCATTGAAAGCATCTGACAACATGGCTGAAAACATCATGCTAAAAAACAAGGGAGCAAGCACACAGTCCTATTTCACCCCACTGGTGACTGGGAAGGCACAAGAGCATTGTCCACTATCCAGAACCCAGACAAACATGCTATCATGAAACTGATGTACAATATTGATGAACTTCTCTGGGCAACCAAATTTTGACATAATTTTCCATAAGTCCTCATGACTAAGTCCCAAGGCCTTGGTCAGATCTACAAACATTGTGTGCAGACCTCTGCTCTGCTTCTGGCATTTCTCCTGGAGTTGTCAGGCAGCAAACACCATATTGACTATTCCTTGGCCCTTTCTGAAGCCACACTGGCTCTCAGATATATGACCATTTTCCAGGTGACTTCAAATAGTTGCTTGTTACGTGACCCTGGGCAAGTCACTTAACTTCTGTCTACTTCATCTATAAAATGAGGATGATAATAGCATCTGCCTTGCAGGGTTATTGTGAGAATCAAATGAGATAATATTTATATCATTTATATAATATTTATATTTATATCATTTATATAACATATAATTTATAAAAGCATTTAGCACATAGTATATATAAATGTTTATTCCCTCCCCCTATCTTCTGCCATTCTCTTTTTTGATTCTTGGAACCCCTTCTGGGTAGGGGAAGGAAAGAGTATATTTGGAAATAAAAGTGATATAAAAACAATGTCATTAACTATATCCCTGCCTGCAAGGAGTTTATATTCTACCCTAAAAATCTGGGGATTCGAGTAGAACATCTTAATCCTTTCAAGCCGATGCTGCAAACTACAAGGCGTGGCTTCTGGCTTTAGTCTTGGTGTTTTGTAACCTGGAGTAAATCATTCCCTCACTTTGATGTAGTCTTTTCAGGGAAATGGGCACAATAATCTTTTCAAAAGGGATCTTAAAGGAGATAAAGGACCCCAACTCTCCTCCACACAAGCAGCCTGATTCAATTACTCCACCAATCCCCATCATCAAACCTTCTCTGCCTTCACTTTCCCCTCCTGGGCCTCAACTGATCTAATTCCCACTAAGTGGAGAGTGAGAGAGGGTGGGGACTGAAACTAACCTTTGCTCCATTAAGCTCCTGAGGCACTTAGGACACCTTTGTTACTGATTTGGGTCTGATAGAAGGTAAATTGCCTGAGACCAAGAGTGGTTTTGTTTTACTTTTTATAAATAGACAGTGGGAAAGGCTTTCCAAATTTTCAGAGAGAGAAACTGAGGACCCCGTAGGTTCACAGGTTTGTAGATCTAAGCTGGAAGGGAGCAGAAGCTGTCTAGTCCAACACCCATTTTACAGATGAGGAAATTGAGCCTCAGAGAGGAAAACATCTAAGACAGACATGTTTTGTTTTTGTCTTTTCCTGATCCATTGTTCTGTCACCTGGAAGACTCTTAATAAATGCCCCTAACATTAAATAATAGTAATAACAGCTAGCGTGTATAAGATTTGCTTTACACACGTGACTATACAGTTATTGTTATCTCCCTGTCTTCCTGGTTCCAAATTCACCTGTTCTTACTATATTTAGGAAAAAAAATGCCGACAGACTACACTTGGAGTCAGGAAATCTGACTTCAGACATTCACCAGCTGTATGACCCTGGGCAAGTCAATTAATTGCCGTGTACCTCAGTTTCCTCATCTGCTAAATGGGGATAATAATAGCACCTTGTTTTACAGGGTTGTCGTGAGGATCAATTGAGATAATATTTGAAAAGTGCTAGATAAATGGCAGCTATTGATATCGTTACATTTCCAGGCAGAAACAACATAGAGATTATGACATCAAAGTCTTTTATTTTTATAGGTGATAAAACTGCAGCTGAAATGGATCACATAGCTAGGAGGTCCCTGGGCAAGTCATTGCTGTACAGAGGAGCAGCCCGGAGCAATCCTGCCTATGGTCTTTGTCCAACAAGATCCAGCAGCCCCACTTGTAACCCACAGATCAAGCTGGAATTTCCGCGTCCAAAGTCATGGAGCTGTCCTCTCTGCCCTGTCTACCCTAACTGTCCTCTTTTACCCAGGACTCTGTGAACCACAGCCCAAGGGCCAGATCCATCCCCTGCCTGTTTGGGGATGGCCTAGGGGTTGAGACAGGTTTTTACAGTTTTAAATAAAGTTGTATCTGAAACTGTAAAATCCATTCTTATCATCCAGTTAGAGAGAAATAAGCCTCTGATTTAACCTAGGGCATAACAAGGCATAACTTGGTATATAGTAGGTACTTAATAAATGTTAACTGATTGAGTAATAGTTTGCCTCAGACTTACTTGATAAAGACCTTGCTGCTCATGCCAGCCCTCGCTTTGCCTCTGAGCTTCCAGACTTCCACACCAGTCCTCAACTGCCTCTGCCCCTGGGGCTTCCTCAACCTGGATCATGCCTCCAACATGGCAGCCCCTTTCTCCCAATAGTGAGTCCCCCATTTAGGCACCACCATCCTTCCAATCTCCAAAGTGTGCAACCTTATAGTCAGCCTTGACTATGTCGCCCCTAGATTCAATCATTGCCAGTCTCTGATTGTACCTGACCAACTTCACTTGCATCCCCCTGCCTCTCAACTCACACAGCCTCTGCCCTACTTCATACCCTCATTCTCTCTCACCTGATCTGGTTCAATGGTCTCCCAAATGATCCTCTCTCTGGAGAGAATCTCTTCCCCCCACCTTCTCGTCTTCAAATAGATGCCAAATGGATATTCTTAAAACACATCTGATTCTGTCACATGCCCTGCCCCCCTCAAAATCTGCAATAGACATAGTTTCTCTTCCTGTTCTCTGCACTCCAGCCCAACCGGTGCACAAGCTGTTTTTCATCACACTCCATTTCCTACCTTGTTCCTTTGCAAGGTAATCCCACTTGCCAAGAATGTGCTCAACCTCCCCTCTCTGCCTTAGAGAATCCATGGTGTCTTTTCCATATCAGACACTTCCTTGGTCTGGCTGACCATTGTTACCTGCCCTGGGCCTCAGTTTCCCCCTCTATACAATGAAGGCATTAGCCTAACTAGAAGACACCCAAGGTGCCTTAAAAGGCACAGCTTAAGTGCCCTATCTTAAAAGCGGCCTGGTACATTGTACACATTTTGTATTTCCTTACTTGGTGAGTGTGAGGCAAGGAAGCTCCCTGAGGACAGGAATTGTTTCATTTCTGTCTTTGTAACAAGGACCTGACATGCTATAGATACATTGTACTCATTTGTTGAACTGTATTGAACTGAAATGAATTCCAGCTCACTACTAATATCCAACATTCTTGCTGAACTCAACACAAAGCTAACTTGCCGATTCTTTAGGCCTAAGGCTCACACACGATCGTGCCACTGTCAGAAGGGCATTTTACAGGAAGAAAACCTGAGGTTCATTAAGGGGAATTGATTTGCCCATGATTACACCACAAGTAAATGAGAGAAGATGAACTCAATTCCCTGATTTCATGTCTAGCATTCTTTCATCCATATGGGTGCTGCTTTTTCATAAAGGGGCATTCAGATAATGCTGGGCATCTGGGGTCACTGAATCATAAACTCTCCTCTCTAGTGGAGTGCCTCCACTCAGAGGCATCTGGTCCAACTTCCATCTATAAAAAGTAGGAATGTCCAGCACAGTGTCTCAGACCGGTCAGGTAGCTTCAGCTTGAAGACCTCCATTGAAGGGAACCTTAGGGGACCCAGGTCACCTATTCCATTCCCATCTCTCCATCTCGAAAGAGCTAAGGTGGACAGAAATATTTGTGGAAGTCTTTAAAAAGTCTGTATGTACCACAGGGCTCACACTTTTGAGACCATTTGAATATGTAACTGAAGGGTGGAGGGTGCGGTAGGGGAAGGAGGTTAAGGATCACTCCTGCATGAGATCTACACAGACATTTCTCTGTCCCCATAATCAATCTTCCTTCCCTTATCAGAACCACTTCTTTTCTTCTCTAAAATGTCTAAAATTGACTCAAAGATTCCACTGCTAGGCACACCAAAGGATCAAGGCTAGAAAGACCTGATAGAATGTAAAAGCTCCCTGAGGACAGGCACTGTTTCATTTTTTTTTGTCTTGGTATGTCCAGTGCTTGGCATGTAGAAGGTGCTTTTGTCCCCAATTTTTTAAAAACATTTTTATTTAAAGTTTTTGAGTTTCAAATTCTATCCCTCCCCACCTAATCCCTGAAATGGTAAGCAATGGTATAGGCTATACATGTGCAATTATGTTAAACATTTGCATGTTAGTTATTTTGTACAAGAAGACTCAAATAAAAGAAAAAGTGAAAGAAAGTGAAAAATAGCATTCTTCAGTCTGTTTTCAATCAATGTCAGTTCTTTCTCTGGAGGCAGATAGTAGGCTTCATTATAAGTACTTTGGAATTGTCTTGAATCACTGCTGAGAAGAGCTAAGTCATTCACAGTTCTTCATCAAACAATGTTGCTATTACTACACAATGTTCCCCTGGTTCTGCTCACTTCACATTGCATCAGTTCATGTAAGTCTTCCCAGGTTTTTCTGAAATCATCCTGCTTATCATTTCTTATAGCACAATAACGTTCTATTACAACCCTATACCATAGCTTATTATTCCCCAGATGATGGGCATCCTTTTGATTTCCAACTCTAGACAGGCCAAGCTGATGGTTTGTGCTGGGGGTGGGATGGTCTGGGTAAGACCTTGCTTCTGCACAGACTGCTCACCTGCTGAGGGGGCTGCTGGTGTACAGGAGAGCTAGGACTTGCTGGTGCAGTGGCCCAGGTGTGGAGGGAGCCTTGCTGCAGGCCCCCTGTGGGGAGGCTGAGGGCTGCTTCCCCTGCTGCTGCTGCTGCTGTTCTAGGACCACACTCCTCTCCCATCCCAGTGAGACAGGCCTGTTCTGTCAGGCTAGTAAGAGGCTTCCCTGATCTTATATCAGTTCTGATAAGGTTTTCTAGCTGTGGCCCTGGTACTATCAAAGAAATAGACTAAGGAAAGCCTGGGGTACTCAAATGTTACATGTATTATATTACCGCACCAAAATGAATAGTGATTGAAAAATACAGAGAAACATGGGAAGACGTGTTTGAACTGATCTACAAGAGAGTAAGTAGATCAAGAAAATGATAAATCTTAATGGGGAAAAAAACAACAAAAATGTTGAAACTGAGCACGAACACTATAGAATTAGAATGCCAAAGGACCCACCTTGGCCCAGGAGAAGAGATGGGAAAATATGGCTGCCTTCCTTGTTTGCCTGGTAGGGGATAAGGGTGTGGCTCCTTGCATAGGCCAGTAGACACTGTGGCAGCTTTCTTCTCCTCTTATTCTTTGTTATAAAAGACAGCCAAAAAAACAAAAGATCTCAATAATTTTCTTTTTTTCAGTGTAAAGGATATGGGCAATGCAGGCAGAGCTAATTTTCCAGAGCATGCAGAGTAGTGCTGTAGTTGACAGGCTCACCTGTGCTTTCAGTCTTGGACAGGTCTCCCCTGGGGTTGCAAAACGAGCACCTCCAGGAGTGCTCAAGAGAGCAACTCCTTATCACGCATGAATCTTTGGATTGGCTTCGAAAGAGCCTCTGTTCTCTGTTCCAGTCTTCAGTGGCTCTCTCTTGCTGCTGGAGTAAGGCTCACACTTTTCTGTGCCTGGCATTCAAGGCCTGTCCCAAAATGGCCTCACCCTAATTTCATATGACTTACTCCCTTCTACCCACTCTGTGCTCCAGCCAAACGATAACTCCCTGAGGTGAGCTCCCATGTGAGCTTTTGCTCACTACTCTTCTGTATTCTTGGAATGCTCACCCTCCATGTACAATGATTCAGGCACTGTGCTAAGCAGCTGATTATAGAAGAAGAGGGAAAGTTCCTGCCCTCAAAGGGCTTACAATATAATGTAGGAGACAAGTAAACAAATATGTACCAACAAGAAAAACAGGAAATAAGAGAGGGAAGGCACTAGAATTAAAGGGGATTGGGAAATAGAGCATAATGTTTACTACTCATCTTCATCTGCTGAACCCAATTCAAACAGCACCTTTTGCAGAAAGGCCAGAGGGCTTCCACCCTCAGTGAGCATCAGCATGGCTTGGCAAGCCCAACATGGTACCTTGTCGACATAGCAGTGACATCATATCACCCGTTATAACTATTGATCTTTGTGTCTATTTCTCTATGAGCTTCATGAGGCCTGGGAATGTGTCTACCCTAATCTTTCCTGTCCCCATGGGTCTGGCATAAGCATAACAGCTTGTACATACTACAAATTTGTTGAAAAAACAAAAAAAACAATAAATGAATGACTGAATAGATGAAGGTTTTTTTCTTGCCCTTCTTAGGTGCTAGAAAACTCAAATGCTCACCTAACAGTCACAGAAACAACTTACCTGAAGGAGCATGAGGAAAGAGCTTTTGGAAAAAAATTTCAAGTCAAAGGAGCTGGGTCTGCCAATTCTGGCATGTCTCTTCCTCCCTGGGCCTCAGTTTCCTCACCTCCAAAATGGGATTGGGGGGGTGGGGGGTTGGTGTGGTAGATTAGATAATCTCTGAAGTCTGCTCTAGCCTTGAATCTATGATCCATTTTCATCCACACAGCTCTCGAGAACCTGAGACTCACCAGATCTGGAAGGGATTCAAGAGCTCATGTGGTCTGATTCAGGGAGCCTGAGGCCTATACAGAGATGGAAAGGACTTGTCCAGTGTCACATAGCCAAGTTACTATCTGATTCAAGTTTCTTCTCTCCTCTTTAGCCAGGCCCCAATGCCCCTGACAATTCCAGATTGGCTTTCCACTAGGAAACTTTTGTAAAGTTCCTGACCTAGTGTTGATCTCAAGCTAAAAGATTTTGTTTTTAAAGCTGTTACCAACCCCCTGATGCCATCAGACACAGTAGGTGAGTCAGATATTTTTCACAAAAGGGACAAGAGACTCCAGTGCTGACCATTCACCAGATGGTGAGCAGTTTGTCAACTTCAGTTGCTTAGAACAAACAATTAATTAAAGATCATCCAAAAAGAGATAAAAGATTATGAGGGGATGCTTTCCATTTTTCTCAAGAGGAAAGAAAAGAATAACATTTGCTCAAAAGTTGTACCTGCAACGCCATCAGTTCCAATTCTTAACAGGAGAGTGAAGTTCAGGATTTGACAGTATCCATCCACATGATTTGGCAGCTGGTAACTCAGTGGATGGAATGCTGACTTCGAATCCACCCTCACTCACTAGCAGTGTGGCCCTGTCACACCAATAACTTGGCCTCTGCCTACCTCAGTTTCCTCAGCTGTAAATGGATATAATAATAACACCTGCTTTCCAGGGTTCATGAGAAGAGCAGCTATGAGAATATTTGTATAAAATTATTTGTAAAGTGGCACTGGACTAGAGGGCACAGTACCTGGCACATAGTAGGTGCTTAATAAATACTCATTAACTTCCCTTCAACTGTCCACAAAGCAGGGCTCCATTAAAAATAATGCTAATTCTAACACTAATAACCAGTGTCTAGCATGTTATAGTGCCAACATGTCACCTCCCCTTTCAGGGCCCAAGTTTTCTTATCTGGAAAATGAAAGGATTGGGGATTTGAAATACACCCCAAAACTCCAGCCAATTTGTATATGGTAGATCTCCTTGGTTTCATCATCAGCCCTTGTTCTCTTTGTATAGGAAGCATTTAAGCAAGTTAACAGTTGGGGTGGGGGAACATGGATTTTCCCCGGGCATTTGTAGTCAATAGCAAACAGGAAATCACTGACCAGGGCATTTTTTTTTTTAAATGAAGATGTTAGTAAATATTCTGAAGTGACTACGATGTGCAGAGAATAGGCACTGAACTAAGAGATGATGGCCCCTTTTGACCAAATCCATGATCATAAGAACATATTACACAGATTAGCTGGGTGACAGGATGGTTAGAGCAGGTGTCAGGAAGACCTGATTGTCTCAGACATTACTAGCCATATGACACTGGGTAAGTCAGCCTGGGTCCCTTTTTCTATAAAATTAAGATAATAATAGCACTTCCCTCCCATGATTGTTGTGACGAGCAAATTAGATAACAATTGTCATTGTGAACCTCGAAGCACTATATAAATATTAGTCTCATAACAATCCTGTGAGCTCCTGGAGATCAAGGGTCTGTCTTTGTCTTTCTTTGGATGCTGAGTGCTCAACACAGTTCACGGAACTTAATAAATGCTTGCAGACTGTGGGAAGTACCACAGGTATTACTATAGCCATTTTACAGAAGAAGAAAACTGAAGCCCAAAGAGGGAATTGATTCACCCAGCATCACATGCTACTCAATATTAGTCAGGCTATGAGTCCATTGATTCCTGACTTCATAGAAACAAAGGATCACAGATTGGGGGAAGAAACTTCAGATGCTCTCTGTCTGCACCTTCATGTTAGAATTGAGACTGAAGCCTGGAGAAAGGAGAGAAAGGAAATAATTCCTCCAAGATCATACAGCTAAAGGGTGGGGAGAATCAGGTTCTAGCTCCACATCCAGGTTCTTTTCAAGTAAATTAAAATTGTGTGTGTTTGTGTGTATGCAAATGTATAGTATATTAATACATATATGTATATATGTGAATGCATATGTTAATATTTATGTATATTCATAGCTATTGTTCACAATTCAATATATTTTCACATATATATGTGTATAATCATATACTATATAACATGGGTGTTTATATACAGATATAGAAATTCACACATACTTTTTATATATACATATCTCTGAGTTTTGATTTCTTAATATATTCACATATGTATGTGTGTTCAAAAATGGACAAAAGAAGGAAGGAAGGAGGGAGGGAAGGAAGGAATTTGGGAGAAAAAGAGAGGGAAGGAAAGATGGATAAATAGATGATAGGAATAGATATAGATAGAGGAAAGATAAATGAAAGATTTCTAGAGATAAATGATAGACAGCTGGAGAGGTAGAGATAAGTAAAGAGATAATGATCAACAGATGGATGGATGGATAGATATATAGATAGATGAATGGATAGATGGATGGATGGACGAGGCAGCCTGCCTCAATCTTCCTAACTTCCTAATAATATAAAGGAGTTACATTAATGGGGGGAGGGGAAGTCTTGGTGCTATTTGTGGGGCTGGGGTTAGTGTATAACTGAATGGGTTCCCATAAGTCCTCCCCATTGACTACCAAATCCCAAGAGTTATTACCAAAAAAACTAAAATGTTCATGACTGAAGTCACTTCCTTAGGTTGTCAATGCCTAACCAATTATTCCAGCCACCTTTGATACTTAGATTGGGATAAGTAAGTTCTTTTAAATTCCCATCTTCAACCTGGCAACTAGATCTTAACTTTCCAAAGTGTTCGAATCCACTATCTTCCTGTGAATAAGAATAACCTGGCCTGGGACCCTGCTAACCCACTAATTCCAATGAATCTCCAGAAAAGACCAAAGCCTGGGAGGAGACAGGTTGAGTCATACAAATAGTTTACTCCCTGACCCTTCCCTATTAATATGTTGTTTCTTGCTCTAGTACTGACCTCTGGAGCTGTTTCCCATGTTTCTCTCAAACGCTTCCAGAGAAGCCCTCACACCAACCTGGTCTGGTTTCTTTCCGGTTTGGATCCGGATTCTTTCTGGCTCTTCCCCTCCTTCCTTGGGAGGCAATGATTCCTCCTCATCCTCAATGCTTGCCACAATTCCAGGTCCTGGGTGGGTCCAGACCCTGCCTGGTGCGGGGCGAGTCTCTTTCTTTTTCATAACTGAATGCTCCTTTTGTATAATGATTCCTCCTTCAAAGGGAAGTCTCTCAAAAATTGAAAGACAGCTATTGTATCTGCCTTTAAACTACTCTTTCCAAGCTAAAACATCCTGGTTTGGTCTCTAATGTTCTTTCCTTTCCATATTTAAAATTCCATTGATTCCTCCCATCCATACATTCCTCCCACCACTCTGGTCCCTCTTACGTGGATACATACTGTCCACTTTATGATAATTAATAATAGTGAACATTTTATGTAATACTGTAGGGTTTAAAGAGCCCTTTACAAATATTATCTCATTTATAATAAGAAGAATTGCATTTGAAAGCTTACAACTAAACTGTCATCTGATCTTCAGAACGATCGGGATGGAGGTGCTCCTATTATCTGCATTTTACAGATGAGGAAACTGAGGCACAGAGAGAAGTGACTTTGATTCCATTTGCATAGGAACTGTTGCTATCCCCACAGATTAGTGCCCTTCTTAGCAAGTGATCATCTGGGAGAGTCCTAGAGAAATGAGAGGACCTTGCTCAGAGTCAGTATGTTCCAGAGCCTTCCTGGCTCCAAAGTCAACACTCTCTCCACTCCCCTAGGAAGCTGGGGCCAGGGGTGAGGGGATAATCAATCAAGCGATCAGCATTTCTTAAGCATCCACTATGTCTCAGTTGGAATTCAGATCCTAACCTCAAGTGCTTCCCAGTTAGGTGATTCTGGGCAAGTCGGGTCCTGTCTCCTCTGTAAAATAAGAGTAATATCTCTCAGAGTGGTTAGGAGGACCCAACCAAATAGTATCTGTAAAGCATTTTGCAAATCTTAAAGCAGCATATAAATGCTACCTAATATTAATAGTAATAATCGCTACTACTACTACTCCTCCTAGTACTAACTACTACTACTAACTACTGCCACTGACTACTACTACTACTACTACTACTACTACTACTACTACTACTACTACTTCATTGTGCTGCCTGTCTTTGCCAATGCCCCTCTCAAACTCACCAGCTCAAGCAGGCTCTTCCTAGAGGGCAGAGGTCCCCCAGGATCTCGTTGTGGCCACCTTTAGTAACTCCACATGGAACAGCTAAAGACAGAGATTCCAAGGCACCTTTAAGTTGTTTACCACTTAGTAACGTGCTTATTCTCCCTCCTCTAATGGGGGAGGGGGAGGCAGCCCTCTTCCATCTGCCCATCCCCAGCCTTCTTGAGAGTCTGTTACCTAGCAACAGAATATTCTATTGGTCAACTTCTTTCCAGTGATGTGATGGCGTGCCAGTGGAGGTCAAAGTGATAGATCTTCTCTTAACCTTCTCTCCTCCTAGCCCCCACCATCTCTACCTGGGAGACTGGGACTCCCTTCAAGGCTCAGGTTCTATGAAAAGGCTCTGATGCTAAGAAAGCCTTTTCTGATCTCCCCGTTATAAGTGCTTTTCTGCACCAGAAAGTACTTTATTTCCACAAAATCTCCCTGTTGGAAGGACCTCAGAGGCCATCTGTCCTGGCTTCTATGTATCCAACAGTCTATCTGGTGTGTATTACTTGTGCATATATCCCTCCTTCCCTCACCTCTCCCCCACCAAAATGCAGGTTCCTTGAGAGCAGGTACTGGCTTGTTTTTAAGGCCAGTGCCTGGCACACAGTGAGTAAGTGATTGTGGAATTAAAGTTGGCAGGTCCCCGTATCCTGCTGCCAAGTACCATGGGAAAGGAGGGAAAGATCAGGGAAACTGGTACAGTGAGGCCTTGATGGGAGATGGGAAGTGGGGGAGTGGAGGATGGAGAAAGAGGACAAGCTCTTCTCATTCTGGTTTTGAAACTCCCAAGACATCTCAAAGGGTCATAACTCAGAACTAGAAGGAACATCTAGTCCAGGACTTCCATTTTCAATCAGGAGGAACCTAGATAAGGAAAATGACTTGAATAAGGTCACCAAGTAAGTCATCAGTGGAGGCTCACAGATGTGGCCATCCTTCCCTTTACTCCCCTCCCATCTTCCAGCACTGCGTGACAGACCTGACCCTTTTAGATCTGAACCCCAACCCTGGGGGCCCCAGTTTCTGATTGCTGGAAATCTCCCCAACAGCAAGGCTGCTTCCACCCAAGTCCCATTTAATTCCACCATAATCAAATCAATATTGCACCGATGCTGGAAAGGGCATGGCAAACCTACTTCCCTAATGTCAACATCTCTCAAACTTTTCAACCAACTATTCCTGCCTGGCCATAACTCTCCTATATCTATTGTCTCCTTCTATTAGATTTTAGGCTCCTTGAGGTCAGTCAGTCAGTCAGTGATCACTGATTAAATGCTTGCTATGTGCCAGGCACAGTGTTAAATGTTATGAATACAAAGAAAGGCCAATGCAGGGAGTCTAACCTCAAAGAACTCACATTCTAATGGGAGAGACAACACGAGAACAACTATGTATGAACAAGATATTTTCAGGATAAATAAGCGGCATAGTATGACCCCATTTAGGATTTTCTTTATAAAGATACTGGAATGGATTGCCATTTCTTCTCCAGTTGATTTGACAGATGAGGACACTGGGGCAAACAGGGTGAAATGACTTGCCCAGGGTCACACAGCTAGTAAGTAAGCTAGGAAGATGAGCCATCCTGACTCCAGGCCAGGTGTTCTAGCCATTGCCCCTTGGCTTCCTACAAAAGGTAGGATTTGATCTGAGTATTAAAGGAACCAGGGGAAACCAAGAATGGAGATGAGGAGAAGGGCATGAAAATAGAGCATTTTATATTTGATCCTGGAAGTGATATGAAACCACTGGAATTGAGTGAGTAGGGAAGACTGAGCTTTGGGAAAATCACTTTGGCATTGAGGGGAGGCTGGATTGGAGTGGGGACACTGAGGCAGGAAGATCCCTCCGCCCCAGCAGGCTATTATCATAATACAGAAGGGAGGTGATGAAGGTCTGCACCAGGGTGGGGCAGCGTCAGAGGAGAGAGGTTGTGAAGGTAGAAAGGAATGAGTGGATGATGACCCCAGCCTGGGTGACTTGGAGGATTGGGATTCTCTCCACAGCAGTAGGGAAGCTGGGAAGAGGGGGAGGATTTAGAAGTGAGATGATGAACGAGCTCAGTTTTGGACATAGTGAGATTGGGCATTCAGGTGGAGATGTCCCAATAGGCACTTGGTGATTGGACACTGAGGACAGAAGAATGGTTAGGAGCAATAGACAGGACTCAGTTGCCCAGAAATGATCAATGAGCTGTAGTTTGACAAGTGAGATAGTATGAAAGGTCAAGAGGACCCAGGAGAGACCCTTGGATTCAGACATCCAGGGCACTGGGTTTGGGGGGTTCTCCCTCCATTCCCTCAGTAATGTGGCAGAAGTTTCAGGTGGCTGAATCTCTTCCTTAGGAGATACAGCCAATACCTTAATTCAACAAACAGTAACAAAACCTCTCTTGTGTGTCCTGTGGGGCACTGGGCTATGGATTGGGGGCACAAAGCCAAAACCCAAACCACTTCTGTGTGTTCAGTTCTTGGGAGGCAGCATGGACACGGATGAGAAAATACAAAATAATGCCAAGTATTTTGAGGATGGTGATCGCAGACCTAGAGGATGGAAGTCAGGATGGGGATAGACAAGAAACAGCTGAAGGAAATGAGCATGGGGAGTGGGGGGAAGAGAAGGTTTGGGGCAGGATGGAAGGGGGAGTGGGGATTGACAATAATTGGTAATAGCATTCTTCAAGTATCTGAAAGACTCTCCTGTGAAGGAGGTTTGAACCAGTAGCCCAGGAAGGAGAACGAAAGGTCCAAGGAGGCAGAAATCAGCTCGACCTACAGAAGAACTTTCTAACAAATCAGAGCTATCCAGGAATAGAATAGATTGTTCCAGGAGGTAGTGAGTTCCCCATCAATGAAGGGGTTCAAGCAGAAGTTGGACAAACTCTAGTCACAGATGATGTTGAGGAGATTTCAATACTGTTTTAGAAGGATTAGATAACTTCCATCAGTTCTCCCAGTTCCAAATCACATTTGCAATTCTTCATCTTGTCTTTCATTGACTTAAAATTCTTTCTTCTAAAGAGCCTTCTCCCTCCAAAGACATCTTTTCACTTGGAAACATTTCCTCTCATCAGAGTCTTGAGATGCCATTTCCCTAAGTAGGGAGGGTATTACTTCCTAGAGGGAAGGACTATTTTGATTGTCTTTGTACACCTAGTATTAAGACTAGGAGCTGGTGTCCTTTAATTCATGTCTGTTGAATTGAAACAATAAAATGATACAATTTTGGAACCAATAGGTACCTTAGACACTACCTCGCCCATCCCCTTCATTTTATAAACAAAAGAACTACTGCTCAGAGAGGGGAAGCAATTTGTCTAAGGTCACAGAGTAAGACTGTGCTGGAGTCCAGACTGGGGTCTACCTGGCCAGGGCTTTTCCTAGAGAGAACTCCCCACCTCACTTCTGCTTCGGTGAGGGATCCCATGCTGAACTTCAAGCCTGGATCAACCTAGCTCCAAAGCCAACTTCTGACACGTAGGTGCAGTGGATAGAGCTCTGGACCTGGAGTCAGGAAGAGTGGCCTCAAACACTTACAGCTGCGTGACCATGGGTGAATCCCTCTCATCCTCTGTTTCCCCATCTGCAAAATGAGGCTCTGAGTCCTTGTACTTCCCATGTTGAAAGGAGAAAAGGAGAGTAAACCTCAAATCACTACTATACCAATGTGAGATGGCATTGCTATAACAGCCGCAGGTGCCACCATGGTCGCTGGGCTCTGGATGGGATCTCTTCTTTCCTGTGTCCCCAGGTTTGGCAGTTAAGGCTGTTGACAGGTAGTGCTAAATCTCAAGCAGCCTTTAATCTGGGATTACCCTCCCTTCATCCTGTCGAGCAGCAGAGGATTTCAACTCGGTGGGTGACTGGTCTCAGCTTCTTTATAAAGAACAGGATGAACTTTCAGTTTAAAAAAAAAAAATGGAGTACACAGTCTACTCAGAGGAGATGGTTCTCAATATGACCACTAAATTTGACATCTGAGGTTCAAATCCTGGCTCTGCTCCTTAAATATTGTGCAAACTTGAGCAAATTCCTTTCCATCTCCACAGACCTCAGTTTCCTGTGCTGTAAAATGAGGCCTTGAAGGCCTCTTCCAGCACTGAATCATAGGCTATTAATAATAACAGGGTCATAGATTCCCATCAGGAAGGAACCTCAAAAGCCAGTGAGCCAACCGTTTTATTTTCAGAAGACACTGAGCACTGTTTGGGGTTTTGCTTGGATTACAATAAGTGGCAGGTACTGGCTCTGACTCCTTGTATTTTCTGAACAAATGGTTGTTGACTATTAGGAGAGCATTTTAGAAGCAGAGGAGACTTTAGCCTTCCCTCTCTGCATCCTCATTTTCATCATAAGGCACTGAGGCCCAGAGAGGTGATCTCCCCACAGTCACCCGGTGTGTGTGTGTGTGTGTGTGTGTGTGTGTGTGTGTGTGTGTGTGTGTGGCGGGGGAGGAGGAGAGGGACACAGGGTTCTTTGCCATGTGTTCTGATTCCAAAATCTCTGTTTTCAGTTTCTGCTCCCTCTAATAACAATCCATCCATGTGTTTTCAAAGTTCTTTCCGTGCATTTTCTCCTTCCAATCTCTCAGCAGTCCTGCAAGACGGATGATACTATTACCTCTATTTCACAGATGAGGAAACTGAGGGTCAGGGGAAGTGACTTACCAGTGTGTACCCAGGTCAGGAGTCTGGAGACAGGAAAACTCTTCTTCCTGAGTTAGAATCCAACCTCGGACACTTACTAGCTGGGTGACTCTGGGTCAATCTTTTCACCTTGTTTACCTCAGTTTCCTAATCTCTAAAATGAGCTGGAGAAGGAAATAGCAAACCCTCTCGATATCTCTGCCAAGAAAGCCCCAAACAGAATCCAAGCAAACAGCAACAACCCAAGAATTTGAGTCCAGCTCTTCCCAAGGCCAAGCCTGCTGCCTTCTCTCTTTCACTGGGCTCACGGAAACAGTTTCTTTCTCTGTAAAATGGGTTTACATAGATGGCTTCTCAAGGTCTGTTGGGCCAGGTCAAAGATTCTATAACCCAGCAACAAGTATGTGGCTAAATAAGTCTGTATTGAACCACTACCAGCAATTGGACCTCAAACAAATACATATTAAGCCCCTATTGTATACCTAAGTGCTGGCACTAGGATAACCAAAAGGACAGTCAAAATTCAACAATTCAATTGTCTCCAACCCTAAGGAGACTAGATTCTATGAAGGAGTTAATGTGTATACAGACTAAGGTAGACAAGTGTGAGAAATAGAACACCAGAAAGACTTTTAGCAAAACCAGCAGGCATATTCCTTAACCATCACCTTATTTAAGAGTTAACATGAAAGGGAATGAACATTGACTGCTCTTGATGGGGATGGAGGAATGTGCTAAGTTAATTTGCTAAAATGTTTGGAGTTTACACAATTTACAGGCATAAGTCTTTAACAAACTCAAAGGCTATGGTTATTGGGAGGAAGACTCACTATTTGGACAAAAACTGCTGGGAAAACTAAATAGCAGTCTGGTAGAAATGAGGTTTAGACCAGCTCTTCACACTATATACCAAGATAAACTTCCAAGGGATACATAAACTGGATATGAAAGGTCATATCATAAACAGATTAGAGGAACAAAGAAGAAATTACCTCTCAGGCACATGGATGAGGCAGAAAGCGTGATTAAAGCAAGTGATGGAGATGACCACATGAAAGAAAATGGACAATTTTGATTATAAAAAATTTTAAAGCTTTTGCATAAACCAATAAAGCTGGTTAAACTGCAAAAGGAAACATGTAAAGAAAAAAAAATTGCAGTAAGATTCTCTGATAAAAGCCTCATATCCAAGACATATAAGTAATTAATCTGAATTTATAAGACTAAGAGCCATTCCCCAATTGGTAAATGTTTAAAGACAATCAACAGGCAGTTTTCAAAGGAAGAAATACAAACTGTCAATAACCATATGACAAAATACTTTAAGTGACTGGTAATTAGAGAAATGCAAATTAAAGCAACCTTGAGGTTCCACTACTACCTCCCAGGTTGGCAAATACGACAAAAGAGAAAAAGGACATTCTTCTTACACTACACCCCTCCCCCATACTCTGATCTAATGTCACTGGCCTCCCTGCTGTTCCTTGTGAGAGACATTCCATCTCCACATTTTCCCTGGCTGTGCCCCATGGTGGGAATGCTCTCCTTTCTCATCTCTGCCTCCTGGCTTTTCTAGCTTCCTGTAAGTTACTACTAAAATCCAGCCTTCTACAGCAAGCCTTTCCAAATTCCCCTTAATTCCAGTCTTAATTCCCTCAATTATTTTCAGTTTATCCTGTATGTATTTGGCTTGTCAATGGTATTTGCATGCTGTCTTCCCAATTATACAGTCAGCTTCTCCAGTCTCTGGATTGTCTTTTGCCTAACCCAGTGCCTCATACAAAGTAGGCACTTTATAATAAATGTTTATGGACTGACAGATGTAGGAGGGGCTTCAAGAAAACAGGAACATTAATGCACATTCTGGAAAGCAATTTGGAACAAGACCAAGAGTTACTAAACTATACATCCCTTTTCATCCAGCTATACCTAGGCATATACCCCCCAAAGTGATCAAATAAAGAGAAAAGACCCTATATGTATAAAAATATACATAATACTTCTCTTCAGAGTAGCCACAATTTGGAAACTGAGGAGCTGTCTTACTGGGGAATGGCTAAATATATGGGGGTATGTTCCTGAATCCAAGCCCAGAGTGTTATCCAAAGCAGCAGATACTAAATAAAGGTAAATACAGTCCCTGGTCTCAAAGAATCTTATTGGGATTTAGAGTCAAAAGTCAGAGTCTAGAAGTATTAGTTGTGACCTTAACCTTGGGCCAATCTTTCTCTTATGTTAAAATAAAATTAGGAGAATGGATTGAGTAAATTCCAGTGTCTTCTCCACTCTAAATCCTATAAGTTTAATATATTCATTTATATATTTAATTCTATTTATATATAATACACAATATCATATTATTTTATTATATATTATATATAATATTTATTATTTATATATTTAATATATATAATAAGCGGAAAAAGCGCTGGATTTGGCTTAGTGTTTGGCATATAGTAGGCACTTAAAGTGAGGTCTTTTGAATACCTCAAAGGATCAAGCAATTCTTCCTTAAATGACAAGCCTGGTTCTTCTTAATAAATGGATAGTTGACTGACTCTGCTGACTGATTTGCAGGCAGATAATGGCCGGCCCAGTTCTTTAATCCTAACACTGAACTTAGGTCGATATAGTCATTTGTACGTATTCGAAATCCTTGAAAGCAGGAAGGTGGCGGCTTAAGAGATGTATCTGGACTTGACTTGCGTTTGAAACTTTGTTACCGAACTATGTGACCTTAGACAAGTCTCTTAACCTCTGGGCCTCAAATGTACTTAACTGTAAAAGGATGTGGATGGCCTCTAAGGTCCCTTTTGGTTCACATCTTTGGCCCTACGGTCCTTTGATCCTAGTTGTCCGGTCTACGCTGGGTTAGTCTGGGGCAAAGTGCATATCGGAGCCGTCCTCAGAGCCGCACATTTCCGAGCAGGTCCTCGCTCCGCTCATTCCCATCCCTCCCGTTCTCAGGGCGCAGGAGAAAGCAGCCCAATGTGGCTGTTATGCACTGGGTTTTTTCTCGCTAAAGCAAAAAATAAAGAAAAAAAGGGGAGGTGGGGGAGGAGTGCCGATAGACAGGAGAGAGGAGGAGGGGAAGGGGGAGGGGAAGGGCAGGGGAGGAGGCAGTGCGATTCCCGGAGTCAGGGGTAGCCTCCCCAGCTCCTCCGCCTTCTCTACCTAGCTCCTGGCCGCCCAATCGTCGCTCCGCAGAGCTCCGGGATAGCCAATCAGCGCTCGGGCTGAACTCTGGCCCAGCCAATGGGGCGCGGGCTCCAACCTCTGCCAGTTTCGTTGCTGTCGGGAGCTGGTTAATTGCAGGTTGCAGGCTGCCTGCCGGTTGGCCAGTGTGCCGGCTTCTCCTCCTGTGGAGGACGGGGCCCAGGGGAGCCAATCCCCCTCCCCAGAAGAAAACCCTTGCCTGGAGACAGAGGGAAAAAGCTGAAGAGAGCTGTCCGCAGCCTTCCCCGCCCCCAGGGTCCTTGGGGACAACCCCTCTGTGGCAGCTCTGGCAGAGGCTGGCCGGTTTGAGGCTCGAGCCCCCCGCCCAAAAGGGGCTGAACGAGGGGTCCGCTGTTGCCAGGTAGAGCTTGGAAGAGCTGCTTCAGGCCCAGACGGGGCAGCGAAGCAAGCTCTTTCTCTAAGATTCACTCGGCCTGGGCGTGTCCTTTCCCCGCCTCATTGGCGTCCCGGCTCCCCCGCCCCCCGCATGTTCTCCCCACCTTTTACTGTTCTGCCCCCCATCAAGGCCTTAGGAATCTCCATCCCCGTCCGCGGCTGCCAGGCCCTACTTATTGGGGGCTGCGGGCTCTTCAGATTAGTGTATCATGGCCACAGGACCGAGCCGCAAGTTAGAAAACCCCATTTCTCCCGATAGTCCTGGGAAGGTAGAGCGGAAATCGTGGAATTTCAGAGTTAGAACTGCAAGGGACCTCAGTCACCTAGGAGAATCCCTTCATCTTACAAGCCTTCCTTAGCTAAGACTTGCCTAAAATGCAGGTTGTCATTTGCAGAGACTCCTTTGTATAGCCTAGAACGCCCTCCCTCCGAAACTCCACATTTCAAAACTCCCCAAGGTCCATTAAAGCTCGTGTGACCTCCACCTCACCTTATGAAGAAGGCCATTGCAGGGGATCCCTTTCCAGACCCTGCCCCGCAGCTGCTGGTGCCTTCCCTATCAACCAACATTTATTAAGCACCTACTGCATGCTAAGGTAGGGCAAAACAGTCCTTGTCTAATGGGGAAGATATGTAAATAACCAGGCACACATAGGAGATAGCAGAATACATGGTGGGTAGCCTCAGAAACTGGAGTCACTAAGCGGGGGAGGGGAGACAGGAAAAAAACTCTTGAAGGCAGCCAGGGCAGCCAGAAGGTCAGTGCAGAGGGCAAGAGGTTCAGGTATGGAGAACAACAGTCCAGAGATGATGGTCAGGAGACTGACCAGAAGTCAGAAAACCAGTGCTGCTAGATCTGGATCAAGGAGTTACTAGAAAAGAAAATTGTGGAAGGAGACTGGAAAAATGGAAAGAGGCCAGGTTATGAAGAGCTTTGAATGCCCACCAGAGGAAAGGAAGCTTGATCCTGGAGGTAATAGGGAGCCAGAAGAGTTTGAGTGAAGGACAGGAATATAGTCAGAACTAGAGTTTAGGAAAATCAGAGACAGCTGAGTGGAGAATGGACTGGTAGGAAATGCAAGGAGATCAGGTGATTATAGTAGTGTTGAGGGAGGGGAGTGGGAAGGGGAGTGAAGAGGTTCTGCTCTAGGATTGTGAGGCATATGTGAGAGAGATGGTAGAGGTAGAAATGACTGATCTGGCAGGGTTTGACATGGAGATTGTGAGCCTGAGTGCCTGGGAGGAGAAGGATGGTGTATTTACCAGTCATAGGAAAAGTTTGGGGGGAAAGATAATGAGTTCTGTTTTGGACATGTTGGGTTTGAGATGCCTATAGGACAACCCATTTGAGATGTCCAAAAGGCAGCTGGAGGTGGGAGTTTGGAGACTAGGATCTGGAAAGCATATGTACTGGATGCGGTTTGAAGCCTTGGGAGCTGTGAGATCACCAAGTAAGATAGTAGAGGGCCCATGGCAGAAGCTGGGGTAATACCCATAGTTGGTAGGTGACCTGGATGAGGAGCCAGATTAGGATGCTGGGAAGTGGTGGACAGAGAGGTAGGAGGAGAAGAAGGGAGAAGAAGGAGGTCTTAGCAGTGTGAAATGCAGCAGGGGGTTGAGAAAAGGTTGCCTTGTGTATAATCAGTAAACAGTAAGTGCATATACCATGTGTGCTAAGTGCTGGGGATACAGAGAAAGTCTATGTTGCCTATTATTTTGCATGACTACCCATGATAACACATATCAAATTGCCTGCCTTCCCAATGCCTTCCCAAGTGGGAAGGGAGGAAGGGAGAGAATTTGGAACTCAAAGTTTTAAAAATGAATGTTAAAAATTGTTTTTACATGTAGCTGAGGAAAAATAAAATATTAAATAAAAATGGTTAAAATTATTATTACATATATTTGGAAAAGATAAAATATTAATTTTTTTTAAAAAGAACAAAAAAGAAAGCCTATATTGTCTGCCCCATCAGAATGGAAACTTGAAATCAGAGACTGTATCATTTTTGTTCCTTTGTTACATATTTAGCACAGTGTCAGACCTTGTCCTGAGTTTGGCTTGTCAGCATACTACTTGTGTAACCTTGGCAAAGTAACTTCCCTGTTCTGGGTCTTGGCTTCTTCATCAGAAAAGTGATGTAAGTCAATCAGATAACCAACTTTGATTTAGAGCCTCATTGGAAAAGCCCCAGATGCTGGGAAAGCTTGAAGGCAAAAGGAAGAGGGGACAACAGAGGATAAGATGGAGAGTGTCATGGAAGCAGCAATCATGAGGTTGGATATATTTTGGGAGATAGTGGAGCACAGAAGGTGTGCTGAGGTGGGGGGTAAGGGGAAAGAGCTGACACAATTGACCCACAACAAAAATGCCAGGCTAGACCCTGGGTTCTTGTCTTCCAGAAGCTTGTATTCTCTGAAGTTCAAGAATGCAAAGTTTATCCAAGGTAATGGGAAGAAATCAGGGAAGACCCCAGGTAGACGATGGCACTTAGATTAAAAATGGAGTGAAACGAGAGTGTCTGTCTAAGAGTGCCTCCTCCCCTGACTCTATTTCTATCTTTTGCTCAGGCAACAATAGTTGAATCTGTTCTATTGTTTGGAAAAGATAGTCAACAGACGCTGGCTGCCCAGTCCATGTGACTTCCCTTCCCTGGCCACCATCATCCAAGGTTCCTTTAGAACGTAACCTCCCTGAAGTCAGGCATGGTTTTAGTCTTACAAAATTGGAAGTCCTTAATAAATGCTTTTCATTCCCTACATTTAGTTGAAAAATCCCTTACCTGAGCACTCAACAAGCTACTATGAGCATTGGGCTGAGGGAGATATCAAGGTTGGCTGATTTATCACCCCTACCCAGGAACTGGTGTTGGCTTTGTTCCATTCCGTTTCAGGCATCCCTAGCCTCTCACCTCCCAGTCCTTTTCCAGCCTGGGTTCAGAACTCCTAGGTGCCTCGGTGCATGGCCCAGCTTGCTACTCAGGTAAGTCTGTACCCACTCCAAGATCTGCTTCCATCTTGTCTCACACCCTGTCCCAAGAGTGTCCAATGAGTCCCAAGCTGTCCTGCCCCTGGGCTGAAGAAGGGTGGAGAGAGCTGAGGAAAAGCTGGGTTAAGATCTCACCTTCAGTGCTTACTGCCTGAGTAACCTTGGGCCAATCACTTAAACATCCCCTGGAAGGGATCTTTGGGAGCATTAAGTCCAGCCCCTTCATTTGATGGATGACATAAAGGAGTTTCACCTAATGATAGCATCGTCATTTCAGGTCTGAAAGGAAACGTGTGCCTTCTGGTTCAACTCCATCCTTTTACAGAGGAGGGCCAGATCCCCTGAGCTTGGTTCAACCCTTGGGTCAGGCCCCTTAATGGCACCAATGGCTCTTTGGGCTCAGTTTCTTCATCTGCAAAATGGGGGCAAGTAATATCTGCACAGATTAATTCACGGAGGGCCTGTGAGGATCATACAAGATTATTTTATCCTTGCACATTCTTCAGTGCCTCCAATAAGCCCTGATTTTATCAATGGCTCTGGAGGCCTGCCTTTCCTAGACTTTGTGATTCTTGTTTATACTTTCCCCAGGCCTCATAGAGGGTTTGCTTAGCATGCTGGGGCTTTTTATTTGTTTTTAACTTTTTTATATATTCTGAATTTAAATATGAAATGAGAAAAGAAAAAAAAGCATTGCCATGTACACAGCAGAACATGAGATTCAGTATGAAACAATGTATTTCCATTTCAAGAAAACCTGTATAATAAATACTACACATTGTTTGGAAAGCTGCCTCACTTTTCTTTGCTTGCTTTTCAGTTTTCTTTTGTGCACTTTTTACTTTTATTTTTTTCCTCCTTCTTCCCCCCCAGGCTACAAGGAAACTTGGGTATATAGCTATAGATATAGATAGATATCTATAAGCATACACATATATATACTCATCTGTACTCATACACTTCTATGTAAAACCATACCTTTCTTATTTCCACTTGTCATCTGTTTCTCTGCAGGTGGATCATTTCTTCCATCCTAAGTCCAAATCTTTCTGTTTTGCTAAATCAACCAGTCTATCATTTCCTACACCATAGCCATATTCCAACCCAATCACATCCTAGATTATCTATGGAAGTTTTCCCCCCAATTTTCTGTATTCCTTCTGTTCTTGCTGCATCAGTTTTACACATACAAGAAAGTTTTCATCTAAGTTAATACCAGTGATCCATTTTATACTTCACAATGCTGTCCCTTGTAGTTTAAGGTCGGATACTATGGAATCTGCTTCCTTTACATCTTTTTTCCCTTGTTTCTTTGATGTTCCTGGCCTTTTGTTCTTCCAAAGGAACTTTGTTATTTTTTCTAACAGTAAGATTTTTTTAGTAATTTATTTGAGATGGCATTAAATAAATAGGTAAATTTGTATTTTCAAACTTATATTGGCTTTACCTACCCATGAAGAATAAAATATGCTGCAATCATTTAGATCTGACTTTATTTGCATAAAAAGTATTTTATGTTTTTGTTCGTATAGTTCCTGTGTCTGTTTTGACAGGTATACTCTCAGATATTTTATACTGTCTAGTTATTTTAAATGATTTAAAACAATATTGAATAATATTTCTAACATGTAGTGTAGTTCCCCTATTTCTCTCTGTTGATTAAATCTATTTTAGCTTTAACTTTATCTGAGATCATGATTACTACCCTTTTTTTTACTCCTAAGTTCTCTTGACCTTTATTTTATCTTTATGTGGATCTCTCATTTTTGTTGCATTTCTTGAAAGCAACATATTTTTAAATTCAAAATTTTAATCTATCAGTTTCCATTTTATGGATAAATTCATCCCATTCACATTCTAAGCTATAATTACTTGTGTATTTTCCTCTTTCCTATTTTTCTCACTATCCTTCTCACCCTATTCCTATCCTTCACTTCTTTGCTTTACTTCTACCCACTATCTCATCCTCCTATTTCTTAACCTATCCACCCCTCCAAGAGTCCTTTGCCATCTTATTTCTTTCTGAATTTAGACAACTTTTATACCCTTCTAGATATCTATATTGTTCCTTCTTTAACCCATTCCTGATGAGTAAGGTTCCAACACTACCTACTCTCCTTCCCCACCAGCTTATTCTATATCACTTTTTTTCCTTTTATGCCTCATGTATATGAGATATTCCTCCCTACATAGTTTTTTTAGTCACCCCATCATACTTAGCTCAGTCCATGCCTTTCTTTCACACTGCTCAAATAATGACAATAATAAGAGAACTGATAATATTTTCACATATAGGAAGTGAACAATTTGACCTCCTCAAGTCCCTTATAATTGATCTTTAATGTTTACCTTATATTTCTGTGGGATCTTATTTGTCAAATTTTCCATTAAGTTTTGCTGTTTTTGTCACAAATACCTAAAAGTCTTTCAGTTTGTTAAATATTCATTTTGTTTTTTCCATTCAGGATTATACTTAACTTTATGGGGTAAATTAGCCTTGGTCAGAATCCCAGCTCTTTTGCTCTACAAAATATAGTATTCCAAGACCTATAGTCCTTCAAGGTAGTAGCTGCTAGGTCTTGTGTAATCCTTATTGTAGCACCCTGATATTTAAATGGTTTTTTCTTGTTGCTTCCAATATTTTTTTTCCTTCATCTGTGAGCTTTGAAACTTGGCTCTGCTGGGCCTTTCTATGTTTCATGGTGACCAGTGCAATATTTAGGCTTACCATTTGCTCTCTGTTGGTCATGATACATGACGGGCCCACATCCCTTACCAGCTGTACATTTCCTGAATGATATCTCAGTTGGTCACTCTTGTACCCACTCTGCATTTTTCTGTTCACTTGCAACTTTGATTCTTTCATCATTGGGGTTTCTAAAATTCCTGACCATACAGTATCCCCAGGAGAACATGAGATACATGTAAACATTTAGGGCATGGAAGCTGTTCCATAGACATAAATGAGTTCATTCCAGTTGTGCGCATGCTCTATCAGTTTTGTGTTCAACATCTGAAAATTACCAGAAGAGGGGCAGTATCTTAACCTTGATCATCTGTTGTGAATCCATTTTTAAAAAAATAAGTTTTAATGAAAATTTTTAACATTACTTACATTTTTTCAATATGTCCCCCCCTTTCCTAGAGAGCCATTCCTTTATAATAAAGAATAAAAATGAGGGGAAAAAATTCAAGAAAACTAACAGATTGAAAAAGTCTGACACTTTCTATAATGTCCACCCTCATGATTTGCCACTTCTGCAACAAGCAAGGGGAAATGCCTTCTCCTAGATGCTCATTTGGCCCATCTTTCTTTCTTTCTTTCTTTCTTTCTTTCTTTCTTTCTTTCTTTCTTTCTTTCTTTCTTTCTTTCTTTCTTTCTTTCTTTCTTTCTTTCTTTCTTTCTTTCTTTCTTTCTTTCTTTCTTTCTTTCTTTCTTTCTTTCTTTTCTTTCCTTCCTTCCTTCCTTCCTTCCTTCCTTCCTTCATTCATTCATTTTTTCCTTCCTTCCTTTCTTTTTTAACCCATCTATAAGGCTCTCATTTCAGTGATGCACACACAGCCTCTGAATTTCATTCCTCTGAACTACATTCTGAACCTTAGATAGCCTGATGCAGTATTCAAAGAGTTAGTCTTAGAGCCAACAAGATCTGGGTTCAAGTCCTCCTAGCTGCCTGGTATACATACTTGGACTGGGAACAAGTTCCCTAGAGCACATAGAAATTAAGTGAGAAGGTGCTGATCTGTGGTACTTTCCTAAGAGTTCTCTACATCAAAGAAATCACAGGTCTGAGCCCTCTCCCAATGGGGATTTCATTGATCTTATTTTATTTTATGTAATCATAACCCACATTTAAATGTCACTTTGTCATTTCTTCAGAGCAAGGTAGTTCCCCATTTTGTAGGTAAATAAATTGAGGCCTTGAAGGATGGATTGGATGAGTTGCATGATTGGAATTTGGTACTGGTGAAGGGAGCCCCTGACCATGAAATGGCAGCATCTTAGAGGAACCCAAATAGTCAAGGATCCAAAGGGCAAGTAGAGGTGTGTAGTGGGTCACTATATATTAATGATGATGACCCGAGTACTAGAAATACATGAAGAAACACCAGTAGGGACACATCTGGTCCAAAAATAAGGAGGGTGGGCCTGGGGTGAGAATGAGGAGTAGCTGCTACCTGACCCAGGTGACCCATTGGCATTCATGAAAGATTGAAAGAGCCAGAGAGAGAAAAGTCTCCAACACGTTGGGCAGATTTTCTATGAAAGACTTGTGGGAAAATATGGACAAGAATGGCCAAGGCTGGGAAGTTCTGTATGGGTTGTACTGTACTAGAGGGAGGATTTATCTAGATGTATCTTACTGGGAACTCTCATTAACTGTGGACAACAAAGAGACCTTACTGAAGAGAGAGGACAGTGTGGCATTCCTCTACTCAGTAAACTCCAGGGGTTCTCTGTTATATCTGAGATAAAGTATCATGTTCTCTGCATGGCACTGAAAGCCCTTAATGACTTGGCTTCAATCTGGCTTTCCACCTGACTAGATGTTATTCTCCTCCAACTGTCCATGGCACTGTTCCTCACACGTGACTCCTCTCCACCATGTTTCTTCCTTCCAACTCTGTACAAACGCCACCTTTTACGTGCGGACTTCCCTGAGCCTACTCAGTTGCCAGTTGGGGTCACCAAGAGTTGGACATGACTGAACAACAGCAGCTTCCTAGCTGTGTGACCCTGGGCAAACCCCCCAATAATTACCTTCCAATGATGTCGTATATTCTTTGTGCTCATGGTCTTGATTGATGTAATAGAAGTTCCTTGAGCAGTGTAGGGTCTGTGTCACCTTTTTTTTTTTTTTAATTTGTATCTCAATATCTGACATGGTGACTGGCATAGAGATATTTAATAAATGCTTGTAAGTTGACTGATGACTGGCATGAAGAAAGGAAGAGAAGGAAGGAAGGAAGGAAGGAAGGAAGGAAGGAAGGAAGGAAGGAAGGAAGGAAGGAAGGAAGGAAGGAAGGAAGGAAGAAGGAAACCAAAAGAAGAAGAAAGGAAAGAAGGAAGGAAGGAAAGAGGAAGGAAAGAAGAAGGAAGGAAGGAAGAAAGAGAAAGAAAGAGAAAGAAAGAAAGAAAGAAAGAAAGAAAGAAAGGGAGGAAGGAAAGAAAGAGAGAGAGAGAAAGAAAGGAAGGAAGAAAGGAAGAAAGAAAGGAAGAAAAAGGGAGGAAGGGAAGAAGAAAAAGAAGAAACAAAGAAAAAGGAAGGGAGAAAAAAGGGAGGAAGGAAAAGAAAGAAAGGAAGGAAGAAGGAAAGAAAGATAAGTGAATAAAAGAGAATGCATCAAGGAAAGGCACTTATTTTGTGCCAAGGAAAGGTCCTCCCCAGGAAGAAGAAACCAAAGAGAAAGACATCCTGAAGCCCCAAGTTGCTTCAGAGACACTGGAGAGCAGGGGCCGCTGGGAGGAGGGTGGAGCTGCCCCTTTGAAGGCTGGTACTCCTCTGCCACTTGAGGATCCTACAGACTTGCCTTGTTTTCTCCCCTTTTCTGGGTTGCTTGTGTACTATCTGTGCTTCCCTGAAGACCTCACACATCCACGACAGGAGAAGGAGCAATGACCTACATTTCTACAACATCTTAAGGTTTGCAAAATACTTTTCTGGACGAGTCAAGGGAAGGTAAATATGGCTGTTACCATTTTCTAAATAAGCAGATAAAGGCTCAGAGGGTCAGATGATGAGCCTATGGTTTACAGACCTTAGGTTTGGACCTAAGGTCCCAGGTCAACACTCCTTCCACTGTCTGTGTCCCCTCCCTTTTTCCTGGTGCCTCAACTTCCTCATCTATCAGTTGGGAAATAATAACATTTTCACTATTTATATCACAAGGAGACTGTGAGGAAAGCATGTTGCAAACCATGGAGGGCTGGAGAAATGGGAGTTAGGTTCAGGCAAAGGGCTTGGGCATTGGTGATGGCAGAGATCAGCTGTTACTTGATGGCGTTGCTTGACATGAGTAATTATGTGGTATTAGGATGCTGAAGAGAATCATATGGTCACAGCTCTAGAGATGGAAGGAACCTCAAAGGCCCTCTTATTCAACTCTCCCATTTTACATCTGGGGAAACTGAGGCTCAGGGATCCTAGATTGAGAGTTGGAGGCCATCCAGTCCAACCTTCTCATTTTATAGATGAGGAAACTGCTGTGTTAAGGGAGGCCAAATGGCTTGTGTGGTGCTACAAGGAGCAGAGGTCAGAGGCAGGGCTCTTTCCACAGCATTGGGCTACCTCTCATTTCATCATACGGCCTCCCAGCAGCCCAGTGTGGGTGCAGCTGGCAGCAGGCTCCTCCTGGCCCACCAGTCTCCACCTCCATTCTTCTAGGTCTTCACGGTGCAGTTGTCTGGGGTAGCCTGTGTCCTGAGCTCATGCCTCCCTGCTCCAGCGCTCCCTCCCCCCTTCCAGTACACAAGAGAATTGGGGAAGCAGGCAGTGAGGAGGGTTGTGGTCTGACCAGGTCTGTCACTGTCTAGCTAAATTGCACTAACTAAGCCTGTTTCCGGTTTCCTGTCCCCAGAGAAGGGCACTGGGGGGATGGTAGGGACACCAGGCAATCTGACTTTGCAAAGGCAGAGCAAGGGTCCCACTTTGGAGATTTCCCTAGGATCCCCAGTAGCAACCTTAACCATAAAGCAGAAAATGCCCCCCCAAGGGACCTGGACCTTTGTGCCAAGGGGGACCCTGGCATGAGGGCTGCCCATAAACATGGTGCCTTGCGGTGGCCTCCTCTCACCCATCCTTTGCCAGGGGAATATAGCCATAGGTGGGCATGTAGGCAGAAGGGGGTCTTGGGCATTGGTGAAGGCTGGAAGAAGACAGGGGAAAGGAGGGAGAGAACCTGAGAATGAGGGTGATGCCAATGGGACAACTCTGCTTGGTTGGCTTCCATCTTGCCAAGGAAAAGATGGAGAAGCCTACTGGTTCTACCTTCTCTTGCCTGGGACACTGATCCTGGGGAGCTCAACTGGGGAACTGGGGAGATCCACAGGGCAGGAGGAAGCTGGAGAGACAGAGAGAGACAAAGACAGAGACAGAGTCACACACAGACACACGGAGACTGACAGAGACAGAGATGGAAAAAGAGAGATAGAGACACACACAAAGACAAAGAGGAAGAGACAGGGTCAGACAGAGACACAGAAAATAAGCGAGAGATACAGACAGACACAGTGAGAGACAGAGACAGCGCTAGAGAGATTGAGACAGAGAGAGACAGAGAGAGAGAGAGAGAGAGAGAGAGAGAGAGAGAGAGAGAGAGAGAGAGAGAGAGAGAGAGAGAGAGAGGCCCTCAGCGGTCATCTAGGCTGACTCCTATCTTAATACTGTATAGCAAGAGTGGCGATGGGTCCGCAGGCTCCATGCCATGCGCTGACCACATGCCCCCAACTCTAGGTGGTACCCGGCTTCCCCGCACCTCCCACTACGGCTGCGCGGGGGAACGACTGATCAGGGCTTTGTCACTGGCCACTAAACCGGCAGGAACAGTCACGTCCCCAGGACACTGGAAAAGTGACCATGTCGGGGACTGTACTCTGTTCTCTGTTCTCTAGACCCGGGGCTCGGGAGCCTCCCTCTGGCCTTTCCTCTGGGGCGGGGGGAAGAGTGAGCAGTGCCCGCAGGGGAGGGAGCATTCCCAAGTGGGGGTGGGAAGCTCGGGAAGCCCTCTCCCCTCAGGCCCCATCTGAAGCTCGGAGCTGAGAAGGGAGCGTTCCAGGCGCCTGGGGAGGGGCAGCACGTTCCCGGAATCAGGGACTGCCTGTGCCGAGGGTCAGAATGGCACGTTCGCTCGGGGCCAGTTTGGCAGGGACAGCGAGTTCGCGGAGCCGAGTACCGTGAAATCGGGAGGTTAGAGCCAGCCGAGGAAGACTTTAAATGTCGCCCTGGGAAGTTCGTGCAGTGTGGGGGGAGGAGCCAAGGCGGAGGGAGCCGAGCACCTGGGTTCGGATCCCAGCTTTGGGAGTCCCTGAACCTCTCTGGGCCCCCCTTTTCTCATCAGTACTCGATCTTGTCGACGGTTCTTTATCCAGCTCTGGACCATGGGACTAACTTATCCTAGAGGCACTAGGGAGACCCTAGGGAAGGTAGAGCAGGAAAGGGTGAGGGTCCGCCCGTGCCTTAGTAAGGTTGCTTTGGTGGCTCTGTCTAGAATGTGGGTTGGGCCCAGAACTGAATAGGAAGATGAATCTGAAGCTGCTTCGCGGCAGTTATATAAGGGATCATAATCTCAGCGCCGGAAGAGACCGTAGGGACCTTCTACCCCTGCGGTTCTTAACCCTGGGTCCACAGATTCCCGGGGATCCCTCAGTGGGACTGGAAAAGATAAATACATTTTTATTTTTACTACCTTTTGGTGCCCTTGGTAATCTGATGGATTTTATATCATGGTTCTGAAAAATGGACTGGAGGCTTCACCAGACTGCCTGCTAAAGGGGTCCAGGACACCCACAAAGTGAAGAACCCCTGAGCCAGTCCAATACTCTCTTCTTAACGGATGAGGAAACAGGCCCAAGGAAATTAAGCCATTTGCCCAAGGTGAGAAAGTGTCCAAAGTAGGATTTGAACCCGAGGGCTCTGACTCCCAGTCCAGCCCTATTTTCTGCTAGCTCTCTAATACACACACACACACACACACACACACACACACACACACACACACACATACACATACAAATATCAATCAATTACTACTTGACAAATATTTGTAACGCAATTTTGTTGTGTGAGATGCTGGTATATATACAAAGATGAAAGCCCAATAATCCTTGTTACCTTCTGCTAGGCAAGACCACATGTAAACATTTAGCCTCACACAGTACAGGTATAAAGCAATTTTGTGGTGGAAGGCACTAGCATTTGGTAGGATCAGTAAAAGCTTCATGTAGACAGTCATGCTGGAGCTAAGTCTTGAAGACAAGTATGGAATTCCAAGAGGGAGCTGGGAGAAGTGTGTGCTTTCCAGGCATGGGCCATGGTCAGGGCAAAAGCATGGAAGTGGGAGATGAAAGGTTATGTATGAGGAAAAGTAAGGAGCCTGCCTGGAAAGTGGCTGTGGGAAGGAGAGTACTGTCCAATAATCTATATAATCATAGAACATCCAACTGGAGGAACCTCAGGGGTCATCTTGTCCAACTAAATGAACAGAGATCCACTCTCTGGGTGCCTAGGTGCTCATCTGGAGACCTGGAGATTCCTGGGATGGAAACCTCTTCTAGTTCAGAGATTGACATAATCTTTTTAAATAGTTTTCTTTTTTTTTTTTTTGCTATGAACTTAAACATTTCAATGAAGATTTCAATGTACAAAATTCAAAAGATGGTATATATAAGTATAGAATTCTATTATATGCACTTTGTTTTTAAAATGCTTTAGAGTATATTAAATTTAATATATTTGACACAAAATAAATGAAATTTAACAAGGTAGTAACAAGGCTACCCTGTTTACATCTCATTCCAAATTCCCTTTTGTTTTCTTTTGTATTATTTTTAAAATGTTAATTGATGTTCTTTTCTATCATCTCTACCATTATCCATCAGGCCTCCCTACCTCCTTCCAAAGAACTGTAGCCAACCTAGACAAGTGAACATATTGGCCATGTGTGAAGATGTATGTCTCATTCTGGGCCTTCCCTGCCCACCGGGCATGGGATGATCTGGCATCAGCTTTTGAAGTCGTGCTGGAACCCTGAATAACTCATAAGTCCACCTCTTTCCAAAGTGATTTTTTAAGGTAGTGACTTCTCTTCAGGTCCCTCCCATCATTTCCCCCTTTCCTCCACCCCCAGCCAGACACACGTGGTCATAACCACTAGCCTCTCCAGCTTCTTCAGCAAATCCCCCCTTGTCTTTCATGGATGAGAAAACTGAGGCCCAGGGAGAGAAAAGATCCAAGTTGCAGATCCAGGATTTGAGCGTAGGACATCTGACTCTGAGTCATAGGATCAGTTGGAAGGAACCTCTTGTGCAATCTCCACATCTTACAGTTGAGGAAACTGAGGCCCAGTTATGGGGTCATAGAGGCAGTAAGTTAAACCCAAGCTCAATCTTGCCTTCAGAGAGGAGGGAGTCTAAGATAATGACCCCTAGATGAGGGAGGTCTAGACAGTAGTGCTGGCTTGGACACCTGCCCAATCTGAACCTCTATTTCCTGGTCTGTGAAATGGAGTTAGAGGTACTCTCTCGGCCTCCAGGACAAGGTGGTTAGTAGTCATCCTGAGAGGCAATAGCCTGGGCCTGAGAATAAATATTATTAATAATAACAATAATTCATTGTCACCAAGAAAGTGTAACAGAGAATTAAGACCTTCATCCTCCAAAGACAGGAAGTTGGTGAGGTCTGCCACCACTCTGAATGATAAGAAAATCAAAGTGACCCCCAGGCATTTAGAGAAGCAGGTGTCTTAATTGAAGTAGTATTCAATATGGCATAAGGGAGAGAGTCCTTTGCCAAATTCCCCCCCAGTCATATTGAGGAAAAGATGACCAGACATGAGCACATGACATGGTACGTTAACACC